>JASUTR010000201.1:0-1200000 GCA_035048495.1 Euptelea pleiosperma
TTTTTTCTATTTGACAATCCAAAGATTTGAGTAGGATATTGGGAAGGAACATGATGAACTAATGCCAGAAATCCCTTGATTAGCCCCTAAAAAAGATTGAAATCCATTGGGACCTCTATGGAACATGGTTTAATAAACTGTTATAGTGCTCCAACCCAGTTATATACGTTATATGATATTTATTGCAATATGTACTACCACCAATTATTCTAAAAATAGCAATGATCTTGACCGTCATTTACCATTTAGCTGAAAAATAAATTCGAATTATGTTCTAACCGTTATTTGACCCATTATAACAGCCACTATGATGGCCATAACGATAACGCCAGCTAACCTTCAAACAGTTTGGTTCGTTGGTTTGGAATTGCAGTTGTGTCAAAAGCATAGTTCTAAGGAAACGTGTTAATAAGAACTCCTGAAATGCTTTCTTCTGTAGAATGTTATTTGGGTACATTTCCCTTGAATGCATTTTCAGTGGGTTGCAAGAGCAATGAAAATAGGGTTTTTCCGCGTCGTTGGTTATGGAAACCCTAACTTCAACAAGATTTGTAATATTATCCGATTATCCTGCAGTAATTGACAGATTTGTATAGGGATTCGTGTCGGATGTCGATCCGCACTCGGGGTTAGTTAGCACGCGTAAAGAACATAAAATGATGGACTTTTTGCTTGGAATTGATGGGGTGAGAATGGTGAAGCGATTTAAAACATGCTTAGTGATTTTTAGAGAGAGAAATTTCCACAAACAACCAAAAACCCAAAAGTAAACTAACAAATGTAAAAATAACAATTTTATTCATCCTCAATGAGTTCTTACAATTCAAATTAAATTCAAAAACAATCTAGAAAGCCATAAACAAATTTAATCTAGAGAGAAAAAGATAGGTGGTAGAGAGAGAAACGAACTAGACCTAGAGAAAGAAAAAGAGATTAGGATCTAGAGAGATTAACTAGAGAGAGAAAAAGAAATTAAGAGATCTAGAGAGTGAGAACTGAGTTTTAGAGAGAGAGAATAGAGAGAGAAAGAGCTTAAGAGAGAGAATCTTACCCTTGAAACATACCCGGAATGCTCGGTCGAGATCGATCATGATGGATTAGCCCAAGATGGTTGGAACGGCCTAAAGGTGTGATTGTGATGGTGAGTGGGCAGCAGCCACCATGGAGGGTATGATGCCCTCCTTTGTTTTTGTTTTTTTTTTTTTTTTCTTGGTGAAAACGGAGAGAGAAGAAGAGAGAGGCAGCTATTCAAGAGGGGATTGGTTATGCCATTACCAACACCAGCAACGTGGCTGGAAGGGGATGAAGACGCGATGGAGTAGGGGGCGATCATGCAACAGGCGGTGCTGGTTTGTGGGGGGCGGACTGTGGTTGGTGTTGCAATTTTGCAACACCAAAAACCGTGAAGAGTAGCAGTTCGGTGGCTGTTGTAGCGGCTTGGAGCGAGGAAGGAGAATGGGGGTCCGATCTGATGAAGGAATGGGCAAACCTGTCGGTGGCGCTCATGCTTAGGGAAGACAATAGTAGCAAAGAGAGACGAAGGAGGCGGATCCAGCGGTGAAGTATGCTGCAATTCCCACCTCCTCTTCTTCTTTTCTTGTGAAACACGTCTGCAAGTTGGAGTTGCAGACTCGTGTCCAGCAGGTGCTGGTGGAGGTGGATGGCGGTAGTGGGCTAGGCGGTGTACAACTGCTGGCTGTGGAGGCAGCAAGGCGGAGATGTTGCAGGCGGAGGTTGCAGGCGGAGGTTGCAGGCGGTACCGTTGGTGCAGCGTCAAGAGAAGGAGGACGCGTTCGTGCTGCACGCAGCAATAGGGAGGCAGGCGAGAGGAGGGAGAAGGAGCAGAAGAGGAAGAAGAAGAAGAAGAAGGAGGACTGGACTGGTGGGGGGGCGCTGCCGGCCGGAGTTGCAGGCTGCAACTCGGTAGAAAACGAAAAAAAAACGAAAATAGAAACAAGAAAAATGAGAGAAGAAAAAGAAGAGAAGAAGAAGAGAAGAAGAAGAGGAAGAAGAAGAAGAAGAAGAAGAAGAAGAAGAAGGAGGAGGAGGAGAACGAGGACCAGATGGCCGGAGTTGCTGCCTGCAACTCCGGCGAAGATGGAGGAGGAAGAAGAAGAAGAAAAGAAGAAAAAGAAGAAAATAGAAGAAAGAAGAAGGCGAAAACGTGGGCAGAAGATTAGGGGAAGGAGAGGAGAAGAGGGGAGGGGATTAGCAGAAGATTTGAGGGGGATTAGGGTTCGAACGAACCCTTCTCCCTCCTCTTATAAAGCTCCCTATTTCCATTAATGGAAATAGGGTATTTTTTGAAAATAAAAAAAAAATATTTTTTTTTTTTTTTTTTTTTTTTTTTTTTAAGTAAAAACCTACTTTTCTATGGGGAATCTCCCCAATTAGTGGACCCCCCATTTAATTAAAATTATTTTTGAAATTCGCGGGGTCCACTAACTGGTCGGACAGCGGGTCGATGCTGATGGGCCCGGCTACTGGCCCATGGACTGATGATGTCCATCGTCTCACAAGATGATGTGACAGGCATTCTGAAGGCGATCGGATGGATGGCGACTTGATTGGGACCCAGATTGGTAGATCGACGGATCTAGAGAGATCCAACGGTCCGATTGAAGATCCAACGGTCCGATGGAAGATCCAACGGTCAGAAAGCTAAGGGAGTGAGATAGAGCTGATAGGCAGGAGTTCTGGGGTTAGGTCAGTAGATTCGAGGATCGAGAGATGAAGAGAGAGAGAGAATAAGGAGAGATGAGAGAAAAAGTATCAAAAAAATGGAAAAAAGCACTGGCGGAGGGTCTGGAACCCTGGTCTTCACTGTGACCATCCTCACACTTCTCCAGTAGAGTCGACCATCATTCTTTGCTGACTCATGTGGCTTTAAACGCTTTGGTCCGTCTCTTGGTCATTGGCTCTCCTACTCTCTTCGTTCTTTGGGCCGGCTTTTTGGTCCTCTTATTCAGCCCATATTTGGCCCATATCTTTAGTTATAGCATGTGGGCTTGTTAAGCTTTGATAATGGGCTTTCATGATCGATTTGGGCCCACAAGTCTCGAAAATCGTCCATCGGGTTTCCTGCGACAGAAGAAGCGCGTAATGAGACTTTATCAGAACGACTCAATGTCTAGACTTCCAAAAATGTGTTTAATGCATGCAAATATACCATTTCGTCCAGAAAAGTGTGTTCTACGCAACAAAAGAGACTCTTACGTAGAAAAGTAGATAAATAGAGTATTTTAACGTGGGAGAATGCAATAACGCTAACAGGATAATTGCTTAAAATAAGCACTTTTGAGCGAATATCACTTGCTTGATATTCGCTCAAAAGTGCTTATTTTAAGCACTTATCCTGTTAGCGTTATCGCACTCTCCTACGTAAAACTGCTCTAATTATCCACTTTTCTACGTAAGAGTCTATCTCATTGCGTAAAACACACTTTTCTGGACGAAATGGTATATTTGCATGCAATAAACACATTTTCGGAAGTCTAAATATTAAGCCGTTCTGATAAAGTCTCATTACGCGCTTCTTCTGTCGCAGGAAACCCCGATGGGACGATTTTCGAGACTTGTGGGCCCAAATCGATCATGAAAGCCCATTATCAAAGCTTAACAAGCCCACATGCTATAACTAGAAGATATGGGCCAAATATGGGCTGAATAAGAGGACCAAAAAGCCGGCCCAAAGAACGAAGAGAGTAGGAGAGCCAATGACCAAGAGACGGACCAAAGCGTTTAAAGCCACATGAGTCAGCAAAGAATGATGGTCGACTCTACTGGAGAAGTGTGAGGATGGTCACAGTGAAGACCAGGGTTCCAGACCCTCCGCCAGTGCTTTTTTCCATTTTTTTGATACTTTTTCTCTCATCTCTCCTTATTCTCTCTCTCTCTTCATCTCTCGATCCTCGAATCTACTGACCTAACCCCAGAACTCCTGCCTATCAGCTCTATCTCATCTCCCTTAGCTTTCTGACCGTTGGATCTTCCATCGGACCGTTGGATCTTCAATCGGACCGTTGGATCTCTCTAGATCCGTCGATCTACCAATCTGGGTCCCAATCAAGTCGCCATCCATCCGATCGCCTTCAGAATGCCTGTCACATCATCTTGTGAGACGATGGACATCATCAGTCCATGTGGGCCAGTAGCCGGGCCCATCAGCATCGACCCGCTGTCCGACCAGTTAGTGGACCCCGCGAATTTCAAAAATAATTTTAATTAAATGGGGGGTCCACTAATTGGGGAGATTCCCCATAGAAAAGTAGGTTTTTACTTAAAAAAAAAAAAAAAAAAAAAAAAAAAAAATATTTTTTTTTTATTTTCAAAAAATACCCTATTTCCATTAATGGAAATAGGGAGCTTTATAAGAGGAGGGAGAAGGGTTCGTTCGAACCCTAATCCCCCTCAAATCTTCTGCTAATCCCTCTCCCCTCTTCTCCTCTCCTTCCCCTAATCTTCTGCCCACGTTTTCGCCTTCTTCTTTCTTCTATTTTCTTCTTTTTTCTTCTTTTCTTCTTCTTCTTCCTCCTCCATCTTCGCCGGAGTTGCAGGCAGCAACTCCGGCCATCTGGTCCTCGTTCTCCTCCTCCTCCTTCTTCTTCTTCTTCTTCTTCTTCTTCTTCTTCTTCCTCTTCTTCTTCTTCTTCTTCTTCTTCTTTTTCTTCTTCTCATTTTTCTTGTTTCTATTTTCGTTTTTTTTTTCGTTTTCTACCGGAGTTGCAGCCTGCAACTCCGGCCGGCAGCGCCCCCCCACCAGTCCAGTCCTCCTTCTTCTTCTTCTTCTTCCTCTTCTGCTCCTTCTCCCTCCTCTCGCCTGCGCTCCCTATTGCTGCGTGCAGCACGAACGCGTCCTCCTTCTCTTGACGCTGCACCAACGGTACCGCCTGCAACCTCCGCCTGCAACCTCCGCCTGCAACATCTCCGCCTTGCTGCCTCCTACAGCCAGCAGTTGTACACCGCCTAGCCCACTACCGCCATCCACCTCCACCAGCACCTGCTGGACACGAGTCTGCAACTCCAACTTGCAGACCGTGTTTCACAAGAAAAGAAGAAGAGGAGGTGGGAATTGCAGCATACTTCACCGCTGGATCCGCCTCCTTCGTCTCTCTTTGCTACTATTGTCTTCCCTAAGCATGAGCGCCACCGACAGGTTTGCCCATTCCTTCATCAGATCGGACCCCCATTCTCCTTCCTCGCTCCAAGCCGCTACAACAGCCACCGAACTGCTACTCTTCACGGTTTTTGGTGTTGCAAAATTGCAACACCAACCACAGTCCGCCCCCCACAAACCAGCACCGCCTGTTGCATGATCGCCCCCTACTCCATCGCGTCTTCATCCCCTTCCAGCCACGTTGCTGGTGTTGGTAATGGCATAACCAATCCCCTCTTGAATAGCTGCCTCTCTCTTCTTCTCTCTCCGTTTTCACCAAGAAAAAAAAAAAAAAAACAAAAACAAAGGAGGGCATCATACCCTCCATGGTGGCTGCTGCCCACTCACCATCACAATCACACCTTTAGGCCGTTCCAACCATCTTGGGCTAATCCATCATGATCGATCTCGACCGAGCATTCCGGGTATGTTTCAAGGGTAAGATTCTCTCTCTTAAGCTCTTTCTCTCTCTATTCTCTCTCTCTAAAACTCAGTTCTCACTCTCTAGATCTCTTAATTTCTTTTTCTCTCTCTAGTTAATCTCTCTAGATCCTAATCTCTTTTTCTTTCTCTAGGTCTAGTTCGTTTCTCTCTCTACCACCTATCTTTTTCTCTCTAGATTAAATTTGTTTATGGCTTTCTAGATTGTTTTTGAATTTAATTTGAATTGTAAGAACTCATTGAGGATGAATAAAATTGTTATTTTTACATTTGTTAGTTTACTTTTGGGTTTTTGGTTGTTTGTGGAAATTTCTCTCTCTAAAAATCACTAAGCATGTTTTAAATCGCTTCACCATTCTCACCCCATCAATTCCAAGCAAAAAGTCCATCATTTTATGTTCTTTACGCGTGCTAACTAACCCCGAGTGCGGATCGACATCCGACACGAATCCCTATACAAATCTGTCAATTACTGCAGGATAATCGGATAATATTACAAATCTTGTTGAAGTTAGGGTTTCCATAACCAACGACGCGGAAAAACCCTATTTTCATTGCTCTTGCAACCCACTGAAAATGCATTCAAGGGAAATGTACCCAAATAACATTCTACAGAAGAAAGCATTTCAGGAGTTCTTATTAACACGTTTCCTTAGAACTATGCTTTTGACACAACTGCAATTCCAAACCAACGAACCAAACTGTTTGAAGGTTAGCTGGCGTTATCGTTATGGCCATCATAGTGGCTGTTATAATGGGTCAAATAACGGTTAGAACATAATTCGAATTTATTTTTCAGCTAAATGGTAAATGACGGTCAAGATCATTGCTATTTTTAGAATAATTGGTGGTAGTACATATTGCAATAAATATCATATAACGTATATAACTGGGTTGGAGCACTATAACAGTTTATTAAACCATGTTCCATAGAGGTCCCAATGGATTTCAATCTTTTTTAGGGGCTAATCAAGGGATTTCTGGCATTAGTTCATCATGTTCCTTCCCAATATCCTACTCAAATCTTTGGATTGTCAAATAGAAAAAAGATAGAAATGGGTTGGATACTGTGGAATCGAATTAACTTTACAAAGGCTGCCCTATTAGAACATGGTCAGCGATCAATGCATTCCAAGAAGCAACAGTTCTTGTGTCCATTCTATTAAAAATGGAGACCTCAGCAATGAGGGCCCCACATTTTATATACATGCACATTAGACTCGTCTCAAGAGCTTCCTCAAAACAATCAAGTCCTTTTGTAATAGCTTAGCCAAGAATTGTTTGACCCTCTTTGAGCAGTTCTAACGGGGCTGCTGCTTGGAACAAGCTCGCTAGAGTCACCTGATTAGGATCCAACTCTTCTGCATGTACGCAGCAACTCTAAAAGCCTCATAAGCATGACTATTATCCAATTGTGTATACCCAATTATCATCGTTGTATACACAACTACATCCCTATTAGAAATTTTGTCAAATACTTAACTTGCATATTCAATATTTCTATTTTTAGAATATAGGCTAATAATTGAAGAACACACGAATCTATCTGTATTTAGACTAAATATGAAAGCATCTACATGAATTCCTCTTCTTAGTAACCCTAAATCGTGGATTGGAGGATTTTCATGAACAAATTTAAAGGCCATAGTAAAAAATCAAACCACAAGATTTTGAAGTGTTCTTTCCATCTACATACCTAGATGTTGAAAGACAATAGTTTCAGCAACTATTGTTAGCGTTGGCATCAGTTGAGGCGTAGAAACAAAGTTCAATCGCACACAGCAAGTCAGGGCATGAACTCGAACTTGGGCACCCTTTGTTTTCTTCAGAGAAGTCCTAAAACTCTAAATAAAAATGAGATTAGGAAGTAGGTGGGATAACGAGAGAGAGTTACTGGCAGAGAATGGGCGTGGGGCAGCGACGGCAATGGTAACAACGAGAGAGATTATCAGAGACGGAGACGGTGACAGTGTTAGAGCGAGATTACCACTGATGGAGATCGTGATGGTGACGATGAGAGAAAAACAGAAAGAGTCGACTAAGAGAGGGAGAGAGATTGAGAAAGTGGGAAAGTTTACTAAGGGTTCAGGGATTTGAGAGAGATCTAGTCGGGCTGTAAGATGTGGGTTTCTAACTCAGTTTCTAAATAACTGATACACAAAGGTTTCTTCTCGATTTTCTAAAAGAACAAAATAATGCCCATGTCAGTTTAATTAAACACCGAAATAAAAAATTGATTTTCCAACTCGTTTTTTTTAAAAATTGATGTATAAAGACTTGTCAAAATTTTCAATCCCGATTTTTTCGTGAAACCGGGATAGAAAGTCTAATAATTATATTCTATCTCACTTTGCTATTAATCGGGATCTTTTTATTTTTTATGAGCGAGATCTTTTGGAGTTTTTGTAGTAGTGTTGGCCGTGTCCTTAGTGTGTTACTGCCCAACTCATCATCATTGGCCAACAAGTGGACCACCTTCATTGGTCAACCTTCATACATCATGAATGGCCGATCACTATCATTGGCAATCTTCTCCATCACGTTGCCGATATAACCTCCGGTAAGTCTCAAGAGGTACTTTCTCTCTCTTCTATTACTTCCCCAGGCTGATCGCCTTTTTGCACCACTGACTCCGTTTGGTGAATGCAAGAGGGTGAGTTTTTCTCTCACCTCTACCTTGTCAGCCGGTAAACGACCGAGGTGTGAAAATCTCTCTCTACCTTCTTCCTCTCTCTCTAAAATCTCTTTTTACATGCTTTCTAGAATAGATTTACCGCTTTATTTATTTCTGTCATTTATTTCATGTAAGCAACAGTTTGATTAATGCAATTTGATTTCGATAATTTTAGTCTTCTCTGGATCTTATTTGGATGTGTTTTAAATCGACTCGCCCTTCTCATCTCTTCCATCATTCTCCTTTTTCTCTTGTATATTATCTGTCATTTTATGTTCTTATTCGCGCTAATCCGACTAATCCCGAGTGCGGATCGACATCCGACACGAGCCACTATGCAAAACTGCTCATTTTACAGGTTAAATGTCTCCGATAAATTAAAAATGTGTTGAAGTTAGGGTTTCCGTAACCAACGACGCGGAAAAAACCGACTTTCAATTGTAATGGAAGAGATTGAGTCAAATTATGAGGTCCAGTTGCCAAAAAGTAACTAATTATAGACTTAGGCATGTACCACTCAAACTAGGTCCAATTAGAGACATTGTCGAATGAACAGAGCAAACCAGTTCCGACTCTACCCAATCTTGTTCCAACACTTCAAATGTGTTGAAACAATTATAATGGAAGAGATTGAGTCAAAGTACGAGGTCCGGTTGCAAAAAAGTAACTAATTATAGACTTAGACATGTACCACTCGAACTGGGTCCAATTAGAGACATTGTCGCACGAACAGAGCAAACGAGTTTCGACTCTCCCCAATCTTATTCCAACACTTCAAATGTGTTGAAACAATGGTAATCGAAGAGATTGAGTCAAATTATGAGGTCCAGTTGCGAGAAAGTAACTAGTTATAGACCTAGGCTTGTAACAGTCAAACTGAGTCCAATTAGAGACATTGTCACACGAACAGAGCAAACGAGTTCCGACTCTCCCCAATCTTGTTCTAACACTTCAAATGGGTTGAAACAATTGTAATGGAAGAGATTGAGTCAAATTACGAGGTCTGGTTGCGAAAAAGTAACGAGTTATAGACCGAGGCTTGAAACACTCAAACCGAGTCCAATTAGAGACATCGTCGCATGAAAGGTGCAAACGAGTTCTGACTCTCCCTAATCTTGTTCAAACACTTCAAATGTGTTGAAACAATTGTAATGGAAGAGATTTAGTCAAATTAAGAGGTTCGGTTGTGAAAAAGTAACTAGTTATAAACTTAGGCATCTACCACTCAAACTGAGTCCAATTAGAGACAAGGCGCACGAACAGAGCAAACGAGTTCCGACTCTCCCCAATCTTGTTCCAACACTGCAAATGTGTTGAAACAATTGTAATGGAAGAGATTGAGTCAAATTACGAGGTCCAGTTAGGAAAAAGTAACTAGTTATAGATCTAGGCTTGTAACACTCAAACTGAGTCCAATTATAGACATCGTCGCACGAACAGAGCAAACGAGTTCTGACTCCCCCCACTCTTGTTCCAATACTTCAAATGTGTTGAAACAATTGTAATGGAGGAGATTGAGTCAAATTATGAGGTCCAGTTGCGAAAAAGTAACTTGTTATAGACCTAGGCTTGTAACACTCAAATTGAGTCCAATTAGAGACATTGTCGCACGAACAGAGCAAATGAGTTCCGACTCCCCCAATCTTGTTCTAACACTTCAAATGTGTTGAAACAATTGTAGTGGAAGAGATTGAGTCAAATTACGAGGTCCGGTTGCGAAAAAGTAACTAGTTACAGACTTAGGCATGTAACACTAAAACTAAGTCCAATTAGAGACATTGTCGCACGAACAGTGCGAATGAGTTCGAACGCTTCCAAATCTTATTCGAACACTACAAATGTGTTGAAACAATTGTAATGTAATAGATTGAGTCAAATTATGAGGTCCGTGATATTCGCTCAAAAGTGCTTATTTTAAGCAATTATCCTTTTAGCGTTATTGCATTCTCCTACGTAAAATACTCTATTTACCTACTTTTCTACGTAAGAGTCTCTTCTGTTGCGTAGAACACACTTTTCTGGACGAAATGGTATATTTGCATGCATTAAACACATTTTCGGAAGTCTAGATATTAAGCCGTTCTGATAAAATCTCATTACGCGCTTCTTCTGTCGCAGGAAACCCCGATGGGACGATTCTCAAGACTTGTGGGCCCAAATCGATCATGAAAGCCCATTATCAAAGCTTAAAGAGCCCACAGGCTATGACTAGAAGATATGGGCCAAATACAGGTTGAAAAAGAGGACCGAAGAGCCGGCCCAAAGAACGAAGAGAGCGGGAGAGCCAATGACCAAGAGACGGACCAAAGCGTTTAAAGCCGCATGAATCGACAATGAATGATGGTCTGCTCTACTGGTGAAGAGTGAGAAGCGACACAGTAAAAACCAGGGTTCCAGACCCTCTACCAATGCTTTTCTCTCCATTTTTTCTCTCATCTCCCCTAATTCTCTCTCCTAGCTCTAATCAACTCTCTCTCCTTAACCTATCACCATCATCCATCAAATCCACCGTTCGATCGCCATCCGATCTACCATCTGACCATCCGATTATTCATCCCTAACATCTGATCAATCGGTCGATCATCCGATCTATCTAGTGAGCTCCCTATCTCATCATCCAACAACTTACGTTCATCGGAGGATCCTTGTCATTTAGCCCCGATTCAAAACCCTGGAAGCACGTTTGAAAAGACAGGGCTTTTGAGAAAAAAATGCATTTTTCACTTGGTGACCAAACGCACCTTAAAAAATGATAAATTTTCAAATTAGAAACCGTGAGTTTCTAAGGGAGAAACCCACGGTTTCTCTCTTTAAAAAGGCTCCCTTGGAAACCCTAGGGGTTGGTTCCCTCCCCCTTTTAAAAAAGACCAATCTTCCGGCTCCTCTTTCTTCTTCCTCACCTCCTCCGGTGAGCCAACTCCGGCAAAACTTGGTAGCGTCCTCCTCTTCTTCTTCCTCTTCTTCTTCTTCTTCTTCTTCTTCTTCTCCTTGGCCTGCAACTCCAAGTAGCAGGCTGCAACTCACGTCCCACTTCCATGCTGCCCCACGGTTTGGAGCACCACAACCAGCGTCACCAACCTCCATGAACGCCAGTGAGTCTGGTTCATCACTTGAACGGACAGCACATCAGAAAACAGTAAGCTCCTCTTCTTTTTCTTCTCTTCCTTCTTCTTCTTCTTCTTCTTCTTCTTCTTCTTCTTCTCCTCCTTCTTCTTCTTCTTCTTCTTCTTTTTCTTTTGCTGGAGTTGCAGGTCTGCAACTCCGGCCGGCGAACCGTGCTCCACCACCGTCCTAACTCACAAGCATCTTCTTCTCCTCCTTCTTCTTCTTCTTTTTTTTTCTTCTTCTTCTTCTTCTTCTTCTTCTTCTTCTTCTTCTTTCTCCGTTTCACTCGTTTGCACACCGGAGTTGCAGAACTCCGGTCATCTTCCTCCTCCCTTCTTCACGCCGGAGTTGCAAAACTGCAACTCCGGTCGCTCACGATCTCTCCACCGCTGCTGCCGCTACACACACGCGCGCCTCCTCCTTCTGCCCGTTTTCTTCTTCTTCTCCTTCTTGTTCTACAAGGAGTCCGCCTCCTTCCTCCGACGGACTGGTTCAACTCCACCAGTCCGTCCATTCCGGCCATTTGAAACCTGCAACCAACTCCCCGTTTCCTAACCTAAACCCTTGCCAATCAGTTGCAGGCCATTTGCCTTCATCCTCCACGTCCATACCAGCCCACCTCCCTAGATTGCACCACCGCCTGCTGCCCTCCTCTCTTTCTAACGGTTGCTGGAGTTGCAACCAGCAACTCCAGTCCGTTCTTTTGCTGTGCGCACCTCATGCCTCATCCTCCACTTGTTATGCACACCATGCTCCTTCATGCGCCACCACCGACCGTGCTCACCTCCACTGCATGAGTCGAGTTTCTCTTGCTGGATTGGTTCATTACCCCACCTACATCACCGATTCTCCATCACCATAACAACCGGCCAGCACTATTCTCCACCACCAGGATCATTACGTGCTGGCCGGACCACTCATTGGGTTCATTCTCTCCGGCCAACCCACCCACTCCCGGTAAGTCAATAAAGAATGGTGAGTCTTTATCCTTTTTCTCTCTCTAGAACTCTAGTTTTCTGTCGAGTTTCTCACTTTCTCTCTCTAGTTCTCTCTTTCTCTCTCTGTAATTTTCTTTCTCTCTCTAGACCTCTCTCTAGGATTAGATTTCTCTCTTCTTCTACCACTTTCTCTCTCTCCTCTTTAACATTTTTTTAACTTTCTCTCTCTAGTTTCTCTCTCTCAAAACCTCTTTCTCTCTCTACATCCCTCTCTTATTAAAATGCTTTCTAGTTTAGTTATTTTGTTAGATTTTTGCTGTAAAAGACAATTTTGATTGAATGAAGTTGATTTGAATAAAATTATGTTCCATTCTCTACAAATTTCCCGTCATTTTATGTCATTATTGCGCTAACCCGACTAATCCCGAGTGCGGATCGACATCCGACACGAATCCCTATACAGATCTAAAATTTTGCAGGATTTAAGAATCGGATAAATTTACAAATGTGTTGAAGTTAAGGTTTCCGTAACCAACGACGCGGAAAATACCTACTATCAAATGGCGCCGCTGCCGCTCGGGTGTTCGGGAGTGCGAAAAAGGACGTAAAGACGGAATTGGAAAGTTGCTGAAGCGAAAAGCTGCTCAATTTGGCCAGCCCGACCTTTTCGGGAAACTTTCTATTTTTTGTTTTTGTTGATTTTTAGCAGTTTTTAAATTACTATTTTTAATGCCTCGGAAGGCCGAGTGCAATTTGTAATAATTTAGGAATTTTACTGCTTTCCATATAACTACTAGATCTTGTTCTAGGGTTTTTTAGAAACCCTAGATTAAGTGGAAAATACAAAAAAAAAATAATAAATTCAAAATTCAAAAAAAAATTAGGGTTTCATATTCTGCAGATTTTTAGAAATCACCAATCCAGGATTTGCGATTTTTGAAAAGATTCTAAAATCTTGAAACTTTGCTAAATTAGGGTTTCCCCTCTTAGAAGTTTCCTCTTTAGAAGAATTTCTATCTTTAGAAATCTTCCGAATTTGGAAAAGTCTGCAAAAGGAAACGCCCCAAATCTAGCAGAATTTCAATTTTGGGAAATTTCCCAAAATTATAAAGGATCTCGCAATCAAATCTTTCTTGGAAGATCTCCACAGTTCGGGAAACTTTCCAATCTAGGTATTTTCCAATCTAGGAATTCCTAAATTTTAACCCATCTCGAATTTGGAAATTAATTCAAAAACTTGCCTAAATCCAGTGCTTGTTCAGTGAACCCTAAAAAGGCAAGGATCTTCCAAATAGAATCCCAAATACCTAGACCGTGCGATCTAACTGTTTCTGCAGGAACACTATCCAGTGTGGGTAGGGAGCGAAAGCTCAAAGAGGTGGAGTCAGGCCCAAGCCCATTAGGATACCCCTCCCTAACCCACGGAGGCGACCCCGTGGCGTGGCCCACGGGAGGTAAGTCTCTATCCTCTCCTTGAGTGCGATACAGAGCAATTTGGGTGAATCATTGCCGCTTGTCTATTTGCTTTCGCATACATATTATTCGACTTGCGTGGCGTGGCCGTTAATCAATCAACTCTAAGAGAGCAAACCCAGCTCCAAAATTGAAACTGGTGGGATTTCATCACCCACCTCATCACTCCAGCTGCAATTGATCCCCAGGATCCGTCTATAATAAAAAGAATCAAGAAGTAGAGCCAATTAGCTCGGTGCTCGAGGAAAAATCCACACAAAGCGAACCCGCTTAACATCCAATCGAAATAAGACCACGAGCGCGGGTCCCTGTTGTCTAACACACCCATAAGTCCCTGCTACTCAAGTACACTGAGCTCGACGTGGCATCTTGGACTATTCGGCGGTTAGTTGCGTGTGGACTAGGAACACGCACCAACCCTAGCTTAACCTGAGGGAACACTCTTCTTATACACTTGACCAATCCGGTTAGTCTGGGACGTACTTAAGACAGCCATTGTGCCGCACGTCTGTCTAGGCTTCGGATTGCCTTGTTGTTGACTAGAGTTAGTACTAAAGGATTCGCTCTGAAGAGTGTAGCCTGGTGAGAACCTCTGAGTGCAAACAGTTAGTCCGGCGGCTAAAAGATAAACCAGTGGTCCGCCCACTGTCATAATCTACTCTAGCCCCAAAACTAACAAGATAATGCCTAAAATATATCCTGATTGTTTAGAATAGGATTATCTGTGCTTGGTGTGCATCATTTAGAATCACTACTCTAGTGTCTCCTTTTGGCAACTTTTTGCCAAATCTTGGGCTTGCTTTTTCAAGTAGAAGCCCAGTTGGACCTGTCCTAACCTTTTACTGACTCGATCTGAGAGTTAGTCCACCGCACCCCTCTATCGCCTCTAATGGCAGATGAACGGCCTCTGTATGAGACCTACTACAGTTTCTGTGAGAATCGAGGTAATCACTCTCAACAATGGTATGACAATTCTGCGTATCATCATGATACTCGTCTCGCACACTTCTACAGGGTATGATAATCACCAAGATCCGGAGTACAATTCTGTACTCCAAGAGCTTAAAAATTCAATCTCTGCCCTTCGTGCTGCAGTCCAGCAACCTGTGTACCATTCCCAGTCTGTAGGATATTACCCTCCTATTCAGCAAGATGTCTGTACCTTTCCATCTCCAATGCAGACCTCCTATGACAACACTTATTATCCGGATAATAGGAGTCACCATAATTTTGGTTGGGAACAGTCTACTATCCCGCAGCAACTACCACAGGATAATTATTCTTCCGGGTTCCATCAACCCAATGGAGAGTATGACTGGCAATACTCGCAATCCCAGTACCCGTCATATCCACAGAATGATTATTCTGATCAACAGTGGGCCCCTCAGGATTTTCAGAGTCAGCAACTAGTCCCAGACTCCACTTTGCCTTACAACTTTCATACCCAGTCGGACTACAATCAAGAGTTAGCACCTCAGCTCCCCTTGGCTGAACCACCTCCGTTGGCTACTACACCCGGTCTAGAGGACCTTCTCTCTCAGTACATTGCCCAGCAACAACAGTATTTCCAAAGTCTAGAGCACCAACAACAGCAATCTATGGAGAGCTTCGAGCAACGTCTAGTTCAATTAGAAAATGAGAGAGAGGAAGTCAACTTCACTAGTCCACCAATAGCCTATCCTGAGGAGAATGATATGGCCACTGTCTATAATGAGGAGCCGCACAATTGGACCCAGTACCACCATTGTGAGGAAGAAATAGAAGTTGTACCCACCCCTAGATCGAGCCAGACTATTGAGGAGCCAGTGTTTCCTTCTTCGGTGCCTTTAACAGCACCAAATCTTGAACCTACCTCAGAGCAACCTAATTCTCACTCTACCTCTGCTGCCCCTGATGTCGATCTTCATGACACTGAGCTGTGTATCGATCGTAGGATCCCAATTGTCATAGATCTACCGTTCCTCCCCACCTCCCTTGGATTGTGCAACATTAGTGATGAACCCGAGTCGCAATCTTTGGTGCCCTTAACAGCACCAACTTCTGGACTGGGCACAGAGGAACTTAGTCCCATCTCTATCTCTGATAATTCTCTCTCTGCTCTGAATGCAGACATTCCTACTGATGAGCCATGTCTAGAATATGAGACTCCCGCTGTCCTGGACCTACCAATCCCCACCGAGGAGGAACATATTGAATGTAGGGATTGGAACATCCCTCTCAAATTAGAAAACATCGAGGGAGAGGTCAACAGTTTTCACCCGTCACCCTACGTCGATGTTGTTGATGAACCGTATGTCATGGAGAGTCTAATTCAGGACTCTCTCGAGGATAAATTATCCAAGTGTCAAGAACACTTTGAGTCTGACTTCATCTCAGAGTCAGACAATTTTGGTATTACTGATCTGCAGGAGTCTGCTCCATTCAGATACATTCCCGCAAAACTCAATGAGTTTGCGGCTCTGCTAACCACGGTCAGAGAACCCACTACTCCTGTCCTCTCAGTCTTTACTGAGAAGCTTCTATCCCTCCCCGCTGAACTAAATGTTTTTGCGGGTCTGCTCAGAGAACCCACTCCTACTCTCCTCTCAATCTTTACTGAGAAGCTTCGATACCTCCCAGATCAACTCCGTGCTTTTGCCGGGCTGCTCAGAGAGCTCAATGCCCTTCTCTCAGTCTACACTGAGAAAGACCTGTTCTACACAGGTATACCTAGACAAGGGATAGGATAGTTGTCTCTATTCCACCTTAGGTGTTAGGAAGACTGCAGATTCACTCAGTCTCCATGAGTTTTATCCTGGTTGGGGGTACTTGATATACCCCCGTCATGTCTGGCTGAAGACGTAAAACTTAGCGCTTTCGGAAAGGCAATTCCGGTATTCCTAGAATACATGAGTCTCATGCATTTGTTATTACTGTTATATCTCTGAAAATGCAGGTACATTCATTCTCCCGATCATCAAGTACCAAACACTGTCGAATTTCTGCCGACTTGGTAACATCCTTCCTGAACTTTTGCATCATCATTACTGAATTTTTATCATTTTATGTCCCGGTCATGAGCACCGAGGACAGTGCTGTATTTTGGTTGGGGGTGGGTATTTACCAAAACTCATGTCTTCATTTTGATAAAAAAAAAAAAAAAAAAAAAAAAAAAAAAAAATGTTGTTTTTGGGGTAATTTCCGATGTTCTCCAAAAGTTTTCTAGAATTTCAAAAAAATGTGTCAAATACCCTGACTTTGATTAGCTGAAAACCTCCGTTAAGTCAGTATTGAGGATGTCAATTTTTGTTTAAAGTTAGCGTTGAGTCAATTCAAGTGTGACTATAGCAGGTTTGAAAACTCAGAAAAACTCATATTCGGCACAATTGTACACTATCAATATCAGAGTCATCCTAAGTTTAGAAATTCTAGAGATCCTGCGAGAATAATTGTGGAGACCTAACCCAGTGAGCTTTTGAGCCTTTAATCAATTCAGAGTGTTGTACAACAATTCTGAGTCACAAGATGACTCACTATTCTTCATGCCTGCAATATTCGTTGAGAGATCTCATTATCTGTTGCTTCGATCATAAAACTCGGAACGACATCAACATTGGATTACTACGACAGAACCTTCTCTGTATCCAGTCAAGACAGTATACATGATAGTGCAAACCCTAGAAAATGATTTAGGCCATTTTTTCTGAACCATTCAGCCTTTTTACTCACCTGAATTATACTTCACTAGAAACCCCTTGAACCCTTTTATAAAAGCCTTTTCTTTGTAAACCCATCAACCTAAAATCCAGTATAGCTAAGAAGCATGACTGGCTACCCTTATTTTGAGATGGACAAAGGAATAACTGATATGGGTGTACCATGAAAAGAAAAGTAAAGAAGAAGAATCAAAAGAAAAAGAAAGTGGTTCAAGCTGAAAACAAAATATGGAAAAAAAGTATGAAAAAGTGCTGAAAAGAAATTGAGCAGTCTCAGAAATATCAAGAAAAAGAGAAAAATATGAAAAAAAAGGAAAAAGAACCAGATAATGTTGTTACGCCGCAGGAAAAATGCAAGAAAATGACAATATCCTCTTAAGATCTTTGAAATCCTGTATCCCTTTATCTCTCTACACCTGACCTAAGCCTCATTACAACCCAGGAAAGTCCTACTTGATTCTAGGATAGTACGATCATAAAATGTGGAGATTGGAGAAAGAGAAGCTATAGAGTTTGATCTGACGTTCCTGAGTGAAGTGGTATTCCAATCATGAGATCTTCTTCTGTTAAAGATGTCCTTCCTTCAAATAAAACATATGTGAGATCTTTTGCCTCTTTATATTAAATACATCTCCTCACATATAAATTGAGAGAAAAGAAGAAAACCCTTCTTGTGTGATTCTATTCTGAGTGCTAAACATGTGAGATTTGAGGTCGAGGCATAAAAACTTAGAGGTGATCTGGAAATCTTTACTGTCGGATGATGAGAATGTTGAGCACACACACACGCAGAGTTTGACTATTCTGGGTCATGATTATCAGTCTGTAGTCTTGCCAAAACTTTCCAACTCTTCGCTAGCATGTAACTGTTTTTGCATCCATTCAATGATTTGACGAACGGTGTTTTCCCGGAGCTAATATGAAAAAGTGTGCAGCATGTGCAGAGCCCTTTTAAGCTCATTTATTTCGCACTAATTGCCAAGGATTGGCAACATGCTGGTTGGGGGTTGTGATATTCGCTCAAAAGTGCTTATTTTAAGCAATTATCCTTTTAGCGTTATTGCATTCTCCTACGTAAAATACTCTATTTACCTACTTTTCTACGTAAGAGTCTCTTCTGTTGCGTAGAACACACTTTTCTGGACGAAATGGTATATTTGCATGCATTAAACACATTTTCGGAAGTCTAGATATTAAGCCGTTCTGATAAAATCTCATTACGCGCTTCTTCTGTCGCAGGAAACCCCGATGGGATGATTCTCAAGACTTGTGGGCCCAAATCGATCATGAAAGCCCATTATCAAAGCTTAAAGAGCCCACAGGCTATGACTAGAAGATATGGGCCAAATACGGGTTGAAAAAGAGGACCGAAGAGCCGGCCCAAAGAACGAAGAGAGCGGGAGAGCCAATGACCAAGGGACGGACCAAAGCGTTTAAAGCCGCATGAATCGACAATGAATGATGGTCTGCTCTACTGGTGAAGAGTGAGAAGCGACACAGTAAAAACCAGGGTTCCAGACCCTCTACCAATGCTTTTCTCTCCATTTTTTCTCTCATCTCCCCTAATTCTCTCTCCTAGCTCTAATCAACTCTCTCTCCTTAACCTATCACCATCATCCATCAAATCCACCGTTCGATCGCCATCCGATCTACCATCTGACCATCCGATTATTCATCCCTAACATCTGATCAATCGGTCGATCATCCAATCTATCTAGTGAGCTCCCTATCTCATCATCCAACAACTTACGTTCATCGGAGGATCCTTGTCATTTAGCCCCGATTCAAAACCCTGGAAGCACGTTTGAAAAGACAGGGCTTTTGAGAAAAAAATGCATTTTTCACTTGGTGACCAAACGCACCTTAAAAAATGATAAATTTTCAAATTAGAAACCGTGAGTTTCTAAGGGAGAAACCCACGGTTTCTCTCTTTAAAAAGGCTCCCTTGGAAACCCTAGGGGTTGGTTCCCTCCCCCTTTTAAAAAAGACCAATCTTCCGGCTCCTCTTTCTTCTTCCTCACCTCCTCCGGTGAGCCAACTCCGGCAAAACTTGGTAGCGTCCTCCTCTTCTTCTTCCTCTTCTTCTTCTTCTTCTTCTTCTTCTTCTTCTCCTTGGCCTGCAACTCCAAGTAGCAGGCTGCAACTCACGTCCCACTTCCATGCTGCCCCACGGTTTGGAGCACCACAACCAGCGTCACCAACCTCCATGAACGCCGGTGAGTCTGGTTCATCACTTGAACGGACAGCACATCAGAAAACGGTAAGCTCCTCTTCTTTTTCTTCTCTTCCTTCTTCTTCTTCTTCTTCTTCTTCTTCTTCTTCTTCTCCTCCTTCTTCTTCTTCTTCTTCTTCTTTTTCTTTTGCTGGAGTTGCAGGTCTGCAACTCCGGCCGGCGAACCGTGCTCCACCACCGTCCTAACTCACAAGCATCTTCTTCTCCTCCTTCTTCTTCTTCTTTTTTTTTCTTCTTCTTCTTCTTCTTCTTCTTCTTCTTCTTTCTCCGTTTCACTCGTTTGCACACCGGAGTTGCAGAACTCCGGTCATCTTCCTCCTCCCTTCTTCACGCCGGAGTTGCAAAACTGCAACTCCGGTCGCTCACGATCTCTCCACCGCTGCTGCCGCTACACACACGCGCGCCTCCTCCTTCTGCCCGTTTTCTTCTTCCTCTCCTTCTTGTTCTACAAGGAGTCCGCCTCCTTCCTCCGACGGACTGGTTCAACTCCACCAGTCCGTCCATTCCGGCCATTTGAAACCTGCAACCAACTCCCCGTTTCCTAACCTAAACCCTTGCCAATCAGTTGCAGGCCATTTGCCTTCCACCTCCACGTCCATACCAGCCCACCTCCCTAGATTGCACCACCGCCTGCTGCCCTCCTCTCTTTCTAACGGTTGCTGGAGTTGCAACCAGCAACTCCAGTCCGTTCTTTTGCTGTGCGCACCTCAGGCCTCATCCTCCACTTGTTATGCACACCATGCTCCTTCATGCGCCACCACCGACCGTGCTCACCTCCACTGCATGAGTCGAGTTTCTCTTGCTGGATTGGTTCATTACCCCACCTACATCACCGATTCTCCATCACCATAACAACCGGCCAGCACTATTCTCCACCACCAGGATCATTACGTGCTGGCCGGACCACTCATTGGGTTCATTCTCTCCGGCCAACCCACCCACTCCCGGTAAGTCAATAAATAATGGTGAGTCTTTATCCTTTTTCTCTCTCTAGAACTCTAGTTTTCTGTCGAGTTTCTCACTTTCTCTCTCTAGTTCTCTCTTTCTCTCTCTGTAATTTTCTTTCTCTCTCTAGACCTCTCTCTAGGATTAGATTTTTCTCTTCTTCTACCACTTTCTCTCTCTCCTCTTTAACATTTTTATAACTTTCTCTCTCTAGTTTCTCTCTCTCAAAACCTCTTTCTCTCTCTACATCCCTCTCTTATTAAAATGCTTTCTAGTTTAGTTATTTTGTTAGATTTTTGCTGTAAAAGACAATTTTGATTGAATGAAGTTGATTTGATAAAATTATGTTCCATTCTCTGCAAATTTCCCGTCATTTTATGTCATTATTGCGCTAACCCGACTAATCCCGAGTGCGGATCGACATCCGACACGAATCCCTATACAAATCTAAAATTTTGCAGGATTTAAGAATCGGATCAATTTACAAATGTGTTGAAGTTAAGGTTTCCGTAACCAACGACGCGGAAAATACCTACTATCAGTCCATTTGCGAAAAAGTAACTTGTTATAGACTTTGGCATATAACACTCAAACTGAGTCCAATTTGAGACATTGCGGCACGAACACAGCAAACGAACTCCGAATCTCCCCAATCTTGTTCCAACACTTCAAATGTGTTGAAACAATTGTAATAGAAGAGATTGAGTCAAATTACAAGGTCCAGTTGCGAAAAAAGTAACTAGTTATAGACCTAGGCTTGTAACACTCAAACTGAGTCTTTATAAACATTGTCGCACGAACAGAGCAAGTGAGTTCCGACTCTCCCCACTCTTGTTCCAGCACTTCAAATGTGTTGAAGCAATTGTAATGGAGGAGATTGAGTCAAATTACGAGGTCCAGTTGCGAAAAAGTAACTTGTTATAGACCTAGGCTTGTAACACTCAAACTGAGTCCAATTAGAGACATTGTCGCACGAACAGAGCAAAGGAGGCAGAACAGAGCAAACGAGTTCTGACTCCCCCAATCTTGTTCAAACACTTCAAATGTGTTGAAACAATTGTAATGGAAGAGATTGAGTCAAATTATGAGGTCCGGTTGCGAAAAAGTAACTAGTTATAGACTTAGGCATGTAACACTCATATTGAGTCCAATTAGAGACATTGTCGTACGAACAGAGCGAACAAGTTCCGACTCTCCCCAATCTTGTTCCAACACTTCAAATTTGTTGAAACAATTGTAAGGGAAGAGACTGAGTCAAATTACGAGGTCCGGTTGCGAGAATGTAAATAGTCATAGACTTAGGCATGTAACACTCAAACTGAGTCCAAATAGAGACATTGTCGCACGAATGGTACAAACGAGTTCCGACTCTCCCTAATCTTCTTCCAACACTTGAAATGTGTTGAAACAATTGTAATGGAAGAGATTGAGTCGAATTACGAGGTCCGATTGCGAAAAAGTAACCAGTTATAGACTTTGCCAAGTAACACTCAAACTGAGGCCAATTATAGACATTGTCGCACGAACGGAGTAAACGAGTTCCGACTCACGATATCTTGTTCCAACACTTCAAATGTGTTATAACGATTGTGTTGGAAGAGATTGAGTCAAATTATAATGTCCGATTTCAAAACAGTAACTAGTTATTGTAATGAATATTTTCATATTCAATTTGACAAAGATTCTGTTTGACATAAAAACATTCGTGTAACCGTTCCTACGAGCACAAGTGTAGTGTGAAGATGTCGTGGTACGCATACTTCGCCAACTACGTGAAGACTAAAAGATAGAGACAGCAAGAATCAGACGGTTGACAACAAGGGTCATCTGAGTAACTGCCGATTTGTCAATAACAATCGTGTGCGCTCGATTAGGAAGGTAAGTGACTTAGTGGCCATAGGAGTTGATTAAAATGTACAAAATATAATGGTCAGACTTAGTCATTGGATAGACCCGAGTCAAAGTCAATTTTATTGACTAGTGGGAAAGTCCAATCGATTGGACATGTGTCCCCAATCAATTGGAGACACTGTGTAATCGATTGGACACTACAAGGCAGAAACATAATTGAGCCCAATCGATTGGAGACTACGGGACAGAAATCTTTCTGAGTCAAATCGATTGGAGACTCTGATTAATCGATTGGAGCCTTCGAGACAAAGTTATAAATATCAAATCGATTGGAGAACCCTGTGCAATCGATTGGTGCCTTCGAAACAGAAAACTTATTGAGCCCAATCGATTGGACACTTGTCCCGTATAGATTGGACATGGCCCAATCGATTGGACCAAGTGTACAATCAATTGGACTTTGAACAGAATCGATTTTATCATATCCGAAATTCATGGTTCCATTATCCCACGTTCCACACGACTCAGGGTCTTACTATTCTATAAATATAACCCCTTTATGCCTTCTCTAAACATACACAGAGACACAGAGTGACTCAATCTTCAAGAGAGAGAAGCAAAGGCTATATTTAGTAGAGTGTCCATTTTGAAGAGCAAGAAGCTTGTTTTCATTCATATCTTGTGAGCTTGTTATCTTCTCGATCAAAGCCAAGAGCTTGATCTTTACTCAGCCTAAGTTTTCCACTTCTATATTTAACCTAGTTAGCCTGAGAGTACCAGTGTGACTCAAACACCTTTTGAGCAACTTGGGGTTCAGGGTGTACTGAATCTTTCACCTTCTACAAAGGCGGGAGTGTTGAAAATTAAGATCGGAGGAGCCGGTCGAAGGTAGGTTTGGGGTGTACCAAACTGAACAAGCGGATAAGGCTTCCTGGCTGGAAGGGCACGCATGGATTTGTGGCATTGACTCAGAGGACGTGGACGCATCGGCAGTGGGCCTTGGCTAAGGTTGGATGTTGTATTTGCAACGGTGCTGCGTAGGTAACCTTTGTTTCGTTGAACTTTTCAGTTAGTAATACTTTCCGTCTGGACGTGGTCCCGTGGTTTTTCCTTGGCTAAGGTTTCTACGTAAAAATATCTTGTCTTGTGTGATTGTTAGTTTGCGTTCCGCATTATATCCTGATTAGATCAAATGACAAAAAGACAATATACCACGGAGGTATATTTGATTTGAGTTGGTTATAATAATCATTTTCAAACAACCAAGACATGAGATTTTATCCCCATACCATAGACCAGTAAAACTGTATAGGTATATCTAAATTTAAATACCTAATCAACCCCCCTTCTAGGTATATTAAGTTAAAGAGAACGGACCGGTGGAATTTCAAAAGCAGTCGTAAGTGCAAATACTGCAAAAACATGGGTCATGTGATTGGAGACTGTCACAAGTTGAGAAGAGGACATCAAAATTTTTTAGAAAAAATGGTGAATACCACTCAGAATGTGAAAAGTCAGAGAATTCCTATAAAGTCACATTATGAGATAAATTATTTGGATGTACTATCTAGGAAGATGAAAGATCTTCTGAATAGATCTAAAGAATTAATCAAGGAGATTGAGTCTCTTGAAAAATTCAAACAACCTGATATTCGCTTAAAAGTGCGTATTTTCCACTGTTATCTACTAAGCGTTATCACACTCTTCTACGTTAAATTGGTTTAATTATCCACTTTTCTACGTAAGAGTCTCTTTCATTGTGTAGAACACACTTTTTTGGACGAAATGATATATTTGCATGCATTAAACGCATTTCTGGAAGTCTAGATATAAAGTCATTCTGATTAAGTCTCATTACGCGCTTTTTCTGTCGCAGGAAACCCTGATTGGATGATTCTCGAGACTTGCGGGCCAAAATCGAGCATGAAAGCCCATTATCAAAGCTTAAAAAGACCACAGGCTATGAGTAGAAGATATGGGCCAAATATGGGCTGAATAAGAGGACCAAAGAGCTGGCCCAAAGAACGAAGAAAGTAGGAGAGCCAATGACCAAGAGACAAACCAAAGCGTTTAAAGCCACACGAATCAACAAAGAATGATGGTCTACTCTACTGGAGAAGTGTGAGGATTGTCACATTGAAGACCAGGGTTCCAGACCCCCTGCCAATACTTTTATCTCCATTTTCTGATATTTTCTCACTCCTCCCCCAAATTTTCTCTCTCATGTCTCCTTATTCTCTCTTTCTTCATCTCTCGGTCCTTTGATCTACTGACCTAACCCCAGAACTCCTGTCCGTTGGCTCTGGCCCATCTCCCTAAGCTATCGGACCATTGGATCTTCCATCAGACCGTTAAATCGTCTTTCAGACCGTCGGATCTCTCTAAATCCGTCGGCCTACCAATCTGGATCCTAATCCAGTCATCTTCACTCTGATTATCAGCAAATCATCCGTCACACCATCTTATGAGATGACGGCCATCATCATTCCATGTGGGCCAGCAATCGGGCCCATCATCATCGACCCGCGGCCCGACCATTTAGTGGACCTCGCGATTTTCAAATGCTTTAAATTAATTTTTTTTTAAAATAAAAAAAGGGGGTTCCACTAAATGGGGAAATTCCCCAAAGAAAAAAAGGTTTTCCTTAAAAAAAAAAAAAATATATATATATATATATATATATATATATTTTTTTTTATTTTAAAAATTCCCATTTTCCATTAAAAGAAAGTAGGAGCTTATAAAAGGAGAAGAGAAGGGTTCGTTTGAACCCTAATCCCCCTCCTTATTCTTCCTCGCCTTCCGCAAAACCTTCCCCGACGTTTTCCTCTCCTTCTTCCTCCTTTCTTCTTCTTCTTCTTCGTCTTCTTCCCCCATCCTTCGCCGGAGTTGCAGGTTTGCAACTTCGATCGTTTTTCGCCTCCTTCTACTCTTCTCCTTCTTCTGCTCTCTTCTTCTCCTTCATATCTTGCTGCCACCCACGCTGCTGTCTGGCCTGCAACACTTAAACCCTACCACCGTCTTCTCCAAACAAACTACTACCGGAGTTGTAGGTTGCAACTCTGGCCAATTGTTGCTGCACCTCCTCCTTCTTCTTCTGCTCTTCTTCTCCTCCTTCTCTTCTTGTTCTTCTTCTCTTCCTCACCGCTGCACTGCATTCTGCCTCCACCATCGCTCCTCGTCTTCCACCACCGCCTGCAACCCCATCAAACACCACTGCCTGTGATGCCTCTACCTCCAAGTACCAAGCGGTCTTAAGCTCCTCATCTTCTCCTCTCCCTCTCCAGACCTTCTGGGACCTTACCTCTCAACGGAGAGGTCGGCAAGCATCCCTTCAAATGCTGCCTCCTGATATTCGCTTAAAAGTGCATATTTTCCACTGTTATCTTCTAAGCGTTTTCACACTCTCCTACATTAAAATGCTCTATTTATCTATTTTTCTATGTAAGAGTCTCTTTTGTTGCGTAGAACACACTTTTCTGGACGAAATGGTATATTTGCATGCATTAAACATATTTTCGAAAGTCTAGACATGAAGTCATTCTGATAGAGTCTCATTACGCGCTTCTTCTATCGTAGGAAACCCCGATGGGACAATTCTCGAGACTTGCGAGCCCACATCGATCAGGAAAGCCCATTATCAAAGCTTAAAGAGCCCACATGCTATGACTAGAAGATATGGGCCAAATATGGGCTGAAGAAGATGACCAAAAAGCCGGCCCAAAGAACGAAGAGAGTAGGAGAGCCAATGACCAAGAGACGGACCAAAGCGTTTAAAGCCACATGAGTCAGTAAGGAATGATAGTCTACTCTACTGGAGAAGCGTGAGGATGGTCACAGTGAAGACCAGGGTTCCAGACCCTCTGCCAATACTTTTATCTCCATTTTCTGATATTTTCTCTCTCATCTCTCCTTATTCTCTCTCTCTTCATCTCTCGGTCCACGAATCTACTGACCTAACCCCAGAACTCCTGCCCATTGGCTCTGTCTCATCTCCCTTAGCTTTCTGACCGTTGGATCTTCAATCGGACCGTTGGATCTCTCTAGATCCGTCGATCTACGAATCTGGGTCCCAATCAAGTCACCATCCATCTGATCACCATCAGATTGTCTGTCACATCATCTTGTGAGACGATGGACATCATCAATCGATGTGGGCCAGTAGCCGGGCCCATCATCATCGACCCACTGTCCGACCATTTAGTGGACCCCGTGAATTTCAAAATAATTTCAATTAAATTTTAAAAAATGGGGGGTCCACTAAATGGAGAAATTCTCCAAAGAAAAGTAGGGTTTTACTTAAAAAAAAAAATTTCTTATTTTTTTTATTTTTGAAAAATACCCTATTTCCATTAAAGGAAATAAGGAGCTTTAAAAGGGGAAGGAGAAGGGTTCGTTCGAACCCTAATCCCTCTCCCCTCTTCTCATCTCCTTCCCCCTCTCCTTTCCCTTCTTCCCCCCCACTTTCTTCTCCTCTTCTTCCTCCTTTCTTCTTCGTCTCCTTCCTCATCCTTCGTCGGAGTTGTAGGTTTGCAACTCCGGCCGTTTTCCTTCTTCTTCTTCTTTTTCTTCGTCTTCTTCTTCTTCTTACAGCAAGGAGTATCGCCCTTCACTCCAGCAAAGTCCACCGAAGTGCCCGCAACACACAAACGGTGCTGGTTCTCTCCACCGTTTGTGTCCTCCCCAAGCCATTAACGCCGGAGAACACCTCGTCTGCGCATCCCACTTGCTTCATCTCGAACCCAGCCGTTGTAGCCCCCTCCATACCGTAGGTATTCCTCTCTTCTTCTCTAGCTTTTCTTCTTCTTCTACTTCTTACTCGCCGGAGTTGCCACCTGCAACTTCCGGCCACCACTACCACTAGCTACCATCTCCTTTATTCCACCTCGCCTGCGCACAGCAACTCAGTTGCTCTTCTTCGTGTCTTCTTCTTCTTCATTCCCTTCTTTCCTTCCTCCTGCAACCTGCTGCTCCCTCCTCCTTGCAAGTTTGCATCCGCCCACACCACCATCACCGTTGTGCGCCACCACCTCCCTGTAACAGCACCTCCACACGCCTGTATGGTGCTCGTACTCTGCCCCCTCTCCTCCTCTTCGCTGCAAACAGCAAGCCGCCCCTCAATCCTTGATTCAAAAGTCGACTTCTCATCTTTGCTCCTCCTCATTCCTCAAAATCGTCCTCTCCACAAAACGCCCTCACCTCTCCTTCGTTCTTCTCTTCTCTCTCTCTCTCCCAAAGACCAACAAGCCGTCAATACAAGAAAAGAAAGAAGAAGAAGAGAAGGGAAGGGGGGGTTCGTTCTCCACCCTGCTGGCTCAATCATCTTCAACGGGTTGGCCCTTCATCTATAGGCCGTGCGCCACCTCTCTTTGGCCACTACAATCTCGGCCACCCACAAATTCATCACCACGTGGATCACTCCTCTTAGCCAACTCTTCTAAGGCCATTCTCTCCAACATCAGCCTTGGCCGATGCAAATCTTCAGTAAGCGTCCCAAGGTAACTTCCTTTCTCTAGAAATCTCTCTAAAACTCCTTCTCTCTCTAGATTTCACCCCTTCTCTCTCTTCACTTTCTCTCTCTAAATCTCTCCTTCTTTCTCTTCATCTTTCCCTCCTGCTTTCTCTCTATCACTTTCTCTCTCTTAACTTGTTTAGGCTTTCTAGTTTAAAGATTGAATTGTTTAAGTCATGTAAGGATTGTTTCAATTTCAATAAAATTCTCTTTGATTGCAACATGTTTGTTTTATTTTATTATCTTTTATTAATGTTTATCATAGTTGTAATGAGCTCTCAAATCAAAAACAATGTTTTAAAATCAATTTCTCCACCATTCTCACCCCTACATTGATCTCATGGCATTTTCGATAGAAAAATCTGTCATTTTATGTTCTTAATTGCGCGAACTAACCCCGAGTGCGGATCGACATCTGACACGAATCCCTATACAATATCTCTATATTTTGCAGGATAATAGGATAAAAATTAAAAATGTGTTGATTCTAGGGTTTCTGTAACCAACGACGCGGAAAAAACCTACTTTCACCTCCACCATGAGAGTCGTTACTGATCTACTTCTCAAAACGCTGCTGCAAGTTGCAAGTCTGCAACTTCACTAGCAGCAAATAGTGTGCCTCTCGCTTGCACGTCCACCTGCAACCCGCTCCTACCTCCTGCAAACGCCGCCATAAGCAGCTTCACCTCCTTTACGGGTTGGTGGTATGTGCGCACCGCCTCAACCTCCTCTCACCATTAAAAATGGTGTGTGCTCCTTCCAAGGGGGTGATTCCCATGGTCTGAACCTTGTCAACCCACTGCTCTTCAAGCCGCACAACCAAGCACGCCTGCAATCACCATCTTCTTCACCAACTCCAACGGGCAGCCATCGTTACTTCTTCTCTTTCAAGCTGGGTCTCTATCACGCCCACTAATCCACGCCGGCAACCATGGATGAACCACCTTCATGATCGATCTCCACTCCATTGTCTGTGCAACTCACCTTGGACCGAACATCCTTTATCCCGATCACCTTTCACATTACTGATCCGATCCTTCTCTCCAGAAAGCCTTCAAAGGTAGTTACCCACTTTCTCTCTCTAGATGTTTAACTCTCTTTCTCTCTCTCCTCTCTCTAACTCCCTTTGATTTACTTTATCTCTCTAGGCCTTCTCTCCTTTTCTCTCTCTCTAAAATCCTCTCTATCATTTTCTCTCTCCTAAACCTCTTTCTCTCTTTACATCCATCTCTTGTTAAAATGCTTTCTAGATTAGTTTATTTCTATTTGATCTTTATTGTAAGAACATGTTCGAATTGAATGAAGTTGATTGGAATAAAATTATTTTCCATTCTCTACAAATTTTTTGTCATTTTATGTTCATTATTGCGCTAATCCGGCTAATCCCGAGTGCGGATCGACATCCGACACGAGGCACTGTGCAAAATTGCTCATTTTATAGGTTACAAGTCTCAAATAATTACAAATTGTGTTGAAATTGGGTTTCCGTTACCAACGAAGCGGAAAAAAATCCTAATATCAAATGGCGCTGATGCCGCTCGGGTGTATGGGAGTGGGAAAAAGGACGCAAAGACGAAATTGGAAAGTTGCTAATGCGGAAAGCTGCTCAATTTGGACAGCCTGACCATGTTGGGAAACTTTTTATTTTTGGTTTTTAGTGATTTTTAGCAGTCTTTTAAATTACTATTTTTAATGCCTCGGAAGGCCGAGTGTAAAGTTGTAATAATTTAAGAATTTTATTGCTTTCCCAAAAACTGCTAGATCTTGTTCTAGGGTTTTTTAGAAACCCTAGATTAAGTGGAAAATACCAAAAAAATAAAAAATAAAAATTCAAAAGAAAAATTAGGGTTTTATATTCTACAGATTTTTAGAAATCACCAATCAAGGATTTGCGATTTTTGGAAAGATTCCAAAATCTTGGAACTCTGCTAAATTAGGGTTTCTCCTCTTAGAAATTTCCATTTTAGAAGAATTTCTATCTTTAGAAATCCTCCGAATTTGGAAAATTCTGCAAAATGAAATACCCCAAATCTAGTAGAATTTCGATTTTGGGAAATTTTCCAAAATTGTAAGGGATCTCGCAATCAAATCTTTCTTGGAAGATCTCCACAGTTCGGAAAACTTTCCAATCTGGGAATTCCTAAATTTTAACCTATCTCGAATTTGGAAACTAATTCAAAAACTTGCCTAAATCTAGTGCTTGCTCTGTGAACCCTTAAAAGGCAAGGATCTTCCACATAGAATCCCACATACCTAGACCGTGCGATCTAACTTTTCTACAACATACGATCCCAGTGTGGGTAGGGAGCGAAAGCTCAAAGTGGTGGAGTTGGGCCCAAGCCTATTAGGATACCCCTCCCTATTCCACGGAGGTGACCCTGTGGCGTGGCCCACGGGAGGTAAGTCCCTATCCTCGCCTTGAGTGCGATACGGTGTTATTAGGTGCATCATTGCCACTTGTCTATTTACTTTCGCATACATATTATTAGACTTGCGTGGCGTGGCCGTTAATCAATCAACTTTAAGAGAGTAGACCCAGCTCTAAAATTGAAACTGGTGGGATTTCATCACCCACCTCATCATTCCAACTGATTTGATCCCAAGGCTCCATTTAATTAAAAAGAATCAAGACGTAGAGCCAATTAGCCCGGTGTTCGAGAAAAAATCCACACAAAGCGAACCCGCTTAGCATCCAGTCGAAATAAGACCACGAGTGAAAATAGGTTTTTTCCGTGTCGTTGGTTACGGAAACCCTAGAGTCAACAAGATTTGTAATTTGATCCGAATTTTAATCCTGCAAAATATTGGATATTGTATAGGGATTTGTGTCGGATGTCGATCCGCACTCGGGGTTAGTTAGCGCAAAGAGAGACATAAAATGATGGGAAAATTGCAGATAATGTAACACAATCATAATTAAATCATATTTATTTAACTGAACTTGTCTCTTACAATGAAAATCAAATAAAAATAACTAAACTAAAAAGCTTTAAGAGAGATTAGGGCAGAGAGAGAAAAGGTGAAGATTCTAGAGAGAGCAACTCAGCTTTCTAGAGAGAGAAAGCTAATAGAAGAGAGAGAAAGAAAGAAGAGAGAGGAAGTACCTCAAACTTACTAATGGAGGAAGAATCGGCCAGATGAGTGGTGATCGGCCATGGAGAATTCGACATTGTAGGGGGTTGCGATTGTGAAAATGGTACAGCAAGTCGAGTCGAGAAGGTGCACTCCTGGGTTGCAAGGCAGCAACGAAGGTCAAACAAAAGTTGCGAGTTCACAACTCTGGTGATGGAGGATGGTGGAGGCGTCCTTCTCAACACCTACACAGGTTACAACGAGAACTGTGGTGCATCCATTGATGGGTGTGATGAAGTGAGCGGTGGCTGGTGGAGCTCTCTGGCTTTGTCCGAATCAGCAACGTGGGAAGTTGAGTTTGCCGGCATCTATTGAGGTAGCCGGAGTTGCAGGTTGTAACTCTGGCATCCTTTGATTGAAGCATCGATCATGGGGTGATGGTGTTGCAATCCGGCGTCAATGGAGGTTGGGGTGATGCAAGGCAGCAACAAGATGAGAAACAATTATGCAACCTTGCTGTCTTGAAAGATCAGCAAGGCGCCTTGGCCGGTCGGTGACTCATAGGGCGGAGAGAGTAAACCAGCAAGTTGTGGGAGAAGAACACCATGTGGTGGTGTATCACAGGGGCAATACTTCGTTTCTTCGGCTTGAATGGGATGGAGTTGTAGGTTGCAGCGATCGTGGAGGAGCCTGGTGGTGTGCACAGGCGGTGTGAAGGGCGACCGGAGTTGCAGGCTGCAACTCCGGTGGGGCGTGGAGATGGTACGTGGTGCAGCAGCGTTTCGGGAGCGTTGCGTGGCATGCGAGGAAGAAGTGGGGGGCAGGCAAAGCGATGCAGCTACAAAGAGGAGAAAAGGAGAAGAAGGGAGAAGCTGAAAAGGAGAAGGACGAGGCGCTTGGCCGGAGTTGCAGAACTCCGGCCGGAGAAAATGAGAAGAATGAAGAAGAAGATGAAGAAGAAGAAGACGAAGAAGAAAGAGAAGGAGAGGATGGTTCTTGGCGTGGTGAGTAGGGGGTTGGGCAGCGGCTAGAGGAGGAGAAGAAGAACAAGAAGAGAAGAAGGAGGAGACACACGGCCGGAGTTGCAAACCTGCAACTCCGGCGAAGAATGGTGAAGGAGACGAAGAAGAAAGGAGGAAGAAGAGGAGAGGGAAGTCGCGGGGAAGAAGGGAAAGGATAGGGGGAAGGAGAGGAGGAGATTAGGGGGGGATTAGGGTTCGAACGAACCCTTCTCCTTCCTCTTATAAAGCTCCCTATTTCCTTGAATGGAAATAGGGTATTTTTTAAATAAAAAAAATATTTTTTTTTTTAAGTAAAATGCTACTTTTCTTTGGGGAATGTCCCCATTTAGTGGACCCCCCATTTTTTTAAAATTTAATTAAAATTATTTGGAAATTCACGGGGTCCACTAACTGGTCGGACATCGGATCGATGATGATGGGCCCGGTGGCTGGCCCACATGGATTCATGATGTCCATCGTCTCACAAGATGATGTCACAGATAGTCTGATGGCGATCGGATGGATGGTGACTTGATTGGGACCCAGATTGGTAGATCGACGGATCTAGAGAGATCCAACGGTCCGATGGAAGATCCAACGGTCAGAAAGCTAAGGGAGATGAAATAGAGCCGATGGGCAGGAGTTCTGGGGTTAGCTCAGTAGATTCGAGGACCGAGAGATGAAGAGAGAGAGAATAAGGAGAGATGAGAGAGAAAATATCAGAAAATGGAGATAAAAGTATTGGCAGAGGGTCTGGAACCCTGGTCTTCACTGTGACCATCCTCAAGCTTCTCCAGTAGAGTAGACTATCATTCATTGCTGACTCATGTGGCTTTAAACGCTTTGGTCCGTCTCTTGGTCATTGGCTCTCCTGCTCTCTCCGTTCTTTGGGTCGGCTTTTTGGTCCTCTTATTCAGCTCATATTTGGCCAATATCTTCTAGTCATAGCATGTGGGCTCTTTAAGCTTTCATAATGGGCTTTCCTGATCGATGTGGGCTCGCAAGTCTCGAGAATTGTCCCATCGGGGTTTCCTGCGACAGAAGAAGCGCGTAATGAGACTCTATCAGAATGACTACATGTCTAGACTTCCGAAAATGTGTTTAATGCATGCAAATATACCATTTCGTCTAAAAAAGTGTGTTCTACGCAACACAAGAGACTCTTACGTAGAAAAGTAGGTAAATAGAGTATTTTACATAGGAGAATGCAATAACGCTAAAAGGATAATTGCTTAAAATAAGCACTTTTGAGCGAATATCACAACCCCCAACCAGCATATTGCCAATCCTTGGCAATTAGTGCGAAATAAATGAGCTTAAAAGGGCTCTGCACATGCTGCACACTTTTTCATATTAGCTCCGGGAAAACACCGTTCGTCAAATCATTGAATGGTTGCAAAAACAGTTACATGCTAGCGAAGAGTTGGAAAGTTTTGGCAAGACTACAGACTGATAATCATGACCCAGAATGGTTAGACTCTGCGTGTGTGTGTGCTCAACATTCTCATCATCCTACAATAAAGATTTCCAGATCACCTCTAAGTTTTTATGCCTCGACCTCAAATCTCACATGTTTAGCACTCAGAATAGAATCACACAAGAAGGGTTTTCTTCTTTTCTCTCAATTTATATGTGAGGAGATGTGTTGATGAAAGTAAAGATCTCACATATGTATTATTTGAAGGAATGACATCTTTAACAGAAGAAGATCTCATGATTGGAATACCACTTCACTCGGGAACGTTAGATCAAACTCTATATCTTCTCCTTCTCCAATCTCCACATTTTATGATCGTACTATCCTAGAATCAAGTAGGACTTTCCTGGGTTGTAATGAGGCTTAGGTCAGGTGTAGAGAGATAAAGGGATACAGGATTTCAAAGATCTTGAGAGGATATTGCCATTTTCTTGCATTTTTCCTGCGGCGTAACACCATTATCTGGTTCTTTTTCCTTTTTTCGTATTTTTCTCTTTTTCTTGATATTTCTGAGACTGCTCAATTTCTTTTCAGCTCTTTTCATACTTTCTTTCCATATTTTGTTTTCAGCTTGAACCACTTTCTTTTCCTTTTGATTCTTCTTCTTTACTTTTCTTTTCACGGTACACCCATATCAGTTATTCTTTTGTCCATCTCAAAATAAGGGTAGCTAGTCATGCTTCGTAGTTATACTGGATTTTAGGTTGATGGGTTTACAAAGAAAAGGCTTTTATAGAAGGGTTCAAGGGGTTTCTAGTGAAGTATAATTCAAGTGAGTAAAAAGGCTGAATGGTTCAGAAAAAATGGCCTAAATCATTTTCTAGGGTTTGCACTATCATGTATACTGTCTTAACTGGATACAGAGAAGGTTCTGTCGTAGTAATCCAATGTTGATGTCGTTCTGAGTTTTATGATCGAAGCAAAAGATAATGAGATCTCTCAACGAATATTGCGGGCATGAAGAATAGTGAGTCATCTTGTGACTCAGGTTTAATGTATAACTCTCTGAAATGATTAAAGGCTCGAAAGCTTACTGGGTTAGGTCTCCACAATTCTTCTCACAGGATCTCTAGAATTTCTAAACTTAGGATGACTCTGATATTGATAGTGTACAATTGTGCCGAATATGAGTTTTTCTGAGTTTTCAAACCTGCTGTAGTCACGCTTGAATTGACTCAACGCTAACTTTAAACAAAAATTGACATCCTCAATACTGACTTAACGGAGGTTTTCAGCTAATCAAAGTCAGGGTATTTGACACATTTTTGAAATTCTAGAAAACTTTTGGAGAACATCGGAAATCACCCCAAAAACAAGAATATTTTTTTTTTTTTATATATATATATATATATATATATATTTTTATCAAAATGAAGACATGAGTTTTGGTAAATACCCACCCCCAACCAAAATATAGCACCGTCCTCGGTGCTCATGACCGGGACATAAAATGATAAAAATTCAGTGATGATGATGCAAAAGTTCATGAAGGATGTTACCAAGTCGGCAGAAACTCGATAGTGTTGGGTACCTGATGACGGGGGTATATCAAGTACCCCCAACCAGGTTAAAACTCATGGAGACTGAGTGAATCTGCAGTCTTCCTGACACCTAAGGTGGAACGGAAACAATTATCCTATCCCATGTCTAGGTATACCTGTGTAGAACAGGTCTTTCTCAGTGTAGACTGAGAGAAGGACAGTGAGTTCTCTGAGTAGCCCTACAAAAGTGCGTAGTTGAGTAGGGAGGGATTGAAGCTTCTCAGTAAAAACTGAGAGGACAGGAGTAGGAGTGGGTTCTCTGACCGTGGTTAGCAGAGCCGCAAACTCATTGAGTTTTGCGGAAATGTATCTGAATGGAGCAGACTCCTGCAGATCAGTAATACCAGAAATATTGGACTCCGAGATGAAGTCAAACTCACAGTGTTCATGACACTTGGATAAATTATCTTCAGGAGAGTCTTGAATTAGACTCTCTACGGCACACGGGTCATCGATAATATCGACGTAGGGTGACAGGTGAAAACTGTTGACCTCTTTCTCGATGTTTCCTAATGTGATAGGGATGTTCCAATCCCTACACTCAATATGTCCCTCCTCGGTGGGGATCGGTAGGTCCAGGACAGCAGGAATCTCATATTCTAGACACGGTTCTACGGTAGGAATGTCTGCATCCAGGGCAAAGAAAGAATTATCAGAGATAGAGATGGAACTGAGTTCCTCTGTGCTCGGTCTAGAAGTTGGTGCTGTTAAGGGCACCAAAGATTGAGACTCGGGTTTATCACTATTGTTGAACAATCCAACGGAGGTGGGGAGGAACGGTAGATCTAGGACAGTTGGGATCGTGCGATCGAGACACAGCTCAGTGTCATCGACATCAGGGTCATTAGAGGTAGAGTGAGAAATAGGTTGCTCTGAGGTAGGTTCAAGATTTGGTGCTATTAAAGGCACCGTATAAGGATACACTGGTTCCTTAATAATCGGGCTCGATCTAGGGGTGGGTACAACTTCGATTTCTTCCTCGCAATGTTGGTACTGGGTCCAATTGTGCGGCTCCTCATTATAGACAGTGGCCATGTCATTCTCCTCAGGATAGGCTATTGGTGGGCTAGTGAAGTTGACTTCCTCTCTTTCATTTTCTAATTGAACTAGACGTTGCTCCAAGCTCTCCATAGATTGCTGTTGTTGGTGCTCTAGACTTTGGAAATACTGTTGTTGCTGGGCAATGTATTTAGAGAGAAGATCCTCTAGACAAGGTTTAGTAGCCAACGGAGGTGGTTCAACCAAGGGGAGCTGAGGTGCCAACTCTTGATTGTAGTCCGACTGGGTATGAAAGTTGTAAGGCAAAGTGGAGTCTGGGACTAGTTGCTGATTCTGAAAATCCTGAGGGGCCCACTGTTGATCAGAATAGTCATTCTGTGGATATGACGGGTACTGGGATTGCGAGTATTGCCAGTCATACTCTCCATTGGGGTGATGGAACTCGGAAGAATAATTATCCTGCGGTAGTTGCTGCGGGATAGTAGACTGTTCCCAACCAAAGTTATGGTGACTCCTATTATTCGGATAATAAGTGTTGTCATAGGAGGTCTGCATTGGAGATGGAAAGGTACAGACATCTTGCTGGATAGGAGGGTAATATCCTACAGACTGGGAATGGTACACAGGTTGCTGGACTGTGGCACGAAGGGCAGAGACTGAATTTTTAAGCTCTTGGAGTACAGAATTGTACTCCGGATCTCGGTGATTATCATACCCTGTAGAAGTGTGCGAGACTGGAGTATCATGATGATACGCAGAATTGTCATACCATTGTTGAGAGTGATCACCTCGATTCTCACAGAAACTGTAGTAGGTCTCATACAGAGGCCGTTCATCTACCATTAGAGGCGATAGAGGGGTGCGGTGGACTAACTCTCAGATCGAGTCAGTAAAAGGTTAGGACAGATCCAACCGGGCTTCTACTTGAAAAAGCAAGCCCAAGATTTGGCAAAAAGTTGCCAAAAGGAGACACTGGAGTAGTGATTCTAAATGATGCACACCAAGCACAGATAATCCTATTCTAAACAATCAGGATATATTTTAGGCATTATCTTGTTAGTTTTGGGGTTAGAGTAGATTATGACAGTGGGCGGACCACTGGTTTATCTTTTAACCGCCAGACTAACTGTTTTGCACTCAGAGGTTCTCACCAGGTTACACTCTTCAGAGCGAATCCTTTAGTACTAACTCTAGTTAACAACAAGGCAATCCGAAGCCTAGACAGACGTGCGGCACAATGGCTGACTTAAGTACGTCCCAGACTAACCGGATTGGTCAAGTGGATAAGAAGAGTGTTCCCTCGGGTTAAGCTAGGGTTGATGCGTGTTCCTAGTCCACACGCAACTAACCGCCGAATAGTCCAAGATGCCACGTCGAGCTCAGTGAACTTGAGTAGCAGGGACTTATGGGTGTGTTAGACAACAGGGACCCGCGCTCGTGGTCTTATTTCGATTGGATGTTAAGCGGGTTCGCTTTGCGGGGATTTTTCCTCGAACACCGGGCTAATTGGCTCTACTTCTTGATTCTTTTTAATTAAATGGAGCCTTGGGATCAAATCAGTTGGAATGATGAGGTGGGTGATGAAATCCCACCAGTTTCAATTTTGGAGCTGGGTCTGCTCTCTTAGAGTTGATTGATTAACGGCCACGCCACGCAAGTCGAATAAGTTGTTGCTAGAAAACAAATAGACATGCGGCAATGATTCACCCAAATTGCTCTGTATTGCACTCAAGGCGAGGATAGAGACTTACCTCCCGTGGGCCACGCCACGGGGTCGCCTCCTTGGGGTAGGGAGGGGTATCCTTCATGAGCATGGGCCCGACTCCTCCTTAGTGAGCTTTCGCTCCCTACCCGCAGTTAGATTCGCAATCCTGCATACGAATTAGTATATGATATGGGTCTAGGGTGTGGGAATATTTTTTTGGAATGTCCCTGCCTAGGGTGGGTAAGCAATCAATCAATCAATTAGGCAGGGTAAATTGGAAAGTTACTATTCATGAGAGTTGACTAAACAACTATCAACCCCCTAATAGACCTTTCCAATTTAAGAGTTTCTCCAAGTTAGGAAAATTCTCTAAAAGTAGAAGTTTCCTAAATCTGAAAACTTGCTAAATTTAGGATTTCTTCCTGTGTTGGAAACCTTCCAAAAAGGGGACCTTCCATAGTTAGAAATCCTCTAAAAATAAGAATTGCTAATTCTGGAATTTCGTCCGATTTGGAAACTTTCCAAATAAGCTTAATTCCAATTTGAAATTTCCCAAGAATGGAAACCGTGCAAAAATGGAAATTTCCTGATTCGGAAAGTATCTGAAAGTAGGTTTTTTCCGCGTCGTTGGTTACGGAAACCCTAACTTCAACAAGATTTGTAATTTTTATCCGATTATCCTGCAAGATATGAGCTTTTGTATAGGGATTCGTGTCGGATGTCGATCCGCACTCGGGATTAGTCGGATTAGCGCAAATAAGAACATCAAATGACGAATTTTTCACAGAAACTGCTACTGAGAAATATGGAGAGGTGAGAATGGTGATCGATTTAAAACATATGTTGGTGATTTTTAGAGAGAATGATGGTCACTTACTAACACGAATGAAATAGCGTAATGAAAACCCCATTTAAAACACAATCTTGAAATAAAATAAAATAAAATAAAACTAAATCATCCATTAACTTCAATAGTTCTTACAATGCTCAAAATACCAAACAAAACAATAATAACTCAAAAGATCTAAAGACTAATCTATGAAGCATCGAAAGAGAATCAAACTAGAGAAAGAAAATTATGTAAAGAGAGAAATGAAGAGGGAAGAAATGCTAGAGAGAAAATAAGAGCCGTAGAGAGAGAAATGAGATTTTAGAGAGAGAAATAGAGAGAACAACTCACCTTTGGGTACTTACCAGCCAATGGATGTGTGCGTGCATCATGAGAAAGAGATGGAGGAGCAAAAAAGGAGGTTGTGGCGATGTGCATGGAATGAGGATTGTGCGTGGTGCCGCGACAGTTGAAGAGGAGATCGCAAAAGATCAAGGAGAGGGCATCACGTAATGGAGTAAAGTTGCTTGGACCGTCCGAGATGGTGGCAACAAGCGTGGTGGTGAAGATCACCATTGTGATGGTGATAATGGTGAAGAAGGGGTTCTCATGATGCCAAAGCTGAGTGAGAGTGTGGCTGTGTGACCAGCAGCGTGGTGGAGACAACCCAGCGACCTCTTCTTCTCCTTCCTTCTTTCTCTTTTTTTTTGTTTTGTTTTTGCTCTCCTTTTCTCAAGGGAGAAAGAACGGTGAAGAGAGGAGTTGAGATGAGAGGGGAGAAAACATGAGGGCGGACCTGCAACTCAGAGTTGCAGGTCGTGATGGTGATGGAGGAGAATGATGTGGTGGCTGGCGGTGCAAGACGGCGGAGCAAGGTGGAGCTCATGTTGCAGGCGGTACTGCTACAGGCAGAGAGGAGCACTGAGTTGCAGTGCTTGCTGTTGCAGGCAGTGGTGAGCGGACTGGTTGCAACAGTTGGCCGGAGGGTGGCTTTTGAGAAGGAGACGGTGGTGGCTGTTAATGGAGGTGGAGGCTAACGGCTTGAAGATGAAAGGAATGGGGGTGGCTAGGTTGATGGGTTAGGGTTTTAAAACGTGGGAGCAATGAAGGTTTTAAGTGGAGGGCGACTGGAGAGGAGATGAAAAGAGTTTGGGGGTGGTAATGACGGAGTTGCAGATGGCCGGAGTTCTACAACTCCGGCGAGAAAAATAACGAAGAAGATGAAGAAGAAGGTGAAGAAGAAGAGGGGAAAATAGCCAAAAATCGAGGGGAAGAAGGAGCAGGAGAGTTTGGGGAGAGAATGGAAGAGAAAGGAGGGGGATTAGGGTTCGAACGAACCCTTCTCCCTCCTCTTATAAAGCTCCCTATTTCCATTAATGGAAATAGGGTATTTTTTGAAAATAAAAAAATATTTTTTTTTGTTTTTTTTTTTTTTTTTTTTTTTTTTTTTTTTTTTTAAGTAAAAACCTACTTTATTATGGGGAATCTCCCCAATTAGTGGACCCCCCATTTAATTAAAATTATTTTGAAATTCGCGGGGTCCACTAACTGGTCGGACAGCGGGTCGATGAAGATGGGCCCGGCTATTGGCCCTCATGGATTGATGATGTCCATTGTCTCACAAGATGATGTGACAGACAGTCTGATGGCGATCGGATGGATGGTGACTTGATTGGGACTCAGATTGGTAGATCGACGGATCTAGAGAGATCCAACGGTCCGATTGAAGATCCAACGGTTCGATGGAAGATCCAACGGTCAGAAAGCTAAGGGAGATGAGATAGAGCCGATGGGCAGGAGTTCTGGGGTTAGGTCAGTAGATTCGAGGACCGAGAGATGAAGAGAGAGAGAGAATAAGGTGAGATGAGAGAGAAAGTATCAGAAAATAGAGAGAAAAGCACTGGCGGAGGGTCTAGAACCCTGGTCTTCACTGTGACCATCCTCACGCTTCTCCAGTAGAGTCGACCATCATTCTTTGCTGACTCATGTGGCTTTAAACGCTTTGGTCCGTCTCTTGGTCATTGGCTCTCCTACTCTCTTCGTTCTTTGGGCCGGCTTTTTGGTCCTCTTATTCAGCCCATATTTGGCCCATATCTTCTAGTCATAGCATGTGGGCTTGTTAAGCTTTGATAATGGGCTTTCATGATCGATTTGGGCCCACAAGTCTCGAGAATCGTCCCATCGGGGTTTCCTGCGACAGAAGAAGCGCGTAATGAGACTTTATCAGAACGGCTTAATATTTAGACTTCCGAAAATGTGTTTAATGCATGCAAATATACCATTTCGTCTAGAAAAGTGTGTTTTACGCAATGAGATAGACTCTTACGTAGAAAAGTGGATAATTAGAGCAGTTTTACGTAGGAGAGTGCGATAACGCTAACAGGATAAGTGCTTAAAATAAGCACTTTTGAGCGAATATCAGTATCCAAAAATGCAATCTTCCCATATGCGAATATCCTAAAATGTGCAGAAATAGAAACTACCATTTTTCAATTCTTTTGATTTTTTTGGTATTTTTCACTTAATCTAGGGTTTCTAAAAAACCCTAGAACAAGATCTAGCAGTTTATATGGAAAGTAGTAAAATTCCTAAATTATTACAACTTTGCACTCGGCCTTCCGAGGCATTAAAAATAGTAATTTAAAAGACTGCTAAAAATCACTAAAAACAAAAAATAGAAAGTTTCCCGAAAAGGTCGGGCTGTCCAAATTGAGCAGCTTTTCGCTTCAGCAACTTTCCAATTCTGTCTTTACGTCCTTTTTCGCACTCCCGAACACCCGAGCGGCAGCGGCGCCATTTGAAAGTAGGTATTTTCCGCGTCGTTGGTTACGGAAACCCTAATCTCAACACATTTGTAAATTGATCCGATTATCCTGTAAAATTTAGAATTCTTTGCACAGTGGGAAGTGTCGGATATCGATCCGCACTCGGGATTAGTTCACGCAAATCAAGGACATGAAATAACGGATTTTTTTTACAGAAATTGCTCTGAAATTCATGGAAATGAGAGATGGAGGGGTGAGAGTGGTGATGGATTTGAGATTAAAACTAGAATTTTTTTTACTTAGAGATTAACAAAGCTAATTATTTTATTGAAATAAAATGAAGAACAAAATAAGCTCTAAATATTACTTGAATTTATTCATTGATGCTTAAACAATATTCATTACAATCAATTCAAATGAAACTAAAAGTAGAAATAGAAATCAATAACTGAAATAACACTAGAGAGAGAGAGAAGAGAGAGATAGAGAAAGAGAGTCTAAAAGAAAAAGTTCTAGAGAGATAAAGTTTTGAGAGGAAGTGAAGAAAGAAATCAGAAAAATAAGAGGTAGAAAGAAAGGATTTACCTAGCGAAAGATATCCTTATCTTGATGCAAATGAGAGAGATTCCGGCCAAATGAATGTCCATGAAGTTCTTGTATCGATTGGCTGGTGTGGAGGAGGAAGTGCATTGAGAGGTGCTGCCCGGAGTGCATGCACCAGTCCGTGAGATGAACAAGGTTACCGGAAGGGGGATTGCAGGTGCAAGCCGTGAACTAGCATCAGCCAAGAGACGTTGCTTTTGCTTAGAAGATCACTGCTAGGAAGGGCAGCAGGTGGTACGTACAGGAGGCAGAGCAGCAAAGTTTGTCGGCGTTAATGGCGGTGACCGGAGGAGAACGTGCAGGTGGAGGATCAAATCGGTGGAGCTTCCCTCCTATCTTCCTTTCTTCTTCTTCTTTTCTTTTGCTGTGTTTTTTTTTCTTTTTCTTTTTCTTTTTCTAAAGGAAGAGAGGGAGAACGTGAATAGCAGGAGAGGAATGAGTGAGGGGCCTGGATTGCATGCCGGAGAAGATGATTCAGTCCGGTGGAGGTGCCAAAGTTGAGGGCGGCGATGGATGGAGAGGGAGGCGCTGGCTGTTTCCACCTCCAATGGAGTTGTGAGGTCGGTCAGTCACAGCATGAGACCACCTCGATCTCCATCATCCTTCTCTCTTCTTCTTCAACCTGCAAAGAGATGGAGGGGGCGCTGGTTTTATTTTATTTTATTTTATTTTTGGATTTTAGTGGGTGAAAACGGTGAAAGGAGGTGGACGGCTTGGAGAAAAAAATAGAGATGGGCGTGGAGATATGAAGATGTAGATGCAGCAGGCTTGGACGTGGTGAAGAAGATGGAAAGATAGCGGCGGTGATGGTGAACAGGGCAGGCTGAAGACCGGCTGGCCGGAGCTGCAAACCTGCAACTCCGGCGTTGGTGAAAGAAGGAGAAGAAGAGGATGGATGACCGTCCAAGATAGGGGAGGACGATGGTGCGGGTTGCACTGTCGTGCTTGCTGCTGGAGCAGTTGCCGGCTCTGTTTACAAGAAGAAGTAGAAGAAGAAGAAGAAGAAGAAGAAGAAGAAGAAGAAGAAGAAGAACCAGTTCACCGGAAAAGAGAAGAGAAAAGGAGAAGAGGAAGAAGAAAAAGTCGAGAAAAGAATGAGGAGAAGGTGGAAAACGTGGGGGGGAAGGTTTTGGGGAGAGATGGATGAGAGAGGAGGGGGATTAGGGTTCGAACGAACCCTTCTCCTTCCTCTTATAAAGCTCCCTATTTCCTTTAATGGAAATAGGGTATTTTTTAAATAAAAAAAAAATATTTTTTTTTTTTTGAGTAAAATGCTACTTTTCTTTGGGGAATGTCCCCATTTAGTGGACCCCCCATTTTTTTAAAATTTAATTAAAATTATTTGGAAATTCACGGGGTCCACTAACTGGTCGGACATCGGGTCGATGATGATGGGCCCGGTGGCTGGCCCACATGGATTCATGATGTCCATCGTCTCACAAGATGATGTGACAGATAGTCTGATGGCGATCGGATGGATGGTGACTTGATTGGGACCCAGATTGGTAGATCGACGGATCTAGAGAGATCCAACGGTCCGATTGAAGATCCAACGGTCCGATGGAAGATCCAACGGTCAGAAAGCTAAGGGAGATGAGATAGAGCCGATGGGCAGGAGTTCTGGGGTTAGCTCAGGAGATTCGAGGACCGAGAGATGAAGAGAGAGAGAATAAGGAGAGATGAGAGAGAAAATATCAGAAAATGGAGATAAAAGTATTGGCAGAGGGTCTGGAACCCTGGTCTTCACTGTGACCATCCTCAAGCTTCTCCAGTAGAGTAGACTATCATTCATTGCTGATTCATGTGCCTTTAAACGCTTTGGTCCGTCTCTTGGTCATTGGCTCTCCTGCTCTCTCCGTTCTTTGGGTCGGCTTTTTGGTCCTCTTATTCAGCTCATATTTGGCCAATATCTTCTAGTCATAGCATGTGGGCTCTTTAAGCTTTCATAATGGGCTTTCCTGATCGATGTGGGCTTGCAAGTCTCGAGAATTGTCCCATCCGGGTTTCCTGCGACAGAAGAAGCGCGTAATGAGACTCTATCAGAATGACTACATGTCTAGACTTCCGAAAATGTGTTTAATGCATGCAAATATACCATTTCGTCCAGAAAAGTGTGTTCTACGCAATACAAGAGACTCTTACGTAGAAAAGTAGGTAAATAGAGTATTTTACATAGGAGAATGCAATAACGCTAAAAGGATAATTGCTTAAAATAAGCACTTTTGAGCGAATATCAACGAGCATGGGTCCCTATTGTCTAACACACCCATGGGTCCCTGCTACTCAAGTATACTGAGCTCGACGTGGCATCCTGGACTATTTGGCGGTTAGTTGCGTGTGGACTAGGAACACGCACTAACCCTAGCTTAACCCGAGGGAACACTCTTCTTAAACACTTGACCAATGCGATTAGTCTGGGACTTATTTAAGCCAGCCGTTGTACCGCACGTCTGTCTAGGCTTCGGATTGCCTTGTTATTGACTAGAGTTAGTACTAAAGGATTCGTTCTGAAGAGTGTAGCCTAGTGAGAACCCATGAGTGCAAATAGTTAGTTTGGCGGGTAACAAGATAAACTAGTGGTCCGCCCACTTTCATAATATACCCTAGCCCACAAACTAACAAGATAAATCCCTTACAAATATCCTGAGTGTTTTAGAAATAGGGTTATCGTTTGCTCCTTATGCATCATATAATCTACTTCAGGTTAGTGTTCTCCTCTGGCAACTTTTTGCCAAGTTTACGGCTTGCTTTTTCAAGCATATGCCCTTCTGGACCCGATCCAACCGTAGATTGATTCGATCTGAGAGTCAGTCTAACATTTTAGATTCTTCACCAGTTGCTTTACCTACTCTATCTCCTACCCTCCCCTCCTCTCCCAGAGAAACTACCTTCGTAGAACTGGTAGCTGAACGACCTCTCATTGAGATGTATGCGTCTATCTCTATAAACCCACCCACTTGTATTGTACTTCCACCCACGACGGCGGTTCAGTTCGAAATCCAACCGCACATAGTATAATTGCTGCCTACCTTTCATGGTCTTCAAAGAGACGACCCGTACACTCATCTAAGGCAGTTTCTGAACATCTGCAATCTCTTCAAACTTCAATACCTTGACGACGAGAGTGTCAAATTGAGACTTTTTCCATTCTCTCTAAAAGATAGAGCCGTTGATTGGTTTTATTCTTTGCCCGAGAATTCGATTACCACATGGGACGAACTAGATCGAAAGTTTGTATTCAAATTTTATCCCATGTTAAGGACAAACGAGATGAAGCAGATCATCCAAGACTTCTGACAAAAGTCGAATGAGCGATTCCATGAAGCATGGGAGAGGTTCCAGGACACTCTCACTAAATTTCCCCATCATAATTTGGATAAGGGAAGTCTAGTCCACATGTTCTATAAAGGACTCACTGATGAGTCTAGAACTCTGCTAGAGTTGATGTGCCAAGGCAGATTCATGCATGTCACGCCCCGAATCCGGATACCTAGATACGACCCAAAAATTCGTGGATCGACCCGTACCCGAACCCAGAGGTGATCCATAAATGTTCCCTAGTGGTCCAATTAGGTCAATTAGACTACTAAGGTTCATTCAAAAGCCCACTAAGTAAAAAAAAGAGTCTAGATGTAGGAAACAAATAATTCAAATAATTCAGAATTCAAATAATTCAATCAATCAACTAAATGTGGAGAGATGGAAGTGAGAACATGCTCTCAATCAAAGGCTTACATGCCCGTGAAAATAAATAAATTATGTTATAAAATAATCAAATACAACTTTCTAAAGTGTGGGATCGACTCCCAAATCCTCGTCGATCTCCTCGACTGCACTGGAGTCTTTCGCCTTAAAATAATCTCATGTACCCGGCTCCTCAAAATCTGAAAATGGTATCGGTGTAGCACTGTGAGCCAATGCCAGTAATAACAACTGTGTGCATGGTATGATATCATACTATACAAGTTTTTTAATCAAGGTATGCATCTCAATCGTATAATAAGGATGACATAAATATGAGGGTGAATGCAAGTGAGTACGGGATGCAAATGCAACTAGTACCCATAACCACATAGGGTCTTGAAAGTAGGGTTTTTCCGCGTCGTTGGTTACGGAAACCCTAACTTCAACACATTTGTAATATTTATCCGATTATCCTGCAAAATTGATAGATTTGTATAGGGATTCGTGTCGGATGTCGATCCGCACTCGGGATTAGTCGGGTTAGCGCAATAATGACATAAAATGACGGGAAATTTGCAGAGAAATTGTCACTAAGAAGGATGGAGTGGTGAGGATGATGATCACGAGATTTTAAAACATAATTTTTATTTTGAATTTTTAGAGAGAGAATCATGAAAATCAACACATTACTAAAAAGTGAAATAATGCAATACTGATCGAACTTAACTTTTATTGAAAATTATAGGAATTACATTGCTTTTGAATGGAAATCTATGTAAATAACTTGAAGCAAATTACACTAGAAAGCAATAAAAACTAGAGAGAGAAAGGAGAAAAAGTAGAGAGAGAAAGATCAAAGAAGCCTATCCTAGAGAGAGAAACTAAAGGAGGAGAGTGAAAATGAGAGAATTACCTCAAATACCTACGAAATGATGATCAAAGACCGGCCCTTTATGGGAGTGGATTGGCTCAAGTATGAAGCGCCGATTGAATTCCTCTAATGGAACTTGCAACGGTTAGAGGCTTGGGCCGTTTGGAGTCCGTTGGAGTAGGTATCGTGGGCAATATGAAGTGGTGCACATCAGCGAAGAGGTGGAGATGACAGCATGGTGTTGGTGATGGTGAAGGAGGCTGTGCCATCCAAGAGAACCGAATGGCTTTGGGGTAGTGCTGTTGTGGAGACGACAAAGGTGGAAGCAGCAGGGAGTTGCAGATCTTCACGTTTGCTGTGGTGTTGTTATGATGAGCAGCAACGGTGAGGAAGTGCAGGGCAATTGTTAGAGGATGCTGTAGCGAGGGAGCGAAGAGGTAAGCCTCCTCTCCTCTTCCCTTTTTCTTCTTTCCTCCTCTCCTTTTTTTTTTTTTTTCTTTTTTCTTTGATGAAACGGTGAAGGGGATGAGAGGAGAGAGGGGCAGGGCGGTGCGCAGCAGCTCGGAAAGTTGCTGTTCGTGGCAGCAGGCAGTGCTACGCACTGGTGGAAGATGAGGAGCAGGGAAGAAGAATAAAGAAGAAGGAGAGAAGAGGATGGGGGAGAGGGAAGAGATCTTAGCAGGCTGGGGAGCCCACTTGGAAGGACTGGCCGGAGTTGCAGGTCTGCAACTCCGGTGGATCAGAAAAGAAATAAGGAGAAGGAGAAGACGAAGAGAAGAGGAAGAAGAATAAGAAGAAGAGGAAAGGAGATGGGGAGGCGATTTTACAGCAACTGTTGGTTGCTGGTCCGCAAGAAGGGAGACTCGTGGGCAGCAACCGAAGTTACAGATTGCCGGAGTTGCAGGTCTGCAACTCCGGTAATCAGGTTGAAAGGAAAAGACGAAACAGAAGAAGAAGAAGAAGAAGAAGAAGAAGAAAAAGGGGGGGGTTGCTCCACCAACTCGCCGGAGAAAGGTCGCCGGAAGAGGGAGGAAGAAGAAGAAAAGGAAGAGAAGAGGAGAAAAAAAATGGAAGAGAAGGGGGGGGGAAGAGAGAGGTGGGCTCCCTAGGGTTCGTTCCTTTATAAAGGGAGGAGCTTAGCCTCCCTTGACGGTTTTAGAAACCGTGGATGAAGTGAGAGAAAAAGTCTCTCTCTCTCTTCTTAATTTTCCCAAAAAGATGGGCTTTATGGGAGCGGGCTGAGCGTGAGCGGTCCTCTAGGGGCCTGGGCCATCAGGTAATGCAAGGACTAACAGGACAGTGGGCTTATGGACTTGGGTCGCTTTGGGATCCATGATAATCATATGTTATTGCAATGATAAAGGGTTTAGGGACCAATCGCCACATGTAAGCCCATGATTGGCCAATAAGATAGTGGGCCATGGGTTAGAGAGAGGTGGGCCTCTTGCGAGGCCGTGGGTTAGGGTGCATTTGGGTGCCAAGGGAGAAAAATGCATTTTTCCCTCGAAATATCAATCAATGAATAATGCATTTTTCTTTCCTCGGAGATCGAGCTCTGCTCTCTCTCATCTACAATCAACCATTTGAGGCATTTCTCAACAATCAAACCTGCCCTAGGGACTGATATTTTACAATGGAGATCGGGTGGTTGATAGGATGGATGATCGACTGATCAGTAGCATGATCGGATGGTTGGATGCATAGAATTGATAGATCACATGGCGATCTATAGAGATTCAACGGCCTGATGGAAGATCCAACGGTCAGAAAGCTAAGGGAGATGAGACAGAGCCAATGAGCAGGAGTTCTGGGGTTAAGTCAATAGATTCGAGGACCGAGAAATGAAGAGAGAGAAAATAAGGAGAGATGAGAGAGAAAATATCAGAAAAAGTATTGGCAGAGGGTCATGGACCCTGGTTTTCCATTGTTCTTCACTTGAGCTTTTGCCAGTAGAGCAGGCCATCATTTGATGTGGCTTTAAATGCTTTGGTCCTTCTCTTGGTTATCAGCTCTCCCGCTCTCGTGGTTCCTTGGGCCAGCTCTTCGATCCTCTTTTTCAACCGGTATTTGGCCCATATCTTCTAGTCATAGCCTGTGGGCTCTTTAAGCTTTGATAATGGGCTTTCATGATCGATCTAGGCCCGCAAGTCTGGAGAATCATCCCATCGGGGTTTCCTGCGACAGAAGAAGCGCGTAATGAGACTTTATCAGAACGGCTTAATATCCAGACTTCCGAAAATGTGTTTAATGCATGCAAATATACCATTTCGTCCAGAAAAGTGTGTTCTACGCAACAGAAGAGACTCTTACGTAGAAAAGTAGGTAAATAGAGTATTTTACGTAGGAGAATGCAATAACGCTAAAAGGATAATTGCTTAAAATAAGCACTTTTGAGCGAATATCACAACCCCCAACCAGCATATTGCCAATCCTTGGCAATTAGTGCGAAATAAATGAGCTTAAAAGGGCTCTGCACATGCTGCACACTTTTTCATATTAGCTCCGGGAAAACACCGTTCGTCAAATTATTGAATGGATGCAAAAACAGTTACATGTTAGCGAAGAGTTGGAAAGTTTTGGCAAGACTACAGACTGATAATCATGACCCAGAATAGTCAGACTCTGCGTGTGTGTGTGCTCAACATTCTCATCATCCGACAGTAAAGATATCCAGATCACCTCTAAGTTTTTATGCCTCGACCTCAAATCTCACATGTTTAGCACTCAGAATAGAATCACACAAGAAGGGTTTTCTTCTTTTCTCTCAATTTATATGTGAGGAGATGTATTTAATATAAAGAGGCAAAAGATCTCACATATGTTTTATTTGAAGGAAGGACATCTTTAACAGAAGAAGATCTCATGATTGGAATACCACTTCACTCGGGAACGTCAGATCAAACTCTATAGCTTCTCTTTCTCCAATCTCCACATTTTATGATCGTACTATCCTAGAATCAAGTAGGACTTTCCTGGGTTGTAATGAGGCTTAGGTCAGGTGTAGAGAGATAAAGGGATACAGGATTTCAAAGATCTTTAGAGGATATTGTCATTTTCTTGCATTTTTCCTGCGGCGTAACACCATTATCTGGTTTTTCCTTTTTTTTTTTTTTCGTATTTTTCTCTTTTTCTTGATATTTCTGAGACTGCTCAATTTCTTTTCAGCACTTTTTCATACTTTCTTTCCATATTTTGTTTTTGGCTTGAACCACTTTCTTTTCCTTTTGATTCTTCTTCTTTACTTTTCTTTTTCACGGTACACCCACATCAGTTATTCTTTTGTCCATCTCAAAATAAGGGTAGCCAGTCATGTTTCGTAGCTTGACTGAGTTTTAGGTTGATGGGTTTACAAAGAAAAGGCTTTTATAGAACGGCTCAAGGGGTTTCTAGTGAAGTATAATTCAGGTGAGTAAAAAGGCTGAATGGTTCAGAAAAATGGCCTAAATCATTTTCTAGGGTTTGCACTATCATGTATACTGTCTTGATTGGATATAGAGAAGGTTCTGTCGTAGTAATCCAATGTTGATGTCGTTCTGAGTTCCATGATCGAAGCAAAAGATAATGAGATCTCTCAACGAATATTGCGGGCATGAAGAATAGTGAGTCATCCATTGACTCAGGATTATTGTATAACTCTCTGAAATGATTAAAGGCTCGAAAGCTCACTGGGTTAGGTCTCCACAATTCTTCTCACAGGATCTCCAGAATTTCCAAACTTAGGATGATTTTGATGTTGATAGTGTACAATTGTGCCAAATCTGAGTTTTTCTAAGTTTTCAAAACTGCTGTAGCCACGCTTGACTTGACTCAAAGCTAACCTTAAACAAAAATTGACATCCTCAATACTGACTTAACGGAGGTTTTCAGCTAATCAAAGTCAGGGTATTTGACACATTTTCGAAATTCTAGAAAACTTTTGGAGAACATCGGAAATCACCCCAAAAATAAGAATTTTTTTTTTTTTATCTATATCTATATTTATCAAAAGGAATACATGAGTTTTGGTAAATACCCACCCCCAACCAAAATACAGCACCGTCCTCGGTGCTCATGACCGGGACATAAAATGATGTAAAATCGGTGATGATGATGCAAAGGTTTAGGGAGGATGTTACCAAGTCAGCAGAAACTCGACAGCGTGTGGTACCTGATGATCAGAAGAATGAATGTACCTGTATTTCCAGAGATATAACAGTAATAACAAATGCATGAGACTCATGTACTCTAGGAATACCGGAATTGCCTTTCCGACAGCGCTAAGTTTTACGTCTTCAGCCAGACATGACGGGGGTATATCAAGTACCCCCAACCAGGATGAAACTCATGGAGACTGAGTGAATCTGCAGTCTTCCTGACACCTAAGGTGGAACAGAGACAACTATCCTATCCCTTGTCTAGGTATACCTGTGTAGAACAGGTCTTTCTCAGTGTAAATTGAGAGAAGGGCATTGAGCTCTCTGAGCAGACTGACAAAAGTACGGAGTTGATCTTGGAGGGATCGAAGCTTCTCAGTAAAGATTGAGAGGAGAGTAGGAGTGGTTTCTCTGAGCAGACCCGCAAAAACATTTAGTTCAGCGGGGAGGGATAGAAGTTTCTTAGTAAAGACTGAGAGGGGAGTAGTAGTGGGTTCTCTGACCGTGGTTAGCAGAGCCGCGAACTCATGGAGTTTTGCGGGAATGTATCTGAATGGAGCAGACTCCTGCAGATCAGTAATACCAAAATTGTCTGACTCTGAGATGAAGTCAGACTCAAAGTGTTCTTGACACTTGGATAATTTATCCTCGGGAGAGTCCTGAATTAGACTCGCTACGGCACACGGGTCATCGATAATATCGACGTAGGGTGACGGGTGAAAATTGTTGACCTCTCCCTTGATGTGTCCTAATTTGATAGGGATGTTCCAATCCCTACATTCAATATGTCCCTCCTCGATAGGGATCGGTAGGTCCAGGACAGCGGGAGGCCCATTTTCTAGACATGGCTCATCAGTAGGAATGTCTGCATTCAAAGCAGAGAGAGAATTATCAGAGATAGAGATGGGACTAAGTTCCTCTGTGCTCAGTCCAGAAGTTGGTGCTGTTAAGGGAACCAAAGATTGAGACTCGGGTTCATCACAATTGTTGCACAATCCAAGGGAGGTGGGGAGGAACGGTAGATCTATGACAGCAGGGATCCTACGATCGAGACAAAACTCAGTGTCATGATGATCATCTTTAGGGTCCAGGTTAGAAGCAGCAGTGGGAGAGTGAGAAATAGGTTGCTCTGAGGTAGGTTCAGGATGTGGTGCTTTTAAAGGCACCGAAGAAGGAAACACTGGCTCCTCAATAGTCTGGCTCGATCTAGGGGTGGGTACAACTTCTATTTCTTCCTCATAATGGTGGTACTGGGTCCAATTGTGCGGCTCCTCATTATAGACAGTGGCCATATCATTCTCCTCAGGATAAGCTATTGGTGGACTAGTGAAGTTGACTTCCTCTCTCTCATTTTCTAATTGAACTAGACGTTGCTCGAAGCTCTCCATAGATTGCTGTTGTTGGTGCTCTAGCTGGGCAATGTACTTAGAGAGAAGGTCCTCTAGACCAGGGTTAGAAGCCAACGGAGGTAGTTCAACCAAGGGGAGCTGAGGTGCCACCTCTTGGTTGTGGTCCGACTGGGTATGAAAGTTGTAAGGCAAAGTGGAGTCTGGGACTAGTTGCTAATTCTGAAAATCCTGAGGGGCCCACTGTTGATCAGAATAGTCATTCTGTGGATATGACATGTACTGGGATTGCGAGTATTGCCAGTCATACTCTCCATTGGGTTGATGGAACCCGGAAGGATAATTATCCTGCGGTAGTTGCTGCGGGAGGGCAGACTGTTCCCAACCAAAGTTATGGTGACTCCTATTATCCGGATAATAAGTGTTGTCATAGGAGGTCTGCATTGGAGATGGAAAGGTACAGACATCTTACTGGATAGGAGGGTAATATCCTACAGACTGGGAATGGTACACAGGTTGTTGGACTGCGGCACGAAGGGCAGAGACTGAATATTTAAGCTCTTGGAGTACAGAATTGTACTCTGGATCTCGGTGATTATCATACCCTGTAGAAGTGTGCGAGACTGGAGTATCATGATGATACTCAGAATTGTCATACCATTGTTGAGAGTGATCACCTCGATTCTCACAGAAACTGTAGTAGGTCTCATACAGAGGCCGTTCATCTGCCATTAGAGGCGATAGAGGGGTGCGGTGGACTAACTCTCAGATCGAGTCAGTAAAAGGTTAGGGCAGGTCCAACCGGGCTTCTATTTGAAAAAGCAGCCCAAGATGTGGCAAAAAGTTGCCAAAAGGAGACACTGGAGTAGTGATTCTAAATGATGCACACCAAGCACAGATAATCCTATTCTAAACAATCAGGATATATTTTAGGCATTATCTTGTTAGTTTCTGGGGTATGTAGATTATGACAGTGGGCGGACCACTGGTTTATCTTTTAGCCGCCGGACTAACTGTTTGCACTTAGAGGTTCTCACCAGGCTACACTCTTCAGAGCGAATCCTTTAGTACTAACTCTAGTCAACAACAAGGCAATCCGAAGCCTAGACAGACGTGCGGCACAATGGCTGTCTTAAGTACGTCCCAGACTAACCGGATTGGTCAAGTGTATAAGAAGAGTGTTCCCTCGGGTTAAGCTAGGGTTGATGTGTGTTCCTAGTCCACACGTAACTAACCGCCGAATAGTCCAAGATGCCACATAGAGCTCAGTGTACTTGAGTAGCAGGGACTTATGGGTGTGTTAGACAACAGGGACCCGCGCTCGTGGTCTTATTTCGATTGGATGTTAAGCGGGTTCACTTTGTGTGGATTTTTCCTCGAACACCGGGCTAATTGGCTCTACATCTTCATTCTTTTTAATTAATGGAGCCTTGGGATCAAATCAGATGGAATGATGAGGTGGGTGATGAAATCCCACCAGTTGTAAAAGAGCTGGGTCTGCTCAATTAATGTTCAATTATTAACGGCCACGCCACGCAAGTTGAATAATATGTATGCGAAAGCAAATAGACAAGCGGCAATGATTCACCCAAATTGCTCTGTATCGCACTCAAGGCGAGGATAGAGACTTACCTCCCGTGGGCCACGCCACGGGGTCGCCTCTTTGGGGTAGGGAGGGGTATCCTAATGGGCTTGGGCCCGACTCCACCTCTTTGAGCTTTCGCTCTCTACCCACACTGGATCGTGTGCCTGCAGAAACAGTTAGATCGCACGGTCTAGGTATTTGGGATTCTATTTGGAAGATCCTTGCCTTTTTAGGGTTCACTGAACAAGCACTGAATTTAGGCAAGTTTTTGAATGAGTTTCCAAATTCGAGATGGATTAAAATTTAGGAATTCCCAGATTGGAAAATACCTAGATTGGAAAGTTTCCCGAACTGTGGAGATCTTCCAAGAAAGATTTGATTGCGAGATCCCTTATAATTTTGGGAAATTTCCCAAAATTGAAATTCTGCTAGATTTGGGGCGTTTCCTTTTGCAGACTTTTCCAAATTCGGAAGATTTCTAAAGATAGAAATTCTTCTAAAGAGGAAACTTCTAAGAGGGGAAACCCTAATTAAGCAGAGTTTCAAGATTTTGGAATCTTTCCAAAAATCGCAAATCCTGGATTGGTGATTTCTAAAAATCTGCAGAATATAAAACCCTAATTTTTTTTTGAATTTTGATTTTATTATTTTTTTTGGTAATTTCCACTTAATCTAGGGTTTCTAAAAAACCCTAGAACAAGATCTAGCAGTTATTTGGAAAGCAGTAAAATTCCTAAATTATTACAAATTTGCACTCGGCCTTCCGAGGCATTAAAAATAGTAATTTAGAAACTGCTAAAAATCAACAAAAACAAAAAATAGAAAGTTTCCCGAAAAGGTCGGGCTGGCCAAATTTAGCAGCTTTTCGCTTCAGCAACTTTCCAATTCCGTCTTTACGTCCTTTTTCGCACTCCCGAACACCCGAGCGGCAGCGGCGCCATTTGAAAGTAGGGTTTTTCCGCGTCGTTGGTTACGGAAACCCTAACTTCAACACATTTGTAATATTTATCCGATTATCCTGCAAAATTTATAGATTTGTATAGGGATTCGTGTCGGATGTCGATCCGCACTCGGGATTAGTCGGGTTAGCGCAATAATGACATAAAATGACGAGAAATTTGCAGAGAAATTGTCACTAAGAAGGATGGAGTGGTGAGGATGATGATCACGAGATTTTAAAACATAATTTTTATTTTGAATTTTTAGAGAGAGAATCATGAAAATCAACACATTACTAAAAAGTGAAATAATGCAATACTGATCGAACTTAACTTTTATTGAAAATTATAGGAATTACATTGCTTTTGAATGGAAATCTATGTAAATAACTTGAAGCAAATTACACTAGAAAGCAATAAAAACTAGAGAGAGAAAGGAGAAAAAGTAGAGAGAGAAAGATCAAAGAAGCCTATCCTAGAGAGAGAAACTAAAGGAGGAGAGTGAAAATGAGAGAATTACCTCAAATACCTACGAAATGATGATCAAAGACCGGCCCTTTATGGGAGTGGATTGGCTCAAGTATGAAGCGCCGATTGAATTCCTCTAATGGAACTTGCAACGGTTAGAGGCTTGGGCCGTTTGGAGTCCGTTGGAGTAGGTATCGTGGGCAATATGAAGTGGTGCACATCAGCGAAGAGGTGGAGATGACAGCATGGTGTTGGTGATGGTGAAGGAGGCTGTGCCGTCCAAGAGAACCGAATGGCTTTGGGGTAGTGCTGTTGTGGAGACGACAAAGGTGGAAGCAGCAGGGAGTTGCAGATCTTCACGTTTGCTGTGGTGTTGTTATGATGAGCAGCAACGGTGAGGAAGTGCAGGGCAATTGTTAGAGGATGCTGTAGCGAGGGAGCGAAGAGGTAAGCCTCCTCTCCTCTTCCCTTTTTCTTCTTTCCTCCTCTCCTTTTTTTTTTTTTTTCTTTTTTCTTTGATGAAACGGTGAAGGGGATGAGAGGAGAGAGGGGCAGGGCGGTGCGCAGCAGCTCGGAAAGTTGCTGTTCGTGGCAGCAGGCAGTGCTACGCACTGGTGGAAGATGAGGAGCAGGGAAGAAGAATAAAGAAGAAGGAGAGAAGAGGAAGACGAAGAAAGAAGGGGCAATGAGATCCTCACAGAGTTCGCCGGCGTTAATGGAGTTCGCCGGCGATTCTGTTTTTTTTTTTTTTTTTTTTTTTTTTTTTAAAACTCAAAGCCGATAACGGCTTGAGTTGGTGGCGAGATGAGGAAGAATAAGAAGGAATGATGGGGGAGAGGGAAGAGATCTTAGCAGGCTGGGGAGCCCACTTGGAAGGACTGGCCGGAGTTGCAGGTCTGCAACTCCGGTGGATCAGAAAACAAATAAGGAGAAGGAGAAGAGGAAGAAGAATAAGAAGAAGAGGAAAGGAGATGGGGAGGCGATTTTACAGCAACTGTTGGTTGCTGGTCCGCAAGAAGGGAGACTCGTGGGCAGCAACTGAAGTTACAGATTGCCGGAGTTGCAGGTCTGCAACTCCGGTAATCAGGTTGAAAGGAAAAGACGAAACAGAAGAAGAAGAAGAAGAAGAAGAAGAAGAAAAAGGGGGGGGTTGCTCCACCAACTCGCCGGAGAAAGGTCGCCGGAAGAGGGAGGAAGAAGAAGAAAAGGAAGAGAAGAGGAGAAAAAAAATGGAAGAGAAGGGGGGGGGGGAAGAGAGAGGTGGGCTCCCTAGGGTTCGTTCCTTTATAAAGGGAGGAGCTTAGCCTCCCTTGACGGTTTTAGAAACCGTGGATGAAGTGAGAGAAAAAGTCTCTCTCTCTCTTCTTAATTTTCCCAAAAAGATGGGCTTTATGGGAGCGGGCTGAGCGTGAGCGGTCCTCTAGGGGCCTGGGCCATCAGGTAATGCAAGGACTAACAGGACAGTGGGCTTATGGACTTGGGTCGCTTTGGGATCCATGATAATCATATGTTATTGCAATGATAAAGGGTTTAGGGACCAATCGCCACATGTAAGCCCATGATTGGCCAATAAGATAGTGGGCCATGGGTTAGAGAGAGGTGGGCCTCTTGCGAGGCCGTGGGTTAGGGTGCATTTGGGTGCCAAGGGAGAAAAATGCATTTTTCCCTCGAAATATCAATCAATGAATAATGCATTTTTCTTTCCTCGGAGATCGAGCTCTGCTCTCTCTCATCTACAATCAACCATTTGAGGCATTTTTCAACAATCAAACCTGCCCTAGGGACTGATATTTTACAATGGAGATCGGGTGGTTGATAGGATGGATGATCGACTGATCAGTAGCATGATCGGATGGTTGGATGCATAGAATTGATAGATCACATGGCGATCTATAGAGATTCAACGGCCTGATGGAAGATCCAACGGTCAGAAAGCTAAGGGAGATGAGACAGAGCCAATGAGCAGGAGTTCTGGGGTTAAGTCAATAGATTCGAGGACCGAGAAATGAAGAGAGAGAAAATAAGGAGAGATGAGAGAGAAAATATCAGAAAAAGTATTGGCAGAGGGTCATGGACCCTGGTTTTCCATTGTTCTTCACTTGAGCTTTTGCCAGTAGAGCAGGCCATCATTTGATGTGGCTTTAAATGCTTTGGTCCTTCTCTTGGTTATCAGCTCTCCCGCTCTCGTGGTTCCTTGGGCCAGCTCTTCGATCCTCTTTTTCAACCGGTATTTGGCCCATATCTTCTAGTCATAGCCTGTGGGCTCTTTAAGCTTTGATAATGGGCTTTCATGATCGATCTAGGCCCGCAAGTCTGGAGAATCATCCCGTCGGGGTTTCCTGCGACAGAAGAAGCGCGTAATGAGACTTTATCAGAACGGCTTAATATCCAGACTTCCGAAAATGTGTTTAATGCATGCAAATATACCATTTCGTCCAGAAAAGTGTGTTCTACGCAACAGAAGAGACTCTTACGTAGAAAAGTAGGTAAATAGAGTATTTTACGTAGGAGAATGCAATAACACTAAAAGGATAATTGCTTAAAATAAGCACTTTTGAGCGAATATCAGGTCTCCATCTCCTTCCCGCACTGGGAGCAGTCTCATCGACCCATCTACAAGATATAATAATGTCTGGGGCCTTTCACTCTAGGGTACCGAACCCTGATTAATTGATAAAACTAATATAAACGTATATAATATACTTCAACCCTGTTCCCTTATGCACCCCTTATATGAAATGACGTGATGATCATGGTATGACAACAAGATAGTACTAGGGCTACATGGCATAAGCACACATGTATTTAACATTTAAATAATAATATAAAATGAAACATGATCATCAAAAGTGATAACATGGGAACGAATTAGGGTTAAACATGAATAACATGTAACAATCACCGAAAGTCACGATCAACACGGATGAACAATATAAGTGAAAATTGCAAGAGAATCTAGCACACCATTGCCGAAGATCCATGACACAAGGTCGAACCCTAAAGAGGGATCCAAGACACTTGGCCGAACCCTATGAGAGATCCAAGACACATGGGTGGGATCCCCATGCATACAAGTTGAAAATCGGATTTTTCCGCGTCGTTGGTTACGGAAACCCTAGAATTTCAACTAAATTTGTGTCTCTTCCGATTTAATTCCTGCAAAAGTATGAACTTTGTATAGGGATTCGTGTCGGATGTCGATCCGCACTCGGGATTAGTTGGATTAGTGCATTAAAGAACATAAAATGACGAATTTTTTTCACAGAAAATGCCACCAAAGAGGATGGAGAGGTGAGAGTGATGATTAATTATCGCTTTTTAAAACATTCTTTTTCTCAAAGAGATTGCTAAAATTCATCTTAGTGGAAATAATAAAAAAAAATTTCAAAGAAACATCATTCTCATAAAATCAACCTTATTCATTAAATTCAAAGTCTTACAATGCCCAAGAATATCAAGTAAGCAATAGCAATTAAAAAATAAACAAAGAAAAACTCAAAACTAATCTAGAAAACATTAGTAAAGAGAGAGAGTGAGAGTAAGAGAGAGAAACTAGAGAGAGGAAGTGATCCTAGAGAGAGAAAATTATAGGGAGGCATCTAGAGGTAGAGAAAAGAGATAGAAATCTAACCTGCAAACTTACCGGAGATGGGTGGTTGAGATCAACCCTTGATCGACTAAACAAGGGTGGATCAGCCAATGGTGAAATATGGTAGCCGATCAAAGAGGATGCAAGTTGCTGCCCTTGCAAGCAGCTGATTGTGGTAGGAGATGGTGGCGGTGAGTATGAATCCCAGTGAAATCGTGAAGGACACGATCAGCAAGATGTGTCATTGGCCAGCAGATAGGGACCCAAGGGGAGGGTGTTGCAGGCTGGCTGTGCGTATTGGTGAGGAGGAGCCACGAGGTGCAAGGGCTGGAGATTAAGATGCATGCTGGTGTGATGCAACCGGGCTGGTGAAGAGATGGTGGTGCTCATGGCGTGAAGGATGTTCAGGTTGCTTGAAACAGCAGGGGAAAAGACAACCGGTGAAATGTTGCGCCTAACACCAACGTTATGAGAGGATGGGAGTAGCAAGGAGTTGAGGGCGGTGGCTGTAATGGAGAAAAGATCTCCCACGGCTAATGGAGGTTGCCGGAGTTGCAACCTGCAACTCGGGTGATCTTAAAAAAAACTTTTTTTTTTTTTTTTTTGTGATTGGCGGCTTGGGTTTTTCAGAGGAATGGAAGAGGGCGGCTTAGAGTGGGAAGAGAGGAGAGATGGTGGCTTGAAGATGACGACGTACAGAGGTCTGCAGCAGGCGGAGGCGGTTCAGATGCTGGCCGGAGTTGCACAGTGGGGCGGTGTGGATGAGGACGGTGCTGGCGAGGTGAACAGGGTGTTGATCGTAGCAAGCAAGAGCAGCCGCTCTCCTTAGAGAAGAAGACAGCTGGAGAACGTGGATGCTGGACTGGAGGACGTGGGGCAGACACCTGCTGTGGTAGTGGCCGGAGTTGCAGCCTGCAACTCCGGCAATGACGTGGTGAAGAAGATGAAGAAGAAGGTGGCGAAGCGGGAGGAGAAACGGCCAAGAGAAGGGAGAAAAAGGGCCGGATCTTTTTGGGGAGAGAAAGGAGGGGATTAGAGGAGGATTAGGGTTCGAACGAACCCCTCTCCTTCTCTTTTTAAAGCTTCCTATTTCCATTAATGGAAATAGGGTATTTTTGAAAATAAAAAAATGTTTTTTTTATTTTTTTTTTATTTTTTTAAGTAAAAATCTACTTTTCTATGGGGAATCTCCCCAATTAGTGGACCCCCCATTTTTTTGAAATTTAATTAAAATTCTTTGGAAATTCACGGGGTCCACTAACTGGTCGGACAGCGGGTCGATGATGATGGGCCCGGCTACTGGCCCACATGGATTTATGATGTCCATTGTCTCACAAGATGATGTGACAGATGGTCTGATGGCGATCGGATGGATGGTGACTTGATTGGGACCCAGATTGGTAGATCGACGGATCTAGAGAGATCCAACGGTCCGATTGAAGATCCAATGGTCCAATGGAAGATCCAACGGTCAGAAAGCTAAGGGGGATGAGATAGAGCCGAAGGGTAGGAGTTCTGGGGTTAGGTCAGTAGATTCGAGGATCGAGAGATGAAGAGAGAGAGAGAATAAGAAGAGATGAGAGAGAAAGTATCAAAAAAAATGGAGAAAAGTATTGGCAGAGGGTCTGGAACCCTGGTCTTCACTGTGACCATCCTCACGCTTCTCCAGTAGAGTAGACTATCATTCCTTGCTGACTCATGTGGCTTTAAACGCTTTGGTCCGTCTCTTGGTCATTGGCTCTCTTGTTCTTTTCGTTCTTTGGGCCAGCTTTTTGGTCCTCCTATTCAGCCCATAGTTGGCCCATATCTTTTAGTCATAGCATGTGGGCTCTTTAAGCTTTGATAATGGGCTTTCCTAATCGATGTGGGCTCGCAAGTCTCGAGAATTGTCCCATCGGGGTTTCCTGCGACAGAAGAAGCGCGTAATGAGACTTTATCAGAATGACTACATGTCTAGACTTCCGAAAATGTGTTTAATGCATGCAAATATACTATTTCGTCCAGAAAAGTGTGTTCTAGGCAACACAAGAGACTCTTACGTAGAAAAGTAGATAAATAGAGTATTTTAACGTAGGAGAATGCAATAACGCTAAAAGGATAATTGCTTAAAATAAGCACTTTTGAGCGAATATCACAACCCCCAACCAGCATATTGCCAATCCTTGGCAATTAGTGCGAAATAAATGAGCTTAAAAGGGCTCTGCACATGCTGCACACTTTCACATTAGCTCCGGGAAAACACCGTTTGTCAAATCATTGAATGGATGCAAAAATAGTTACATGCTAGCGAAGAGTTTGAAAGTTTTTGCAAGACTACAGACTGATAATCATGACCCAGAATATTCAGACTCTACGTGTGTGTGTGCTCAACATTCTCATCATCCGACAGTAAAGATTTTCAGATCACCTCTAAGTTTTTATGCCTCGACCTCAAATCTCACATGTTCAGCACTCAGAATAGAATCACACAAGAAGGGTTTTCTTCTTTTCTCTCAATTTATATGTGAGGAGATGTATTTAATATAAAGAGGCAAAAGATCTCACATATGTTTTATTTGAAGGAAGGACATCTTTAACAGAAGAAGATCTCATGATTGGAATACCACTTCACTCGGGAACGTCAGATCAAACTCTATAGCTTCTCCTTCTCCAATCTCCACATTTTATGATCGTACTATCCTAGAATCAAGTAGGACTTTTCTGGGTTGTAATGAGGCTTAGGTCAGGTGTAGAGAGATAAAGGGATACAGGATTTCAAAGATCTTGAGAGGATATTGCAATTTTCTTGCATTTTTCCTGCGACGTAACACCATTATCTGGTTCTTTTTCCTTTTTTCGTATTTTTCTCTTTTTCTTGATATTTCTGAGACTGCTCAATTTCTTTTCAGCTCTTCTTCATACTTTCTTTCTATATTTTATTTTTGGCTTGAACCACTTTATTTTCCTTTTGATTCTTCTTCTTTACTTTTCTTTTCACGGTACACCCATATCAGTTATTCTTTTGTCCATCTCAAAATAAGGGTAGCCAGTCATGTTTCGTAGCTGGACTGGATTTTAGGTTGATGGGTTTGCAAAGAAAAGGCTTTTATAGAATGGCTCAAGGGGTTTCTAGTGAAGTATAATTCAGGTGAGTAAGAAGGCTGAATGGTTCAGAAAAATGGGCCTAAATCATTTTCTAGGGTTTGCACTATCATGTATACTGTCTTAACTGGATACAGAGAAGGTTCTGTCGTAGTAATCCAATGTTGATGTCGTTCCGAGTTTTATGATCGAAGCAAAAGATAATGAGATCTCTCAACGAATATTGCGGGCATGAAGTGAGTCATCTTGTGACTCAGAATTGTTGTATAACACTCTGAATTGATTAAAGGCTCGAAAGCTCACTGGGTTAGGTCTCCACAATTATTCTCACAGGATCTCCAGAATTTCTAAACTTAGGGTGACTCTGATATTGATAGTGTACAATTGTGCCGAATATGAGTTTTTCTGAGTTTTCAAACCTGCTGTAGTCACGCTTGACTTGACTCAACGCTAACTTTAAACAAAAATTGACATCCTCAATACTGACTTAACGAAGGTTTTTAGCTAATCAAAGTCAGGGTATTTGACACATTTTTTTGAAATTCTAGAAAACTTTTGGAGAACATCGGAAATCACCCCAAAAATAAAAAGTTTTTTTTTTTTTTTTTTATCAAAATGAAGACATGAGTTTTGGTAAATACCCCACCCCCAACCAAAATATAGCACCGTCCTCGGTGCTCATGATCGGGACATAAAATGATGAAAAATCAGTGATGATGATGCAAAGATTCAGGAAGGATGTTACCAAGTCGGCAGAAACTCGACAGTGTGTGGTACCTGATGATTGGAAGAATGAATGTACCTGCATTTTCAGAGATATAACAGTAATAACAAATACATGAGACTCATGTACTCTAGAAATACCGGAATTGCCTTTCCGAAAGCGCTAAGTTTTACGTCTTCAGCCAGACATGACGGGGGTGACAGGCACCCCCAACCAAGTTGGAGCACAGGAGACTGAGTGGATCATCAGTCGACATAGACAGGATCGATGAGATCGATCTCAAAAGTCTGAATGAACAATACGTCAAGTTCATGGAACTGTTTTAGACGCTGCCCATTGACCTGAAAGGAGGAGTGATCCTTGGGATCCTCAATAGTGATTGCCCCAAAGGGTGTGACTGCTGTGACCGTATAAGGACCGGTCCACCTAGATTTCAATTTCCCAGGGAAAAGATGAAGACGGGAATTATAAAGAAGGACCTTCTGTCCTGGATGGAACTCTTTCCTGAGGATGCTCTTGTCATGTATCCACTTCATTTTTGCTTTATAATTCTTGGACAAGTTGTAGGCATCATTTCTGAGTTCTTCTAACTCATTCATTTGAAGTTTTCGCTCCTCCCCTGCAGATTCGAGGTCGAAGTTGAGTTTCTTAATGGCCCATAGGGCACGATGTTCAATCTCTACCGGTAGATGACAAGGTTTCCCAAAGACCAGACGATAGGGAGACATATTGAGTGGGGTCTTGTAGGCGGTTCTGTATGCCCATAAAGCATCAGTGAGATGAGTAGACCAGTCTTTACGTGTGGTATTGACTGTCTTCTCCAAGATCTACTTGATCTGACGATTAGAAACCTCCACTTGACCACTAGTCTGCGGATGATAAGCTAGGGCAACCTTGTGGGTTACCCCATACTTTTTCATTAATTTCTCGAATATCCTATTGCAGAAATGGGTGCCCCCATCACTAATGATGGCCTTAGGGGCACCGAATCTGGCGAAGATGAACTCCTTTAGGAATTTGACCACCACTTTGTGGTCATTGGTCTTGGTGGGAATGGCTTCTATCCATTTGGATACATAGTCTACCACAAGGAGAATGTACTCAAAACCATAGGAAACTGGAAAGGGGCCCATGAAGTCGATGCCCCAGATGTCAAATATTTCATCGACCTGGATGGGAGTGAGGGGCATCATGTTCCTCTGGGAGATGCGGCCTTGATGCTGGCAATTAGGACAGGTTTTGCAGTAGATATGGGCATCTTTAAATAGTGTAGGCCAGTAGAATCCGCATTGCAGCACTTTTTTTGCAGTCTTCTTAGTGCTGAAATGACCACCACAAGGTTGGTCATGACATGAGGACAAGATATTGAGTTGGTCCGACTCAGGGACACAGAGACGAATGATCTGGTCAGGACAGTATTTATACAAATAAGGGTCATCCCAAGAGTAGTACTTAACTCTTGCTAGGAATTGGCTTTTGTCCTGTTTTGACCAGTGTGAAGGCATTTCTTCGGTGACAAGGTAGTTGACAATGTCAGCATACCAAGGATTAACAGAGATGGCGAACAGTTGTTCGTCTGGAAAGGTTTCAGGGATGGGCTGGGTGTCGAAGGATGACTCTAAAGTCAGTCTAGACAAGTGATCAGCCACTACATTCTCAGTTCCTTTCTTATCCTTAATCTCGAGGTCGAATTCCTGCAGTAAGAGAATCCATCGAATTAATCGAGGCTTGGTTTCCTTTTTCGACATGAGATAACGAAGGGCTGCATGATCAGTGTACACTACCACCTTAGTGGCTAAGAGGTACTGACGGAATTTATCAAGGGCGAAGACTACCGCCAGGAGTTCTTTCTCAGTGGTGGAGTAATTCATTTGGGCAGAGTTAAGAGTTTTGCTCGCGTAGTAGATCACGTGTGACCTTTTGTCAATTCTCTGCCCTAGAACGGCTCCTAAAGCGTAGTCAGAAGCATCGCACATTACCTCAAAAGGTAGAGTCCAGTCCGGGGGACGGATAATGGGCGCAGTAGTGAGCTCAGATTTTAGACGCTCAAATGCCTTGACACAGTCAGCATTAAAGTCGAAAGGACTATCTTTAGCCAGAAGATGGGACAGAGGTCGAGCGATTTGAGAGAAGTCCTTGATGAATCGCCTATAGAATCCTCCGTGTCGCAAAAAGGATCGGATGTCACGCACGGACTTAGGAATGGGCAAGGTCGAGATGATATCGATTTTAGCTTTGTCGACCTCAATGCCCTGATGGGAAATGACATGTCCCAGAACAATGCCCTTCTTCACCATGAAGTGGCATTTCTCCCAATTGAGGACAAGTCGCTTGTCCTGACAGCGGTGAAGTACAAGCCCTAGATGGTTCAGACAGTCATCAAAGGATGACCCAAAGACTAAGAAGTCGTCCATAAAGACTTCGAGGAATTTTTTCACCATGTCAGAGAATATGCTCATCATACACCTTTGAAAAGTCGCGGGTGCATTGCAGAGGCCAAAGGGCATGTGCTTGTAGGCAAAAGTGCCAAAGGGACAGGTGAAAGTTGTCTTCTCGTGATCCTCAGGGGCGATGGGTATTTGATTATACCCTGAGTAACCATCAAGGAAGCAGTAATAGGAGTGACCTGCTAGTCTCTCCAACATCTGGTCTATGAAGGGTAAAGGAAAATGGTCCTTCCTAGTGTTGGTGTTGAGTCGTCGATAATCGATGCAAACTCTCCACCCTTTCTTCAGGCGCTGGGTGACCATTTCCTTGTTCTCATTTTCCACAACTGTGAATCCTGCCTTTTTAGGGACGACATGAATAGGGCTCACCCATTTGCTATCGGAGATGGGGTAAATGATACCCGCATCTAACAGTTTAAGGACCTCGTCCCGGACTACATCCTTCAAGACGGGGTTCAAGCTCCTCTGGTGTTCTCGAGAGGTTTTGGATTCATCCTCGAGGTAGATGTGATGTTGGCACACCGAGGGGTCTATGCCTCGAATATCATCTATGGTCCACCCTATCGCAGATTTGTGCTCTTTGAGCAACTCGAGAATTTTCTTACGTTCACTCGCATATAAAGCGGATGCAATAATGACAGGGTAGGTTTCCTTAGGACCAAGATAGGCATAGGAAAGATCTGTGGGAAGAGGTTTAAGCTCCAATATTGGAGCAGATGGAGTAGAAATAGGTGTCACAGAAGACACGGATTGAAGAGGTTTGACTTCAGTAGGTAAAGGAAGGATAGGTTCTCTGGCCATGGTTATCAGAGGCTCGAACTCGATGAGTGGAGCGGGGATCTCTAGCAATGGAGCAGTTTTCAAAAGATCATTGAGATCAGAAATGGCTGACTCTGTTGCAAAGTCAGCTCCAAAGTGTTCTAGACACTGCTTAAGAATATCTTCGGTGGAGTCCGGGATTAGACTCTCAACGGCACACATTTCATCGGTCACTTCGCGATCGGCATCTTGTTGCATTAAACGAAAGATGTTGACTTCAGCTTTGAGGTTACCGAAAGCAATGGACATGTTTTCGTCCCGGCACCCGATGTGTGCGTTCGCGGTGGCAAGGAATGGACGGCCTAAGATGACCAGAATGCGGTTATCCTGACACGGCTCGGTGTCTAGAATGATAAAGTCCACAGGATAATAAAAGTCAGCGACTTTTACTAGGACATCTTCAATGATTCCTCTTGGAATCTTGATGGACTGATCAGCCAATTTCAAGGTGACATTGGTAGGCTTCATATCTTTCAGTCCTAACTGCTGATATACCGATAATGGTATGAGGTTGACGCTAGCCCCTAAATCTAGCAAGGCAGTGCAGCTAAAGTTGTCACCAATTTCACATTGGACAGTTGGGCTACCTGGATCCTTGTGTTTGATCACACTGTTGCGTTGAATGAACGCGGTAGCTTTTTCGGCCAAGAAGGCAGCTTTGGGTACATGCGTACGTCGCTTAACTGTGCACAAGTCCTTGAGGAATTTGGCATAGGAGGGGATTTGCTTGATAGCAGAAAGGAATGGGATATTGATCTGACCGTCTTTAAAGACGTCTAAGATCTCTGAGAATTGCTGATCCCACTTATCTTGGACAAGTCTGTCCGGGAAGGGAGGCTTTACTCGACAAATGGATTTGTCTTTAGCCTTCGATTTCTGCACAGGGATATCAGATGTTGGTGCAGAGGTGGAAGAAGCAGAGGTAGGATTGGTACTAGTTTCCTCTGTACGAGTGATGGGTGCTGGAGATGGTACCGGTGGTGGTTGGACTCCCATGTCCACAGTTTTTCCAGATCGTAGGGTGGTTACAGCTTGCACCTCCCCTTGACAATTCTCATTCTGGCTTTGAGATTGGGAACCGATCTCATATACTGCTCCTTTGGCATTTCCTTTTGGGTTGGCGATGGGTTGGCTAGGGAAGATGCCTTTAGCTTTCTCAGCTTCTAGGTTGCCTAAGCGTTGCTCTAGACGAAGCATGGATTGCTGTTGCTGTTGCTCTAGGCGTTGCATAGATTGAGTAATGAGTTGAGCTAGAAGGTCCTCGATACCGGGTTTGGGGACCGACTGTTGGGGAGCAGCTAATGGGAGCTGAGGCACCAATTCGCGACTCGAGCTCATCGGGGCATTATAGTTATAGGCGGAAGAATTAGTTGGGACAATCTGTGGGTTCTGAAAGTTCTGGGGAACTCTTTGCTGATTCTGAAATGTGCTCGGTTGTCCAGAGTATTGACCCTGTTGGAATTGCTGGTTCTGAGTAGATGGGTACTGACTCTGCTGGTACTGACCCTGATTGAATTGCCTAGTGGGTTGATTGAACCCAGGGGGATACATGCCCTGAGGTTGACGCGGAGGTTGAGCTGGCGGTTGAGTAGACTGAGGCCTCCAAGAGAAGTTAGGGTGATTTCTCGTGTCAGGATGATAAGATTGACTATACGAGTTCTGAGTGGGTGGTTTGTATGTGCTGAAAGCACAAACTTCTTCCTGAAGAGGATTAGACCATCCTTCATTCAAAGGACAATGCTCAGTAGTATGGGAGGGTTGCAGACAGAGGGTGCAGGATTCCATAGGGCTCTCGTGTCCCACATGCATGACTGGGTTAGATTGTTGAGTAGGCTTTTGTACAGACACAGCCAGTGCCGAGACTGACTTGCTCAACTCTTAAATGACAGATCGAAGCTCAGTATCAGCTGTAGCATCATGTCCCTTGGTTGTCCTTTGGACTGAAGTGGTTCGACTGAACTCTAAGTCAGTCGTCCAATGTTGAGAGTTTTCTCCTAACTCTCCCAAGAATTTGTATGCATCGGTCGGAGTTTGGTGCAGGAATTTTCCTTGGCACATTGACTCTACCATGGTCCGGGACTCATCAGTAAGTCCCTTATAGAAGACGTGGACAAGATTGCCCTTGTCGATGCTATGGTGGGGACACTTAGTCAGGTAGTCTTGGAATCTATCCCATGCTTAAAAAAATTTCTCATCGGACTTCTGTCTAAAGTCCTGAATGAGTTGCTTCATTTGGTTGGTCCGAGTCATGGGGTAGAATTTAGACATGAATTTGCCCACCAATTCTTTCCAACTGCTGATTGAATCAGCAGTTAAGGAGTAGAGCCAATCTGAGGCTCGGTCTTTGAGCGAGAATGGGAAAACTCGCAGACGCACATTGTCATCATCGAGGTTCTGATTCTTGAAAAGTAGGATGACATGTTGAAATTCCCGAATATGGGAATATGGGTCTTCTCTTGGGAGACCACGAAAGGTAGGCAGCATTTGGATCGTCTGTGGCCTGATCTCAAATTGTACCGCCGTAGTAGGTGGGAGAATAATGCAAGTCGGCGGATTAGCAGAGATAGGGGCGAATGTCTCGATAAGAGGTCGTTCGACTGCCATGACTACAAAGGTAGTAGTATTGGGAGAGGCGGGTGGTGAAAGAGATGGGGAAGAATTCAGTGGAGGATCCACTGTAGGGACGTGATTCTCAGATCGAACCAAGCACTTGTTCGGGCGATTCCAAACGGGCATACGCTAATGAGGCAAGCGCTATACTTGGCAAAAAGTTGCCAGAGAGGAACACTATCCTAAATGATGCACACCAAGCACAGATAATCCTATTCTAAGCAATCAGGATATATTTTAGGAATTATCTTTGTTAGTTTTGGGGCTAGAGTAGATTATGACAGTGGGCGGACCACTGGTTTATCTTTTAACCGCCGGACTAACTGTTTTGCACTCAGAGGTTCTCACCAGGCTACACTCTTCAGAGCGAATCCTTTAGTACTAGCTCTAGTTAACAACAAGGCAATCCGAAGCCTAGACAGACGTGCGGCACAATGGCTGACTTAAGTACGTCCCAGACTAACTGGATTGGTCAAGTGTATAAGAAGAGTGTTCCCTCGGTTAAGCTAGGGTTGATGTGTGTTCCTAGTCCACACGCAACTAACCGCCGAATAGTCCAAGATGCCACGTCGAGCTCAGTGTACTTGAGTAGTAGGGACTTATGGGTGTGTTAGACAACAGGGACCCGCGCTCGTGGTCTTATTTCGATTGGATGTTAAGCAGGTTCGCTTTGCGTGGATTTTTCCTCGAACACCGGGCTAATTGGCTCTACTTCTTGATTCTTTTTATTATAGATGGATCTTGGGGATCAATTTCAGCTGGAGTGATGAGGTGGGTGATGAAATCCCACCAGTTTCAATTTTGGAGCTGGGTTTGCTCTCTTAGAGTTGATTGATTAACGGCCACGCCACGCAAGTCGAATAAGTTGTTGCTATAAAACAAATAGACAAGCGGCAATGATGCACCCAATATGCTCTGTATCGCACTCAAGGCGAGGATAGAGACTTACCTCCCGTGGGCCACGCAACGGGGTCTCCTCCGTGGGTTAGGGAGGGGTATCCTAATGGGCTTGGGCCCGAGTCCACCTCTTTGAGCTTTCGCTCCCTACCCACACTGGATCGTGTTCCTGCAGAAACAGTTAGATCGCACGGTCTAGGTATTTGGGATTCTATGTGGAAGATCCTTGCCTTTTTAGGGTTCACTGAACAAGCACTAGATTTAGGCAAGTTTTTGAATTAGTTACCAAATTCGAGATGGGTTAAAATTTAGGAATTTCCAGATTGGAAAATACCTAGATTGGAAAGTTTCCCGAACTGTGAAGATCTTCCAAGAAATATTTGATTGCGAGATCCCTTACAATTTTGGGAAATTTTCCAAAATTGAAATTCTGCTAGATTTGGGGTGTTTCCTTTTGCAGACTTTTCCAAATTCAGAAGATTTCTAAAGATAGAAATTCTTCTAAAGAGGAAACTTCTAAGAGGGGAAACCCTAATTAAGCAGAGTTTCAAGATTTTGGAATCTTTCCAAAAATCGCAAATCCTTGATTGGTGATTTCTAAAAATCTGCAGAATATAAAACCCTAATTTTTTTGAATTTTGATTTTTTAATTTTTTTTTGGTAATTTCCACTTAATCTAGGGTTTCTAAAAAACCCTAGAACAAGATCTAGCAGTTATATGGAAAGCAGTAAAATTCCTAAATTATTACAAATTGCACTCGGCCCTCCGAGGCATTAAAAATAGTAATTTAAAAACTGCTAAAAATCAACAAAAACAAAAAATAGAAAGTTTCCCAAAAAGGTCGGGCTGGCCAAATTGAGCAGCTTTTCAGTTCAGCAACTTTCCAATTCCGTCTTTACGTCCTTTTTCGCACTCCCGTACACCCGAGCGGCAGCGGCGCCATTTGAAAATCGGATTTTTCCACGTCGTTGGTTACGGAAACCCTAGAATTTCAACTAAATTTGTGTCTCTTCCAATTTAATTCCTGCAAAAGTATGAACTTTGTATAGGGATTCGTGTCGGATGTCGATCCGCACTCGGGATTAGTTGGATTAGTGCATTAAAGAACATAAAATGACAAATTTTTTTCACAGAAAATGCCACCAAAGAGGATGGAGAGGTGAGAGTGATGATTAATTATCGCTTTTTAAAACATTCTTTTTCTCAAAGAGATTGCTAAAATTCATCTTAGTTGAAATAATAAAAAAAAAATTCAAAGAAACATCATTCTCATAAAATCAACCTTATTCATTAAATTCAAAGTCTTACAATGCCCAAGAATATCAAGTAAGCAATAGCAATTAAAAAATAAACAAAGAAAAACTCAAGACTAATCTAGAAAACATTAGTAAAGAGAGAGAGTGAGAGTAAGAGAGAGAAACTAGAGAGAGGAAGTGATCTTAGAGAGAGAAAATTATAGGGAGGCATCTAGAGGTAGAGAAAAGAGATAGAAATCTAACCTGCAAACTTACCGGAGATGGGTGGTTGAGATCAACCCTTGATCGACTAAACAAGGGTGGATCAGCCAATGGTGAAATATGGTAGCCGATCAAAGAGGATGCAAGTTGCTGCCCTTGCAAGCAGCTGATTGTGGTAGGAGATGGTGGCGGTGAGTATGAATCCCAGTGAAACCGTGAAGGACACGATCAGCAAGATGTGTCATTGGCCAGTAGATAGGGACCCAAAGGGAGGGTGTTGCAGGCTGGCTGTGCGTATTGGTGAGGAGGAGCCACGAGGTGCAAGGGTTGGAGATGGAGATGCATGCTGGTGTGATGCAACCGGGCTGGTGAAGAGGTGGTGGTGCTCATGGCGTGAAGGATGTTCAGGTTGCTTGAAACAGCAGGGGAAAAGACAACCGGTGAAATGTTGCGCCTAACACCAACGTTATGAGAGGATGGGAGTAGCAAGGAGTTGAGGGCGGTGGCTGTAACGGAGAAAAGATCTCCCACGGCTAATGGAGGTTGCCGGAGTTGCAACCTGCAACTCCGGTGATCTTAAAAAAAACTTTTTTTTTTTTTTTTTTTTGTGATTGGCAGCTTGGGTTTTTCAGGGGAATGGAAGAGGGCGGCTTAGAGTGGGAAGAGAGGAGAGATGGTGGCTTGAAGATGACGACGTACAGAGGTCTGCAGCAGGCGGAGGCGGTTCAGATGCTGGCCGGAGTTGCACAGTGGGGCGGTGTGGATGAGGACGGTGCTGGCGAGGTGAACAGGGTGTTGATCGTAGCAAGCAAGAGCAGCCGCTCTCCTTAGAGAAGAAGACAGCTAGAGAACGTGGATGCTGGACTGGAGGACGTGGGGCAGACACCTGCTGTGGTAGTGGCCGGAGTTGCAGCCTGCAACTCCGGCAATGACGTGGTGAAGAAGATGAAGAAGAAGGTGGCGAAGCGGGAGGAGAAACGGCCAAGAGAAGGGAGAAAAAGGGCCGGATCTTTTTGGGGAGAGAAAGGAGGGGATTAGAGGAGGATTAGGGTTCGAACGAACCCCTCTCCTTCTCTTTTTAAAGCTCCCTATTTCCATTAATGGAAATAGGGTATTTTTGAAAATAAAAAATTATTTTTTTTTATTTTTTATTTTTTTAAGTAAAAATCTACTTTTCTATGGGGAATCTCCCCAATTAGTGGACCCCCCATTTTTTTGAAATTTAATTAAAATTCTTTGGAAATTCACGGGGTCCACTAACTGGTCGGACAGCGGGTCGATGATGATGGGCCCGGCTACTGGCCCACATGGATTTATGATGTCCATTGTCTCACAAGATGATGTGACAGACGGTTTGATGGCGATCGGATGGATGGTGACTTGATTGGGACCCAGATTGGTAGATCCACGGATCTAGAGAGATCCAACGGTCCGATTGAAGATCCAATGGTCCAATGGAAGATCCAACGGTCAGAAAGCTAAGGGGGATGAGATAGAGCCGAAGGGTAGGAGTTCTGGGGTTAGGTCAGTAGATTCGAGGATCGAGAGATGAAGAGAGAGAGAGAATAAGAAGAGATGAGAGAGAAAGTATCAAAAAAAATGGAGAAAAGTATTGGCAGAGGGTCTGGAACCCTGGTCTTCACTGTGACCATCCTCACGCTTCTCCAGTAGAGTAGACTATCATTCCTTGCTGACTCATGTGGCTTTAAACGCTTTGGTCCATCTCTTGGTCATTGGCTCTCCTGTTCTTTTCGTTCTTTGGGCCAGTTTTTTGGTCCTCCTATTCAACCCATAGTTGGCCCATATCTTTTAGTCATAGCATGTGGGCTCTTTAAGCTTTGATAATGGGCTTTCCTGATCGATGTGGGCTCGCAAGTCTCGAGAATTGTCCCATCGGGGTTTCCTGCGACAGAAGAAGCGCGTAATGAGACTTTATCAGAATGACTACATGTCTAGACTTCCGAAAATGTGTTTAATGCATGCAAATATACCATTTCGTCCAGAAAAGTGTGTTCTACGCAACACAAGAGACTCTTACATAGAAAAGTAGATAAATAGAGTATTTTAACGTAGGAGAATGCAATAACGCTAAAAGGATAATTGCTTAAAATAAGCACTTTTGAGCGAATATCACAAGTATAGGTCAAACCATCTAGGTTTAATAGTCAATAAGTCACGACCGAACCACTAAGGGTTCCCAAAGCCATTAATCGTCTAAAATCATAACTAAATAAATATAAATTAGAAAAATACAAACTTAATGGATTTAAAAACTAGATTCACAGAGGTTTTTAGAAAAAATAAATAAAAAAACATTCAGATTCAAAATATAGGTCGAAACCCTTAATTAAGTGAACCAAACAGAATCTGAAATTCTGGGTTTTACAGAAAAGTCTCGCACATTTGAAAAAATCATAACTTAATCAATACAAATCAGAAAAATACAAACTTAAATGTTATAGAAACTAAATTTATAGAGGTATTTAGAAAAAATAAATAAAAAAATATTCAGATTCAAAATATGGGTTGACACCCTTAATGAAGTGGGCTGAACAGAATCTGAAATTCTAGGTTTTACAAAAAAGTCCAGCACATTTGAAAAATCATAACTTAATCAATTTAAATCAGAAAAATACAAACTCAAAGGTTCTAGAAACTATACTGATAGACGTATCTATGAAAAATAATTAGAAAAATATTTAGTTTAAAAATATAGATCAAAATCTCAAGTGAATTGGACCATATAAAATTTGAAATTCTGGATTTTACAGAAACGTCCAGCACGTTTGAAAAATCATAACTTAATTAATACAAATCAGAAAAATACAAACTAAAAGGTTCTAGATTGATAGAGGTATCTATGAAAAATAATTTAAAAAATATTTAGGTTAAAAAATAGATCAAAATCTCAAGTGAAGTAGACCGTGTAAAATTTGAAATTCTGGGTTTTTTGGTAAAGTCCAACAAATTAGAAAAATCATAACTTAATCAATACAAATCAAAAAAATACAAACTCAAAGGTTTTAGAAACTAGATTGATAGAGGTATCTATAAAAAATAATTAGAAAAATATTTATATTAAAAATATAGATCGAAATTCTAAGTGAAGTGGATCGTGTAAAATCTAAAATTCTAGGTTTTTTGGTAAAGTCCACCAACTTAGAAAAATCATAACTTAATCAATACAAATCAGAAAAATACAACCTAAATGGTTTTCAAAAATTGATTTATAGAGGTATTTGGGAAAAATAATTATAAAAATATTCAAATCATAAAAATACAACAAAAATGATAAAGAACATAGTCATCTGTTATAGGTACAAAATAGACTATGGCCAAACCCATCATGGTGGCCCAAAATAAAGATCAACCCAATAAGAATAAAATAAATATTGTTGAAATTAATTTATAATGAGTATCAACCATTATCTAATAAAAGAGAAACAAAATCTTAAGAAAAACAAATGTAGGATGGATCAAACACACTTACCTTAAGGTTTCTTGAACTTTAATGAAAACCAAAAGTTTCTTTAAATTTGAAAGTCGTCGGATCGTCCTCTCCTCAGAGTATGTTCTTCTAATCAGAGTCCCTGTCAATTCTCTCTTCTTGTTCAAGTGCGATCGGTGCTCGGATGAAGGTTTAATGGAGCTTTCTCTATTCTTCAATGGAGTTGGGTTTGTGAAAGCTTCTAAAGCTTTAGGGTTTTCATAAATAAGTTTAGGGAATGATTAGGGTTTTTATTTTGTTGAAATTCGTAACTATCAAAGGATGACTTTTTCAACCCTCAAAAACTTATATTTTACACTACTAATGGGTTAGAAATGGGCCCATGGCTCATATATATCAATAGGCTTTATTTAAGAATATTATTAAGCCCAAAACTCCTCTAAATTGGCCATACAGGCCCACCCAACAATCATAATACAAATAATTATAAATTAATTCAATTAAACTATATTATATAATTTAAAAGTTCATACAATAAGGTATTGACACATGTAACGCACATAAATCATACAAACGTTCAAAACCCTAGAAAAGTGTCAAATGACATTGGAATGACCCGAAAGTGATTCGCAAGTCCCACACGCCTATTAAATAAATAAAATATAATTAAATTTTATTTTTGAAAAAATATAAGAATTGTAGGAAAGTTAAAAAATTACGAAAATACTATTTTTGTCAAAATCTTACGAAATCTCCCACTAGGGTTTTCATGTCTCAAGAAAAGTTCCAAATTTCACTGGTAAGTTGCTAAGGATAAAATAAGAATATTTTTAGTGTCTCGAGCCCACAAAATAATTTTTTAATAAAAAATCTAGAATGTTAGCTGTGGCAATAAAAAGTCCCCTACAAGATATAGTTCTTTATTTTTAGCAAGAATTTAGCCCTAAAGAGTGAGTTTCAAAAATAGCAGGTTTTTTCAAATTTATCAGAATAAAACCAAATTAAATACACATACTCAAGCATGATATTAAACTATAAAAATAATAATAGAAGTTTGAAAAAAGTTTAGGTTTAGTGAATTTACCATAATACCCTAGAACGAAAGTTTAGGGTATTACAATGCACAAGACTCCAATAGAAGCCTACGTTTTCTTAAGAGAACTAGGTGAAAACTCCCAGCATTGGAATACCAATTCTGTGTGCAGTAGTAACACTCTGGTCCAACGGACTTCTATGGGATGTGAAGCAAAGGGTGACCCCGAGCTACAATCCCTAATTCAGGAACTTACCAAATCGGTCTCCGCTCTTCCTGTCTCGGTTCAACAACCTGTGCGCAATTCTCTAGGATATTACCCTCCTGTTGAGAAAGATGTTTGTACTTTCAATACATTTCAATCTCCAATGCAGACTTCCTATGATAACACTTATTATCCGACCAATAGGAGTCACCATAGCTTTGATTGGGAACAACATTTTCTCTAGTAGCCACTTCCGCAAGATAATTATCCTTCTGGGTTTCATCAACCCAATGGAGAGTATGACTGGCAATTCTCGCAGTCGTAGTACCAGCCAGATCCACAGACTGAATATTTTGATCAACAGTGGACTCATCAAGATTATCAGAGTAAGTAGCCAGTCTCAGACTCACTACCGGCCTACCATCATCATAATCCTTTGGACTACTATCAAGAGTTGGCACCATAGCTTCCCTTAGCTGAATCGCCACAGTCTGCTGTTACACCCGGTCTAGAAGCTCTTCTCTCTTAGTATATCATCCAACAATAACATTCCATGGAGAGGTTGGACCATCGTCTAGGTCAATTAGAGTCTAAGAGTGTGGAAGTCAACTACCCCGGTCAACCTAATGCTTATCTAGAGGGGAATGACATGACCACCATCTATGAGGCGGATTCGCTACCTTGGATCCAATACCAGAATTGCAAAGAAGACATAGAAATTATTCCCATTCCTAGATCGAAACCAGATTATTGAGGAGCCAGTGTATCCATTTTTGGTACCCTTAAAAGTACCAAATCCTGAACCTCTCCCAGAGAAGTCTCTTCTTCACTATACCTCGGCAGCCTCAGAACAGGGAAGCGATATTCCTGACACTGAGCTGTGTCTAGATCGTAGGAGCCTAACTATCCTAGATCTAGCGATCCTGACCTCCACTAGAGTGTACCACAAGAGTGATGAGCCAGAGTATCCATGTCTGGTGCCCTTACATGCAGCCACTTCTAAACCGAGCACAGAGATACCCATGTCCATCTCTATCTATCATGATTCTGCCACTGCACTGGAGGTAGACATTCCTACCATTGATCCATCTCTAGAATATGAGACTCTAGCTGTCCTGGACCTACCGTTCCTCACCGAGGATGAACATATTGAGTGCAGGGATTGGAACATCCCTATCACATTAGAAAACCTTGAGGAAGAGGTCAACAGTTTTCACCTGCCACCCTACATCGATATTGTTGATGACCCGTGTGCCGTACAGAGTCAAATTCAGGACTCTTCCGAGGAAAAATTCTCCTAGTGTCAAGAATACTTTGCGCCTGACTTCATCTTGGAGTCCGATAATTATGCTTTTACTGATCTACAGGAGTTTGCTCCATTCAGATACCTTCCCGCTAAACTCAATGAGTTTGTGGCTCTGCTAACCACGGTCAAAGAACCCTCTACTACTCTCCTCTCAGTCTTTACTAAGAAGCTTCCATCACTCCCCGCTGAACTAAATGTTTTTGCAGGTCTGTTCAGAGAGCTTACTGTCGTCTCAGTCTACACTGAGGAAGACCTGTTCTACACAGGTATACCTAGATAAGGGAAGGATAGTAGTTTTTGCTCCATCTTAGGTGTCGGGAAGACTGTAAATTCACTCAGTCTCCATGCGTTTTAACCTGGTTGGGGGTACTTGATACACCCCCATCATGTCTGGCTGAAGACGTAAAACTTAGCGCTTTCGGAAAGGCAATTCCGGTATTCCTAGCGTACATGAGTCTCATGCATTTGTTATTATTGTTATATCTCTAGAAATGCAGGTACATTCATTTTTCCGATCATCAGGTACCACACACTATTGAGTTTTTGCCAACTTGGTAACATCCTCCCTGAGCCTTTGCATTATCATTTCTGATTTTTCATCATTTTATGTCCCAGTCATGAGCACCGAGGATGGTACTGTATTTTGGTTGGGGGTGGGTATTTACCAAAACTCATGTATTCATTTTCATAAAAAAAAAATTCTTGTTTTTGGGTGGTTTCCGATATTTTTCAAAGTTTTCTAGAATTTCAAAAATGTGTCAAATACCCTGACTTTGATTAGTTGAAAACCTCCGTTAAGTCAGTATTGAGGATGACAATTTTTGTTAAAGGTTAGCTTTGAGTTCAAGTCAATCATGGCTACAGTAGATTTGAAAACTTAGAAAAACACAGATTCGGCACAATTGTACACTATCAACATCAGAGTCATCCTAAGTTTGGAAACTCTAGAGATCCTGTGAGAAGAATTGTAGAGACCTAACCTAGTGAGCTTTCGAGCCTTTAATCATTTTAGAGGGTTATACAACAAATCTGAGTCACAAGATGACTCACTATTCTTCATGCCCGCAATATTCATTGAGAGATCTCATTATCTTTTGCTTCAATCATAAAACTCAGAACGACATCAACATTGGATTACTACGACAAAACCTTCTCTATATCCAGTCAAGACAGTATACATGATAGTGCAAACCCTAGAAAATGATTTAGGTCATTTTTCTGAACCATTCAGCCTTTTTACTCACCTGAATTATACTTCACTAGAAACCCTTGAGCCCTTCTATAAAAGCCTTTTCTTTGTAAACCCATCAACCTAAAATCCAGTCCAGCTACGAAGCATGACTGGCTCCACTTATTTTGAGATGGACAAAAGAGTAACTGATGTGGGTGTACCGTGAAAAGAAAAATAAAGAAGAAAAATCAAAAGGAAAAGAAAGTGGCTCAAGCTAAAAACAAAATATGGAAAGAAAGTATGAAAAAAAGTTGAAAAGAATTTGAGCAGTCTCAGAAATATCGAGAAAAAGAGAAAAATACAAAAAAAAAGTGGAAAAAGAACCAGATAATGGTGCTACACCGTAGGAAAAATGCAAAAAAATGGAGATATCCTCTCAAGATCTTTGAAATCCTGTATCCCTTCTTTTTCTACACCTAACCTAGGCCTCATTACAACCCAGGAAAGTCCTATTTGATTCTAGGATAACACGATCATAAAATGTGGAGATTGGAGAAAGAGAAGCTATAGAGTCTGATCTGACGTTTTCGAGTGAAGTGATATTCCAATCATGAGATCTTCTTCTATTAAAAATGTCCTTCCTTCAAATAAAACATATGTGAGATCTTTTGCCACTTTATATTAAATACATCTCCTCACATATAAATTGAGAGAAAAGAACACCCTTTTTGAGTGATTCCATTATGAGTAGTTTACAAGTAAGAATTGAGGTCGAGGCATACAAACTTATAGGTGATTTGGAAATCTTTACTGCAAGATGATGAGAATGTTGAGCACACACACATGCAGAGTCTGACTATTCTGGGTCATGATTATCAGTCTGTAATCTTGCCAAAACTTCCCAACTCTTTGCTAGCCTATTACTGTTTCTGCATCCATTCGATGATTTTATGAACGGTGTTTTCCCGTAGCTAATATGAAAAAGTGTGCAGCATGTGCAGAGCCCTTTTAAGCTTATTTATTTTGCACTAATTGCCAAGGATTGGCAATATGCTAGTTGGGGGTTGTGATATTTGCTTAAAAGTGCGCATTTTCCACTGTTATCTGCTAAGCGTTATCACACTCTTCTACGTTAAACTGGTATAATTATCCCCTTTTCTATGTAAGAGTCTCTTCCATTGCGTAGAACACATTTTTCTGGACGAAATGGTATATTTGCATGTATTAAACGCATTTCTGGAAGTCTAGATATAAAGTCGTTCTGATTAAGTCTCATTACGCGCTTTTTCTGTCGTAGGAAACCCTGATTGGATGATTCTCGAGACTTGCGAGCCAAAATCGATCACGAAAGCCCATTATCAAAGTTTAAAAAGACCACATGCTATGACTAGAAGATATGGGCCAAATATGGGCTGAATAAGAGGACCAAAGAGCTGGCCCAAAGAACGAAGAAAGTAGAAGAGCCAATGACCAAGAAACGGACCAAAGCGTTTAAAGCCACATGAATCAACAAAGAATGATGATCTACTCTACTGGAGAAGTGTGAGGATGGTCACATTAAAGACAAGGGTTCCAGACCCTCTGCCAATACTTTTATCTCCATTTTCTGATATTTTCTCACTCCTCCCCCAAATTTTCTCTCTCATGTCTCCTTATTCTCTCTTTCTTTATCTCTCAGTCCTTTGATCTATTGACCTAACCCCAGAACTCCTGTCCGTTGGCTCTGGCCCATCTCCCTAAGCTATTGGATCGTCCTTCAGACTGTCGAATCTCTCTAAATCCGTCGGCTTGCCAATCTGGATCCTAATCCAGTCATCTTCAATCTGATTATCAGCAAATCATCCGTCACACCATCTTATGAGATGACGGCCATCATCAGTCCATGTGGGCCAACAGCCGGGCCCATCATCATCGACCCGTAGCCTGACCATTTAGTGGACCTCGCGCTTTTCAAATGGTTTAAATTAATTTTTTTTTAAATAAAAAAAGGGGGGTCCACTAAATGGGGAAATTCCCCAAAGAAAAAAAAAGGTTTTCCTTAAATATATATATATATATTTTTTTTTTTTTATTTTAAAAATTCCCATTTTCCATTAAAGGAAAGTGGGAGCTTTTGAAAGGAGAAGAGAAGAGTTCGTTTCAACTCTAATCCCCCTCCTTATTCTTCCTCGCCTTCCCCAAAACCTTCCCCGACATTTTCCTCTCCTTCTTCCTCCTCCTTTCTTCTTCTTCTTCTTCATCTTCTTCGTCTTCTTCCCCCATCCTTCGTCGGAGTTGCAGGTTTGCAACTCCGGTCGTTTTTCGCCTCCTTCTTCTCTTCTCCTTCTTCTGCTCTCTTCTTCTCCTTCATATCTTGCTGCCACCCATGCTGCTGTCTGGCCTGCAACGGCCTGCAACGCTTAAACCCCACCACCGTCTTCTCCAACCAAACTACTACCAAAGTTGCAGGTTGCAACTTCGGCCAACTGTTGCCGCACCTCCTCCTTCTTCTTCTGCTCTTCTTCTCCTCCTTCTTCTCTTCTTGTTCTTCTTCTTCTCCTCACCGCTGCACTGCATTCTGCCTCCACCATCGCTCCTCATCTTCCACCACCGCCTGCAACCCCATCAAACACCACCGCTTGTGACGCCTCTACCTCCAAGTACCAAGCGGTCTTAAGCTCCTCATCTTCTCCTCTCCCTCTCCTGACCTTCTGAGACCTTACCTCTCAACGGAGAGGTCGGCAAGCATCCCTTCAAATGCTGCCTCCACCATGAGAGCAGTTACTGATCTACTTCTCAAAACGCTGGTGCAAGTTGCAAGTTTGCAACTTCACTAGCAGCAAACAGCGTGCCTCTCGCTTGCACGTCCACCTGCAACCCGCTCCTACCTCCTGCAAACGCCACCATAAGCAACTTCACCTCCTTCATTGGTTGGTGGTATGTGCGCACCGCCTCAACCTCCTCTCACCATTAAAAATGGTGTGTGCTCCTTCTAGGGGGTGATTCCCATGGTCTGAACCTTGCCAACCCACTGCTCTTCAAGCCGCACAACCAAGCGCGCCTACAATCACCATCTTCTTCACCAACTCCAGCAGGCTGTGATATTCGCTCAAAAGTGTTTATTTTAAGCAATTATCCTTTTAGCGTTATCGCACTCTCCTACGTAAAAGGCCCTATTTATCTACTTTTCTACGTAAGAGTCTCTTCTGTTGCGTAGAACACACTTTTCTGGACGAAATGGTATATTTGCATGCATTAAACACATTTTCGGAAGTCTAGACATGAAGTCATTCTGATAGAGTCTCATTACGCGCTTCTTCTGTCGCAGGAAACCCCGATGGGACAATTCTCGAGACTTGCGAGCCCACAATCGATCAGGAAAGCCCATTATCAAAGCTTAAAGAGCCCACATGCTATGACTAGAAGATATGGGCCAAATATGGGCTGAATAAGAGGACCAAAAAGCTGGCCCAAAGAACGAAGAGAGTAGGAGAGCCAATGACTAAGAGACGGACCAAAGTGTTTAAAGCCACATGAGTCAGCAAGGAATGATAGTCTACTCTACTGGAGAAGCGTGAGGATGGTCACAGTGAAGACCAGGGGTCCAGACCCTCTGCCAATACTTTTATCTCCATTTTCTGATACTTTCTCTCTCATCTCTCCTTATTCTCTCTCTCTCTTCATCTCTCGGTCCTTGAATCTACTGACCTAACCCCAAAACTCTTGTCCATCAACTCTATCTCATCTCCCTTAGCTTTCTGACCGTTGGATCTTCCATCTGACCATTGGATCTTCAATCGGACCGTTGGATCTCTCTAGATCCGTCGATCTACCAATCTGGGTCCCAATCAAGTCACCATCCATCCGATCGCCATCAGACTGTCTGTCACATCATCTTGTGAGATGATGGACATCATCAATCCATGTGGGCCAGTAGCCGGGCCCATCATCATCGACCCGCTGTCCGACCAGTTAGTGGACCCCGTGAATTTCAAAATAATTTTAATTAAATTTTAAAAAATGGGGGGTCCACTAAACGGGGACATTCCCCAAAGAAAAGTAGTGTTTTACTTAAAAAAAAAAAAATATATTTTTTTATTTCAAAAATTCCCTAATTTCCATTAATGGAAACTAGGGAGCTTTAAAAGGGGAAGGAGAAGGGTTCTTTGGAACCCTAATCCCCCTTTAATCTTTTTTCCCATCTCCCCCTATCAATCCCGCAGGTTCTCCTTCCCTTCTTCCGGCCCTTTCTTCTTTTTTCTTCTTTTCTTCTCTTCTTCCATCTTCGCCGGAGTTGTAGGCAGCAACTCTGGCCATCTGGGTCTTCTTCTTTTTCTTCTCTTCTTCTTCATCTCTTCTGCTCGTCCTTCTCTAACAGCAGCGCCTGTAACGCCGCTGCACACCGCCTGCGTGCACCATATCCACCACCGTCTTCCTCTCCTTCTTCTCCACATTCTTACGCCGGAGTTGCAGGCAGCAACTCCGGCCGTTCTTCATCCTCCTCCTTCTTCTTCTTCCTCTTCTTCTTCTCATCTTCTTCTTCTTCTTCCTCGCTTGCCATTTCAGGCATCTTCACCACAGCTGGTTGCTGCCTCATCTCTACCACGTCTTTGCTGCCTCAAACGCAGCGCCTTCAACAAGCCATCTTCCTGCCTGCAACACCGCCTGAAGTGCCGCCCTCCACCTCAGCAGCTGCAACCGCTCCTTCCACTTCGCCATTACCACCAACAACGTTGGTTTTCATCTTCTCCAACAGTACCACTGTGCATCTCCCTCCACCGGTCACCTCTGTGTCTGCCTCCCTGCTCTTCTTCAACACCACAGCCCTGCAATCCACCTCTTCAAGCAACCAAAATAGGTGCTGCTACCTTGGAAGAGAACCCCCGTTTGCCTCCTCATATTGGTGCACACTTGCCGGTAGAACCAACAAGGTTTCACCATCGTCCTCAAACCTTGCCGCCTCAGTCAACAACCCCACCTTTTACCAACACCGTTTTCCATCTTCTAGCACATACCCGAACCTTCTTTGCATCGATCCTTCACTAACGGCCAGCACCTCATGAGGTCGTCCTCCAGCCACATACCCATTACATGCACACGACCTTCATCATTGTTCATTGGCCGAGACCCAAGGTGAGATCAAACAATGGTATTTTCTCTCTCTCCTTGTCTACTTTCTCTCTTTATCTCACTAGAACTCTAGATCTATTTAGTCATTTTCTCTCTCTACTTTCTCTCTCTAGGTCTCCATCTCTATTTTCTTTATGCTTTATAGAATTGTCATTTTATTATCTTTTTATTAGAAGTTTGTATCTCAACATTTGATTCGAATAAAATTTAGTTTGATTTTGCAATATTATGTTCAATTCTTGTTCTTAGTTTACTTTTGTGTTTTTGGTTGCTTGTAGCAATTTCTCTCTCTAAAAATCACTAAGCATGTTTTAAATCGCTTCACCATTCTCACCCCACCACAATTTTTGAGATAAATCCGTCATTTCATGTTCATGAATTGCGCGACTTAACCCCCGAGTGCGGATCGACATCCGACACGAATCCCTATACAAAAGTTTATATTTTGCAGGATTAAAATGCAGATCAAATTACAAATGTGTTGATTCTAGGGTTTCCGTAACCAACGACACGGAAAAAACCTACTATCAGGCAGCCATCGCCACTTCTTCTCTTTCAAGCTGGGTCTCTATCATGCCCACTGAAAGTAGGGTTTTTCCGCGTCGTTGGTTACGGAAACCCTAACTTCAACATATTTGTAATTTTTATCCGATTATCCTGCAAAATTGATAGATTTGTATAGGGATTCGTGTCGGATGTCGATCCGCACTCGGGATTAGTCGGATTAGCGTGAATAAGAACATAAAATGACAGATAATATACAAGAGAAACGTGGAAGGATGAGAATGGCGAGTCGAGATTAAAAACACATCCATGAGATCCAGAAAATACTAAAATCATCAAAATCAAATTGCATTAATTAAATTGTTACTTACATGAAATAAATGACAGAAATAAATAAAGCGGTAAATCTATTCTAGAAAGCATGTAAGAAAGCATGTAAAGAGAACTTTTAGAGAGAGAGGAAGAAGGTAGAGAGAGAATTTTCACACCTCGGTCGTTTACCGGCCGACAAGGTAGAGGTGAGAGAAAAACTCACCCTCTTGCATTCACCGAACGGAGTCAGTGGTGCAAAAAGACGATCAGCCTGGGGAAACTCTTGAGACTTATTAGAGGTGATCGGATCAGTCCGGTGAGTGGTTCGGCCCGGTTGATTGACCATAGTTTTGGCCAAGATAAAGAACATGTGGTCTGGCCAGTAGATGTGGGGTCCAGCCAAGTGTGAGGATCTCGACGAAGAACAAGTGGACGTGAAGTGCTTGCATCATGAGAAGTTGCTGGCCTGATTCCGATGTGCAAGGGTGCACAATGATTGTTGCAGGCCTAGGAGGGCAACTTGTGGAAGTAGATGGATTTGGCCAAGTGGTTGCTGGATTCAACCACGTGGTGGTGTTGATAGCAGTCTGGTATGGACAGGGCAGCAGGTCTTGACGATGCTGATGTTGCTGGCTTGCCTACAATCGTTGGTTGCAGATGTGTAGATGCAGTAGCTCCCGGAAGAGCATCAGGAGACCATGAGTTGCAGGTCCAACGAGGTGCACAGATGGTGAGGACGGTGTTGTTTGCAGAGGAACACGCCTTGCTAGAAGATCAGCCAAGGTGATCACGGCCTGCTCTCTTGCAATGGCCGTGACACCGGTTAGAGAATGGGTGCTGGAGTGGCGATGTTGCAGGTTCTGGAGGTGCATGTGCCTCCGTTTTGGAGTTGCAGCAGTGAGGTGTAGGCTGGACGGAAGCATGAAGAACGTGGTGGAAGCAAGGAGAAAGCCGGACTATGGAGAGAGAAGGAGCAGGCGGTGTGAAGAAGATGGAGGTAGACCATTCAGCATAGCGGAGAGGACGGACGGACCTGCCTGAGTCGCAGCCTTGCAGGTCCGTTAATGGTGAGGTGGTCGGTTTCCTCCATGGAAACCGACCGGGTTTTGCAGGTGGGTGTTGGAGAAGCACACCAGCAGCTAGGTGAAGGCGGAGCGGGGTAGCGGTGGTAGAGACCTCGACCGGATTTGCAGGTCTTTGGAGATCCTGATCTCCACGGTGGAGAAAAGGTGGTGTGAGGAGCTGCTCGTGGTGATCTGGCTTTGGGAGACCGGCCGGAGTAACAGGTGCAGACCAGCAACGTGGTGGCTCCCATGGAAGCCACCTGTTCTCAAACAAATGAGAATGGAGGAGAGTTGCAGATCTGCAACTCTCCACCGTTGATAGTTCTTTTGGGAGGCTATCGAAGATGGAGAAGAAGGAGGTTGCAGGCTGTAGGTTGGTGTTGATGTGGACGAACCAGCAAGGAGAACGGTGGTGATGGAAGGCGGAGCAAGGAAGGAGGTGCTTGGTGGTGCTGCAACAGGCGGTATTGCAGTCCACGATGGTGTCGAACTTATAGCAGAGAAGAAGAAGAAGAAGAAGAAGAAAGGAAGCAGAAGAGAAAGAAGAAGAAGAGAAGAAGAAGGGAAGAAGAACGGCCGGAGTTGCAAACCTGCAACTCCGGCGAAGGATGGGGAAGAAGACGAAGAAGAAAAGAGGAAGAAGAGGAGAAAGAAGTTGCGGGGAAGAAGGGAAAGGATAGGGGGAAGGGGAGGAGAAGATTTGAGGGGGATTAGGGTTCGAACGAACCCTTCTCCCTCCTCTTATAAAGCTCCCTATTTCCATTAATGGAAATAGGGTATTTTTGAAATAAAAAAAATATTTTTTTTTTTTTTTTTTTTTTTTTTTTTTTAAAGTAAAATGCTACTTTTTTATGGGGAATCTCCCCAATTAGTGGACCCCCCATTTAATTAAAATTATTTTGAAATTCGCGGGGTCCACTAACTGGTCGGACAGCGGGTCGATGAAGATGGGCCCGGCTACTGGCCCGCATGGATTGATGATGTCCATCGTCTCACAAGATGATGTGACAGACAGTCTGATGGCGATCAGATGGATGGTGACTTGCTTGGGACTCAGATTGGTAGATCGACGGATCTAGAGAGATCCAACGGTCCGATTGAAGATCCAACGGTCAGAAAGTTAAGGGAGATGAGATAGAGCCGATGGGCAGGAGTTCTGGGGTTAGGTCAGTAGATTCGAGGATCGAGAGATGAAGAGAGAGAGAGAATAAGGAGAGATGAGAGAAAAAGTATCAAAAAAATGGAAAAAAACACTGGCGGAGGGTCTGGAACCCTCGTCTTCACTGTGACCATCCTCACGCTTCTCCAGTAGAGTCGACCATCATTCTTTGCTGACTCATGTGGCTTTAAACGCTTTGGTCCGTCTCTTGGTCATTGGCTCTCCTACTCTCTTCGTTCTTTGGGCTGACTTTTTGGTCCTCTTATTCAGCCCATATTTGGCCCATATCTTCTAGTCATAGCATGTGGGCTTGTTAAGCTTTGATAATGGGCTTTCATGATCGATTTGGGCCCACAAGTCTCGAGAATCGTCCCATCGGGGTTTCCTGCGACAGAAGAAGCGCGTAATGAGACTTTATCAGAACAGCTTAATATTTAGACTTCCGAAAATGTGTTTAATGCATGCAAATATACCATTTCGTCCAGAAAAGTGTGTTCTACGCAACAGAAGAGACTCTTACGTAGAAAAGTAGGTAAATAGAGTATTTTACGTAGGAGAATGCAATAACGCTAAAAGGATAATTGCTTAAAATAAGCACTTTTGAGCGAATATCACAACCCCCAACCAGCATATTGCCAATCCTTGGCAATTAGTGCGAAATAAATGAGCTTAAAAGGGCTCTCCACATGCTGCACACTTTTTCATATTAGCTCCGGGAAAACACCGTTCGTCAAATTATTGAATGGATGCAAAAACAGTTACATGCTAGCGAAGAGTTTGAAAGTTTTGGCAAGACTACAGACTGATAATCATGACACAGAATAGTCAGACTCTGCGTGTGTGTGTGCTCAACATTCTCATCATCCGACAGTAAAGATTTCCAGATCACCTCTAAGTTTTTCTGCCTCGACCTCAAATCTCACATGTTTAGCACTCAGAATAGAATCACACAAGAATGGTTTTCTTCTTTTCTCTCAATTTATATGTGAGGAGATGTATTTAATATAAAGAGGCAAAAGATCTCACATATGTTTTATTTGAAGGAAGGACATCTTTAACAGAAGAAGATCTCATGATTGGAATACCACTTCACTCGAGAACGTCAGATCAAACTCTATAGCTTCTCCTTCTCCAATCTTCACATTTTATGATCGTACTATCCTAGAATCAAGTAGGACTTTCCTGGGTTGTAATGAGGCTTAGGTCAGGTGTAGAAAAATAAAGGTATACAGGATTTCAAAGATCTTGAGAGGATATTTCTATTTTCTTGAATTTTTCCTGCGACGTAACACCATTATCTGGTTCTTTTTCCTTTTTTCGTATTTTTTTTCTTGTTCTTGATATTTCTGAGACTGCTCAATTTCTTTTCAGCACTTTTTCATACTTTCTTTCCATATTTTGTTTTCAGCTTGAACCACTTTCTTTTCCTTTTGATTTTTCTTCTTTACTTTTCTTTTCACGGTACACCCACATCAGTTATTTTTTTATCCTTCTCAAAAGTAGGGTAGCTAGTAACACTTCGTAGCTGAACTGGGTTTTTGGTTAATGGGCTTACAAAGAAAAGGCTTTTATAGAAGGGTTCAAGGGGTTTCTAGTGAAGTATAATTCAGGTGAGTAAAAAGGCTGAATGGTTCAGAAAAAATGGCCTAAATCATTTTCTAGGGTTTGCACTATCATGTATACTGTCTTGACTGGATACAAAGAAGGTTCTGTCGTAGTAATCCAATGTTGATGTCGTTCTGAGTTCCATGATCGAAGCAAAAGATAATGAGATCTCTCAACGAATATTGCGGGCATGAAGAATAGTGAGTCATCCATTGACTCAGGATTATTGTATAACTCTCTAAAATGATTAAAGGCTCGAAAGCTCACTAGGTTAGGTCTCCACAATTATTCTCGCAGGATCTCTAGAATTTCTAAACTTAGGATGACTCTGATATTGATAGTGTACAATTGTGCCGAATATGAGTTTTTCTGAGTTTTCAAACCTGCTGTAGTCACGCTTGAATTGACTCAACGCTAGCAAAAATTGACATCCTCAATACTGACTTAACGGAGGTTTTCAGCTAATCAAAGTCAGGGTATTTGACACATTTTTGAAATTCTAGAAAACTTTTGGAGAACATCGGAAATCACCCCAAAAACAACTTTTTTTTTTTATATCTATATCTATATTTATCAAAAGGAATACATGAGTTTTGGTAAATACCCACCCCCAACCAAAATATAGCACCGTCCTCGGTGCTCATGACCGGGACCTAAAATGATAACAAATCAGTGATGATGATGCAAAGATTCAGGAAGGATGTTACCAAGTCGGCAGAAACTCGACAGTGTGTGATACCTGATGATCGGAAGAATGAATGTACCTGCATTGCCAAAGATATAACAATAATCACTAATGCATGAGACTCATGTACTCTAGGAATACCGGAATTGCCTTTCCGAAAGCGCTAAGTTTTACGTCTTCAGCCAGACACAATGGGGGTGATAAGCACCCCCAACCAATTTGAAGCATAGGGAGACTGAGTGAGTCATCAGTCATCCAGCTCATCAGTTGGAGCAGGAACGCTTCCAACCGAGCTAACCCAACCCAGCAGTAGTACAGGTAGGTTCTTTCTCAGTTAAGACTGAGAGGGTTCTCTGGCCGTTGTTAGCAGAGCCGCAAACTCATAAAGAGGAGCGGGTATGGGAGAACAGTAGTGGGTCTCTCATCAGTAAGAGACCTAGCAAGGGATTCTCTGACCATGGTTAGCAGAGCCGAAGACACAATGTGTATCGGGGATGGATTTAATGGAGCAGACTCTAGTGGGGTTGACAGTAAGCACCCCTATCCAGTATAAAATGCAGTGGGACTGAAATGATCATCAGTCGTAAGAGATTGGATCGATGAGATCCGTCTGCCTAGTCTCTCATCAGTAAGAGACCAATGGCAAAGGAAGGGTGGTGAAGATTGACGGACTCTCAGATCGAGTCAAACAATGGGGCAGTTGAACCCATATAAATAAGCTTCAGACTAGGTTACAAAGAGACACTGGGTTTGAGATCCTAAATGATGCACATAGAGCAAGCAAGATAATCCTATGCCTAAAACAAATCAGGATAAGTTTGAGGATTTATCTTGTTAGTTTCTGGGGTATGGTAGATTATGACAGTGGGCGGACCACTGGTTTATTTTGTTAACCGCCGGACTAACTTTGTCGCTCTTAGGTTCTCACCAGGCTACACTCTTCAAAGCGAATCCTTTAGTACTGACTCTAGTCAACAACAAGGCAATCTGAAGCCTAGACAGACGTGCGGCACAATGGCTGTCTTAAGTACGTCCCAGACTAACCGGATCGGTCAAGTGTTTAAGAAGAGTGTTCCCTCGGGTTAAGCTAGGGTTGGTGCGTGTTCCTAGTCCACACGCAACTAACCGCCGAATAGTCCAAGATGCCACGTCGAGCTCAGTGTACTTGAGTAGCAGGGACTTATGGGTGTGTTAGACAACAGGGACCCGCGCTCGTGGTCTTAGTTCGATTGGATGTTAAGCGGGTTCGCTTTGTGTGGATTTTTCCTCGAACACCGGGCTAATTGGCTCTACTTCTTCATTCTTTTTAATTAATGGAGCCTTGGGATCAAATCAGATGGAATGATGAGGTGGGTGATGAAATCCCACCAGTTTCAATTTGGAGCTGGGTCTGCTCGATTAATGTTCAATTATTAACGGCCACGCCACGCAAGTCGAATAATATGTATGCGAAAGCAAATAGACACGCGGCAATGAGTCACCCAATGGCGCAGTATCGCACTCAAGGCGAGGATAGAGACTTACCTCCCGTGGGCCACGCCACGGGGTCGCCTCTTTGGGGTAGGGAGGGGTATCCTTCATGAGCATGGGCCCGACTCCTCCTAAGTGAGCTTTCGCTCCCTACCCGCAGTTAGATTCGCAATCCTGCATACGAATTAGTATATGATATGGGTCTAGGGTGTGGGAATATTTTTTTGGAATGTCCCTGCCTAGGGTGGGTAAGCAATCAATCAATCAATTAGGCAGGGTAAATTGGAAAGTTACTATTCATGAGAGTTGACTAAACAACTATCAACCCCCTAATAGACCTTTCCAATTTAAGAGTTTCTCCAAGTTAGGAAAATTCCCTAAAAGTAGAAGTTTCCTAAATCTGAAAACTTACTAAACTTAGGGTTTCTTCCTGTGTTGGAAACCTTCCAAAAAGGGGACTTACCATAGTTAGAAATCCTCTAAAAATAAGAATTGCTAATTATGGAATTTCGTCCGATTTGGAAACTATCCAAATAAGCTTAATTCCAATTTTGAAATTTCCCAGGAATGGAAACCGTGCAAAAATGGAAATTTCCCGATTCGGGAAGTATCCAAAAATGCAATCTTCCCATATGCAAATATCCTAAAATATGCAGAAATAGAAACTACCATTTTTCAATTTTTTTGATTTTTTTGGTATTTTTTCACTTAATCTAGGGTTTCTAAAAAACCCTAGAACAAGATCTAGCAGTTTATATGGAAAGTAGTAAAATTCCTAAATTATTACAACTTTGCACTCGGCCTTCCGAGGCATTAAAAATAGTAATTTAAAAGACTGCTAAAAATCACTAAAAACAAAAAATAGAAAGTTTCCCGAAAAAGGTCGGGCTGTCCAAATTGAGCAGCTTTCCGATTCAGCAACTTTCCAATTCCGTCTTTACGTCCTTTTTCGCACTCCCGAACACCCGAGCGGCAACGGCGCCATTTGAAAGTAGGGTTTTTCCGCGTCGTTGGTTACGGAAACCCTAACTTCAACATATTTGTAATTTTTATCCGATTATCCTGCAAAATTGATAGATTTGTATAGGGATTCGTGTCGGATGTCGATCCGCACTCGGGATTAGTCGGATTAGCGTGAATAAGAACATAAAATGACAGATAATATACAAGAGAAACGTGGAAGGATGAGAATGGCGAGTCGAGATTAAAAACACATCCATGAGATCCAGAAAATACTAAAATCATCAAAATCAAATTGCATTAATTAAATTGTTACTTACATGAAATAAATGACAGAAATAAATAAAGCGGTAAATCTATTCTAGAAAGCATGTAAAGAGAACTTTTAGAGAGAGAGGAAGAAGGTAGAGAGAGAATTTTCACACCTCGGTCGTTTACCGGCCGACAAGGTAGAGGTGAGAGAAAAACTCACCCTCTTGCATTCACCGAACGGAGTCAGTGGTGCAAAAAGACGATCAGCCTGGGGAAACTCTTGAGACTTATTAGAGGTGATCGGATCAGTCCGGTGAGTGGTTCGGCCCGGTTGATTGACCATAGTTTTGGCCAAGATAAAGAACATGTGGTCTGGCCAGTAGATGTGGGGTCCAGCCAAGTGTGAGGATCTCGACGAAGAACAAGTGGACGTGAAGTGCTTGCATCATGAGAAGTTGCTGGCCTGATTCCGATGTGCAAGGGTGCACAATGATTGTTGCAGGCCTAGGAGGGCAACTTGTGGAAGTAGATGGATTTGGCCAAGTGGTTGCTGGATTCAACCACGTGGTGGTGTTGATAGCAGTCTGGTATGGACAGGGCAGCAGGTCTTGACGATGCTGATGTTGCTGGCTTGCCTACAATCGTTGGTTGCAGATGTGTAGATGCAGTAGCTCCCGGAAGAGCATCAGGAGACCATGAGTTGCAGGTCCAACGAGGTGCACAGATGGTGAGGACGGTGTTGTTTGCAGAGGAACACGCCTTGCTAGAAGATCAGCCAAGGTGATCACGGCCTGCTCTCTTGCAATGGCCGCGACACCGGTTAGAGAATGGGTGCTGGAGTGGCGATGTTGCAGGTTCTGGAGGTGCATGTGCCTCCGTTTTGGAGTTGCAGCAGTGAGGTGTAGGCTGGACGGAAGCATGAAGAACGTGGTGGAAGCAAGGAGAAAGCCGGACTATGGAGAGAGAAGGAGCAGGCGGTGTGAAGAAGATGGAGGTAGACCATTCAGCATAGCGGAGAGGACGGACGGACCTGCCTGAGTCGCAGCCTTGCAGGTCCGTTAATGGTGAGGTGGTCGGTTTCCTCCATGGAAACCGACCGGGTTTTGCAGGTGGGTGTTGGAGAAGCACACCAGCAGCTAGGTGAAGGCGGAGCGGGGTAGCGGTGGTAGAGACCTCGACCGGATTTGCAGGTCTTTGGAGATCCTGATCTCCACGGTGGAGAAAAGGTGGTGTGAGGAGCTGCTCGTGGTGATCTGGCTTTGGGAGACCGGCCGGAGTAACAGGTGCAGACCAGCAACGTGGTGGCTCCCATGGAAGCCACCTGTTCTCAAACAAATGAGAATGGAGGAGAGTTGCAGATCTGCAACTCTCCACCGTTGATAGTTCTTTTGGGAGGCTATCGAAGATGGAGAAGAAGGAGGTTGCAGGCTGTAGGTTGGTGTTGATGTGGACGAACCAGCAAGGAGAACGGTGGTGATGGAAGGCGGAGCAAGGAAGGAGGTGCTTGGTGGTGCTGCAACAGGCGGTATTGCAGTCCACGATGGTGTCGAACTTATAGCAGAGAAGAAGAAGAAGAAGAAGAAGAAAGGAAGCAGAAGAGAAAGAAGAAGAAGAGAAGAAGAAGGGAAGAAGAACGGCCGGAGTTGCAAACCTGCAACTCCGGCGAAGGATGGGGAAGAAGACGAAGAAGAAAAGAGGAAGAAGAGGAGAAAGAAGTTGCGGGGAAGAAGGGAAAGGATAGGGGGAAGGGGAGGAGAAGATTTGAGGGGGATTAGGGTTCGAACGAACCCTTCTCCCTCCTCTTATAAAGCTCGGGTATTTTTGAAATAAAAAAAATATATTTTTTTTTTTTTTTTTTTTTTTTAAAGTAAAATGCTACTTTTTTATGGGGAATCTCCCCAATTAGTGGACCCCCCATTTAATTAAAATTATTTTGAAATTCGCGGGGTCCACTAACTGGTCGGACAGCGGGTCGATGAAGATGGGCCCGGCTACTGGCCCGCATGGATTGATGATGTCCATCGTCTCACAAGATGATGTGACAGACAGTCTGATGGCGATCAGATGGATGGTGACTTGCTTGGGACTCAGATTGGTAGATCGACGGATCTAGAGAGATCCAACGGTCCGATTGAAGATCCAACGGTCAGAAAGTTAAGGGAGATGAGATAGAGCCGATGGGCAGGAGTTCTGGGGTTAGGTCAGTAGATTCGAGGATCGAGAGATGAAGAGAGAGAGAGAATAAGGAGAGATGAGAGAAAAAGTATCAAAAAAATGGAAAAAAACACTGGCGGAGGGTCTGGAACCCTCGTCTTCACTGTGACCATCCTCACGCTTCTCCAGTAGAGTCGACCATCATTCTTTGCTGACTCATGTGGCTTTAAACGCTTTGGTCCGTCTCTTGGTCATTGGCTCTCCTACTCTCTTCGTTCTTTGGGCCGACTTTTTGGTCCTCTTATTCAGCCCATATTTGGCCCATATCTTCTAGTCATAGCATGTGGGCTTGTTAAGCTTTGATAATGGGCTTTCATGATCGATTTGGGCCCACAAGTCTCGAGAATCGTCCCATCGGGGTTTCCTGCGACAGAAGAAGCGCGTAATGAGACTTTATCAGAACGGCTTAATATTTAGACTTCCGAAAATGTGTTTAATGCATGCAAATATACCATTTCGTCCAGAAAAGTGTGTTCTACGCAACAGAAGAGACTCTTACGTAGAAAAGTAGGTAAATAGAGTATTTTACGTAGGAGAATGCAATAACGCTAAAAGGATAATTGCTTAAAATAAGCACTTTTGAGCGAATATCACAACCCCCAACCAGCATATTGCCAATCCTTGGCAATTAGTGCGAAATAAATGAGCTTAAAAGGGCTCTCCACATGCTGCACACTTTTTCATATTAGCTCCGGGAAAACACCGTTCGTCAAATTATTGAATGGATGCAAAAACAGTTACATGCTAGCGAAGAGTTTGAAAGTTTTGGCAAGACTACAGACTGATAATCATGACACAGAATAGTCAGACTCTGCGTGTGTGTGTGCTCAACATTCTCATCATCCGACAGTAAAGATTTCCAGATCACCTCTAAGTTTTTCTGCCTCGACCTCAAATCTCACATGTTTAGCACTCAGAATAGAATCACACAAGAATGGTTTTCTTCTTTTCTCTCAATTTATATGTGAGGAGATGTATTTAATATAAAGAGGCAAAAGATCTCACATATGTTTTATTTGAAGGAAGGACATCTTTAACAGAAGAAGATCTCATGATTGGAATACCACTTCACTCGAGAACGTCAGATCAAACTCTATAGCTTCTCCTTCTCCAATCTCCACATTTTATGATCGTACTATCCTAGAATCAAGTAGGACTTTCCTGGGTTGTAATGAGGCTTAGGTCAGGTGTAGAAAAATAAAGGTATACAGGATTTCAAAGATCTTGAGAGGATATTTCTATTTTCTTGAATTTTTCCTGCGACGTAACACCATTATCTGGTTCTTTTTCCTTTTTTCGTATTTTTTTTCTTGTTCTTGATATTTCTGAGACTGCTCAATTTCTTTTCAGCACTTTTTCATACTTTCTTTCCATATTTTGTTTTCAGCTTGAACCACTTTCTTTTCCTTTTGATTTTTCTTCTTTACTTTTCTTTTCACGGTACACCCACATCAGTTATTTTTTTATCCTTCTCAAAAGTAGGGTAGCTAGTAACACTTCGTAGCTGAACTGGGTTTTTGGTTAATGGGCTTACAAAGAAAAGGCTTTTATAGAAGGGTTCAAGGGGTTTCTAGTGAAGTATAATTCAGGTGAGTAAAAAGGCTGAATGGTTCAGAAAAAATGGCCTAAATCATTTTCTAGGGTTTGCACTATCATGTATACTGTCTTGACTGGATACAAAGAAGGTTCTGTCGTAGTAATCCAATGTTGATGTCGTTCTGAGTTCCATGATCGAAGCAAAAGATAATGAGATCTCTCAACGAATATTGCGGGCATGAAGAATAGTGAGTCATCCATTGACTCAGGATTATTGTATAACTCTCTAAAATGATTAAAGGCTCGAAAGCTCACTAGGTTAGGTCTCCACAATTATTCTCGCAGGATCTCTAGAATTTCTAAACTTAGGATGACTCTGATATTGATAGTGTACAATTGTGCCGAATATGAGTTTTTCTGAGTTTTCAAACCTGCTGTAGTCACGCTTGAATTGACTCAACGCTAGCAAAAATTGACATCCTCAATACTGACTTAACGGAGGTTTTCAGCTAATCAAAGTCAGGGTATTTGACACATTTTTGAAATTCTAGAAAACTTTTGGAGAACATCGGAAATCACCCCAAAAACAACTTTTTTTTTTTATATCTATATCTATATTTATCAAAAGGAATACATGAGTTTTGGTAAATACCCACCCCCAACCAAAATATAGCACCGTCCTCGGTGCTCATGACCGGGACCTAAAATGATAACAAATCAGTGATGATGATGCAAAGATTCAGGAAGGATGTTACCAAGTCGGCAGAAACTCGACAGTGTGTGATACCTGATGATCGGAAGAATGAATGTACCTGCATTGCCAAAGATATAACAATAATCACTAATGCATGAGACTCATGTACTCTAGGAATACCGGAATTGCCTTTCCGAAAGCGCTAAGTTTTACGTCTTCAGCCAGACACAATGGGGGTGATAAGCACCCCCAACCAATTTGAAGCATAGGGAGACTGAGTGAGTCATCAGTCATCCAGCTCATCAGTTGGAGCAGGAACGCTTCCAACCGAGCTAACCCAACCCAGCAGTAGTACAGGTAGGTTCTTTCTCAGTTAAGACTGAGAGGGTTCTCTGGCCGTTGTTAGCAGAGCCGCAAACTCATAAAGAGGAGCGGGTATGGGAGAACAGTAGTGGGTCTCTCATCAGTAAGAGACCTAGCAAGGGATTCTCTGACCATGGTTAGCAGAGCCGAAGACACAATGTGTATCGGGGATGGATTTAGTGGAGCAGACTCTAGTGGGGTTGACAGTAAGCACCCCTATCCAGTATAAAATGCAGTGGGACTGAAATGATCATCAGTCGTAAGAGATTGGATCGATGAGATCCGTCTGCCTAGTCTCTCATCAGTAAGAGACCAATGGCAAAGGAAGGGTGGTGAAGATTGACGGACTCTCAGATCGAGTCAAACAATGGGGCAGTTGAACCCATATAAATAAGCTTCAGACTAGGTTACAAAGAGACACTGGGTTTGAGATCCTAAATGATGCACATAGAGCAAGCAAGATAATCCTATGCCTAAAACAAATCAGGATAAGTTTGAGGATTTATCTTGTTAGTTTCTGGGGTATGGTAGATTATGACAGTGGGCGGACCACTGGTTTATTTTGTTAACCGCCGGACTAACTTTGTCGCTCTTAGGTTCTCACCAGGCTACACTCTTCAAAGCGAATCCTTTAGTACTGACTCTAGTCAACAACAAGGCAATCCGAAGCCTAGACAGACGTGCGGCACAATGGCTGTCTTAAGTACGTCCCAGACTAACCGGATCGGTCAAGTGTTTAAGAAGAGTGTTCCCTCGGGTTAAGCTAGGGTTGGTGCGTGTTCCTAGTCCACACGCAACTAACCGCCGAATAGTCCAAGATGCCACGTCGAGCTCAGTGTACTTGAGTAGCAGGGACTTATGGGTGTGTTAGACAACAGGGACCCGCGCTCGTGGTCTTAGTTCGATTGGATGTTAAGCGGGTTCGCTTTGTGTGGATTTTTCCTCGAACACCGGGCTAATTGGCTCTACTTCTTCATTCTTTTTAATTAATGGAGCCTTGGGATCAAATCAGATGGAATGATGAGGTGGGTGATGAAATCCCACCAGTTTCAATTTGGAGCTGGGTCTGCTCGATTAATGTTCAATTATTAACGGCCACGCCACGCAAGTCGAATAATATGTATGCGAAAGCAAATAGACACGCGGCAATGAGTCACCCAATGGCGCAGTATCGCACTCAAGGCGAGGATAGAGACTTACCTCCCGTGGGCCACGCCACGGGGTCGCCTCTTTGGGGTAGGGAGGGGTATCCTTCATGAGCATGGGCCCGACTCCTCCTAAGTGAGCTTTCGCTCCCTACCCGCAGTTAGATTCGCAATCCTGCATACGAATTAGTATATGATATGGGTCTAGGGTGTGGGAATATTTTTTTGGAATGTCCCTGCCTAGGGTGGGTAAGCAATCAATCAATCAATTAGGCAGGGTAAATTGGAAAGTTACTATTCATGAGAGTTGACTAAACAACTATCAACCCCCTAATAGACCTTTCCAATTTAAGAGTTTCTCCAAGTTAGGAAAATTCCCTAAAAGTAGAAGTTTCCTAAATCTGAAAACTTACTAAACTTAGGGTTTCTTCCTGTGTTGGAAACCTTCCAAAAAGGGGACTTACCATAGTTAGAAATCCTCTAAAAATAAGAATTGCTAATTATGGAATTTCGTCCGATTTGGAAACTATCCAAATAAGCTTAATTCCAATTTTGAAATTTCCCAGGAATGGAAACCGTGCAAAAATGGAAATTTCCCGATTCGGGAAGTATCCAAAAATGCAATCTTCCCATATGCAAATATCCTAAAATGTGCAGAAATAGAAACTACCATTTTTCAATTTTTTTGATTTTTTTGGTATTTTTTCACTTAATCTAGGGTTTCTAAAAAACCCTAGAACAAGATCTAGCAGTTTATATGGAAAGTAGTAAAATTCCTAAATTATTACAACTTTGCACTCGGCCTTCCGAGGCATTAAAAATAGTAATTTAAAAGACTGCTAAAAATCACTAAAAACAAAAAATAGAAAGTTTCCCGAAAAAGGTCGGGCTGTCCAAATTGAGCAGCTTTCCGATTCAGCAACTTTCCAATTCCGTCTTTACGTCCTTTTTCGCACTCCCGAACACCCGAGCGGCAACGGCGCCATTTGAAAGTAGGGTTTTTCCGCGTCGTTGGTTACGGAAACCCTAACTTCAACATATTTGTAATTTTTATCCGATTATCCTGCAAAATTGATAGATTTGTATAGGGATTCGTGTCGGATGTCGATCCGCACTCGGGATTAGTCGGATTAGCGTGAATAAGAACATAAAATGACAGATAATATACAAGAGAAACGTGGAAGGATGAGAATGGCGAGTCGAGATTAAAAACACATCCATGAGATCCAGAAAATACTAAAATCATCAAAATCAAATTGCATTAATTAAATTGTTACTTACATGAAATAAATGACAGAAATAAATAAAGCGGTAAATCTATTCTAGAAAGCATGTAAAGAGAACTTTTAGAGAGAGAGGAAGAAGGTAGAGAGAGAATTTTCACACCTCGGTCGTTTACCCGGCCGACAAGGTAGAGGTGAGAGAAAAACTCACCCTCTTGCATTCACCGAACGGAGTCAGTGGTGCAAAAAGACGATCAGCCTGGGGAAACTCTTGAGACTTATTAGAGGTGATCGGATCAGTCCGGTGAGTGGTTCGGCCCGGTTGATTGACCATAGTTTTGGCCAAGATAAAGAACATGTGGTCTGGCCAGTAGATGTGGGGTCCAGCCAAGTGTGAGGATCTCGACGAAGAACAAGTGGACGTGAAGTGCTTGCATCATGAGAAGTTGCTGGCCTGATTCCGATGTGCAAGGGTGCACAATGATTGTTGCAGGCCTAGGAGGGCAACTTGTGGAAGTAGATGGATTTGGCCAAGTGGTTGCTGGATTCAACCACGTGGTGGTGTTGATAGCAGTCTGGTATGGACAGGGCAGCAGGTCTTGACGATGCTGATGTTGCTGGCTTGCCTACAATCGTTGGTTGCAGATGTGTAGATGCAGTAGCTCCCGGAAGAGCATCAGGAGACCATGAGTTGCAGGTCCAACGAGGTGCACAGATGGTGAGGACGGTGTTGTTTGCAGAGGAACACGCCTTGCTAGAAGATCAGCCAAGGTGATCACGGCCTGCTCTCTTGCAATGGCCGTGACACCGGTTAGAGAATGGGTGCTGGAGTGGCGATGTTGCAGGTTCTGGAGGTGCATGTGCCTCCGTTTTGGAGTTGCAGCAGTGAGGTGTAGGCTGGACGGAAGCATGAAGAACGTGGTGGAAGCAAGGAGAAAGCCGGACTATGGAGAGAGAAGGAGCAGGCGGTGTGAAGAAGATGGAGGTAGACCATTCAGCATAGCGGAGAGGACGGACGGACCTGCCTGAGTCGCAGCCTTGCAGGTCCGTTAATGGTGAGGTGGTCGGTTTCCTCCATGGAAACCGACCGGGTTTTGCAGGTGGGTGTTGGAGAAGCACACCAGCAGCTAGGTGAAGGCGGAGCGGGGTAGCGGTGGTAGAGACCTCGACCGGATTTGCAGGTCTTTGGAGATCCTGATCTCCACGGTGGAGAAAAGGTGGTGTGAGGAGCTGCTCGTGGTGATCTGGCTTTGGGAGACCGGCCGGAGTAACAGGTGCAGACCAGCAACGTGGTGGCTCCCATGGAAGCCACCTGTTCTCAAACAAATGAGAATGGAGGAGAGTTGCAGATCTGCAACTCTCCACCGTTGATAGTTCTTTTGGGAGGCTATCGAAGATGGAGAAGAAGGAGGTTGCAGGCTGTAGGTTGGTGTTGATGTGGACGAACCAGCAAGGAGAACGGTGGTGATGGAAGGCGGAGCAAGGAAGGAGGTGCTTGGTGGTGCTGCAACAGGCGGTATTGCAGTCCACGATGGTGTCGAACTTATAGCAGAGAAGAAGAAGAAGAAGAAGAAGAAAGGAAGCAGAAGAGAAAGAAGAAGAAGAGAAGAAGAAGGGAAGAAGAACGGCCGGAGTTGCAAACCTGCAACTCCGGCGAAGGATGGGGAAGAAGACGAAGAAGAAAAGAGGAAGAAGAGGAGAAAGAAGTTGCGGGGAAGAAGGGAAAGGATAGGGGGAAGGGGAGGAGAAGATTTGAGGGGGATTAGGGTTCGAACGAACCCTTCTCCCTCCTCTTATAAAGCTCGGGTATTTTTGAAATAAAAAAAATATATTTTTTTTTTTTTTTTTTTTTTTTAAAGTAAAATGCTACTTTTTTATGGGGAATCTCCCCAATTAGTGGACCCCCCATTTAATTAAAATTATTTTGAAATTCGCGGGGTCCACTAACTGGTCGGACAGCGGGTCGATGAAGATGGGCCCGGCTACTGGCCCGCATGGATTGATGATGTCCATCGTCTCACAAGATGATGTGACAGACAGTCTGATGGCGATCAGATGGATGGTGACTTGCTTGGGACTCAGATTGGTAGATCGACGGATCTAGAGAGATCCAACGGTCCGATTGAAGATCCAACGGTCAGAAAGTTAAGGGAGATGAGATAGAGCCGATGGGCAGGAGTTCTGGGGTTAGGTCAGTAGATTCGAGGATCGAGAGATGAAGAGAGAGAGAGAATAAGGAGAGATGAGAGAAAAAGTATCAAAAAAATGGAAAAAAACACTGGCGGAGGGTCTGGAACCCTCGTCTTCACTGTGACCATCCTCACGCTTCTCCAGTAGAGTCGACCATCATTCTTTGCTGACTCATGTGGCTTTAAACGCTTTGGTCCGTCTCTTGGTCATTGGCTCTCCTACTCTCTTCGTTCTTTGGGCCGACTTTTTGGTCCTCTTATTCAGCCCATATTTGGCCCATATCTTCTAGTCATAGCATGTGGGCTTGTTAAGCTTTGATAATGGGCTTTCATGATCGATTTGGGCCCACAAGTCTCGAGAATCGTCCCATCGGGGTTTCCTGCGACAGAAGAAGCGCGTAATGAGACTTTATCAGAACGGCTTAATATTTAGACTTCCGAAAATGTGTTTAATGCATGCAAATATACCATTTCGTCCAGAAAAGTGTGTTCTACGCAACAGAAGAGACTCTTACGTAGAAAAGTAGGTAAATAGAGTATTTTACGTAGGAGAATGCAATAACGCTAAAAGGATAATTGCTTAAAATAAGCACTTTTGAGCGAATATCACAACCCCCAACCAGCATATTGCCAATCCTTGGCAATTAGTGCGAAATAAATGAGCTTAAAAGGGCTCTCCACATGCTGCACACTTTTTCATATTAGCTCCGGGAAAACACCGTTCGTCAAATTATTGAATGGATGCAAAAACAGTTACATGCTAGCGAAGAGTTTGAAAGTTTTGGCAAGACTACAGACTGATAATCATGACACAGAATAGTCAGACTCTGCGTGTGTGTGTGCTCAACATTCTCATCATCCGACAGTAAAGATTTCCAGATCACCTCTAAGTTTTTCTGCCTCGACCTCAAATCTCACATGTTTAGCACTCAGAATAGAATCACACAAGAATGGTTTTCTTCTTTTCTCTCAATTTATATGTGAGGAGATGTATTTAATATAAAGAGGCAAAAGATCTCACATATGTTTTATTTGAAGGAAGGACATCTTTAACAGAAGAAGATCTCATGATTGGAATACCACTTCACTCGAGAACGTCAGATCAAACTCTATAGCTTCTCCTTCTCCAATCTCCACATTTTATGATCGTACTATCCTAGAATCAAGTAGGACTTTCCTGGGTTGTAATGAGGCTTAGGTCAGGTGTAGAAAAATAAAGGTATACAGGATTTCAAAGATCTTGAGAGGATATTTCTATTTTCTTGAATTTTTCCTGCGACGTAACACCATTATCTGGTTCTTTTTCCTTTTTTCGTATTTTTTTTCTTGTTCTTGATATTTCTGAGACTGCTCAATTTCTTTTCAGCACTTTTTCATACTTTCTTTCCATATTTTGTTTTCAGCTTGAACCACTTTCTTTTCCTTTTGATTTTTCTTCTTTACTTTTCTTTTCACGGTACACCCACATCAGTTATTTTTTTATCCTTCTCAAAAGTAGGGTAGCTAGTAACACTTCGTAGCTGAACTGGGTTTTTGGTTAATGGGCTTACAAAGAAAAGGCTTTTATAGAAGGGTTCAAGGGGTTTCTAGTGAAGTATAATTCAGGTGAGTAAAAAGGCTGAATGGTTCAGAAAAAATGGCCTAAATCATTTTCTAGGGTTTGCACTATCATGTATACTGTCTTGACTGGATACAAAGAAGGTTCTGTCGTAGTAATCCAATGTTGATGTCGTTCTGAGTTCCATGATCGAAGCAAAAGATAATGAGATCTCTCAACGAATATTGCGGGCATGAAGAATAGTGAGTCATCCATTGACTCAGGATTATTGTATAACTCTCTAAAATGATTAAAGGCTCGAAAGCTCACTAGGTTAGGTCTCCACAATTATTCTCGCAGGATCTCTAGAATTTCTAAACTTAGGATGACTCTGATATTGATAGTGTACAATTGTGCCGAATATGAGTTTTTCTGAGTTTTCAAACCTGCTGTAGTCACGCTTGAATTGACTCAACGCTAGCAAAAATTGACATCCTCAATACTGACTTAACGGAGGTTTTCAGCTAATCAAAGTCAGGGTATTTGACACATTTTTGAAATTCTAGAAAACTTTTGGAGAACATCGGAAATCACCCCAAAAACAACTTTTTTTTTTTATATCTATATCTATATTTATCAAAAGGAATACATGAGTTTTGGTAAATACCCACCCCCAACCAAAATATAGCACCGTCCTCGGTGCTCATGACCGGGACCTAAAATGATAACAAATCAGTGATGATGATGCAAAGATTCAGGAAGGATGTTACCAAGTCGGCAGAAACTCGACAGTGTGTGATACCTGATGATCGGAAGAATGAATGTACCTGCATTGCCAAAGATATAACAATAATCACTAATGCATGAGACTCATGTACTCTAGGAATACCGGAATTGCCTTTCCGAAAGCGCTAAGTTTTACGTCTTCAGCCAGACACAATGGGGGTGATAAGCACCCCCAACCAATTTGAAGCATAGGGAGACTGAGTGAGTCATCAGTCATCCAGCTCATCAGTTGGAGCAGGAACGCTTCCAACCGAGCTAACCCAACCCAGCAGTAGTACAGGTAGGTTCTTTCTCAGTTAAGACTGAGAGGGTTCTCTGGCCGTTGTTAGCAGAGCCGCAAACTCATAAAGAGGAGCGGGTATGGGAGAACAGTAGTGGGTCTCTCATCAGTAAGAGACCTAGCAAGGGATTCTCTGACCATGGTTAGCAGAGCCGAAGACACAATGTGTATCGGGGATGGATTTAGTGGAGCAGACTCTAGTGGGGTTGACAGTAAGCACCCCTATCCAGTATAAAATGCAGTGGGACTGAAATGATCATCAGTCGTAAGAGATTGGATCGATGAGATCCGTCTGCCTAGTCTCTCATCAGTAAGAGACCAATGGCAAAGGAAGGGTGGTGAAGATTGACGGACTCTCAGATCGAGTCAAACAATGGGGCAGTTGAACCCATATAAATAAGCTTCAGACTAGGTTACAAAGAGACACTGGGTTTGAGATCCTAAATGATGCACATAGAGCAAGCAAGATAATCCTATGCCTAAAACAAATCAGGATAAGTTTGAGGATTTATCTTGTTAGTTTCTGGGGTATGGTAGATTATGACAGTGGGCGGACCACTGGTTTATTTTGTTAACCGCCGGACTAACTTTGTCGCTCTTAGGTTCTCACCAGGCTACACTCTTCAAAGCGAATCCTTTAGTACTGACTCTAGTCAACAACAAGGCAATCCGAAGCCTAGACAGACGTGCGGCACAATGGCTGTCTTAAGTACGTCCCAGACTAACCGGATCGGTCAAGTGTTTAAGAAGAGTGTTCCCTCGGGTTAAGCTAGGGTTGGTGCGTGTTCCTAGTCCACACGCAACTAACCGCCGAATAGTCCAAGATGCCACGTCGAGCTCAGTGTACTTGAGTAGCAGGGACTTATGGGTGTGTTAGACAACAGGGACCCGCGCTCGTGGTCTTAGTTCGATTGGATGTTAAGCGGGTTCGCTTTGTGTGGATTTTTCCTCGAACACCGGGCTAATTGGCTCTACTTCTTCATTCTTTTTAATTAATGGAGCCTTGGGATCAAATCAGATGGAATGATGAGGTGGGTGATGAAATCCCACCAGTTTCAATTTGGAGCTGGGTCTGCTCGATTAATGTTCAATTATTAACGGCCACGCCACGCAAGTCGAATAATATGTATGCGAAAGCAAATAGACACGCGGCAATGAGTCACCCAATGGCGCAGTATCGCACTCAAGGCGAGGATAGAGACTTACCTCCCGTGGGCCACGCCACGGGGTCGCCTCTTTGGGGTAGGGAGGGGTATCCTTCATGAGCATGGGCCCGACTCCTCCTAAGTGAGCTTTCGCTCCCTACCCGCAGTTAGATTCGCAATCCTGCATACGAATTAGTATATGATATGGGTCTAGGGTGTGGGAATATTTTTTTGGAATGTCCCTGCCTAGGGTGGGTAAGCAATCAATCAATCAATTAGGCAGGGTAAATTGGAAAGTTACTATTCATGAGAGTTGACTAAACAACTATCAACCCCCTAATAGACCTTTCCAATTTAAGAGTTTCTCCAAGTTAGGAAAATTCCCTAAAAGTAGAAGTTTCCTAAATCTGAAAACTTACTAAACTTAGGGTTTCTTCCTGTGTTGGAAACCTTCCAAAAAGGGGACTTACCATAGTTAGAAATCCTCTAAAAATAAGAATTGCTAATTATGGAATTTCGTCCGATTTGGAAACTATCCAAATAAGCTTAATTCCAATTTTGAAATTTCCCAGGAATGGAAACCGTGCAAAAATGGAAATTTCCCGATTCGGGAAGTATCCAAAAATGCAATCTTCCCATATGCAAATATCCTAAAATGTGCAGAAATAGAAACTACCATTTTTCAATTTTTTTGATTTTTTTGGTATTTTTTCACTTAATCTAGGGTTTCTAAAAAACCCTAGAACAAGATCTAGCAGTTTATATGGAAAGTAGTAAAATTCCTAAATTATTACAACTTTGCACTCGGCCTTCCGAGGCATTAAAAATAGTAATTTAAAAGACTGCTAAAAATCACTAAAAACAAAAAATAGAAAGTTTCCCGAAAAAGGTCGGGCTGTCCAAATTGAGCAGCTTTCCGATTCAGCAACTTTCCAATTCCGTCTTTACGTCCTTTTTCGCACTCCCGAACACCCGAGCGGCAACGGCGCCATTTGAAAGTAGGGTTTTTCCGCGTCGTTGGTTACGGAAACCCTAACTTCAACATATTTGTAATTTTTATCCGATTATCCTGCAAAATTGATAGATTTGTATAGGGATTCGTGTCGGATGTCGATCCGCACTCGGGATTAGTCGGATTAGCGTGAATAAGAACATAAAATGACAGATAATATACAAGAGAAACGTGGAAGGATGAGAATGGCGAGTCGAGATTAAAAACACATCCATGAGATCCAGAAAATACTAAAATCATCAAAATCAAATTGCATTAATTAAATTGTTACTTACATGAAATAAATGACAGAAATAAATAAAGCGGTAAATCTATTCTAGAAAGCATGTAAAGAGAACTTTTAGAGAGAGAGGAAGAAGGTAGAGAGAGAATTTTCACACCTCGGTCGTTTACCGGCCGACAAGGTAGAGGTGAGAGAAAAACTCACCCTCTTGCATTCACCGAACGGAGTCAGTGGTGCAAAAAGACGATCAGCCTGGGGAAACTCTTGAGACTTATTAGAGGTGATCGGATCAGTCCGGTGAGTGGTTCGGCCCGGTTGATTGACCATAGTTTTGGCCAAGATAAAGAACATGTGGTCTGGCCAGTAGATGTGGGGTCCAGCCAAGTGTGAGGATCTCGACGAAGAACAAGTGGACGTGAAGTGCTTGCATCATGAGAAGTTGCTGGCCTGATTCCGATGTGCAAGGGTGCACAATGATTGTTGCAGGCCTAGGAGGGCAACTTGTGGAAGTAGATGGATTTGGCCAAGTGGTTGCTGGATTCAACCACGTGGTGGTGTTGATAGCAGTCTGGTATGGACAGGGCAGCAGGTCTTGACGATGCTGATGTTGCTGGCTTGCCTACAATCGTTGGTTGCAGATGTGTAGATGCAGTAGCTCCCGGAAGAGCATCAGGAGACCATGAGTTGCAGGTCCAACGAGGTGCACAGATGGTGAGGACGGTGTTGTTTGCAGAGGAACACGCCTTGCTAGAAGATCAGCCAAGGTGATCACGGCCTGCTCTCTTGCAATGGCCGTGACACCGGTTAGAGAATGGGTGCTGGAGTGGCGATGTTGCAGGTTCTGGAGGTGCATGTGCCTCCGTTTTGGAGTTGCAGCAGTGAGGTGTAGGCTGGACGGAAGCATGAAGAACGTGGTGGAAGCAAGGAGAAAGCCGGACTATGGAGAGAGAAGGAGCAGGCGGTGTGAAGAAGATGGAGGTAGACCATTCAGCATAGCGGAGAGGACGGACGGACCTGCCTGAGTCGCAGCCTTGCAGGTCCGTTAATGGTGAGGTGGTCGGTTTCCTCCATGGAAACCGACCGGGTTTTGCAGGTGGGTGTTGGAGAAGCACACCAGCAGCTAGGTGAAGGCGGAGCGGGGTAGCGGTGGTAGAGACCTCGACCGGATTTGCAGGTCTTTGGAGATCCTGATCTCCACGGTGGAGAAAAGGTGGTGTGAGGAGCTGCTCGTGGTGATCTGGCTTTGGGAGACCGGCCGGAGTAACAGGTGCAGACCAGCAACGTGGTGGCTCCCATGGAAGCCACCTGTTCTCAAACAAATGAGAATGGAGGAGAGTTGCAGATCTGCAACTCTCCACCGTTGATAGTTCTTTTGGGAGGCTATCGAAGATGGAGAAGAAGGAGGTTGCAGGCTGTAGGTTGGTGTTGATGTGGACGAACCAGCAAGGAGAACGGTGGTGATGGAAGGCGGAGCAAGGAAGGAGGTGCTTGGTGGTGCTGCAACAGGCGGTATTGCAGTCCACGATGGTGTCGAACTTATAGCAGAGAAGAAGAAGAAGAAGAAGAAGAAAGGAAGCAGAAGAGAAAGAAGAAGAAGAGAAGAAGAAGGGAAGAAGAACGGCCGGAGTTGCAAACCTGCAACTCCGGCGAAGGATGGGGAAGAAGACGAAGAAGAAAAGAGGAAGAAGAGGAGAAAGAAGTTGCGGGGAAGAAGGGAAAGGATAGGGGGAAGGGGAGGAGAAGATTTGAGGGGGATTAGGGTTCGAACGAACCCTTCTCCCTCCTCTTATAAAGCTCCCTATTTCCATTAATGGAAATAGGGTATTTTTGAAATAAAAAAAATATTTTTTTTTTTTTTTTTTTTTTTTTTTTTTTAAAGTAAAATGCTACTTTTTTATGGGGAATCTCCCCAATTAGTGGACCCCCCATTTAATTAAAATTATTTTGAAATTCGCGGGGTCCACTAACTGGTCGGACAGCGGGTCGATGAAGATGGGCCCGGCTACTGGCCCGCATGGATTGATGATGTCCATCGTCTCACAAGATGATGTGACAGACAGTCTGATGGCGATCAGATGGATGGTGACTTGCTTGGGACTCAGATTGGTAGATCGACGGATCTAGAGAGATCCAACGGTCCGATTGAAGATCCAACGGTCAGAAAGTTAAGGGAGATGAGATAGAGCCGATGGGCAGGAGTTCTGGGGTTAGGTCAGTAGATTCGAGGATCGAGAGATGAAGAGAGAGAGAGAATAAGGAGAGATGAGAGAAAAAGTATCAAAAAAATGGAAAAAAACACTGGCGGAGGGTCTGGAACCCTCGTCTTCACTGTGACCATCCTCACGCTTCTCCAGTAGAGTCGACCATCATTCTTTGCTGACTCATGTGGCTTTAAACGCTTTGGTCCGTCTCTTGGTCATTGGCTCTCCTACTCTCTTCGTTCTTTGGGCCGACTTTTTGGTCCTCTTATTCAGCCCATATTTGGCCCATATCTTCTAGTCATAGCATGTGGGCTTGTTAAGCTTTGATAATGGGCTTTCATGATCGATTTGGGCCCACAAGTCTCGAGAATCGTCCCATCGGGGTTTCCTGCGACAGAAGAAGCGCGTAATGAGACTTTATCAGAACGGCTTAATATTTAGACTTCCGAAAATGTGTTTAATGCATGCAAATATACCATTTCGTCCAGAAAAGTGTGTTCTACGCAACAGAAGAGACTCTTACGTAGAAAAGTAGGTAAATAGAGTATTTTACGTAGGAGAATGCAATAACGCTAAAAGGATAATTGCTTAAAATAAGCACTTTTGAGCGAATATCACAACCCCCAACCAGCATATTGCCAATCCTTGGCAATTAGTGCGAAATAAATGAGCTTAAAAGGGCTCTCCACATGCTGCACACTTTTTCATATTAGCTCCGGGAAAACACCGTTCGTCAAATTATTGAATGGATGCAAAAACAGTTACATGCTAGCGAAGAGTTTGAAAGTTTTGGCAAGACTACAGACTGATAATCATGACACAGAATAGTCAGACTCTGCGTGTGTGTGTGCTCAACATTCTCATCATCCGACAGTAAAGATTTCCAGATCACCTCTAAGTTTTTCTGCCTCGACCTCAAATCTCACATGTTTAGCACTCAGAATAGAATCACACAAGAATGGTTTTCTTCTTTTCTCTCAATTTATATGTGAGGAGATGTATTTAATATAAAGAGGCAAAAGATCTCACATATGTTTTATTTGAAGGAAGGACATCTTTAACAGAAGAAGATCTCATGATTGGAATACCACTTCACTCGAGAACGTCAGATCAAACTCTATAGCTTCTCCTTCTCCAATCTCCACATTTTATGATCGTACTATCCTAGAATCAAGTAGGACTTTCCTGGGTTGTAATGAGGCTTAGGTCAGGTGTAGAAAAATAAAGGTATACAGGATTTCAAAGATCTTGAGAGGATATTTCTATTTTCTTGAATTTTTCCTGCGACGTAACACCATTATCTGGTTCTTTTTCCTTTTTTCGTATTTTTTTTCTTGTTCTTGATATTTCTGAGACTGCTCAATTTCTTTTCAGCACTTTTTCATACTTTCTTTCCATATTTTGTTTTCAGCTTGAACCACTTTCTTTTCCTTTTGATTTTTCTTCTTTACTTTTCTTTTCACGGTACACCCACATCAGTTATTTTTTTATCCTTCTCAAAAGTAGGGTAGCTAGTAACACTTCGTAGCTGAACTGGGTTTTTGGTTAATGGGCTTACAAAGAAAAGGCTTTTATAGAAGGGTTCAAGGGGTTTCTAGTGAAGTATAATTCAGGTGAGTAAAAAGGCTGAATGGTTCAGAAAAAATGGCCTAAATCATTTTCTAGGGTTTGCACTATCATGTATACTGTCTTGACTGGATACAAAGAAGGTTCTGTCGTAGTAATCCAATGTTGATGTCGTTCTGAGTTCCATGATCGAAGCAAAAGATAATGAGATCTCTCAACGAATATTGCGGGCATGAAGAATAGTGAGTCATCCATTGACTCAGGATTATTGTATAACTCTCTAAAATGATTAAAGGCTCGAAAGCTCACTAGGTTAGGTCTCCACAATTATTCTCGCAGGATCTCTAGAATTTCTAAACTTAGGATGACTCTGATATTGATAGTGTACAATTGTGCCGAATATGAGTTTTTCTGAGTTTTCAAACCTGCTGTAGTCACGCTTGAATTGACTCAACGCTAGCAAAAATTGACATCCTCAATACTGACTTAACGGAGGTTTTCAGCTAATCAAAGTCAGGGTATTTGACACATTTTTGAAATTCTAGAAAACTTTTGGAGAACATCGGAAATCACCCCAAAAACAACTTTTTTTTTTTATATCTATATCTATATTTATCAAAAGGAATACATGAGTTTTGGTAAATACCCACCCCCAACCAAAATATAGCACCGTCCTCGGTGCTCATGACCGGGACCTAAAATGATAACAAATCAGTGATGATGATGCAAAGATTCAGGAAGGATGTTACCAAGTCGGCAGAAACTCGACAGTGTGTGATACCTGATGATCGGAAGAATGAATGTACCTGCATTGCCAAAGATATAACAATAATCACTAATGCATGAGACTCATGTACTCTAGGAATACCGGAATTGCCTTTCCGAAAGCGCTAAGTTTTACGTCTTCAGCCAGACACAATGGGGGTGATAAGCACCCCCAACCAATTTGAAGCATAGGGAGACTGAGTGAGTCATCAGTCATCCAGCTCATCAGTTGGAGCAGGAACGCTTCCAACCGAGCTAACCCAACCCAGCAGTAGTACAGGTAGGTTCTTTCTCAGTTAAGACTGAGAGGGTTCTCTGGCCGTTGTTAGCAGAGCCGCAAACTCATAAAGAGGAGCGGGTATGGGAGAACAGTAGTGGGTCTCTCATCAGTAAGAGACCTAGCAAGGGATTCTCTGACCATGGTTAGCAGAGCCGAAGACACAATGTGTATCGGGGATGGATTTAGTGGAGCAGACTCTAGTGGGGTTGACAGTAAGCACCCCTATCCAGTATAAAATGCAGTGGGACTGAAATGATCATCAGTCGTAAGAGATTGGATCGATGAGATCCGTCTGCCTAGTCTCTCATCAGTAAGAGACCAATGGCAAAGGAAGGGTGGTGAAGATTGACGGACTCTCAGATCGAGTCAAACAATGGGGCAGTTGAACCCATATAAATAAGCTTCAGACTAGGTTACAAAGAGACACTGGGTTTGAGATCCTAAATGATGCACATAGAGCAAGCAAGATAATCCTATGCCTAAAACAAATCAGGATAAGTTTGAGGATTTATCTTGTTAGTTTCTGGGGTATGGTAGATTATGACAGTGGGCGGACCACTGGTTTATTTTGTTAACCGCCGGACTAACTTTGTCGCTCTTAGGTTCTCACCAGGCTACACTCTTCAAAGCGAATCCTTTAGTACTGACTCTAGTCAACAACAAGGCAATCCGAAGCCTAGACAGACGTGCGGCACAATGGCTGTCTTAAGTACGTCCCAGACTAACCGGATCGGTCAAGTGTTTAAGAAGAGTGTTCCCTCGGGTTAAGCTAGGGTTGGTGCGTGTTCCTAGTCCACACGCAACTAACCGCCGAATAGTCCAAGATGCCACGTCGAGCTCAGTGTACTTGAGTAGCAGGGACTTATGGGTGTGTTAGACAACAGGGACCCGCGCTCGTGGTCTTAGTTCGATTGGATGTTAAGCGGGTTCGCTTTGTGTGGATTTTTCCTCGAACACCGGGCTAATTGGCTCTACTTCTTCATTCTTTTTAATTAATGGAGCCTTGGGATCAAATCAGATGGAATGATGAGGTGGGTGATGAAATCCCACCAGTTTCAATTTGGAGCTGGGTCTGCTCGATTAATGTTCAATTATTAACGGCCACGCCACGCAAGTCGAATAATATGTATGCGAAAGCAAATAGACACGCGGCAATGAGTCACCCAATGGCGCAGTATCGCACTCAAGGCGAGGATAGAGACTTACCTCCCGTGGGCCACGCCACGGGGTCGCCTCTTTGGGGTAGGGAGGGGTATCCTTCATGAGCATGGGCCCGACTCCTCCTAAGTGAGCTTTCGCTCCCTACCCGCAGTTAGATTCGCAATCCTGCATACGAATTAGTATATGATATGGGTCTAGGGTGTGGGAATATTTTTTTGGAATGTCCCTGCCTAGGGTGGGTAAGCAATCAATCAATCAATTAGGCAGGGTAAATTGGAAAGTTACTATTCATGAGAGTTGACTAAACAACTATCAACCCCCTAATAGACCTTTCCAATTTAAGAGTTTCTCCAAGTTAGGAAAATTCCCTAAAAGTAGAAGTTTCCTAAATCTGAAAACTTACTAAACTTAGGGTTTCTTCCTGTGTTGGAAACCTTCCAAAAAGGGGACTTACCATAGTTAGAAATCCTCTAAAAATAAGAATTGCTAATTATGGAATTTCGTCCGATTTGGAAACTATCCAAATAAGCTTAATTCCAATTTTGAAATTTCCCAGGAATGGAAACCGTGCAAAAATGGAAATTTCCCGATTCGGGAAGTATCCAAAAATGCAATCTTCCCATATGCAAATATCCTAAAATGTGCAGAAATAGAAACTACCATTTTTCAATTTTTTTGATTTTTTTGGTATTTTTTCACTTAATCTAGGGTTTCTAAAAAACCCTAGAACAAGATCTAGCAGTTTATATGGAAAGTAGTAAAATTCCTAAATTATTACAACTTTGCACTCGGCCTTCCGAGGCATTAAAAATAGTAATTTAAAAGACTGCTAAAAATCACTAAAAACAAAAAATAGAAAGTTTCCCGAAAAAGGTCGGGCTGTCCAAATTGAGCAGCTTTCCGATTCAGCAACTTTCCAATTCCGTCTTTACGTCCTTTTTCGCACTCCCGAACACCCGAGCGGCAACGGCGCCATTTGAAAGTAGGGTTTTTCCGCGTCGTTGGTTACGGAAACCCTAACTTCAACATATTTGTAATTTTTATCCGATTATCCTGCAAAATTGATAGATTTGTATAGGGATTCGTGTCGGATGTCGATCCGCACTCGGGATTAGTCGGATTAGCGTGAATAAGAACATAAAATGACAGATAATATACAAGAGAAACGTGGAAGGATGAGAATGGCGAGTCGAGATTAAAAACACATCCATGAGATCCAGAAAATACTAAAATCATCAAAATCAAATTGCATTAATTAAATTGTTACTTACATGAAATAAATGACAGAAATAAATAAAGCGGTAAATCTATTCTAGAAAGCATGTAAAGAGAACTTTTAGAGAGAGAGGAAGAAGGTAGAGAGAGAATTTTCACACCTCGGTCGTTTACCGGCCGACAAGGTAGAGGTGAGAGAAAAACTCACCCTCTTGCATTCACCGAACGGAGTCAGTGGTGCAAAAAGACGATCAGCCTGGGGAAACTCTTGAGACTTATTAGAGGTGATCGGATCAGTCCGGTGAGTGGTTCGGCCCGGTTGATTGACCATAGTTTTGGCCAAGATAAAGAACATGTGGTCTGGCCAGTAGATGTGGGGTCCAGCCAAGTGTGAGGATCTCGACGAAGAACAAGTGGACGTGAAGTGCTTGCATCATGAGAAGTTGCTGGCCTGATTCCGATGTGCAAGGGTGCACAATGATTGTTGCAGGCCTAGGAGGGCAACTTGTGGAAGTAGATGGATTTGGCCAAGTGGTTGCTGGATTCAACCACGTGGTGGTGTTGATAGCAGTCTGGTATGGACAGGGCAGCAGGTCTTGACGATGCTGATGTTGCTGGCTTGCCTACAATCGTTGGTTGCAGATGTGTAGATGCAGTAGCTCCCGGAAGAGCATCAGGAGACCATGAGTTGCAGGTCCAACGAGGTGCACAGATGGTGAGGACGGTGTTGTTTGCAGAGGAACACGCCTTGCTAGAAGATCAGCCAAGGTGATCACGGCCTGCTCTCTTGCAATGGCCGTGACACCGGTTAGAGAATGGGTGCTGGAGTGGCGATGTTGCAGGTTCTGGAGGTGCATGTGCCTCCGTTTTGGAGTTGCAGCAGTGAGGTGTAGGCTGGACGGAAGCATGAAGAACGTGGTGGAAGCAAGGAGAAAGCCGGACTATGGAGAGAGAAGGAGCAGGCGGTGTGAAGAAGATGGAGGTAGACCATTCAGCATAGCGGAGAGGACGGACGGACCTGCCTGAGTCGCAGCCTTGCAGGTCCGTTAATGGTGAGGTGGTCGGTTTCCTCCATGGAAACCGACCGGGTTTTGCAGGTGGGTGTTGGAGAAGCACACCAGCAGCTAGGTGAAGGCGGAGCGGGGTAGCGGTGGTAGAGACCTCGACCGGATTTGCAGGTCTTTGGAGATCCTGATCTCCACGGTGGAGAAAAGGTGGTGTGAGGAGCTGCTCGTGGTGATCTGGCTTTGGGAGACCGGCCGGAGTAACAGGTGCAGACCAGCAACGTGGTGGCTCCCATGGAAGCCACCTGTTCTCAAACAAATGAGAATGGAGGAGAGTTGCAGATCTGCAACTCTCCACCGTTGATAGTTCTTTTGGGAGGCTATCGAAGATGGAGAAGAAGGAGGTTGCAGGCTGTAGGTTGGTGTTGATGTGGACGAACCAGCAAGGAGAACGGTGGTGATGGAAGGCGGAGCAAGGAAGGAGGTGCTTGGTGGTGCTGCAACAGGCGGTATTGCAGTCCACGATGGTGTCGAACTTATAGCAGAGAAGAAGAAGAAGAAGAAGAAGAAAGGAAGCAGAAGAGAAAGAAGAAGAAGAGAAGAAGAAGGGAAGAAGAACGGCCGGAGTTGCAAACCTGCAACTCCGGCGAAGGATGGGGAAGAAGACGAAGAAGAAAAGAGGAAGAAGAGGAGAAAGAAGTTGCGGGGAAGAAGGGAAAGGATAGGGGGAAGGGGAGGAGAAGATTTGAGGGGGATTAGGGTTCGAACGAACCCTTCTCCCTCCTCTTATAAAGCTCCCTATTTCCATTAATGGAAATAGGGTATTTTTGAAATAAAAAAAATATTTTTTTTTTTTTTTTTTTTTTTTTTTTTTTAAAGTAAAATGCTACTTTTTTATGGGGAATCTCCCCAATTAGTGGACCCCCCATTTAATTAAAATTATTTTGAAATTCGCGGGGTCCACTAACTGGTCGGACAGCGGGTCGATGAAGATGGGCCCGGCTACTGGCCCGCATGGATTGATGATGTCCATCGTCTCACAAGATGATGTGACAGACAGTCTGATGGCGATCAGATGGATGGTGACTTGCTTGGGACTCAGATTGGTAGATCGACGGATCTAGAGAGATCCAACGGTCCGATTGAAGATCCAACGGTCAGAAAGTTAAGGGAGATGAGATAGAGCCGATGGGCAGGAGTTCTGGGGTTAGGTCAGTAGATTCGAGGATCGAGAGATGAAGAGAGAGAGAGAATAAGGAGAGATGAGAGAAAAAGTATCAAAAAAATGGAAAAAAACACTGGCGGAGGGTCTGGAACCCTCGTCTTCACTGTGACCATCCTCACGCTTCTCCAGTAGAGTCGACCATCATTCTTTGCTGACTCATGTGGCTTTAAACGCTTTGGTCCGTCTCTTGGTCATTGGCTCTCCTACTCTCTTCGTTCTTTGGGCCGACTTTTTGGTCCTCTTATTCAGCCCATATTTGGCCCATATCTTCTAGTCATAGCATGTGGGCTTGTTAAGCTTTGATAATGGGCTTTCATGATCGATTTGGGCCCACAAGTCTCGAGAATCGTCCCATCGGGGTTTCCTGCGACAGAAGAAGCGCGTAATGAGACTTTATCAGAACGGCTTAATATTTAGACTTCCGAAAATGTGTTTAATGCATGCAAATATACCATTTCGTCCAGAAAAGTGTGTTCTACGCAACAGAAGAGACTCTTACGTAGAAAAGTAGGTAAATAGAGTATTTTACGTAGGAGAATGCAATAACGCTAAAAGGATAATTGCTTAAAATAAGCACTTTTGAGCGAATATCACAACCCCCAACCAGCATATTGCCAATCCTTGGCAATTAGTGCGAAATAAATGAGCTTAAAAGGGCTCTCCACATGCTGCACACTTTTTCATATTAGCTCCGGGAAAACACCGTTCGTCAAATTATTGAATGGATGCAAAAACAGTTACATGCTAGCGAAGAGTTTGAAAGTTTTGGCAAGACTACAGACTGATAATCATGACACAGAATAGTCAGACTCTGCGTGTGTGTGTGCTCAACATTCTCATCATCCGACAGTAAAGATTTCCAGATCACCTCTAAGTTTTTCTGCCTCGACCTCAAATCTCACATGTTTAGCACTCAGAATAGAATCACACAAGAATGGTTTTCTTCTTTTCTCTCAATTTATATGTGAGGAGATGTATTTAATATAAAGAGGCAAAAGATCTCACATATGTTTTATTTGAAGGAAGGACATCTTTAACAGAAGAAGATCTCATGATTGGAATACCACTTCACTCGAGAACGTCAGATCAAACTCTATAGCTTCTCCTTCTCCAATCTCCACATTTTATGATCGTACTATCCTAGAATCAAGTAGGACTTTCCTGGGTTGTAATGAGGCTTAGGTCAGGTGTAGAAAAATAAAGGTATACAGGATTTCAAAGATCTTGAGAGGATATTTCTATTTTCTTGAATTTTTCCTGCGACGTAACACCATTATCTGGTTCTTTTTCCTTTTTTCGTATTTTTTTTCTTGTTCTTGATATTTCTGAGACTGCTCAATTTCTTTTCAGCACTTTTTCATACTTTCTTTCCATATTTTGTTTTCAGCTTGAACCACTTTCTTTTCCTTTTGATTTTTCTTCTTTACTTTTCTTTTCACGGTACACCCACATCAGTTATTTTTTTATCCTTCTCAAAAGTAGGGTAGCTAGTAACACTTCGTAGCTGAACTGGGTTTTTGGTTAATGGGCTTACAAAGAAAAGGCTTTTATAGAAGGGTTCAAGGGGTTTCTAGTGAAGTATAATTCAGGTGAGTAAAAAGGCTGAATGGTTCAGAAAAAATGGCCTAAATCATTTTCTAGGGTTTGCACTATCATGTATACTGTCTTGACTGGATACAAAGAAGGTTCTGTCGTAGTAATCCAATGTTGATGTCGTTCTGAGTTCCATGATCGAAGCAAAAGATAATGAGATCTCTCAACGAATATTGCGGGCATGAAGAATAGTGAGTCATCCATTGACTCAGGATTATTGTATAACTCTCTAAAATGATTAAAGGCTCGAAAGCTCACTAGGTTAGGTCTCCACAATTATTCTCGCAGGATCTCTAGAATTTCTAAACTTAGGATGACTCTGATATTGATAGTGTACAATTGTGCCGAATATGAGTTTTTCTGAGTTTTCAAACCTGCTGTAGTCACGCTTGAATTGACTCAACGCTAGCAAAAATTGACATCCTCAATACTGACTTAACGGAGGTTTTCAGCTAATCAAAGTCAGGGTATTTGACACATTTTTGAAATTCTAGAAAACTTTTGGAGAACATCGGAAATCACCCCAAAAACAACTTTTTTTTTTTATATCTATATCTATATTTATCAAAAGGAATACATGAGTTTTGGTAAATACCCACCCCCAACCAAAATATAGCACCGTCCTCGGTGCTCATGACCGGGACCTAAAATGATAACAAATCAGTGATGATGATGCAAAGATTCAGGAAGGATGTTACCAAGTCGGCAGAAACTCGACAGTGTGTGATACCTGATGATCGGAAGAATGAATGTACCTGCATTGCCAAAGATATAACAATAATCACTAATGCATGAGACTCATGTACTCTAGGAATACCGGAATTGCCTTTCCGAAAGCGCTAAGTTTTACGTCTTCAGCCAGACACAATGGGGGTGATAAGCACCCCCAACCAATTTGAAGCATAGGGAGACTGAGTGAGTCATCAGTCATCCAGCTCATCAGTTGGAGCAGGAACGCTTCCAACCGAGCTAACCCAACCCAGCAGTAGTACAGGTAGGTTCTTTCTCAGTTAAGACTGAGAGGGTTCTCTGGCCGTTGTTAGCAGAGCCGCAAACTCATAAAGAGGAGCGGGTATGGGAGAACAGTAGTGGGTCTCTCATCAGTAAGAGACCTAGCAAGGGATTCTCTGACCATGGTTAGCAGAGCCGAAGACACAATGTGTATCGGGGATGGATTTAGTGGAGCAGACTCTAGTGGGGTTGACAGTAAGCACCCCTATCCAGTATAAAATGCAGTGGGACTGAAATGATCATCAGTCGTAAGAGATTGGATCGATGAGATCCGTCTGCCTAGTCTCTCATCAGTAAGAGACCAATGGCAAAGGAAGGGTGGTGAAGATTGACGGACTCTCAGATCGAGTCAAACAATGGGGCAGTTGAACCCATATAAATAAGCTTCAGACTAGGTTACAAAGAGACACTGGGTTTGAGATCCTAAATGATGCACATAGAGCAAGCAAGATAATCCTATGCCTAAAACAAATCAGGATAAGTTTGAGGATTTATCTTGTTAGTTTCTGGGGTATGGTAGATTATGACAGTGGGCGGACCACTGGTTTATTTTGTTAACCGCCGGACTAACTTTGTCGCTCTTAGGTTCTCACCAGGCTACACTCTTCAAAGCGAATCCTTTAGTACTGACTCTAGTCAACAACAAGGCAATCCGAAGCCTAGACAGACGTGCGGCACAATGGCTGTCTTAAGTACGTCCCAGACTAACCGGATCGGTCAAGTGTTTAAGAAGAGTGTTCCCTCGGGTTAAGCTAGGGTTGGTGCGTGTTCCTAGTCCACACGCAACTAACCGCCGAATAGTCCAAGATGCCACGTCGAGCTCAGTGTACTTGAGTAGCAGGGACTTATGGGTGTGTTAGACAACAGGGACCCGCGCTCGTGGTCTTAGTTCGATTGGATGTTAAGCGGGTTCGCTTTGTGTGGATTTTTCCTCGAACACCGGGCTAATTGGCTCTACTTCTTCATTCTTTTTAATTAATGGAGCCTTGGGATCAAATCAGATGGAATGATGAGGTGGGTGATGAAATCCCACCAGTTTCAATTTGGAGCTGGGTCTGCTCGATTAATGTTCAATTATTAACGGCCACGCCACGCAAGTCGAATAATATGTATGCGAAAGCAAATAGACACGCGGCAATGAGTCACCCAATGGCGCAGTATCGCACTCAAGGCGAGGATAGAGACTTACCTCCCGTGGGCCACGCCACGGGGTCGCCTCTTTGGGGTAGGGAGGGGTATCCTTCATGAGCATGGGCCCGACTCCTCCTAAGTGAGCTTTCGCTCCCTACCCGCAGTTAGATTCGCAATCCTGCATACGAATTAGTATATGATATGGGTCTAGGGTGTGGGAATATTTTTTTGGAATGTCCCTGCCTAGGGTGGGTAAGCAATCAATCAATCAATTAGGCAGGGTAAATTGGAAAGTTACTATTCATGAGAGTTGACTAAACAACTATCAACCCCCTAATAGACCTTTCCAATTTAAGAGTTTCTCCAAGTTAGGAAAATTCCCTAAAAGTAGAAGTTTCCTAAATCTGAAAACTTACTAAACTTAGGGTTTCTTCCTGTGTTGGAAACCTTCCAAAAAGGGGACTTACCATAGTTAGAAATCCTCTAAAAATAAGAATTGCTAATTATGGAATTTCGTCCGATTTGGAAACTATCCAAATAAGCTTAATTCCAATTTTGAAATTTCCCAGGAATGGAAACCGTGCAAAAATGGAAATTTCCCGATTCGGGAAGTATCCAAAAATGCAATCTTCCCATATGCAAATATCCTAAAATGTGCAGAAATAGAAACTACCATTTTTCAATTTTTTTGATTTTTTTGGTATTTTTTCACTTAATCTAGGGTTTCTAAAAAACCCTAGAACAAGATCTAGCAGTTTATATGGAAAGTAGTAAAATTCCTAAATTATTACAACTTTGCACTCGGCCTTCCGAGGCATTAAAAATAGTAATTTAAAAGACTGCTAAAAATCACTAAAAACAAAAAATAGAAAGTTTCCCGAAAAAGGTCGGGCTGTCCAAATTGAGCAGCTTTCCGATTCAGCAACTTTCCAATTCCGTCTTTACGTCCTTTTTCGCACTCCCGAACACCCGAGCGGCAACGGCGCCATTTGAAAGTAGGGTTTTTCCGCGTCGTTGGTTACGGAAACCCTAACTTCAACATATTTGTAATTTTTATCCGATTATCCTGCAAAATTGATAGATTTGTATAGGGATTCGTGTCGGATGTCGATCCGCACTCGGGATTAGTCGGATTAGCGTGAATAAGAACATAAAATGACAGATAATATACAAGAGAAACGTGGAAGGATGAGAATGGCGAGTCGAGATTAAAAACACATCCATGAGATCCAGAAAATACTAAAATCATCAAAATCAAATTGCATTAATTAAATTGTTACTTACATGAAATAAATGACAGAAATAAATAAAGCGGTAAATCTATTCTAGAAAGCATGTAAAGAGAACTTTTAGAGAGAGAGGAAGAAGGTAGAGAGAGAATTTTCACACCTCGGTCGTTTACCGGCCGACAAGGTAGAGGTGAGAGAAAAACTCACCCTCTTGCATTCACCGAACGGAGTCAGTGGTGCAAAAAGACGATCAGCCTGGGGAAACTCTTGAGACTTATTAGAGGTGATCGGATCAGTCCGGTGAGTGGTTCGGCCCGGTTGATTGACCATAGTTTTGGCCAAGATAAAGAACATGTGGTCTGGCCAGTAGATGTGGGGTCCAGCCAAGTGTGAGGATCTCGACGAAGAACAAGTGGACGTGAAGTGCTTGCATCATGAGAAGTTGCTGGCCTGATTCCGATGTGCAAGGGTGCACAATGATTGTTGCAGGCCTAGGAGGGCAACTTGTGGAAGTAGATGGATTTGGCCAAGTGGTTGCTGGATTCAACCACGTGGTGGTGTTGATAGCAGTCTGGTATGGACAGGGCAGCAGGTCTTGACGATGCTGATGTTGCTGGCTTGCCTACAATCGTTGGTTGCAGATGTGTAGATGCAGTAGCTCCCGGAAGAGCATCAGGAGACCATGAGTTGCAGGTCCAACGAGGTGCACAGATGGTGAGGACGGTGTTGTTTGCAGAGGAACACGCCTTGCTAGAAGATCAGCCAAGGTGATCACGGCCTGCTCTCTTGCAATGGCCGTGACACCGGTTAGAGAATGGGTGCTGGAGTGGCGATGTTGCAGGTTCTGGAGGTGCATGTGCCTCCGTTTTGGAGTTGCAGCAGTGAGGTGTAGGCTGGACGGAAGCATGAAGAACGTGGTGGAAGCAAGGAGAAAGCCGGACTATGGAGAGAGAAGGAGCAGGCGGTGTGAAGAAGATGGAGGTAGACCATTCAGCATAGCGGAGAGGACGGACGGACCTGCCTGAGTCGCAGCCTTGCAGGTCCGTTAATGGTGAGGTGGTCGGTTTCCTCCATGGAAACCGACCGGGTTTTGCAGGTGGGTGTTGGAGAAGCACACCAGCAGCTAGGTGAAGGCGGAGCGGGGTAGCGGTGGTAGAGACCTCGACCGGATTTGCAGGTCTTTGGAGATCCTGATCTCCACGGTGGAGAAAAGGTGGTGTGAGGAGCTGCTCGTGGTGATCTGGCTTTGGGAGACCGGCCGGAGTAACAGGTGCAGACCAGCAACGTGGTGGCTCCCATGGAAGCCACCTGTTCTCAAACAAATGAGAATGGAGGAGAGTTGCAGATCTGCAACTCTCCACCGTTGATAGTTCTTTTGGGAGGCTATCGAAGATGGAGAAGAAGGAGGTTGCAGGCTGTAGGTTGGTGTTGATGTGGACGAACCAGCAAGGAGAACGGTGGTGATGGAAGGCGGAGCAAGGAAGGAGGTGCTTGGTGGTGCTGCAACAGGCGGTATTGCAGTCCACGATGGTGTCGAACTTATAGCAGAGAAGAAGAAGAAGAAGAAGAAGAAAGGAAGCAGAAGAGAAAGAAGAAGAAGAGAAGAAGAAGGGAAGAAGAACGGCCGGAGTTGCAAACCTGCAACTCCGGCGAAGGATGGGGAAGAAGACGAAGAAGAAAAGAGGAAGAAGAGGAGAAAGAAGTTGCGGGGAAGAAGGGAAAGGATAGGGGGAAGGGGAGGAGAAGATTTGAGGGGGATTAGGGTTCGAACGAACCCTTCTCCCTCCTCTTATAAAGCTCCCTATTTCCATTAATGGAAATAGGGTATTTTTGAAATAAAAAAAATATTTTTTTTTTTTTTTTTTTTTTTTTTTTTTAAAGTAAAATGCTACTTTTTTATGGGGAATCTCCCCAATTAGTGGACCCCCCATTTAATTAAAATTATTTTGAAATTCGCGGGGTCCACTAACTGGTCGGACAGCGGGTCGATGAAGATGGGCCCGGCTACTGGCCCGCATGGATTGATGATGTCCATCGTCTCACAAGATGATGTGACAGACAGTCTGATGGCGATCAGATGGATGGTGACTTGCTTGGGACTCAGATTGGTAGATCGACGGATCTAGAGAGATCCAACGGTCCGATTGAAGATCCAACGGTCAGAAAGTTAAGGGAGATGAGATAGAGCCGATGGGCAGGAGTTCTGGGGTTAGGTCAGTAGATTCGAGGATCGAGAGATGAAGAGAGAGAGAGAATAAGGAGAGATGAGAGAAAAAGTATCAAAAAAATGGAAAAAAAACACTGGCGGAGGGTCTGGAACCCTCGTCTTCACTGTGACCATCCTCACGCTTCTCCAGTAGAGTCGACCATCATTCTTTGCTGACTCATGTGGCTTTAAACGCTTTGGTCCGTCTCTTGGTCATTGGCTCTCCTACTCTCTTCGTTCTTTGGGCCGACTTTTTGGTCCTCTTATTCAGCCCATATTTGGCCCATATCTTCTAGTCATAGCATGTGGGCTTGTTAAGCTTTGATAATGGGCTTTCATGATCGATTTGGGCCCACAAGTCTCGAGAATCGTCCCATCGGGGTTTCCTGCGACAGAAGAAGCGCGTAATGAGACTTTATCAGAACGGCTTAATATTTAGACTTCCGAAAATGTGTTTAATGCATGCAAATATACCATTTCGTCCAGAAAAGTGTGTTCTACGCAACAGAAGAGACTCTTACGTAGAAAAGTAGGTAAATAGAGTATTTTACGTAGGAGAATGCAATAACGCTAAAAGGATAATTGCTTAAAATAAGCACTTTTGAGCGAATATCACAACCCCCAACCAGCATATTGCCAATCCTTGGCAATTAGTGCGAAATAAATGAGCTTAAAAGGGCTCTCCACATGCTGCACACTTTTTCATATTAGCTCCGGGAAAACACCGTTCGTCAAATTATTGAATGGATGCAAAAACAGTTACATGCTAGCGAAGAGTTTGAAAGTTTTGGCAAGACTACAGACTGATAATCATGACACAGAATAGTCAGACTCTGCGTGTGTGTGTGCTCAACATTCTCATCATCCGACAGTAAAGATTTCCAGATCACCTCTAAGTTTTTCTGCCTCGACCTCAAATCTCACATGTTTAGCACTCAGAATAGAATCACACAAGAATGGTTTTCTTCTTTTCTCTCAATTTATATGTGAGGAGATGTATTTAATATAAAGAGGCAAAAGATCTCACATATGTTTTATTTGAAGGAAGGACATCTTTAACAGAAGAAGATCTCATGATTGGAATACCACTTCACTCGAGAACGTCAGATCAAACTCTATAGCTTCTCCTTCTCCAATCTCCACATTTTATGATCGTACTATCCTAGAATCAAGTAGGACTTTCCTGGGTTGTAATGAGGCTTAGGTCAGGTGTAGAAAAATAAAGGTATACAGGATTTCAAAGATCTTGAGAGGATATTTCTATTTTCTTGAATTTTTCCTGCGACGTAACACCATTATCTGGTTCTTTTTCCTTTTTTCGTATTTTTTTTCTTGTTCTTGATATTTCTGAGACTGCTCAATTTCTTTTCAGCACTTTTTCATACTTTCTTTCCATATTTTGTTTTCAGCTTGAACCACTTTCTTTTCCTTTTGATTTTTCTTCTTTACTTTTCTTTTCACGGTACACCCACATCAGTTATTTTTTTATCCTTCTCAAAAGTAGGGTAGCTAGTAACACTTCGTAGCTGAACTGGGTTTTTGGTTAATGGGCTTACAAAGAAAAGGCTTTTATAGAAGGGTTCAAGGGGTTTCTAGTGAAGTATAATTCAGGTGAGTAAAAAGGCTGAATGGTTCAGAAAAAATGGCCTAAATCATTTTCTAGGGTTTGCACTATCATGTATACTGTCTTGACTGGATACAAAGAAGGTTCTGTCGTAGTAATCCAATGTTGATGTCGTTCTGAGTTCCATGATCGAAGCAAAAGATAATGAGATCTCTCAACGAATATTGCGGGCATGAAGAATAGTGAGTCATCCATTGACTCAGGATTATTGTATAACTCTCTAAAATGATTAAAGGCTCGAAAGCTCACTAGGTTAGGTCTCCACAATTATTCTCGCAGGATCTCTAGAATTTCTAAACTTAGGATGACTCTGATATTGATAGTGTACAATTGTGCCGAATATGAGTTTTTCTGAGTTTTCAAACCTGCTGTAGTCACGCTTGAATTGACTCAACGCTAGCAAAAATTGACATCCTCAATACTGACTTAACGGAGGTTTTCAGCTAATCAAAGTCAGGGTATTTGACACATTTTTGAAATTCTAGAAAACTTTTGGAGAACATCGGAAATCACCCCAAAAACAACTTTTTTTTTTTATATCTATATCTATATTTATCAAAAGGAATACATGAGTTTTGGTAAATACCCACCCCCAACCAAAATATAGCACCGTCCTCGGTGCTCATGACCGGGACCTAAAATGATAACAAATCAGTGATGATGATGCAAAGATTCAGGAAGGATGTTACCAAGTCGGCAGAAACTCGACAGTGTGTGATACCTGATGATCGGAAGAATGAATGTACCTGCATTGCCAAAGATATAACAATAATCACTAATGCATGAGACTCATGTACTCTAGGAATACCGGAATTGCCTTTCCGAAAGCGCTAAGTTTTACGTCTTCAGCCAGACACAATGGGGGTGATAAGCACCCCCAACCAATTTGAAGCATAGGGAGACTGAGTGAGTCATCAGTCATCCAGCTCATCAGTTGGAGCAGGAACGCTTCCAACCGAGCTAACCCAACCCAGCAGTAGTACAGGTAGGTTCTTTCTCAGTTAAGACTGAGAGGGTTCTCTGGCCGTTGTTAGCAGAGCCGCAAACTCATAAAGAGGAGCGGGTATGGGAGAACAGTAGTGGGTCTCTCATCAGTAAGAGACCTAGCAAGGGATTCTCTGACCATGGTTAGCAGAGCCGAAGACACAATGTGTATCGGGGATGGATTTAGTGGAGCAGACTCTAGTGGGGTTGACAGTAAGCACCCCTATCCAGTATAAAATGCAGTGGGACTGAAATGATCATCAGTCGTAAGAGATTGGATCGATGAGATCCGTCTGCCTAGTCTCTCATCAGTAAGAGACCAATGGCAAAGGAAGGGTGGTGAAGATTGACGGACTCTCAGATCGAGTCAAACAATGGGGCAGTTGAACCCATATAAATAAGCTTCAGACTAGGTTACAAAGAGACACTGGGTTTGAGATCCTAAATGATGCACATAGAGCAAGCAAGATAATCCTATGCCTAAAACAAATCAGGATAAGTTTGAGGATTTATCTTGTTAGTTTCTGGGGTATGGTAGATTATGACAGTGGGCGGACCACTGGTTTATTTTGTTAACCGCCGGACTAACTTTGTCGCTCTTAGGTTCTCACCAGGCTACACTCTTCAAAGCGAATCCTTTAGTACTGACTCTAGTCAACAACAAGGCAATCCGAAGCCTAGACAGACGTGCGGCACAATGGCTGTCTTAAGTACGTCCCAGACTAACCGGATCGGTCAAGTGTTTAAGAAGAGTGTTCCCTCGGGTTAAGCTAGGGTTGGTGCGTGTTCCTAGTCCACACGCAACTAACCGCCGAATAGTCCAAGATGCCACGTCGAGCTCAGTGTACTTGAGTAGCAGGGACTTATGGGTGTGTTAGACAACAGGGACCCGCGCTCGTGGTCTTAGTTCGATTGGATGTTAAGCGGGTTCGCTTTGTGTGGATTTTTCCTCGAACACCGGGCTAATTGGCTCTACTTCTTCATTCTTTTTAATTAATGGAGCCTTGGGATCAAATCAGATGGAATGATGAGGTGGGTGATGAAATCCCACCAGTTTCAATTTGGAGCTGGGTCTGCTCGATTAATGTTCAATTATTAACGGCCACGCCACGCAAGTCGAATAATATGTATGCGAAAGCAAATAGACACGCGGCAATGAGTCACCCAATGGCGCAGTATCGCACTCAAGGCGAGGATAGAGACTTACCTCCCGTGGGCCACGCCACGGGGTCGCCTCTTTGGGGTAGGGAGGGGTATCCTTCATGAGCATGGGCCCGACTCCTCCTAAGTGAGCTTTCGCTCCCTACCCGCAGTTAGATTCGCAATCCTGCATACGAATTAGTATATGATATGGGTCTAGGGTGTGGGAATATTTTTTTGGAATGTCCCTGCCTAGGGTGGGTAAGCAATCAATCAATCAATTAGGCAGGGTAAATTGGAAAGTTACTATTCATGAGAGTTGACTAAACAACTATCAACCCCCTAATAGACCTTTCCAATTTAAGAGTTTCTCCAAGTTAGGAAAATTCCCTAAAAGTAGAAGTTTCCTAAATCTGAAAACTTACTAAACTTAGGGTTTCTTCCTGTGTTGGAAACCTTCCAAAAAGGGGACTTACCATAGTTAGAAATCCTCTAAAAATAAGAATTGCTAATTATGGAATTTCGTCCGATTTGGAAACTATCCAAATAAGCTTAATTCCAATTTTGAAATTTCCCAGGAATGGAAACCGTGCAAAAATGGAAATTTCCCGATTCGGGAAGTATCCAAAAATACAATCTTCCCATATGCAAATATCCTAAAATGTGCAGAAATAGAAACTACCATTTTTTAATTTTTTTGATTTTTTTGGTATTTTTTCACTTAATCTAGGGTTTCTAAAAAACCCTAGAACAAGATCTAACAGTTTATATGGAAAGTAGTAAAATTCCTAAATTATTACAACTTTGCACTCGGCCTTCCGAGGCATTAAAAATAGTAATTTAAAAGACTGCTAAAAATCACTAAAAACAAAAAATAGAAAGTTTCCCGAAAAAGGTCGGGCTGTCCAAATTGAGCAGCTTTCCGATTCAGCAACTTTCCAATTCCGTCTTTACGTCCTTTTTCGCACTCCCGAACACCCGAGCGGCAACGGCGCCATTTGAAAGTAGGGTTTTTCCGCGTCGTTGGTTACGGAAACCCTAACTTCAACATATTTGTAATTTTTATTCGATTATCCTGCAAAATTGATAGATTTGTATAGGGATTCGTGTCGGATGTCGATCCGCACTCGGGATTAGTCGGATTAGCGTGAATAAGAACATAAAATGACAGATAATATACAAGAGAAACGTGGAAGGATGAGAATGGCGAGTCGAGATTAAAAACACATCCATGAGATCCAGAAAATACTAAAATCATCAAAATCAAATTGCATTAATTAAATTGTTACTTACATGAAATAAATGACAGAAATAAATAAAGCGGTAAATCTATTCTAGAAAGCATGTAAAGAGAACTTTTAGAGAGAGAGGAAGAAGGTAGAGAGAGAATTTTCACACCTCGGTCGTTTACCGGCCGACAAGGTAGAGGTGAGAGAAAAACTCACCCTCTTGCATTCACCGAACGGAGTCAGTGGTGCAAAAAGACGATCAGCCTGGGGAAACTCTTGAGACTTATTAGAGGTGATCGGATCAGTCCGGTGAGTGGTTCGGCCCGGTTGATTGACCATAGTTTTGGCCAAGATAAAGAACATGTGGTCTGGCCAGTAGATGTGGGGTCCAGCCAAGTGTGAGGATCTCGACGAAGAACAAGTGGACGTGAAGTGCTTGCATCATGAGAAGTTGCTGGCCTGATTCCGATGTGCAAGGGTGCACAATGATTGTTGCAGGCCTAGGAGGGCAACTTGTGGAAGTAGATGGATTTGGCCAAGTGGTTGCTGGATTCAACCACGTGGTGGTGTTGATAGCAGTCTGGTATGGACAGGGCAGCAGGTCTTGACGATGCTGATGTTGCTGGCTTGCCTACAATCGTTGGTTGCAGATGTGTAGATGCAGTAGCTCCCGGAAGAGCATCAGGAGACCATGAGTTGCAGGTCCAACGAGGTGCACAGATGGTGAGGACGGTGTTGTTTGCAGAGGAACACGCCTTGCTAGAAGATCAGCCAAGGTGATCACGGCCTGCTCTCTTGCAATGGCCGTGACACCGGTTAGAGAATGGGTGCTGGAGTGGCGATGTTGCAGGTTCTGGAGGTGCATGTGCCTCCGTTTTGGAGTTGCAGCAGTGAGGTGTAGGCTGGATGGAAGCATGAAGAACGTGGTGGAAGCAAGGAGAAAGCCGGACTATGGAGAGAGAAGGAGCAGGCGGTGTGAAGAAGATGGAGGTAGACCATTCAGCATAGCGGAGAGGACGGACGGACCTGCCTGAGTCGCAGCCTTGCAGGTCCGTTAATGGTGAGGTGGTCGGTTTCCTCCATGGAAACCGACCGGGTTTTGCAGGTGGGTGTTGGAGAAGCACACCAGCAGCTAGGTGAAGGCGGAGCGGGGTAGCGGTGGTAGAGACCTCGACCGGATTTGCAGGTCTTTGGAGATCCTGATCTCCACGGTGGAGAAAAGGTGGTGTGAGGAGCTGCTCGTGGTGATCTGGCTTTGGGAGACCGGCCGGAGTAACAGGTGCAGACCAGCAACGTGGTGGCTCCCATGGAAGCCACCTGTTCTCAAACAAATGAGAATGGAGGAGAGTTGCAGATCTGCAACTCTCCACCGTTGATAGTTCTTTTGGGAGGCTATCGAAGATGGAGAAGAAGGAGGTTGCAGGCTGTAGGTTGGTGTTGATGTGGACGAACCAGCAAGGAGAACGGTGGTGATGGAAGGCGGAGCAAGGAAGGAGGTGCTTGGTGGTGCTGCAACAGGCGGTATTGCAGTCCACGATGGTGTCGAACTTATAGCAGAGAAGAAGAAGAAGAAGAAGAAGAAAGGAAGCAGAAGAGAAAGAAGAAGAAGAGAAGAAGAAGGGAAGAAGAACGGCCGGAGTTGCAAACCTGCAACTCCGGCGAAGGATGGGGAAGAAGACGAAGAAGAAAAGAGGAAGAAGAGGAGAAAGAAGTTGCGGGGAAGAAGGGAAAGGATAGGGGGAAGGGGAGGAGAAGATTTGAGGGGGATTAGGGTTCGAACGAACCCTTCTCCCTCCTCTTATAAAGCTCCCTATTTCCATTAATGGAAATAGGGTATTTTTGAAATAAAAAAAATATTTTTTTTTTTTTTTTTTTTTTTTTTTTTAAAGTAAAATGCTACTTTTTTATGGGGAATCTCCCCAATTAGTGGACCCCCCATTTAATTAAAATTATTTTGAAATTCGCGGGGTCCACTAACTGGTCGGACAGCGGGTCGATGAAGATGGGCCCGGCTACTGGCCCGCATGGATTGATGATGTCCATCGTCTCACAAGATGATGTGACAGACAGTCTGATGGCGATCAGATGGATGGTGACTTGCTTGGGACTCAGATTGGTAGATCGACGGATCTAGAGAGATCCAACGGTCCGATTGAAGATCCAACGGTCAGAAAGTTAAGGGAGATGAGATAGAGCCGATGGGCAGGAGTTCTGGGGTTAGGTCAGTAGATTCGAGGATCGAGAGATGAAGAGAGAGAGAGAATAAGGAGAGATGAGAGAAAAAGTATCAAAAAAATGGAAAAAAACACTGGCGGAGGGTCTGGAACCCTCGTCTTCACTGTGACCATCCTCACGCTTCTCCAGTAGAGTCGACCATCATTCTTTGCTGACTCATGTGGCTTTAAACGCTTTGGTCCGTCTCTTGGTCATTGGCTCTCCTACTCTCTTCGTTCTTTGGGCCGACTTTTTGGTCCTCTTATTCAGCCCATATTTGGCCCATATCTTCTAGTCATAGCATGTGGGCTTGTTAAGCTTTGATAATGGGCTTTCATGATCGATTTGGGCCCACAAGTCTCGAGAATCGTCCCATCGGGGTTTCCTGCGACAGAAGAAGCGCGTAATGAGACTTTATCAGAACGGCTTAATATTTAGACTTCCGAAAATGTGTTTAATGCATGCAAATATACCATTTCGTCCAGAAAAGTGTGTTCTACGCAACGGAAGAGACTCTTACGTAGAAAAGTAGGTAAATAGAGTATTTTACGTAGGAGAATGCAATAACGCTAAAAGGATAATTGCTTAAAATAAGCACTTTTGAGCGAATATCACAACCCCCAACCAGCATATTGCCAATCCTTGGCAATTAGTGCGAAATAAATGAGCTTAAAAGGGCTCTCCACATGCTGCACACTTTTTCATATTAGCTCCGGGAAAACACCGTTCGTCAAATTATTGAATGGATGCAAAAACAGTTACATGCTAGCGAAGAGTTTGAAAGTTTTGGCAAGACTACAGACTGATAATCATGACACAGAATAGTCAGACTCTGCGTGTGTGTGTGCTCAACATTCTCATCATCCGACAGTAAAGATTTCCAGATCACCTCTAAGTTTTTCTGCCTCGACCTCAAATCTCACATGTTTAGCACTCAGAATAGAATCACACAAGAATGGTTTTCTTCTTTTCTCTCAATTTATATGTGAGGAGATGTATTTAATATAAAGAGGCAAAAGATCTCACATATGTTTTATTTGAAGGAAGGACATCTTTAACAGAAGAAGATCTCATGATTGGAATACCACTTCACTCGAGAACGTCAGATCAAACTCTATAGCTTCTCCTTCTCCAATCTCCACATTTTATGATCGTACTATCCTAGAATCAAGTAGGACTTTCCTGGGTTGTAATGAGGCTTAGGTCAGGTGTAGAAAAATAAAGGTATACAGGATTTCAAAGATCTTGAGAGGATATTTCTATTTTCTTGAATTTTTCCTGCGACGTAACACCATTATCTGGTTCTTTTTCCTTTTTTCGTATTTTTTTTCTTGTTCTTGATATTTCTGAGACTGCTCAATTTCTTTTCAGCACTTTTTCATACTTTCTTTCCATATTTTGTTTTCAGCTTGAACCACTTTCTTTTCCTTTTGATTTTTCTTCTTTACTTTTCTTTTCACGGTACACCCACATCAGTTATTTTTTTATCCTTCTCAAAAGTAGGGTAGCTAGTAACACTTCGTAGCTGAACTGGGTTTTTGGTTAATGGGCTTACAAAGAAAAGGCTTTTATAGAAGGGTTCAAGGGGTTTCTAGTGAAGTATAATTCAGGTGAGTAAAAAGGCTGAATGGTTCAGAAAAAATGGCCTAAATCATTTTCTAGGGTTTGCACTATCATGTATACTGTCTTGACTGGATACAAAGAAGGTTCTGTCGTAGTAATCCAATGTTGATGTCGTTCTGAGTTCCATGATCGAAGCAAAAGATAATGAGATCTCTCAACGAATATTGCGGGCATGAAGAATAGTGAGTCATCCATTGACTCAGGATTATTGTATAACTCTCTAAAATGATTAAAGGCTCGAAAGCTCACTAGGTTAGGTCTCCACAATTATTCTCGCAGGATCTCTAGAATTTCTAAACTTAGGATGACTCTGATATTGATAGTGTACAATTGTGCCGAATATGAGTTTTTCTGAGTTTTCAAACCTGCTGTAGTCACGCTTGAATTGACTCAACGCTAGCAAAAATTGACATCCTCAATACTGACTTAACGGAGGTTTTCAGCTAATCAAAGTCAGGGTATTTGACACATTTTTGAAATTCTAGAAAACTTTTGGAGAACATCGGAAATCACCCCAAAAACAACTTTTTTTTTTTATATCTATATCTATATTTATCAAAAGGAATACATGAGTTTTGGTAAATACCCACCCCCAACCAAAATATAGCACCGTCCTCGGTGCTCATGACCGGGACCTAAAATGATAACAAATCAGTGATGATGATGCAAAGATTCAGGAAGGATGTTACCAAGTCGGCAGAAACTCGACAGTGTGTGATACCTGATGATCGGAAGAATGAATGTACCTGCATTGCCAAAGATATAACAATAATCACTAATGCATGAGACTCATGTACTCTAGGAATACCGGAATTGCCTTTCCGAAAGCGCTAAGTTTTACGTCTTCAGCCAGACACAATGGGGGTGATAAGCACCCCCAACCAATTTGAAGCATAGGGAGACTGAGTGAGTCATCAGTCATCCAGCTCATCAGTTGGAGCAGGAACGCTTCCAACCGAGCTAACCCAACCCAGCAGTAGTACAGGTAGGTTCTTTCTCAGTTAAGACTGAGAGGGTTCTCTGGCCGTTGTTAGCAGAGCCGCAAACTCATAAAGAGGAGCGGGTATGGGAGAACAGTAGTGGGTCTCTCATCAGTAAGAGACCTAGCAAGGGATTCTCTGACCATGGTTAGCAGAGCCGAAGACACAATGTGTATCGGGGATGGATTTAGTGGAGCAGACTCTAGTGGGGTTGACAGTAAGCACCCCTATCCAGTATAAAATGCAGTGGGACTGAAATGATCATCAGTCGTAAGAGATTGGATCGATGAGATCCGTCTGCCTAGTCTCTCATCAGTAAGAGACCAATGGCAAAGGAAGGGTGGTGAAGATTGACGGACTCTCAGATCGAGTCAAACAATGGGGCAGTTGAACCCATATAAATAAGCTTCAGACTAGGTTACAAAGAGACACTGGGTTTGAGATCCTAAATGATGCACATAGAGCAAGCAAGATAATCCTATGCCTAAAACAAATCAGGATAAGTTTGAGGATTTATCTTGTTAGTTTCTGGGGTATGGTAGATTATGACAGTGGGCGGACCACTGGTTTATTTTGTTAACCGCCGGACTAACTTTGTCGCTCTTAGGTTCTCACCAGGCTACACTCTTCAAAGCGAATCCTTTAGTACTGACTCTAGTCAACAACAAGGCAATCCGAAGCCTAGACAGACGTGCGGCACAATGGCTGTCTTAAGTACGTCCCAGACTAACCGGATCGGTCAAGTGTTTAAGAAGAGTGTTCCCTCGGGTTAAGCTAGGGTTGGTGCGTGTTCCTAGTCCACACGCAACTAACCGCCGAATAGTCCAAGATGCCACGTCGAGCTCAGTGTACTTGAGTAGCAGGGACTTATGGGTGTGTTAGACAACAGGGACCCGCGCTCGTGGTCTTAGTTCGATTGGATGTTAAGCGGGTTCGCTTTGTGTGGATTTTTCCTCGAACACCGGGCTAATTGGCTCTACTTCTTCATTCTTTTTAATTAATGGAGCCTTGGGATCAAATCAGATGGAATGATGAGGTGGGTGATGAAATCCCACCAGTTTCAATTTGGAGCTGGGTCTGCTCGATTAATGTTCAATTATTAACGGCCACGCCACGCAAGTCGAATAATATGTATGCGAAAGCAAATAGACACGCGGCAATGAGTCACCCAATGGCGCAGTATCGCACTCAAGGCGAGGATAGAGACTTACCTCCCGTGGGCCACGCCACGGGGTCGCCTCTTTGGGGTAGGGAGGGGTATCCTTCATGAGCATGGGCCCGACTCCTCCTAAGTGAGCTTTCGCTCCCTACCCGCAGTTAGATTCGCAATCCTGCATACGAATTAGTATATGATATGGGTCTAGGGTGTGGGAATATTTTTTTGGAATGTCCCTGCCTAGGGTGGGTAAGCAATCAATCAATCAATTAGGCAGGGTAAATTGGAAAGTTACTATTCATGAGAGTTGACTAAACAACTATCAACCCCCTAATAGACCTTTCCAATTTAAGAGTTTCTCCAAGTTAGGAAAATTCCCTAAAAGTAGAAGTTTCCTAAATCTGAAAACTTACTAAACTTAGGGTTTCTTCCTGTGTTGGAAACCTTCCAAAAAGGGGACTTACCATAGTTAGAAATCCTCTAAAAATAAGAATTGCTAATTATGGAATTTCGTCCGATTTGGAAACTATCCAAATAAGCTTAATTCCAATTTTGAAATTTCCCAGGAATGGAAACCGTGCAAAAATGGAAATTTCCCGATTCGGGAAGTATCCAAAAATACAATCTTCCCATATGCAAATATCCTAAAATGTGCAGAAATAGAAACTACCATTTTTTAATTTTTTTGATTTTTTTGGTATTTTTTCACTTAATCTAGGGTTTCTAAAAAACCCTAGAACAAGATCTAACAGTTTATATGGAAAGTAGTAAAATTCCTAAATTATTACAACTTTGCACTCGGCCTTCCGAGGCATTAAAAATAGTAATTTAAAAGACTGCTAAAAATCACTAAAAACAAAAAATAGAAAGTTTCCCGAAAAAGGTCGGGCTGTCCAAATTGAGTAGCTTTCCGATTCAGCAACTTTCCAATTCCGTCTTTACGTCCTTTTTCGCACTCCCGAACACCCGAGCGGCAACGGCGCCATTTGAAATTAGGGTTTTTCCGCGTCGTTGGTTACGGAAACCCTAACTTCAACATATTTGTAATTTTTATTCGATTATCCTGCAAAATTGATAGATTTGTATAGGGATTCGTGTCGGATGTCGATCCGCACTCGGGATTAGTCGGATTAGCGTGAATAAGAACATAAAATGACAGATAATATACAAGAGAAACGTGGAAGGATGAGAATGGCGAGTCGAGATTAAAAACACATCCATGAGATCCAGAAAATACTAAAATCATCAAAATCAAATTGCATTAATTAAATTGTTACTTACATGAAATAAATGACAGAAATAAATAAAGCGGTAAATCTATTCTAGAAAGCATGTAAAGAGAACTTTTAGAGAGAGAGGAAGAAGGTAGAGAGAGAATTTTCACACCTCGGTCGTTTACCGGCCGACAAGGTAGAGGTGAGAGAAAAACTCACCCTCTTGCATTCACCGAACGGAGTCAGTGGTGCAAAAAGACGATCAGCCTGGGGAAACTCTTGAGACTTATTAGAGGTGATCGGATCAGTCCGGTGAGTGGTTCGGCCCGGTTGATTGACCATAGTTTTGGCCAAGATAAAGAACATGTGGTCTGGCCAGTAGATGTGGGGTCCAGCCAAGTGTGAGGATCTCGACGAAGAACAAGTGGACGTGAAGTGCTTGCATCATGAGAAGTTGCTGGCCTGATTCCGATGTGCAAGGGTGCACAATGATTGTTGCAGGCCTAGGAGGGCAACTTGTGGAAGTAGATGGATTTGGCCAAGTGGTTGCTGGATTCAACCACGTGGTGGTGTTGATAGCAGTCTGGTATGGACAGGGCAGCAGGTCTTGACGATGCTGATGTTGCTGGCTTGCCTACAATCGTTGGTTGCAGATGTGTAGATGCAGTAGCTCCCGGAAGAGCATCAGGAGACCATGAGTTGCAGGTCCAACGAGGTGCACAGATGGTGAGGACGGTGTTGTTTGCAGAGGAACACGCCTTGCTAGAAGATCAGCCAAGGTGATCACGGCCTGCTCTCTTGCAATGGCCGTGACACCGGTTAGAGAATGGGTGCTGGAGTGGCGATGTTGCAGGTTCTGGAGGTGCATGTGCCTCCGTTTTGGAGTTGCAGCAGTGAGGTGTAGGCTGGACGGAAGCATGAAGAACGTGGTGGAAGCAAGGAGAAAGCCGGACTATGGAGAGAGAAGGAGCAGGCGGTGTGAAGAAGATGGAGGTAGACCATTCAGCATAGCGGAGAGGATGGACGGACCTGCCTGAGTCGCAGCCTTGCAGGTCCGTTAATGGTGAGGTGGTCGGTTTCCTCCATGGAAACCGACCGGGTTTTGCAGGTGGGTGTTGGAGAAGCACACCAGCAGCTAGGTGAAGGCGGAGCGGGGTAGCGGTGGTAGAGACCTCGACCGGATTTGCAGGTCTTTGGAGATCCTGATCTCCACGGTGGAGAAAAGGTGGTGTGAGGAGCTGCTCGTGGTGATCTGGCTTTGGGAGACCGGCCGGAGTAACAGGTGCAGACCAGCAACGTGGTGGCTCCCATGGAAGCCACCTGTTCTCAAACAAATGAGAATGGAGGAGAGTTGCAGATCTGCAACTCTCCACCGTTGATAGTTCTTTTGGGAGGCTATCGAAGATGGAGAAGAAGGAGGTTGCAGGCTGTAGGTTGGTGTTGATGTGGACGAACCAGCAAGGAGAACGGTGGTGATGGAAGGCGGAGCAAGGAAGGAGGTGCTTGGTGGTGCTGCAACAGGCGGTATTGCAGTCCACGATGGTGTCGAACCTATAGCAGAGAAGAAGAAGAAGAAGAAGAAGAAAGGAAGCAGAAGAGAAAGAAGAAGAAGAGAAGAAGAAGGGAAGAAGAACGGCCGGAGTTGCAAACCTGCAACTCCGGCGAAGGATGGGGAAGAAGACGAAGAAGAAAAGAGGAAGAAGAGGAGAAAGAAGTTGCGGGGAAGAAGGGAAAGGATAGGGGGAAGGGGAGGAGAAGATTTGAGGGGGATTAGGGTTCGAACGAACCCTTCTCCCTCCTCTTATAAAGCTCCCTATTTCCATTAATGGAAATAGGGTATTTTTGAAATAAAAAAAATATTTTTTTTTTTTTTTTTTTTTTTTTTTAAAGTAAAATGCTACTTTTTTATGGGGAATCTCCCCAATTAGTGGACCCCCCATTTAATTAAAATTATTTTGAAATTCGCGGGGTCCACTAACTGGTCGGACAGCGGGTCGATGAAGATGGGCCCGGCTACTGGCCCGCATGGATTGATGATGTCCATCGTCTCACAAGATGATGTGACAGACAGTCTGATGGCGATCAGATGGATGGTGACTTGCTTGGGACTCAGATTGGTAGATCGACGGATCTAGAGAGATCCAACGGTCCGATTGAAGATCCAACGGTCCGATGGAAGATCCAACGGTCAGAAAGTTAAGGGAGATGTGATAGAGCCGATGGGTAGGAGTTCTGGGGTTAGGTCAGTAGATTCGAGGATCGAGAGATGAAGAGAGAGAGAGAATAAGGAGAGATGAGAGAAAAAGTATCAAAAAAATGGAAAAAAACACTAGCGGAGGGTCTGGAACCCTCGTCTTCACTGTGACCATCCTCACGCTTCTCCAGTAGAGTCGACCATCATTCTTTGCTGACTCATGTGGCTTTAAACGCTTTGGTCCGTCTCTTGGTCATTGGCTCTCCTACTCTCTTCGTTCTTTGGGCCGACTTTTTGGTCCTCTTATTCAGCCCATATTTGGCCCATATCTTCTAGTCATAGCATGTGGGCTTGTTAAGCTTTGATAATGGGCTTTCATGATCGATTTGGGCCCACAAGTCTCGAGAATCGTCCCATCGGGGTTTCCTGCGACAGAAGAAGCGCGTAATGAGACTTTATCAGAACGGCTTAATATTTAGACTTCTGAAAATGTGTTTAATGCATGCAAATATACCATTTCGTCCAGAAAAGTGTGTTCTACACAATAGAAGAGACTCTTACGTAAAAAAGTAGGTAAATAGAGTATTTTACGTCGGAGAATGCAATAACGCTAAAAGGATAATTGCTTAAAATAAGCACTTTTGAGCGAATATCACCCACTAATCCACGCCGGTAACCATGGATGAACCACCTTCATGATCGATCTCCACTCCTTTGTCTATGCAACTCACCTTGGACCGGACATCCTTCATCCCGATCACCTTTCACATGACTGATCCGATCCTTCTCTCCTGAAAGCCTTCAAAGGTAATTACCCACTTTCTCTCTCTAGATGTTTAACTCTCTTTCTCTCTCTCCTCTTTCTAACTCCCTTTGATTTACTTTATCTCTCTAGGCCTTCTCTCCTTTTCTCTCTCTCTAAAATCCTCTCTATCATTTTCTCTCTCCTAAACCTCTTTCTCTCTTTACATCCAGCTCTTGTTAAAATGCTTTCTAGATTAGTTTATTTCTGTTTGATTTTTATTGTAAGAACATGTTCGAATTGAATGAAGTTGATTTGAATAAAATTATGTTCCATTCTCTACAAATTTCCCATCATTTTATGTTCAATATTGCGCTAATCCGGCTAATCCCGAGTGTGGATCGACATCCGACACGAGGCACTGTGCAAAATTGCTCATTTTACAGGTTACAAGTCTCGGATAATTACAAATTGTGTTGAAATTAGGGTTTCCGTTACCAACGAAGTGGAAAAAAATCCTAACATTACAACCTCAGAGTCATGTAACTCAAAAGAGGAAAGGTCCTAAGAGAGTTGATCCTTCTACCAAACTCACATCGGTATGGGTTAGGAAAGATTCTCTGAAGGAGAAATGTTCGTCAATGTCATATCTCTGAGCAATGTGCTCTCTATTCCCTCTTGTTATCTTATTCTTATATTTTGAGGGATTTTTGTTTCTTTTTTATTTTGCTTCATTTTGAAGAATAAAAATTGATAATTTTTCAGAAAAATCAAAAGATCAAGTGATCAGAAGAATGTTAAAATAATTATCCTATACAATTTTGATGAGCAGTAATTTCTAAGACAAAAAATGACTTAACTGTTAGTAAATTTTTTGCTGATCCAGATATTATATCTTTTAATTGTTATGATTGGTCAATTTTTACTAGTATGCATTTGAAGATTATTAAAACAGTATATCTTACATTCATATGCACACTGAGTATTTCTATGGGAATGGATTTGATAGAAGTGTAAAATTTTATAGTATTAGAATTAGGAATAAACCTCTACTGATTATAACTTCAAATTAGTAGTGTTCCTGCCTTCAGTTGATTTCGAAACTGCACTATAGTCGACTGTTGGCTTCCCAATGAGAGTTATTATAGTAAGGAAAAAGCTACCTCCACAAAAGTTAGAGTGAATGCCATTTGTATGGCCCTACTTAAAATTTGAAATCTGATTCTCATTGTTGTAGAAAAGGGCTACCTACATGGAGAGTGAAAGCTACCTATATTCAAAGTGAATAAAAAGGGTGTAAAAGACAGCCAATTTGCTAGAAAAATTATTATCCATCAGCAAATACCCATATACATGAGAGTATGTGAGATCCCTAAATAACTCTAATGAGGATTTTATGATCGGATATAGGATACCTCCAGATTCTGAGAAATTACTACTGAAATCTTATATGGTACCACAGATAGACTCAGATCACTTACACGTGATGATATTAATGTTGATATTTGAATCTATGATTACTAGTGATTTGTGACTTGTGCTATTGTCTAAAAGAATTAATATTTTTGATGAAGCATAAGATTGCACTAATGTGTTAGTTAATTCTCTCAAATCAGAATTAGTGTTTATTGCTTATCAAGAATGTAATCTTGAAGAGAATTCTATGTTTTTCTGACGTTTTATCTTTTCTTGAGCAGTTTTAAAAATTATTTTATCTGAAAAGATGTTCTTGGGGGTCTTGGAAAATGAGCCAATTGGTTTAAAATTTTTAAAATTTATTTTTTATTTTTTTATTTTCTCAGACCCGTCCAATCAATTGGAGGAAACATCCCAATCGATTGGAGAGTACGGCCCAATTGATTGGACAAGCTCCAATCGATTGGACAGTGCGACGTTCGATTTTATAAAACCCAAAATGGGTCATTTTCAACCCCAATCAATCTGATCGCCTCCTAGATTTCTCCCAATCGATCATAGGTAACAGATCTACTGTTCACATAAGGTTTTGTGGAGCGAATCTCTCAATTTCCTTGCTTTCCACTTCACCCTCTTCATTGAGCTTTTGGGATATTTTTTGAGAAAAAAATAGAGATTTTCTGGTATTTTCTTCCTTTTTTGGTGCTCATGGCGACGAATCCTCGTCGTAGAAGAGCTCTTGTGCTTTCTGAGGAAGAAAGTGGTGATGAAGAACCGCTGATTCAAAGGACTCAATCGCGAGTCAAACGGGGTGGTCGACTCAATGGGTCGCGACACTCTGAGAGAGGTGAATCATCTAGAGCACCTAGGAGAGCTTGGGGTCGTGCCCGTCATAGCGATACTCCTCCGGTGAGTGCTCCTATTTCTCTATTTATTTTCGATTCTGCTAGAGAGCGCTTTGAGCATTTCTCTGGTCAAAAATTCACTACTGAGAGAGTAGTTGAGTTTAGCACCATTTTGGGTACTATGGTCCATTCACAGTTCGTATCTCGCGAGTGGATTCCTATCATTCGCTTGACCATTCTATTTTACCCTGTCCTGGTCAAACTATTTTATGCCAACATGCACGCCATTCAGTGTGATGACCCGAGTGAGTTGTCCTTCCAGACTTTTGTCTCTGGGGCTTACTTGACTATTACACCTGATCTTATTTCTACCCTGTTGGACATTCCTTGTCCGTCTACCTCATATGAGTACATTCCTAGGACTCGTGAGATGACGACTTCTAGGGTTACGTTGACCGAGACACTCACAGGGCAGATATTTGACTAGAGTACTTTCATACCTCTCACATCCCTTCTCCCTGAGTATCGTTTGTTGCACCTCATCTGTGGGTACAACATTGATCCACCTGGCCATAGGGCACAGGTGAACATTGATCGTTTGCAGCTTCTTTACCATCTCGGCACTGGATTTGTCATTGACCTTCCGAGGTTTATCTTTAGAGCCACGGTGAGAGTAGGTAGCCAGTTGGCTAACCATCCTTGTCTCCCATTCCCACTACTGGTGAGCTCTATATTATTGCATCTGGATGTGGCTATTCTAGCCAATGAGGAGGTGTGTGCTCCCATGGGGCCTATTGGGCCTTCGACCATCAGGAAGAGCATGTCTCGGGTTCGGAGAGTGACAGATGTCCATCCACACTTCGATAATATTTTCGACGAGGACATGGGGGATGATATCGAGCCAGGGGATCAACAGCCAGATACTGATATGCCTCCTCCAGAGACACAACCATCTTTTGACCAGCCTCCTGAGATGCCTGCTCCTTACTCATGTGAGTCTCTTCATCATTAGATGGTGGGATTCGATCAGCATCTCACAGTGCATGAGGAGCGGACGGCACAGACTTTCGCCGTCTAGAGGAGGGTCAAGAGATGATGCATCACTACATGGAGTACCAGTTCACCTTGATGGGCTTCAGACAGCATCCTCCAACTCATGGTCCTGATCAGCATGATGGTGCTGGTCCATCTACATAGACTCCTAGAGAGAATTATCTTTAGAGTTATCGGGTGTGTTTATTGTTATTATTGTACACCGATAAACTCAGAGTTTGTATGGTTATACTCTGCTTATGTCATATTTTGTTACAGGGTATAAACCAGTATGTATTTGGTTATGGATGTATATATTGCACTTGTTTATCATGATAATCTTCACTGCATGCTTATTATTTGCTTATATTTCTGTACCTTTGTCAATTTGTGATAAAAAAGGGGGAGAAAAAATCATAAAGGTAAAAATAAGTGGATGCATGAGAAAGGGGAGAGAAATTTAGGGGGAGAAAAATGTTTGATTATTTTTCCAATTTCTCTACTTGTGATGTGCATAATAATACTCACTGCATTTTATATGAATTATTAATTGCTGATGATATTACAGGATATGTATTGTTGGTAGAATGTGCAGGGAATAGATCAAAAGTCATTACACTATATCTGTTCGATTATCTTCAAGAGAGTGTGAGTTAGTGAGTGAATCATGTAAGAAGATGGAATTGTATTTTCTATTTTTTTACCTTCTTTATGATTAAATGTTTTTTGTCACGGAATTGCCAAAGGGGGAGATTATAAGGAATATTTTTATATTCAATTTGGCAAAGATTCCGTTTGACATAAAAACATTCGTGTAACCGTTTCTACGAGTACAAGTGTAGTGTGAAGATGTCGTGGTACACATACTTCGCCAACTACATGACTAAAAGACAGAGATAGCAAGAATCAGACGGTTGACGACAGGAGTCATCACGTAACTATCAATTTGTCAGTAACAATCGTGTACGCTCTATTAGGAAGGTAAGTGACTTAGTGGCCATAGGAGTTGATTAAAATGTACAAAATATAATGGTCAAACTTAATCATTGGACAGACCCAAGTCAAAGTCAATTTTATTGACTAGTGGGAAAGTCCAATCGATTGGACATGTGTCCCCAATCGATTGGACATAGCCCAATTGATTGGAGACACTTTGTAATCGATTGGACACTACGAGGTAGAAACATAATTGAGCCCAATCGATTGGAGACACTGTGTAATCGATTGGAGACTACGAGACAAAAATCTTTCTGAGTTAAATTGATTGGAGACTCTGATTAATCGATTGGAGTCTTCGGGACAAAGTTATTAATGGCAAATCGATTGGAGACTCTGATTAATCGATTAGAGCCTTCGAGACAGAAAGTTATAAATGTCAAATCGATTGGAGAACCCTGTGCAATCGATTGGTGCCTTCGAAATAGAAAACTTATTGAGCCCAATCGATTGGACACTTTTCCCCAATCGATTGGACCAAGTGTACACTCGATTGGACTTTGAACAGAATCGGTTTTATCAGATTTGAAATTCATGATTCCATTATCCCACGTTCCACACGACTCAGGGTCTTGCTATTCTATAAATATAACCCCTCTATGCCTTCTCTAAACACACACAGAGACACAGAGTAACTCAATCTTCAAGAGAGAGAAGCAAAGGCTATATTTAGTAGAGTATCCATTTCGAAGAGCAAGAAGCTTGTTTTCATTCACATCTTGTGAGCTTGTTCTCTTCTCAATCATAGCCAAGAGCTTGATCTTTACTCAGCCTAGGTTTTTCACTTCTATATTTAACCTAGTAAGCCTGAGAGTACCAGTGTGCGTAATATCCTGAACTTTCGTTCTAGGGTATTATGGTAAATTCACCTAATAAATGAAAACCTAAAACTTTTTCAGACTCTTATTATTATTTTTATGGTTTAATATCATGTATAAGTATGTATGCTTAATTTGGTTTCATTCTGACAACTTTGAAAAATCTATTATTTTTGAAACTCGCTATTTAGGGCTAAATTCCTGCTAAAAATAATGAATCATAACTTGTAGTGGACTTTTTCTTTCCCCAGCTAACATTCCAGAACTTTTATAAAAAAATTATTTTGTGGGCCTAAGACTCCAACAATATTCCTATTTTATCTTTACCAACTTACCTGTAAAATTTAGAACATTTCCTAAGACATAAAAACTCTAGTCGAAGATTTTGAGAGATTTTGACAAAATAATATTTTTCGTAATTTTTTTAAACTTTCCTATCATTCTTATATTTTCAAAAAAAATATTTAATTATAATTTATTTATTTAATAGGAGTGTGGGACCCGCGAATCACTTTCGGGTCATTCTGATATCACTTGACACTTTTCCAGTGCTTTAAACGTTTTTTTATGATTTTTATGTATTTAGACTACTTTTTATGATTTATGTGTCAATACCTTGATATATCAACTTTTAAATTATATAATATAGTTTAATTGAATTAATTAATAATTTTTTATGTTATAATTGTTGGGTGGGCCCGTATGGCCAATCCAGATGCCTTTTGGGCTTAATAATATTCTTAAATAAAGCCTAGTTGATGTATATGGGACTTGGGCCCATTTCTAACCCATTAGTAGTGTAAAATATAAGTTTTTGAGGGTTGAAAAAGTCAACCCTAGGAGAGTTACGAAAATTACTTAACCCTAATCCTTATGAGACCTATTCCTTCCCTAAACCTATTTATGAAAACCCTAAAGCTTTAGAAGCTTTCACAAACCTAACTCCATTGAAGAATAGAGAAAGCTCCATTAAACCTTCATCTGGGCATCGATTGCAATCGAGCAAGAAGGGAGAATTGACGGGGACTCTGAATGGAACAATATACCCCGTGTAGAGGACGATCCAACGACTTTCAAATTTGAAGAAACTTTTGATTTTCACTAAAGTTCAAGAAATCTTAAGGTAAGTGTGTTTGATCCATCCTATACTTGTTTTTCATCAAGATTTTGTTTATCTTTCATTAGATAATGGTTGATACTCATTATAAATTAATTTCAACAATATTTACTTTATTCTTATTGGGTTGATCTTTATTTTGGGCCACCATGATGGGTTTGGCCATGATTTCTTTTACACCTATAACGGATGACTATGTTTTTATCATTTTTGTTATACTTTTATAATTTAAATATTTTTATAATTATTTTTGTTAAATACATCTATGAATCTATTTTCCAAAACCGTTTAGTTTGTATTTTTCTGATTTGTATTGATTAAGTTATGATTTTTCTAAGTTATTGGACTTTACAAAATAACTCAGAATTTTAGATTTTACATGGTCCACTTCACTTGAGATTTCGATCTATATTTTTAACCTAAATATTTTTCTAATTATTTTTCATAGATACCTCTATCAATCTAATTTTTAGAACCTTTGCATTTATATTTTTCTGATTTGTATTGATTAAGTTATGATTTTTTAAGTTGTTGGATTTTACGAAAAAAACTAAAATTCTAGATTTTACATGGTCCACTTCACTTGGGATTTTGATTTATATTTTTAATCTAAATGTTTTTCTAATTATTTTCATATATACCACTATCAATCTAGTTTCTAGAATCTTTAAGTTTGTATTTTTCTGATTTGTATTGATTAAGTTATGATTTTTCAAACGTGCTAGACTTTTCTGTAAAACCCAAAATTCTAGATTTTACACTGTCCACTTCACTTGGGATTTGGATCTATATTTTTAATCTAAATATTTTTCTAATTATTTTTCATAGATACTATATGAATCTAGTTTTCAAATTAGTTAAGTTTGTATTTTTCTAATATTTATTTATTTAGTTATAACTTTTACAATGTGCTGGACATTTTTGTAAGACCCAAAATTTCATATTCTGTGCATTCTAATTCTTCAATAATTTTGACTTCGATTTTAGGAATAAATATTTTTAAATTTATTTTTCATAGAAACCTTAGTGAATATATTCTTCAAATTCATTAAGTTTGTATTTTTATAATTATATTTATTTAGTTATGATTTTTACAAGAAAATATGTTTTCTATGAAAAACCTATTTCTTAGATTTTGGACGATTAATGGCCTTGGAAACCCTTAGTGGTTCGGTCATGACTTATTGACTATTAAACCTAGATGGTTTGACCTATACTTGTATGCATGGGGATCCCACCCATGTGTCTTGGATCTCTCATAGGGTTCGGCCAAGTGTCTCGGATCCCTCTTTAGGGTTTAACCTTGTGTCATGGATTCCTCATAGGGTTCGGCCATGGTGTGTTGGATTCTCTGGCGATTTCCACTTATATTGTTTATTCGTGTTGATCGTGACCTTCAATGATTGTTACATGTTATTCATGTTTAACCCTAATTCGTTCCCATGTTATCACTTTTGATGATCATGTGTTTATTTATATTCTTATTTAAATGTTAAATACATGTGTGATTATGCCATGTAACCCTAGTACCATCTTGTTGTCATACCATGATCATCACGTCATTTCATATAAGGGGTGCAGAAGAGAACGGGGTTGAAGTATATTATATACGTTTATATTAGTTTTATCAATTAATCAGGGTTCAGTACCCTAGGGTGAAAGGCCCCAGACGTTATTATATCCTGTAGATGGGTCAATGAGACCGCTCCCAGTGCGGGAAGGAGATGGAGACCCTATGTGGTTATGGGTACTAGTTGCATTTGCATTTCGTACTCACTTGCATTCACCCTCATATTCATGTTATCCTTATTATATGATTGAGATGCATACCTTGGTTAAAAACTTGTATAGTATGATATCATACCATGTACACTGTTGTATTACTGGGCCTCGGCTCACGGTGCTACACCGATACCATTTTCACCTAATTGGACCACTAGGGGACATTCATGGATCACCTCTAGATTCGGGTACAGGTCGATCCACGGATTTTCGGGTTGTATCTGGGTATGCGAATTCGGGGCGTGACAGTGTGACTCAAACACCTTTTGAGCAACTTGGGGTTCAGGGTGTACTGAATCTTTCACCTTCTGCAAAGGCGGGAGTGTTGAAAATTAAGATTGGAGGAGCCAGTCGAAGGTAGGTTTGGGGTGTACCAAACTGAACAAGCGGATAAGGCTTCCTGGCTGGAAGGGTGCGCGTGGATTCGTAGCGTTGACTCAGAGGACGTGGTCGCATCAACAATAGGCCTTGGCTAAGGTTGGATGCGGTATTTGCAACGGTGATGTGTAGGTAACCTTTGTTTCGTTTAACTTTTCAGTTAGTTATACTTTCCGTCTGGACGTGGTCCCGTGGTTTTTCTTTGGCTAAGGTTTCCACGTAAGAATATCTTGTCTTGTGTGATTGTTTGTTTGTGTTCCGCATTATATCCTGATTAGATCAAATGACAAAAAGACAATATACCACAGAGGTATATTTGATTTGAGTCAGTTGTAATAATCATTTTCAAACAACCAAGGCATGAGATTTTATCCCCATACCGTAGACCAGTAAAACTGTATAGGTATATCTAAATTTAAATACCTAATCAACCCCTTGCTAGGTATATTAAGTTAAAGAGAATGGACCGGTGGAATTTCAGTTATAGGCTTCAGCATGTAACACTCACAGTGAATCCAATTGGAGACATTGTCGCACGAACTTAACAAACGAGTTCCGACTCACCCCAATCTTGTTCCAACACTTCAAATGTGTTGATACAATTGTGATCGAAGATATTGAGTCAAATTATGAGGTCCAGTTGTGAAAAAGTATGTTGTTATAGACTTAGGTATATAACACTCAAACTGAGTCCAATTAAAGACATTGAGGCACGAAAGGAATAAATGAGTTCCGACTCTCCCCAATCTTATTCCAACACTTCAAATACATTGAAACAATTGTAATAGAAGAGATTGAGTCAAATTATGAGGTCTGGTTGTAAAAAAATAACTAGTTATAGACTTAGGCTTGTAACACTCAAACTAAGTCCAATTGGAGACATTGTCGCACGAACAGAACAAACGAGTTTCGACTCTCCCCAATCTTATTCCAACACTTCAAATGTGTTGACACAATTGTAATGGAAGAGATTTAGTCAAATTACGAGGTCCGGTTGCAAAAAAGTAACTAGTTATAGACTTAGGCTTGTAACACTCAAACTAAGTCCAATTGGAGACTTTGTCTCACGAACAAAGCAAACGAGTTCTGACTCTCCCCAGTCTTGTACCAACACTTCAAATGTGTTGAAACAATTGTGATGGAATATATTGAGTCAAAGTATGAGCTCCGTTTGTGAAAAAGTAAGTTGTTATAGACTTAGGCATGTAACACTCAAACTCAGTCCAATTAGAGACATTGTCGCACGAAAGGTACAAATGAGTTTCGACTCTCCCTAATCTTTTTCCACCACTTGAACTGTGTTGAAACCATAGTAATGGAAGAGATTGAGTTAAATTATGAGGTCCGGTTGTGAAAAAGCAACTAGTTATAGACTTAGGCATGTAACACTCAAACTGAGTTCAATTAAAAACATTGTCGCACGAACAGAGCAAAACAGAGCAAATCCTATTCCAACACTTCAAATGTATTGAAACAATAGTAATGGAAGAGATTGAGTCAAATTACGAGGTCCGGTTACCAAAAAGTAAGTAGTTATAGAGTTAGGCATGTAACACTAAAACTGAGTCCAATTAGAGACATTGTCGCACGAAACGTGCAAACAAGTTCCGACTCTCCCTAATCTTATTCGAACACTTCAAATGTGTTGAAACAATAGTAATGGAAGAGATTGAGTCAAATTATGAGGTCCAGTTGTCAAAAAGTAAGTAGTTATAGACTTAGGCATGTAACACTCAAACTGAGTCCAATTAGAGACATTGTTGCACGAAAGGTGCATACGAGTTTCGACTCTCCCTAATCTTGTTCCAACACTTCAAATGTGTTGAAACAATTGTAATGGAAGAGATTGAGCCAAATGAAGTGGTCCGGTTGTGAAAAAGTAACTAGTTATAAACTTAGGCATGTAGCACTCAAACTGAGTCCAATTAGAGACATTTTTGCACGAACAGAGCAAACGAGTGCTGACTCTCCCCAATCTTGTTCCAACACTTCAAATGTGTTGAAACAATTGTGATGGAATATATTGAGTCAAAGTACGAGCTCCGTTTGTGAAAAATTAAGTTGTTATAGACTTAGGCATGTAAAACTCAAACTGAGTCCAATTAGAGACATTGTCGCACGAAAGGTACAAACGAGTTTCGACTCTCCCTAATCTTGTTCCAAGACTTGAAATATGTTGAAACCATAGTAATGGAAGAGATTGAGTCAACTTATGAGGTTCGGTTGTGAAAAAGCAACTAGTTATAGAGTTAGGCATGTAACATTCAAACTGAGTTCAATTAGAGACATTGCCGCACGAACAGAGCAAACGAGCTCCGACTCTCCCCTATCATGTTCCAACATGAAAGTAGGGTTTTTCCGTGTCGTCGAATCGGAAACCTCGGTTTCAACACATTTTTAATTTATCCGAGACATTTAACCTGTAAAATGAGCAGTTTTGCATAGTGGTTCGTGTCGGATGTCTATCCACACTCGGGATTAGTCGGATTAGCGCGAATAAGAACATGAAATGACAGATTTTTCCATAGAAATTGATGCAAATGATGGTGGGGTGAGAATGGTGATTAAATATTGATCTTAAACATTCATTTGAGGGGGTTGTAGCAAACAACTAATAATATCATTACCAACAAAAATAAGAAAATAAAATATGTAAATGACTAAGATTTATCCATTAATCAAAAACGTATTACAATGCCTTGAAATAACACTTTAAACAAAACAATAGAAATTCCAACGAACTAAAGCCTACTCTAAAGAGAGAAAGAGCAAGAAGGTGTAGATTTTAGAGAGAGAAAGTGGGAAAACTAGATAGATTTAGAGAGAGAGAGAGAGAACCTCAGCTTTTTCTTACCTTGGAATGTTCGGGCATGAAGGATGCATGATGCATGATGATTCTTCCATGTGGAGACTGATTTGGCTGTGAAGTAATCGGCCATGGAGTAGGCCATATGAAGAGGCCGATGTGATAGGGTGGAGCACGGACAACATGCTTGTGATCCAAAAGAGAGATCAACAATGGTGGTGTGGGAAAGGGTGCACACCGGAGAAGGGGGCTGCTGGTGGTAGTGGTAGTGGATGATAGCAAGGTGTGGAGGGCCGTGTGAGTGGTAGATGCACAGATGAAGCCGTTAGTTGCAGGTGCAACATCCAGCCTACTGGTATGTAGGTGCACAAGTGGTGCTTGGAGATCCAATCAGTGGGCAGTGCAGGTTCAAGACAGGGAGGAGCTTTAGTCCGGTTACTTAAGGTTGCAACCGGTAGCAGGTTGTTGGAAACCACCACCTGTCACCAATGGCAATGACGGTGATGATTTGCAGGGTGAAGGAGAAGCACTGTGAAGTGGAGGAGATGAAGCTCGCAGCAGGTGGGCGTGGTCTAGGTGAGGGCGTGGTGGAGCGGTGCAGCAGCACGTGAAATGGAGGAGGTGCCGACCACCTCCTCCTCTCTTCTTCTTTTCCTTCTCTTTTTCTTTTCTTTTTTTTTTCTGGTTTTCTTTCTTGCTTGAGAGAGGATGAAGACGGCGGCAGGAGAGAGAGGAGAGAGAGACGGACTTGACTGGTTGGGGGGCGCTGCCGGCCGGAGTTGCAGGCTGCAACTCCAGTAGAAAACGGGAATAAGAAGATGAAGAAAACGAAAATAAAAAAAAGATGAGAAGAAGAAGAAGAAGAAGAAGAAGAAGAAGAAGAAGAAGAAGAAGAAGAAGAAGAAGAAGGAGGAGAAGAAGACCCAGATGGCCGGAGTTGCTGCCTGCAACTCCGGCGAAGATGGAGAAGGAAGAAGAAGAAGAAAAAAGAAGAAGCCCCAAGAAGAGGAAATCGTCCCCGGGGTTTTTGGGGAAAGATGAGGTGAAGTAAGGAGGGGGATTAGGGTTCCAACGAACCCTTCTCTTCCCCGAAATAGGGATTTTTCGAAAATAAAAAATAAGAATTTTTTTTTTTTTTTTTAAAGTAAAACCTTACTTTTCTTTGGGGAATTTCCCCATTTAGTGGACCCCCCCTTTTTTAAGATTTAATTTAAATTATTTTGAAATTCACGGGGTCCACTAAATGGTCGGGCAGCGGGTCGATGATGATGGGCCCGACTACTGGCCCAAATATGGATTGATGATGTCCATCGTCTCACAAGATGATGTGACAGATAATCTGATGGTCAGACTGAAGATGACTTGATCAGGATCCAGATTGGCAGGCCGACGGATTTAGAGAGATCCGACGGTCTGATGGACGATCCAACGGTCCGATGGATGATCCAACGGTCCGATAGCTTAGGGAGATGGGCCAGAGCTAACGGGCAGGAGTTCTGGGGTTAGGTCAGTAGATCCAATGACCGAGAGATGAAGAGAGAGAGAATAAGGAGAGATGAGATAGAAAATTAGGGGGAGGAGAGAGAAAATATCAGAAAATGGAGATAAAAGTATTGGCAGAGGGTCTGGAACCCTGGTCTTCATTGTGACCATCCTCACGCTTCTCCAGTAGAGTAGACTATCATTCTTTGCTGACTCATGTGGCTTTAAACGCTTTGGTCCGTCTCTTGGTCATTGGCTCTTCTGCTCTCTTCGTTCTTTGGGCCGACTTTTTGGTCCTCTTATTCAGCCCATATTTGGCCCATATCTTCTAGTCATAGCATGTGGGCTCTTTAAGCTTTGATAATAGGCTTTCCTGATCGATGTGGGCTCGCAAGTCTCGAGAAGTCCCATCGGGGTTTCCTGCGACAGAAGAAGCGCGTAATGAGACTTTATCAGAACGACTTAATGTCTAGACTTCCAAAAATAGGTTTAATGCATGCAAATATACCATTTCGTCCAGAAAATGTGTTCTACGCAACAGAAGAGACTATTACGTAGAGAAGTAGATAAATAGAGTATTTTATGTAGGAGAATGCAATAACGCTAAAAGGATAATTGCTTAAAATAAGCACTTTTGAGCGAATATCACAACATTTCAAATGTGTTGAAACAATTGTAATGGAAGAGATTGAGTCAAATTACGAGTTCCGGTTGCGAAAAAGTAACTAGTTATAGACCTAGGCTTGTAACTCAAACTGGGTGCAATTAGTGACATTGTCGCACTAGCAGAGCAAACGAGTTCCGAGTCTTCCCAATCTTGTTCCAACACTTCAAATGTGTTGAAACAATGATAATGGAAGAGATTGGGTCAAATTACGAGGTCCAGTTACGAGAAAGTAACTAATTATGGACCTAGGCTAGTAACACTCATAGTGAGTACAATTAGAGACATTGTCACACGAATTCCGACTGTCCCCAATCTTGTTCCAACACTTCAAATGTGTTGAAACAATTGTAATGGAAGATATTGAGTCAAATTACGAGGTCCGATTGCGAAAAAGTAACGAGTTATAGACTTAGGCTTGGAACACTCAAACTGAGTCCAATTCGAAACATTGTCGCACGAAAGGTGCAAACGAGTTCCGACTCTCCCTAATCTTGTTACAACACTTCAAATGTGAATGGAAGAGATTGAGTCAAATTACGAGGTCAGGTTGCCAAAAAGTAAGTTGTTATAGACTTAGGCATGTAACACTCAAACTGAGACCAATTGGAAACATTGTCGCACGAACAGAGCAAACGAGTTCCGACTTTCCCCAATCTTGTTCCAATACTTCAAATCTATTGAAACATTTGTAATGGAAGAGATTGAGTCAAATTACGAAGTCCGGTTGCGAAAAACTAACTAGTTATAGACCAAGGCTTGTGACACTCAAACTGAGTCCAGTTAGAGACATTGTCACACAAACAGAGCAAACGAGTTCTGACTTTCCCCAATCTTGTCCCAACACTTCAAATGTGTTGAAACAATTGTGATGGAAGAGATTGAATCAAATTACGAGGTCCGATTGTGAAATAGTAACTAGTTATAGACCTAGGCTTGTAACACTAAGACTGAGTCCAATTAGAGACATTGTCGCATAAACAGAGCAAACGAGTTCCGACTCTCCTCAATCTTGTTCCAACAGTTCAAATGTGTTGAAACAATTGTAATGAAAGAGATTGAGTCAAATTACGAGGTTCGATTGCGAAAAATAACTAGTTATAAACTTAGGTATGTAGCACTCAAACTGTGTCCAATTACAGACATTGTCGCACGAAAGGTGCAAACGATTTCTGACCCTCCCTAATCCTTTTCCAACATGATATTCGCTCAAAAGTGCTTATTTCAAGCAATTATCCTTATAGCGATGTCGCATTCTCCTAAGTAAAACTTGTCTTTTCAGCGACTTTTCCACATAAGAGTTTCTGCCATTACGTAGAATGCATTCTTTAGACGAAAATCGATTATTTGCATGAAATATACACATTTCGGATAGTCCAGTATCAAGCCGTTTTAGCTGAATCTCATTACGCGCTTTTGCACTTGCAGGAGACCCTATCGGGCGATTCTCGAGGACTAACGGGCCCACGATCAACCACAGAAGACTTCTATCAAAGCTTAAAGAGCCAACAGGCTAGAATAAAAAGATAGAAGACATGTACGGGCAAAGTTAGAAGATTGTAGAGTCAGAACAAGGACTAAGAGAGCGAATAATATATGGAGACCAAGAGCAGGACTTAGGTGTTAAAGGCCACACCAATTAACATTAAATGATAAGTTTGACTAATTGGTGGAGTGGACGAGAGAGAATAAAGAAGACTAGGGTTCAAGACCCTCCAATGTTTTTATTTTTATATTTTTCTCTCACCTCTCTCTTATTTCTCTCTCTATTTATCTTGGCCCATGACCGAGGCCCATGACCCATACCCATGACCCATGTCCATGCCCATGACCATGACCCATGCCCATTTGCAACAAGAAGAGAGAATTGGTCTCACTTGACCGATTCTTCTCTCTCCATATCTCTCTATCCTAGTCACTCTCTCTCTCATCTAACTAACCCATTCCCAACCGTTGGATCTCTCTAGATCCAACGGTCATCATTTTTACAACAAGCAAAAAAGAAAAAAAAAAGTCTATAAGAGATTCATTATCTCTCCTTTTTGGGTTGGTTTCCTCCCCCTTCTCTGTCTCTCTTTCTTCTTTCTTCTCTTCTTCTTCAAACTTCTTCTCCGGCAACGGCGCCATTTGAAATTAAGGTGGCACTGTTTTGCGCCAAAGAGTCAACAAAATGCCACATGTGATATACTATGCGAGTAAGACTTTAAACTCGGCTCAGTTAAACTACTCCACTACTGAAAAAGAACTTCTGGCCGTTGTTTTTGCTCTGGATAAATTCAGACCATACTTATTGGCCACTAAAGTCATAGTTTATACGGATCATGCGGCTCTGAGATATCTAATGCTCAAAAAGGAAATGAAGCCGAGATTGATAAGATGGATCCTTCTATTACAGGAATTCGATCTAGAGATCAGGGACAAGAACGGAACTGAGAATGTTGTGGCTGATCACTTGTCAAGGCTGACTTTAGAGTCTAATTTTGAATCTCAGCCCATTCTCGAAACTTTTCTTGACGAACAACTGTTCGCTATCTCCGTCACCCCATGGTATGCTGACATTGTCAATTACCTAGTGACGGAGGAAATACCATCTCATTGGTCAAAACAGGACAAAAATCAATTCCTGGCAAGAGTTAAGTATTACTCTTGGGACGAGCCTTATTTATATAAATACTGTCCTGACCAGATTATTCGTCTTTGTGTCCCTGAATCTCAGCAGTTGAATATCTTGTCCTCTTGTCATGACCAACCATGTGGTGGTCACTTCAGTTCCAAAAAGACGGCTGAGAAAATCCTACAATGTGGATTCTACTGGCCATCACTGTTTAGAGAAACACATATCTACTGCAAGGCCTGCCCTAATTGTCAAAACCTTGGAAGAATTTCACAGAGAAATATGATGCCCTTGAATCCTATTCAAGTCGATGAAATATTCGATATGTGGGGTATTGATTTCATGGGGCCCTTTCCTACATCCAATGGTTTCCAATTCATCCTCCTAGCTGTGGACTATGTCTCTAAGTGGATTGAGGCAATTCCTACAAGAACCAATGACCATCAAGTTGTGGTGAGATTTTTGAGGGAGTACATCTTCACAAGATTCGGAGCTCCCAAAGCCATTATAAGTGATGGGGGTAGCCATTTCTGCAATAGAGTTTTTGAAAAGTTAATGAAAAAGTACGGTGTAACTCATAAGGTTGCCCTTGCTTACCATCCGCAGACCAGCGGTCAAGTCGAGGTCTCCAATCGGCAAATCAAGCAGATACTAGAGAAGACAGTCAATACAACTCGTAAAGACTGGTCTACACGCCTCTCAGATACTCTATGGGCTTACCAAACAGCTTATAAAACTCCCTTAAATATGTCTCCATACCGGTTGGTTTATGGTAAACCTTGTCATCTCCCTGTTGAGATTGAGCATCGCGCCCTATGGGCGATCAAAAAACTCAATTTCGACTTAGACGCAGCAGGAGAGGAAAGGAATTTACAACTCAATGAATTGGATGAACTGAGAAATGATTCATATGCCTTGTCAAAAAAATATAAAGATAAAATGAAATGGATACATGACAAGAGCATTCTTAGGAAGGATTTCTACCCGGGACAGAAAGTCTTACTTTATAATTCTAGACTTCACATCTTCCCTGGAAAATTGAAATCCCGATGGTCGGGCCCATTTATTGTTACTGAAGTCAAGCCCTATGGGGCTATAACTATTGAGGATCCGAAGGATAATTCAACCTTCCAGGTCAATGGACAGCGTCTTGATATTCGCTCAAAAGTGCTTATTTTAAGCAATTATCCTTTTAGCGTTATTGCATTCTCCTACGTAAAATACTCTATTTACCTACTTTTCTACGTAAGAGTCTCTTGTGTTGCGTAGAACACACTTTTCTGGACGAAATGGTATATTTGCATGCATTAAACACATTTTCGGAAGTCTAAACATGTAGTCATTCTGATAGAGTCTCATTACGCGCTTCTTCTGTCGCAGGAAACCCCGATGGGACGATTCTCAAGACTTGTGGGCCCAAATCAATCATGAAAGCCCATTATCAAAGCTTAAAGAGCCCACATGCTATGACTAGAAGATATGGGCCAAATATGGGCTGAATAAGAGGACCAAAAAGCCGGCCCAAAGAACGAAGAGAGCAGGAGAGCCAATGACCAAGAGACGGACCAAAGCGTTTAAAGCCACATGAGTCAGCAAGGAATGATAGTCTACTCTACTGGAGAAGCGTGAGGATGGTCACAGTGAAGACCAGGGTTCCAGACCCTCTGCCAATACTTTTCTCCATTTTTTTTGATACTTTCTCTCTCATCTCTTCTTATTCTCTCTCTCTCTTCATCTCTCGATCCTCGAATCTACTGACCTAACCCCAGAACTCCTACCCTTCGGCTCTATCTCATCTCCCTTAGCTTTCTGACCGTTAGATCTTCCATCGGACCGTTGGATCTTCAATCGGACCGTTGGATCTCTCTAGATCCGTCGATCTACCAATCTGGGTCCCAATCAAGTCACCATCCATCCGATCGCCATCAGAATGTCTGTCACATCATCTTGTGAGACGATGGACATCATCAGTCCATGTGGGCCAATAGCCGGGCCCATCATCATCGACCCGCTGTCCGACCAGTTAGTGGACCCCGTGAATTTCAAAATAATTTTAATTAAAAAATGGGGGGTCCACTAAATGAGGACATTCCCCAAAGAAAAGTAGCATTTTACTTAAAAAAAAATATATATATATATATATATATATATATATATTTTTCTTATTTTTTTATTTTCAAAAATTCCCTATTTCCATTAAAGGAAATAAGGAAGCTTTAAAAGGGGAGAAGAGAGGGTTCGAAACCCTAATCTCCTAATCCCTCTCCTCCTCTCCTTTCCCCAAAATTTGCCCCCCACGTTTTCCCCTTCTTCCCCCTCCTTCTTCTCCTCTTCTTCCTTCTCGTCTTCTTCATCTTCTTCATTTTTTTTACCGGAGTTGCAGGTCTGCAACTCTGGCCAGCAGCAACTTGTCCACCCGCCTAATATTTTTAAAGTAAAACACTACTTTTTTATGGGGAATCTCCCCAATTAGTGGACCCCCCATTTAATTAAAATTATTTTGAAATTCGCGGGGTCCACTAACTGGTCGGACAGCGGGTCGATGAAGATGGGCCCGGCTACTGGCCCGCATGGATTGATGATGTCTATCGTCTCACAAGATGATGTGACAGACAGTCTGATGGCGATCGGATGGATGGTGACTTGATTGGGACCCAGATTAGTAGATCGATGGATTTAGAGAGATCCAACGGTCCGATTGAAGATCCAACGGTCAGAAAGCTAAGGGAGATGAGATAGAGCTGATGGGCAGGAGTTCTGGGGTTAGGTCAGTAGATTCGAGGACCGAGAGATGAAGAGAGAGAGAGAATAAGGAGAGATGAGAGAGAAAGTATCAGAAAATAGAGATAAAAGCACTGGCGGAGGGTCTGGAACCCTGGTCTTCACTGTGACCATCCTCACGCTTCTCCAGTAGAGTCGACTATCATTCTTTGCTGACTCATGTGGCTTTAAATGCTTTGGTCCGTCTCTTGGTCATTGGCTCTCCTACTCTCTTCGTTCTTTGGGCCGGCTTTTTGGTCCTCTTATTCAGCCCATATTTGGCCCATATCTTCTAGTCATAGCATGTGGGCTCTTTAAGCTTTGATAATGGGCTTTCCTGATCGATGTGGGCTTGCAAGTCTCGAGAATTGTCCCATCAGGGTTTCCTGCGACAGAAGAAGCGCGCAATGAGACTCTATCAGAATGACTTCATGTCTAGACTTTCGAAAATGTGTTTAATGCATGCAAATATACCATTTTGTCCAGAAAAGTGTGTTCTATGCAACAAAAGAGACTCTTACGTAGAAAAGTAGATAAATAGAGTATTTTAACGTGGGAGAATGCAATAACGCTAAAAGGATAATTGCTTAAAATAAGCACTTTTGAGCGAATATCACAACCCCCAACCAGCATGTTGCCAATCCTTGGCAATTAGTGCGAAATAAATGAGCTTAAAAGGGCTCTGCACATGCTGCACACTTTTTCATATTAGCTCCGGGAAAACACCGTTCGTCAAATTATTGAATGGATGCAAAAACAGTTACATGTTAGCGAAGAGTTTGAAAGTTTTGGCAAGACTACAGACTGATAATCAAGACCCAGAATAGTCAGACTCTGCGTGTGTGTGTGCTCAACATTCTCATCATCCGACAGTAAAGATTTCCAGATCACCTCTAAGTTTTTCTGCCTCGACCTCAAATCTCACATGTTTAGCACTCAGAATAGAATCACACAAGAAGGGTTTTCTTCTTTTCTCTCAATTTATATGTGAGGAGATGTATTTAATATAAAGAGGCAAAAGATCTCACATATGTTTTATTTGAAGGAAGGACATCTTTAACAAAAGAAGATCTCATGATTGGAATACCACTTCACTCGGGAACGTCAGATCAAACTCTATAGCTTCTCTTTCTCCAATCTCCACATTTTATGATCGTACTATCCTAGAATCAAGTAGGACTTTCCTGGGTTGTAATGAGGCTTAGGTCAGGTGTAGAGAGATAAAGGAATACAGGATTTCAAAGATCTTGAGAGGATATTGCCATTTTCTTGAATTTTTCCTGCGGCGTAACATGATATTCGCTTAAAAGTGCATATTTTCCACTGTTATCTTCTAAGCATTTTCACACTCTCCTACGTTAAAATGCTCTATTTATCTACTTTTCTACGTAAGAGTCTCTTTTGTTGCGTAGAACACACTTTTCTGGACGAAATGGTATATTTGCATGCATTAAACACATTTTTGGAAGTCTAGACATTGAGTCATTCTGATAGAGCCTCATTACGCGCTTCTTCTGTCGCAGGAAACCCCGATGGGACAATTCTCGAGACTTGCAAGCCCACATCGATCAGGAAAGCCCATTATCAAAGCTTAAAGAGCCCACATGCTGTGACTAGAAGATATGGGCCAAATATGGGCTGAATAAGAGGACCAAAAGGCCGGCCCAAAGAACGAAGAGAGTAGGAGAGCCAATGACCAAAAGACGGACTAAAGCGTTTAAAGCCACATGAGTCAGCAAAGAATGATAGTCGACTCTACTGGAGAAGTGTGAGGATGGTCACAATGAAGACCAGGGTTCCAGACCCTCCGCCAGTGCTTTTCTCTCTATTTTCTGATACTTTCTCTCTCATCTCTCCTTATTCTCTCTTTCTCTTCATCTCTCGGTCCTCGAATCTACTGACCTAACCCCAGAACTCCTGTCCATTGGCTCTATCTCATCTCCCTTAGCTTTTTGACCGTTGGATCTTCCATCGGACCATTGGATCTTCAATCGGACCGTTGGATCTCTCTAGATCCGTTGATCTACCAATCTGGGTCCCAATCAAGTCATCATCCATCCGATCGCCATCAGACCATCTGTCACATCATCTTGTGAGACAATGGACATCATAAATCCATGTGGGCCAGTAGCCGGGCCCATCATCATCGACCCGCTGTCCGACCAGTTAGTGGACCCCGTGAATTTCCAAAGAATTTTAATTAAATTTCAAAAAAATGGGGGGTCCACTAATTGGGGAGATTCCCCATAGAAAAGTAGATTTTTACTTAAAAAAAAAAATATATATATATTTTTTTATTTTCAAAAATACCCTATTTCCATTAAAGGAAATAGGGAGCTTTATAAGAGGAGGGAGAAGGGTTCGTTCGAACCCTAATCCTCCTCTAATCCCCTCCTTTCTCTCCCCAAAAAGATCCTGCTCTTTTTTCCCTTCTCTTGGCCGTTTATCCTCCCGCTTCGCCATCTTCTTCTTCATCTTCTCTTTCACGTTCTCACCGGAGTTGCAGCAGCAACTCCAGCCGTCTCCCCACATTCTTCCCTTCTTCTTACTTCTTTCTTCTTCTTCTTCTTCTTCTTCTTCTTCTTCTTCTTCTTCTTCTTCTTCTTCTTCTTCTTCTTCTTGCTGCCCGGACAGCAACACCAGAACCGTGCTGCCTCCTCCTCTATCACCGTCTTCTTCATCAAGTTGTCGCCGGAGTTGCAGGTCTGTAACTCCGGCCATCTCCCCTTCTTCCTCTCCATTTCCTTCTCCTCTTTCTCCCTCTTCTGCCTGCACTTAAGGCACTCCTACAACCGTGCATCAGATCGCGGCCATCACCCCATCCACGAGTTGCAACCTGCAACGCCCCTCCACCACCGTCTTCTCCTTCCTCCTTACAACGCCTCACCTTCCCTTGGGATAGACGGTGACTGTTCTTCCAACAGCCACCATCGTTTCCATCTCTTCTCTTTTGATGGATCTGGATCATCTTCTCCATTGGAAAAGGAGGAAGACGTCCACTACTGCTGGCCTACAAACAGATCTCGATCGGTTGCTGATCTCTCCACTCTCTCCTTCACGCACAGCTGCCCTCAACTTGCGTTATACATCCAGCCACTTGTAGCCACCGTCTCATGCGCCATAGCCATCGTTTCATGCACCACAGCCGTTAGCTTCCATCCCTACGCCTGTTCCACCGCTCAAAACAGTCATCTCTCCACCGCCCTCACCCTTCTCTTTTTCCTCATCGTCTCATCAAAAGAAAAAGAAAAGAGAAGAAGAAGAAGAGGATAGGAGAGGATAGCCCTTACCTGATCACCGCCATCACCATTACCCCCCTCCACGATCTAAGGACGTTGCTAATCCAAGGATTTGCTGCTGCCATTTCCACGACCCTGCAATCTAGATTGGGTCTCCAACGTGTAGCTCCATACTCTAAGCTATTGTGCTCACATCACCGGCTTGCAAACCAGCACGTCCTCACCTCCCTCACCTTTATCGACCCTCTCACCAAGCACCAGCAGCACCGCAGCTCTCTCATCCACCACCCAACGGCTACTGCATCCAGGTCTGCAACACACCAGCGACCTTCCTTGCTGCTCCGTCCAGCCACTGCCATAAGATCTCTATCGCCAGCCACTTCTTTCTCGCCTCTACGGTGTTGTCCTCTAAATGGGGTAAGCCTTCTCTCTCTAAGCTCAAGAACAAAAGTTTGTTCTTCTCTCTTTCTCTAGATTCTAGATTTTCTCATTTAGTTTTCCTTCTATTTCTTTTCTCTCTCTAGGACTTTCTCCCTTTTTTTCTCTCTCTTGATGTTTCTTTCTCTCTCTAGATTTTCATGTTGTTTTTCTTTTATTGCTTTTTAGTTAGGAATTGTTCATTCAAGCAATGTATTTCTTTTAGTTTAATTTGATTAATAAAATAGTTTATTTTCAGTTCTATTTATTGTCTTCATTATTTCGTAGGCTTTCGATGGTCCATAAATTCTCTCTCTAAAAATATCATGTTTTAAAGTGAACCATCACTCTCACCCCTCCATTCTGTCTTTTTAGCAATTTCTATGGAAAATTTTGTCATTTCATGCTCTGAATCGCGCTAGTCCGACTAATCCTGAGTGCGGATTCGACTCCGACTTTCCACTGTGCAAAGAATTGCGTATTTTGCAGGAATAAGTCTCGGATAATTACAAATTGTGTTGAATCTAGGGTTTCCGTAACCAACGACGCGGAAAATACCTACTTTCATAACACCATTATCTGGTTCTTTTTCCTTTTTTCGTATTTTTCTCTTTTTCTTGATATTTCTGAGACTGCTCAATTTCTTTTCAGCTATTTTTCATATTTTGTTTTCAGCTTGAACCACTATTTTTCCTTTTGATTCTTCTTCTTTACTTTTCTTTTCACTCTTTTGTCCATCTCAAAATAAGGGTAGCCAGTCATGCTTCGTAGCTATACTGGATTTTAGGTTGATGGGTTTACAAAGAAAAGGCTTTCATAGAAGGGTTCAAGGGGTTTCTAGTGAAGTATAATTCAGGTGAGTAAAAAGGCTGAATGGTTCAGAAAAAATGGCCTAAATCATTTTCTAGGGTTTGCACTATCATGTATACTGTCTTAACTGGATACAGAGAAGGTTCTGTCGTAGTAATCCAATGTTGATGTCGTTCCGAGTTTTATGATCGAAGCAAAAGATAATGAGATCTCTCAACGAATATTGCGGGCATGAAGAATAGTGAGTCATCTTGTGACTCAGAATTGTTGTATAATCCTCCGAATTGATTAAAGGCTCGAAAGCTCACTGGGTTAGGTCTCCACAATTATTCTCACAGGATCTCTAGAGTTTCAAAACTTAGGATGACTCTGATATTGATAGTGTACAATTGTGCTGAATCTGAGTTTTTCTAAGTTTTAAAAACTGCTGTAGCCACGCTTGACTTGACTCAAAGCTAACCTTAAACAAAAATTGACATCCTCAATACTGACTTAACGGAGGTTTTCAGCTAATCAAAGTCAGGGTATTTGACACATTTTTGAAATTCTAGAAAACTTTTGGAGAACATCGGAAATCACCCAAAAAATCTTTTTTTTTTTTTTTTTTTTTATCAAAATGAAGACATGAGTTTTGGTAAATACCCACCCCCAACCAAAATACAGCACCGTCCTCGGTGCTCATGACCGGGACATAAAATGATAACAAATCAGTGATGATGATGCAAAGATTCAGGAAGGATGTTACCAAGTCGGCAGGAACTCGACAGTGTGTGGTACCTGATGATCGGAAGAATGAATGTACCTGCATTTCCAGAGATATAACAGTAATAACAAATGCATGAGACTCATGTACTCTAGGAATACCGGAATTGCCTTTCCGAAAGCGCTAAGTTTTACGTCTTCAGCCAGACATGACGGGGGTGAGAGGCACCCCCAACCAAGTTGGAGCTCAGGAGACTGAGTGGATCATCAGTCGACATAGACAGGATTGATGAGATCGATCTCAAAAGTCTGAATGAACAATACGTCAAGTTCATGGAACTGTTTTAGACGTTGCCCATTGACCTGAAAAGAGGAGTGATCCTTGGGATCCTCAATAGTGATTGCCCCAAAGGGTGTGACTTCTGTGACCGTATAAGGACCGGTCCACCTAGATTTCAATTTCCCAGGGAAGAGATGAAGACGGAAATTATAAAGAAGGACCTTCTGTCCTGGATGGAACTCTTTCATGAGGATGCTCTTGTCATGTATCCACTTCATTTTGGCTTTGTAATTCTTGGACAAGTTGTAGGCATCATTTCTGAGTTCTTCTAACTCATTCATTTGAAGTTTCCGCTCCTCCCCTGCGGAGTCTAGGTCGAAGTTGAGCTTCTTAATGGCCCACAGGGCACGATGTTCAATCTCTACCGGAAGATGACAGGGTTTCCCAAAGACCAGACGATAGGGAGACATATTGAGTGGGGTCTTGTAGGCGGTTCTGTATGCCCATAAAGCATCAGTGAGACGAGTAGACCAGTCTTTACGTGTGGTATTGACTGTCTTCTCCAAGATCTGCTTGATCTGACGATTAGAAACCTCCACTTGACCACTAGTCTGCGGATGATAAGCTAGGGCAACCTTGTGGGTTACCCCATACTTTTTCATTAATTGCTCGAATATCCTGTTGCAGAAATGGGTGCCCCCATCACTAAGTAGGATTTTCCCGCGTCGTTGGTTACGGAAACCCTAACTTCAACATATTTGTAATATTATCCGATTATCCTGTAAAATTCAACGATTCTGTATAGGGATTCGTGTCGGATGTCGATCCGCACTCGGGATTAGTCGGGTTAGCGCAATAATGAACATAAAATGATGGGAAATTTGCAAAGAACGTAACTCAATCACACTTAATTCATATTTATTTAACTGAACTTGTCTCTTACAATGAAAATCAAATAAAAATAACTAAACTAGAAAGCATTAAAAGAGATTAGGGTAGAGAGAGAAAGTGAAGAATGGAGAGAGAAACTAGAGAGAATGAGTTCTAGAGAGAGAAAGAGGTAAGATTATGACCATAGTGAGAGAAAACTACCTTGGGAAGCGATGTGTGTTGCTGCCTAAGTGAGATGCAGCAATGGTATTCCGTGGGAAGCACGATGGTGGAGATCTACCTTGAGGGAAGCTATGGCAGTGAAGTGCAGACCTGCAACTTAGAGTTGCAAGTCGATGGGTTGCTCCTCAAACCTACTGGAGAAGCCAATGGCTTGGGGGCGCATGAGGTGCATCATGGTGAAGACGATGGAGGTAGGCATCCTCTCTTTTCTTTCTTCCTCTTCTTCTTCTTTCTCTCTTTTTCTGGTTTTTTTTTTTATATTTTTTTTTTCTGGTTTGGGCGGAATGGTGTTGTAATGGCACTCCGTTCTTGCTGGTTCGCCCAGCAAGAACAATGGTGGATGGATGGGATGTATGCAGGGAATATGGGAGAGGAAGGATGGGTAGTCTAAAAACGTGGAGAGAGAGAATGGGAGAGAAGGCGCAGGCGGTATTGAAGATGGAGGTGGCTGACGGTGTGCACAACCAGTCCGTTTGGACCAGCAATGGAGGAGGGACGCACCTCCAACCAGATCGTGAAGGGAGCACGTGGTGGGTTTAGAGAGGAGGTGGCAAGGGTGATGGTTTCGCCGGATTGTTGGCCGTTCAGTCGGAGAAGCAGCAGGCCGGAGTTGCAGGTATGCAACTCCGATAATGGCGTTGAAGTCCGGCTACACGGTGGCTGAGATCGTGGAGATCCGTTGGGCAGCAACGGAATGAGAGGGGGAGTGAAGAGCTTGCAGATCGCAGTAGCCTGAGGACGTGGAAGAGAGCTTCTGCTGGCCGGAGTTGCAGACCTGCAACTCCGGCTGAAAAGAAGAAAGAAAAGAAGAGAAGAAGAAGAAGAAGAAAGAGGAGAAGAAAGAAGGAAAGGAGGAGAACGAGCGAAGGGAAAGAAGGGAGAGCTTTGGAGGAAGGAGAGGAAGAGATGGGAGAGGGATTAGGGTTTGGAAATTAGGGTTTATCCCCCTCCTTCCCCCTTTTAAAGCTTCCCTATTTCCTTTAATGGAAATAGGGGGTTTTTGAAAATAAAAAAATAAGAAATTTTTTTTTTTTTTAAGTAAAACACTACTTTTTTATGGGGAATCTCCCCAATTAGTGGACCCCCCATTTAATTAAAATTATTTTGAAATTCGCGGGGTCCACTAACTGGTCGGACAGCGGGTCGATGAAGATGGGCCCGGCTACTGGCCCGCATGGATTGATGATGTCTATCGTCTCACAAGATGATGTGACAGACAGTCTGATGGCGATCGGATGGATGGTGACTTGATTGGGACCCAGATTAGTAGATCGATGGATTTAGAGAGATCCAACGGTCCGATTGAAGATCCAACGGTCCGATGGAAGATCCAACGGTCAGAAAGCTAAGGGAGATGAGATAGAGCTGATGGGCAGGAGTTCTGGGGTTAGGTCAGTAGATTCGAGGACCGAGAGATGAAGAGAGAGAGAGAATAAGGAGAGATGAGAGAGAAAGTATCAGAAAATAGAGATAAAAGCACTGGCGGAGGGTCTGGAACCCTGGTCTTCACTGTGACCATCCTCACACTTCTCCAGTAGAGTCGACTATCATTCTTTGCTGACTCATGTGGCTTTAAACGCTTTGGTCCGTCTCTTGGTCATTGGCTCTCCTACTCTCTTCGTTCTTTGGGCCGACTTTTTGGTCCTCTTATTCAGCCCATATTTGGCCCATATCTTCTAGTCATAGCATGTGGGCTCTTTAAGCTTTGATAATGGGCTTTCCTGATCGATGTGGGCTTGCAAGTCTCGAGAATTGTCCCATCAGGGTTTCCTGCGACAGAAGAAGCGCGCAATGAGACTCTATCAGAATGACTTCATGTCTAGACTTTCGAAAATGTGTTTAATGCATGCAAATATACCATTTCGTCCAGAAAAGTGTGTTCTACGCAACAAAAGAGACTCTTACGTAGAAAAGTAGATAAATAGAGTATTTTAACGTGGGAGAATGCAATAACGCTAAAAGGATAATTGCTTAAAATAAGCACTTTTGAGCGAATATCAGTGCTCCTCTAGCCATGGCTGCTCCTCCTTCTTCATGTTGGTCCGCTGCCTGCGCATCACCAACCAGCAAGGCTCCCATGCTCCACCACCCCTTGCTGCTGCAACCGTTTCAAAGATTACCGGAGTTGCAGGTTGCAACTCCGACGATCTCCATTGCAGCCAGCCACCGTTTTCTCTCTTCCAGCACCTCGCCATCTCCTGCAGCACCGCCCCAATGATGGCTGCTCTTCATCACTCCACCTCGAGTTGTAGGTCCGCCTGCGACCTCTCTAACGCTTCCACCAGCAAACCAGCCACCACCTCATTAATCCTACACGGTGGCTGTTTCCCAACAGCCACCACCGTCTTTCATCCTCCCTTCCTCTTTCACCAAACCACCAAGGAGAAAATCAGAAAGAAAGGAAGGAGGAGAAGAGAGAAAAAGAGAACGAAAAAAAAAATAAAATAAAATAAAATGAAAAGGTATGAGTTGCTGTTACCGTCCGCTTCCCACCTACTACTGACCACCATTAAAACCGCCCGGAGAAGCTTCTTCGGCGACTTGTAGATCTACTGCCCCCCCCACCTGCTGGTGTACCCCTCATCTCTATCAAAAAGCGGCACCGTGCGCCACTCAGGTAAGTTCCAGAAACTCCACCACGCTGCCATGCACAACCACTTCGCCGCTGGTAACTAGCAGGTTCTATGTTCCTGGCCATCCAATAGAGTTCCATCCGTGCTACTCCATGCACGATCCAGATCGGGGTGCACTCCTCCAAGGCCGTGACTCACAGTTAGAAGCTTGCATCTCCAGATCTGAACCACAACATTTGTCGGTGGCTCATCCACTTGCAGGTCCTCTCCATGCTGTTGGAGATTACCTTCATCATCATACTTACCATTGGGAAGTGAAGACCGGCAAACTCCCCACCATTTGCTGCCTATATCGCCACCACTTCATGCTTCACCACCATTCTTGGCCGAAAAACCACCAATCAACACCATGTCAGTTCACCTTTGGCAGTCCAACCTCACCCATTCATTGATGGCTGATATCCGGCTCACCACTCTGGTAAGTTACATGGTGAGCGTTTTCTTTCTTCTCTCTATATTTTCTCTCTCTAGAGTTAGATTATCTCTAGAGATCCCCAGGCTGATCGCCTTTTTGCACCACCGACTCCATTCGGTGAATGCAAGAGGGTGAGTTTTTCTCTCACCTCTACCTTGTCGACCGGTAAACGACCGAGGTGTGAAAATCTCTCTCTACCTTCTTCCTCTCTCTCTAAAATCTCTTTTTACATGCTTTCTTACATGCTTTCTAGAATAGATTTACCGCTTTATTTATTTGTCATTTATTTCATGTAAGCAACAGTTTAATTAATGCAATTTGATTTCGATAATTTTAGTCTTCTCTGGATCTTATTTGGATGTGTTTTAAATCGACTCGCCCTTCTCATCTCTTCTATCATTCTCCTTTTTCTCTTGTATATTATCTATCATTTTATGTTCTTATTCGCGCTAATCCAACTAATCCCGAGTGCGGATCGACATCCGACACGAATCCCTATACAAATCTGTCAATTTTGCAGGATAATCGGATAAAAATTACAAATTGTGTTGAAGTTAGGGTTTCCGTAACCAACGACGCGGAAAAACCCTACTTTCACGTCTCAAACCTTTTCAAGAATTAGACGTGTAATCTATTCAAACCTTCGAGATATATCTTATTGATCCAATATATGAAGACTGATGTTTCTGTCAGTCTCTCTGAGCTCCAACTTAGTTGGGGGTGAATTTCACCCCCGTTGTGTCTGGCTGAAGACATAAAACTTAGCGCTTTCGGAAAGGCAATTCCGGTATTCCTAGAAGTCATTGAGTCTCATGCATAATTCTTTTATTTCATATATTATTATGGCTATGCAGGTACAATTCCTCTCACTACTATCAGGTATCACCAAATCTCAGCCATACTGGTATAACTCTTCCTCTAACATGCATCACATTCAGAGTTTGCATACATTTTAGTCCCGGTCTGAGCACCGAGGACGGTGCTGTATTTCAGTTGGGGGTGGGGATTTATCAAAACTCATGTCTTCATTTCAAAAAAAAAAAAAAAAAAAAAAAACTGAGAAAAATGAGAAAAAGATGTATTTTTTGGGTGATAACCTGTGTTTTACAAAGTTTTCTGAGTACTTTCGAAATGCTTTTCAAATCCTTTACAATGATGAGTACAAACTTTTCGGAAAGTCTATTTATTGAAAAGGATGTCTGTTTTGAAAAATCACTTATTAGCTCTTCATTCAATTTGAAAGCAAACATTACTACAGTGGATTGAAAAATCTTTGAAAACTCAGATTCAGCAAAAATGTTCACATATCAATGTCAGAAATATCCGAAGTTTAGATATCCAGATATCCAAAAAGAACAAGTGTAGAGACCTAACCCAGTGAGCTTTTGAGCTTTTCATTATTTTTGAGGGTTATAAAATTATTCTGAGTCACAAGATGACTCACAATTCTTCTACTTTCCAAATATTCCCATTGAGTGATCTCATTAACCCTTGCTTTGGTCATGGAACTCAGAACGACATCAAATTCGGATTATTACAGAAAGAATCTTCTCTATATCCATTCGAGACATCGAAGATGAAAGTACAAACCCTAGAAAATGATATAGGCCATCTTTCTAACCAATCAGACTTTTTAGCTTCCCTAACATCTATACCGTTAGAAACTATTTTTGAGCCTTTTGATGAAAACATTTTCTTGTTAACCCATCAACCAAAAACCCAATCCCAAAAAGAGTTCAATACGATAACCTACTTCTGAGAGGGATCAAAGAGTATTTGGTATGATTACACCAAGAAAAGAAAATACGTGTTATTGTAAGAGGTCTACAGCAGAGGTTCAACTGTACTAAAATTACAGACCTCTTCTTGGACATGAGGGAAATATCACACAGATTTGGAGTGATAAACAGGCTTCTGGACCGCAACATCAAGGGCGGAAACTAATTTTGTCAAATCTTTAAATAGGGATTTTAGCACTTGATCACCTTGTGCTTTATGTCCCATGGAAATCTGGGAGATTCGAGTGTCATGACAACACTCAGGATTGGTATACCAGTGCTTGGAGTTATCGCCTAGATATTCAAAGAAATTATGGTAGGTCTCGAATAGAGGCCGTTGATCAGTTGCCATCATAGAGATGTGAGTCTCTCAGAAGAGGGAGATAGATTAGGTGATAGATACCGGTGCGGTAGACTAACTCTCAGATCGAATCAGTCTCGGGATGGATCAAATCCAAATGAGCATATGCTTAAAATGCAAGCCCCTAGAGTCGGTAAGAGATTACGATACCGAATGAGCCTAGATGATGCACACGGAGCAACAGATAATCCTAATCTAAACAATCAGGATAGTATTATGAATTATCTTGTTAGTGTAGGGATAGTATAGATTATGACAGTGGGCAGACCACTGGTTTATTTTCTATTACCCTCCGTACTAACTCTTCACTCTGTAAGTTCTCACCAGGATACACTTGAAAGTAGGATTTTTCCGCGTCGTTGGTTACGGAAACCCTAGAATCAACATATTTGTAATTATCTGAGACTTTAATCCTGCAAAATTAGACAATTCTTGCACAGTGGAAAGTCGGAGTCGTATCCGCACTCGGGATTAGTCAGATCAGTGCAATAAGAAACATAAAATAATAGGAATTCATCGATCTTGAATCAAAATAAACTTTATTTCATGGATTCAAATGTAACTTACAACTCAAACATGAAACAATTAATCTAGAAAACAGTAAAATTGAATTAGAGAGAGAAAGATACGAGAGATGAAAGCTAAGTAGAGATAGAAAATATCAAAACCTAGAGAGAGAAATAAGAGATCTAGAAAGAGAAACTAGTGTAAAGAGAGAGAAAGACGAACGTAGAGAGAGAAAGATGAAAGTAGAGAGAGATCTAATCCTAGAGAGAGGTCTAGAGAGAGAAAGGAAAGTAAAAGTAGAGAGAGAAAATGATGAGAGAGAAAGTGGAGAAAATAGGGAGAGAAACTAAAGAGGAGAAGAGAGAGAGAGAGTACTCACCCTTTTAGAAACTTACCCAAAGAATCGGACTCCCCTGTGATGAAGATGGTTCGGTAGAAGGAATACAGCCCGCGGGAGGTGTTGCACACGCATAGAGGAGGGTATGCCGTCCGTAGAGATGGTAGTGGCTTGGAGAGATCTTGAAGAGATGTTGGTTTTTGAAAGGAAGGATGATAGAATGTTTGCTGGTTTGGCCAGCAACTATAGAGGATCGAATGGCCAAGATCAACCAATCACGCGATGTAGAAGATGAAGAAAATGAGGAAGATACATAGATGTGCTGCAAGGACGTGCAGCAAGTGAAGATGAACAGAGAAGGTTCGTCGGGCTATATGAGCTCAACGGTTTGGGTAGAGGAGGAGCAACCTATGGGAAGGGATCCACAAGACGTCCACGGAGTTGCTGTCCGTGAAAAATGAGTGGATGAAGCCGGTCTGCAAGTGTTGCAGACCGTGACGGGTAGAGAAAGGGTGGACGGTGCTATGCTCAAGAAGGAGCTGTAGGTCAAGCGGCAATGAAGATCAAGAAGGAGAAAAGGAAGAGAATCGGACCGGTGTGGCTTTGGCCGGAGTTGCAGGCTTTGCAACTCCGGCGTTAGATTGGAGAAGGAGATGATCGCTGGTGGAGACAGGAGGTTGTGTTGTCCATTGGGCAGCACGTTGGAGAGGGCAAAAAGGAGGGGGCACGGTTGCTGAAATGGGAGAGACGCGAAGGGCAGACCTCCCATTTTCTGTCGTGGAGGCGGTGGAGTTCATGGAAAAGAACCAATCCGACCAACAGAGGAGACTGTAAGAGCTGCTGGTGGTGTGTGGGAAAGCACCGTGAAGAGAGGATAGAAGAAAACAGAAGAAAACGGACTAGTAGGGGAGATCAGTGGTGTTGCAGGTTAGCAACACCATGAACACCGGAGTTGCAGACCTGCAACTCCGGTGAGGAAGAAAATAGAAGAAGAAGAAGATAAGGGAAGAAGAAGAAAGAGAGAAGAAGAAGAAGAACTGGAGAAGAGGAGAGCAATACCTACCATATGGAGGGGACTGCAACGGCTAGGTTGGAGAGGCAGCAAGTGGGATGTGCAGGTGAGGTATTCACCGGCGCTAATGGTGTGGAGAGGAAACAAACGGTGGAGAGAACCAGCACCGTTTGTTTGCTGCAGGCACTTCGGTGGTCTTTGCTGAGGTGAAGGGCAGTAGTTCTTGCTGTAAGAAGAAGAAGAAGAAGAAGAAGAAGAAGAAGAAGAAGAAGAAGAAGAAGAAAACCAGTCGCCGGAGTTGGCTCGCCGGTGTAACTCGCCGGATCAGTGGAGAAGAAGAGAAAGAATAAAAAGAAGAAGGAAGAAAGAGGAGGGGGAAGAGAGCCAAGAAGCCTCTTAGGGTTCTTCTTTATAAGGGAAGGGAACAAAACCGTGGGTTTCTCTATTAGAAACCCACGGTTTCTAAAAGAGGAAATTTTTTATTTTTATTTTTATTATTTTTTTATTTTGAGAAATGATAAGTGGATTGCGGGCTTGGGCTCGGGCTCGTGGGCCATTTGGCCATGAGATTGATTGGCCACTGGGCCAAGAGATGATGCCATGTGTTGGCCAGTGGTTGGCCAAATGGGAACGCTAAGAACGTGGGCCCTGAGTACATCGGCCATGGGCCAGAAGGTAGGTGAGTAGGATAGTGGGCCACTGGGCTCGAGGGATGTGGACCTCTTACGAGGCTGCGGGTCAGGGTGTGTTTGGTTGCCAGGGGAGAAAAATACATTTTTCTTTCCTCGGAGATCGAGCTCTACTCTCTCTCATCCACAATCAATCATCTGAGGCATTTCTCTACAATCAAACCTGCCCTAGGGACTGATATTTTACAATGGAGATCGGGTGGTTGATAGGATGGATGATCGACTGATCGGTAGCACGATCGGATGGTCGGATGCATAGAATTGATAGATCAGATGGCGATCTATAGAGATCCAATGGCCCGATGGAAGATCCAACGGTCAAAAAGCTAAGGGAGATGAGACAGAGCCAATGAGCAGGAGTTCTGGGGCTAAGTCAATAGATTCGAGGACCGAGAAATGAAGAGAGAGAATAAGGAGAGATGAGAGAGAAAATATCAGAAAAAGTATTGGCCTCTGTCATGAACCCTGGTTTTCCATTGTTCTTCACTTGAGCTTTGCCAGTAGAGCAGGCCATCATTTGATGTGGCTTTAAATGCTTTTGCTCCTTCTCTTGGTTATCAGCTCTCCCGCTCTCGTGGTTCCTTGGGCCAGCTCTTCGATCCCCTTGTTCAGCCCATAATAGGCTAATATCTTCTAGACATAGCCTGTTGACTCTTTAAGCTTTGATAATGGGCTTTCATGATCCATGTGGGCCCACAAGTCTCGAGAATCATCCAATCAGGGTTTCCTGCGACAGAAGAAGCGCGTAATGAGACTTAATAAGAACGGTTTAATATCTAAACTTCTAAAAATGTGTTTAATGCATGCAAATATACCATTTCGTCCAGAAAAGTGTGTTTTACGCAATGAGATAGACTCTTACGTAGAAAAGTGGATAATTAGAGCAGTTTTACGTAGGAGAGTGCGATACGCTAATAGGATAAGTGCTTAAAATAAGCACTTTTGAGCGAATATCACAACCCCCAACCTGCCAATCCTTGGCAATTAGTGCGAAATAAATGAACTTAAAAGGGCTCTGCACATGCTGCACACTTTTTCATTTTAGCTCCGGGAAAACACCGTTCATCAAATTATTGAATGGATGCAAAAATAGTTACATGCTAGCGAAGAGTTTAAAAGTTTTGGCACGACTACAGACTGATAATCATGACCCAGAATAGTCAGACTCTGCGTGTGTGTGTGTTCAACATTCTCATCATCCGACAGTAAAGATTTCCAGATCACCTCTAAGTTTTTCTGCCTCGACCTCAAATCTCACATGTTTAGCACTCAGAATAGAATCACACAAGAAGGGTTTTCTTCTTTTCTCTCAATTTATATGTGAGGAGATGTATTTAATATAAAGAGGCAAAGATCTCACATATGTTTTATTTGAAGGAAGGACATCTTTAACAGAAGAAGATCTCATGATTGGAATACCACTTCACTCGGGAACGTCAGATCAAACTCTATAGCTTCTCTTTCTCCAATCTCCACATTTTATGATTGTACTATCCTAGAATCAAGTAGGACTTTCCTGGGTTGTAATGAGGCTTAGGTCAGGTGTAGAAAAATAAAGGTATACAGGATTTCAAAGATCTTGAGAGGATATTGCCATTTTCTTGCATTTTTCCTGCGGCGTAACACCATTATCTGGTTCTTTTTTCCTTTTTTTGTATTTTTCTCTTTTTCTTGATATTTCTGAGACTGCTCAATTTCTTTTCAGCACTTTTTCATACTTTCTTTCCATATTTTGTTTTCAGCTTGAACCACTTTCTTTTCCTTTTGATTCTTCTTCTTTACTTTTCTTTTCACGGTACACTCATATCAGCTATTCTTTTGTCCATCTCAAAATAAGGGTAGACAGTCATGCTTCGTAGCTGGACTGGATTTTAGGTTAATGGGTTTACAAAGAAAAGGCTTTTATAGAAGGGTTCAAGGGGTTTCTAGTGAAGTATAATTCAGGTGAGTAAAAAGGCTGAATGGTTCAGAAAAATGGCCTAAATCATTTTCTAGGGTTTGCACTATCATGTATACTGTCTTGACTGGATACAGAGAAGGTTCTGTCGTAGTAATCCAATGTTGATGTCGTTCTGAGTTCCATGATCGAAGCAAAAGATAATGAGATCTCTCAACGAATATTGCGGGCATGAAGAATAGTGAGTCATCCATTGACTCAGGATTATTGTATAACTCTCTGAAATGATTAAAGGTTCGAAAGCTGACTGGGTTAGGTCTCCACAATTATTCTCACAGGATCTCTAGAGTTTCAAAACTTAGGATGACTCTGATGTTGATAGTGTACAATTGTGTCAAATCTGAGTTTTTCTGAGTTTTCAAACCTGCTGTAGTCATGCTTGAATTGACTCAACGCTAACTTTAAACAAAAATTGACATCCTCAATACTGACTTAACGGAGGTTTTCAGCTAATCAAAGTCAGGGTATTTGACACATTTTTGAAATTCTAGAAAACTTTTGGAGAATATCGGAAATCACCCTAAAAACAACTTTTTTTATTTATTTTTTTTTATTTTTTTATTTTTTTATCAAAATGAAGACATGAGTTTTGGTAAATACCCACCCCCAACCAAAATACAGCACCGTCCTCAGTGCTCATGACCGGGACATAAAATGATGAAAAATCGGTGATGATGATGCAAAGGTTCAGGGAAGATGTTACCAAGTCGGCAGAAACTCGACAGTGTGTGGTACCTGATGATCGAAAGAATGAATGTACCTGCATTTCCAGAGATATAACAGTAATAACAAATGCATGAGACTCATGTACTCTAGGAATACCGGAATTGCCTTTCCGAAAGCGCTAAGTTTTACGTCTTCAGCCAGACATGACGGGGGTATATCAAGTACCCCCAACCAGGATAAAACTCATGGAGACTGAGTGAATCTGCAGTCTTCCTGACACCTAAGGTGGAACGGAAACAACTATCCTATCCCTTGTCTAGGGATACCTGTGTAGAACAGGTCTTTCTCAGTGTAGATTGAGAGAAGGACAGTAAGTTCTCTGAGTAGCCCTACAAAAGTGTGAAGCTTCTCAGTAAAAACTGAGAGGACAGGAGTGGAAGTGGGTTCTCTGAGCAGACCCGCAAGGACATTTAGTTCAGCGGGGAGGGATAGAAGTTTCTCAGTAAAGACTGAGAGGGGAGTAGTAGTGGGTTCTCTGACCGTGGTTAGCAGAGCCGCAAACTCATTGAGTTTTGCGGGAATGTATCTGAATGGAGCAGACTCCTGCAGATCAGTAATACCAGAAATGTTGGACTTCGAGAGGAAGTCAGACTCACAGTGTTCATGACACTTGGATAATATATCTTCGGGAGAGTCCTGAGTTAGACTCTCTACGGCACACGGGTCATCGAAAATATCGACGTAGGGTGACGGGTGAAAACTGTTGACCTCTTTCTCGATGTTTCCTGATGTGATAGGGATGTTCCAATCCCTGTACTCAATATGTTCCTCCTCGATAGGGATCGGTAGGTCCAAGACAGCGGGAGGCCCATTTTCTAGACATGGCTCATCAGTAGGAATGTCTGCATTCAGAGCAGAGAGAGAATTATCAGAGATAGAGATGGGACTAAGTTCCTCTGTGCTCAGTCCAGAAGTTGGTGCTCTAGCTGGGCGATGTACTTAGAGAGAAGGTCCTCTAGACCAAGGTTAGTAGCCAACGGAGGTAGTTCAACCAAGGGGAGCTGAGGTGCCACCTCTTGATTGTAGTCTGACTGGGTATGAAAGTTGTAAGGCAAAGTGGAGTCTGGGACTAGTTGCTGACTCTGAAAATCCTGAGGGGCCCACTGTTGATCAGAATAGTCATTCTGTGGATATGACGGGTACTGGAATTGCGAGTATTGCCAGTCATACTCTCCATTGGGTTGATGGAACCCGGAAGGATAATTATCCTGCGGCAGTTGCTGCGTGAGGGCAGACTGTTCCCAACCAAAGTTATGGTGACTCCTATTATCCAGATAATGAGTGTTGTCATAGGAGGTCTGCATTGGAGATGGAAAGGTACAGACATCTTGCTGGATAGGAGGGTAATATCCTACAGACTGGGAATGGTACACAGGTTGTTGGACTGCGGCACGAAGGGCAGAGACTGAATTTTTAAGTTCTTGGAGTACAGAATTGTACTCCGGATCTCGGTGATTATCATACCCTGTAGAAGTGTGCGAGACTGGAGTATCATGATGATACGCAGAATTGTCATACCATTGTTGAGAGTGATCACCTCGATTCTCACAGAAACTGTAGTAGGTCTCATACAGAGGCCGTTCATCTGCCATTAGAGGCGATAGAGGGGTGCGGTGGACTAACTCTCAGATCGAGTCAGTAAAAGGTTAGGACAGGTCCAATTGGGCTTCTACTTGAAAAAGCAAGCCCAAGATTTGACAAAAAGTTGCCAAAAAGGAGACACTGGAGTAGTGATTCTAAATGATGCACACCAAGCACAGATAATCCTATTCTAAACAATCAGGATATATTTTAGGCATTATCTTGTTAGTTTTGGGGCTAGAGTAGATTATGACAGTGGGCGGACCACTGGTTTATCTTTTAGCCACCGTACTAACTGTATGCACTCAGAGGTTCTCACCAGGCTACACTCTTCAGAGCGAATCCTTTAGTACTAACTCTAGTCAACAACAAGGCAATCCGAAGCCTAGACAGACGTGCGGCACAATGGCTGTCTTAAGTACGTCCCAGACTAACCGGATTGGTCAAGTGTAGAAGAAGAGTGTTCCCTCGGGTTAAGCTAGGGTTGGTGCGTGTTCCTAGTCCACATGCAACTAACCGCCGAATAGTCCAAGATGCCACGTCGAGCTCAGTGTACTTGAGTAGCAGGGACTTATGGGTGTGTTAGACAACAGGGACCCGCGCTCGTGGTCTTATTTCGATTGGATGTTAAGCGGGTTCGCTTTGCGTGGATTTTTCCTCGAACACCGGGCTAATTGGCTCTACTTCTTGATTCTTTTTAATTAAATGAAGCCTTGGGATCAAATCAGTTGGAATGATGAGGTGGGTGATGAAATCCCACCAGTTTCAATTTGGAGCTGGGTCTGCTCTCTTAGAGTTGATTGATTAACGGCCACGCCACGCAAGTCGAAGAATATGTATGCGAAAGCAAATAGACAAGCGGCAATGATGCACCCAATATGCTCTGTATCGCACTCAAGGCGAGGATAGAGACTTACCTCCCGTGGGCCACGCCACGGGGTCTCCTCCGTGGGTTAGAGAGGGGTATCCTAATGGGCTTGGGCCCGACTCCACCTCTTTGAGCTTTCGCTCTCTACCCACACTGGATCGTGTTCCTGCAGAAAAGTTAGATCGCACGGTCTAGGTATGTGGGATTCTATTTGGAAGATCCTTGCCTTTTTAGGGTTCACTGAACAAGCACTGAATTTAGGCAAGTTTTTGAATTAGTTTCCAAATTCGAGATGGGTTAAAATTTAGGAATTCCTAGATTGGAAAATACCTAGATTGGAAAGTTTCCCGAACGGTGGAGATCTTCCAAGAAAGATTTGATTGCGAGATCCCTTATAATTTTGGGAAATTTCCCAAAATTGAAATTCTGCTAGATTTGGGGTATTTCCTTTTGCAGACTTTTCCAAATTCGGAAGATTTCTAAAGATAGAAATTCTTCTAAAGAGGAAACTTCTAAAAGGGAAAACTCTAATTTAGCAAAGTTTCAAGATTTTAGAAGCTTTCCTAAAATCTCAAATCCTTGATTGGTGATTTCTAAAAATCTGCAGAACATAAAATCCTAATTTTTTTTGAATTTTGATTTTTTTTATTTTTTTGTATTTATCCACTTAATCTAGGGTTTCTAAAAAACCCTAGAACAAGATCTAGCAGTTATATGGAAAGCAGTAAAATTCCTAAATTATTACAAATTGCACTCGGCCTTCCGAGGCATTAAAAATAGTAATTTAAAAATTGCTAAAAATCAACAAAAACAAAAAATAGAAAGTTTCCCGAAAAGGTCGGGCTGGCCAAATTGAGCAGCTTTTCACTTCAGCAACTTTCCAATTCCGTCTTTACGTCCTTTTTCGCACTCCCGAACACCCGAGCGGCAGCGGCGCCATTTGAAAGTAAGTTTTTTCCGCGTCGTTGGTTACGGAAACCCTAGAATCAACATATTTGTAATTATCTGAGACTTTAATCCTGCAAAATTAGACAATTCTTGCACAGTGGAAAGTCGGAGTCGTATCCGCACTCGGGATTAGTCAGATCAGTGCAATAAGAAACATAAAATAATAGGAATTCATCGATCTTGAATCAAAATAAACTTTATTTCATGGATTCAAATGTAACTTACAACTCAAACATGAAACAATTAATCTAGAAAACAGTAAAATTGAATTAGAGAGAGAAAGATACGAGAGATGAAAGCTAAGTAGAGATAGAAAATATCAAAACCTAGAGAGAGAAATAAGAGATCTAGAAAGAGAAACTAGTGTAAAGAGAGAGAAAGACGAACGTAGAGAGAGAAAGATGAAAGTAGAGAGAGATCTAATCCTAGAGAGGTCTAGAGAGAGAAAGGAAAGTAAAAGTAGAGAGAGAAAATGATGAGAGAGAAAGTGGAGAAAATAGGGAGAGAAACTAAAGAGGAGAAGAGAGAGAGAGAGTACTCACCCTTTTAGAAACCTACCCAAAGAATCGGACTCCCCTGTGATGAAGATGGTTCGGTAGAAGGAATACAGCCCGCGGGAGGTGTTGCACACGCATAGAGGAGGGTATGCCGTCCGTAGAGATGGTAGTGGCTTGGAGAGATCTTGAAGAGATGTTGGTTTTTGAAAGGAAGGATGATAGAATGTTTGCTGGTTTGGCCAGCAACTATAGAGGATCGAATGGCCAAGATCGACCAATCACGCGATGTAGAAGATGAAGAAAATGAGGAAGATACATAGATGTGCTGCAAGGACGTGCAGCAAGTGAAGATGAACAGAGAAGGTTCGTCGGGCTATATGAGCTCAACGGTTTGGGTAGAGGAGGAGCAACCTATGGGAAGGGATCCACAAGACGTCCACGGAGTTGCTGTCCGTGAAAAATGAGTGGATGAAGCCGGTCTGCAAGTGTTGCAGACCGTGACGGGTAGAGAAAGGGTGGACGGTGCTATGCTCAAGAAGGAGCTGTAGGTCAAGCGGCAATGAAGATCAAGAAGGAGAAAAGGAAGAGAATCGGACCGGTGTGGCTTTGGCCGGAGTTGCAGGCTTTGCAACTCCGGCGTTAGATTGGAGAAGGAGATGATCGCTGGTGGAGACAGGAGGTTGTGTTGTCCATTGGGCAGCACGTTGGAGAGGGCAAAAAGAAGGGGGCACGGTTGCTGAAATGGGAGAGACGCGAAGGGCAGACCTCCCGTTTTCTGTCGTGGAGGCGGTGGAGTTCACCGGAAAAGAACCAATCCGACCAACAGAGGAGACTGTAAGAGCTGCTGGTGGTGTGTGGGAAAGCACCGTGAAGAGAGGATAGAAGAAAACGGACTAGTAGGGGAGATTAGTGGTGTTGCAGGTTAGCAACACCATGAACATCGGAGTTGCAGACCTGCAACTCCGGTGAGGAAGAAAATAGAAGAAGAAGAAGATAAGGGAAGAAGAAGAAAGAGAGAAGAAGAAGAAGAACTGGAGAAGAGGAGAGCAATACCTACCATATGGAGGGGACTGCAACGGCTAGGTTGGAGAGGCAGCAAGTGGGATGTCCAGGTGAGGTATTCACCGGCGCTAATGGTGTGGAGAGGAAACAAACGGTGGAGAGAACCAGCACCGTTTGTTTGCTGCAGGCACTTCGGTGGTCTTTGCTGAGGTGAAGGGCAGTAGTTCTTGCTGTAAGAAGAAGAAGAAGAAGAAGAAGAAGAAAACCAGTCGCCGGAGTTGGCTCGCCGGTGTAACTCGCCGGATCAGTGGAGAAGAAGAGAAAGAATAAAAAGAAGAAGGAAGAAAGAGGAGGGGGAAGAGAGCCAAGAAGCCTCTTAGGGTTCTTCTTTATAAGGGAAGGGAACAAAACCGTGGGTTTCTCTATTAGAAACCCAGGGTTTCTAAAAGAGGAAATTTTTTATTTTTATTTTTATTATTTTTTTATTTTGAGAAATGATAAGTGGATTGCGGGCTTGGGCTCGGGCTCGTGGGCCATTTGGCCATGAGATTGATTGGCCACTGGGCCAAGAGATGATGCCATGTGTTGGCCAGTGGTTGGCCAAATGGGAACGCTAAGAACGTGGGCCCTGAGTACATCGGCCATGGGCCAGAAGGTAGGTGAGTAGGATAGTGGGCCACTAGGCTCGAGGGATGTGGACCTCTTACGAGGCTGCGGGTCAGGATGTGTTTGGTTGCCAGGGGAGAAAAATACATTTTTCTTTCCTCGGAGATCGAGCTCTGCTCTCTCTCATCCACAATCAATCATCTGAGGCATTTCTCTACAATCAAACCTGCCCTAGGGACTGATATTTTACAATGGAGATCGGGTGGTTGATAGGATGGATGATCGACTGATCGGTAGCACGATCGGATGGTCGGATGCATAGAATTGATAGATCAGATGGCGATCTATAGAGATCCAATGGCCCGATGGAAGATCCAACGGTCAAAAAGCTAAGGGAGATGAGACAGAGCCAATGAGCAGGAGTTCTGGGGCTAAGTCAATAGATTCGAGGACCGAGAAATGAAGAGAGAGAATAAGGAGAGATGAGAGAGAAAATATCAGAAAAAGTATTGGCAGAGGGTCATGAACCCTGGTTTTCCATTGTTCTTCACTTGAGCTTTGCCAGTAGAGCAGGCCATCATTTGATGTGGCTTTAAATGCTTTTGCTCCTTCTCTTGGTTATCAGCTCTCCCGCTCTCGTGGTTCCTTGGGCCAGCTCTTCGATCCCCTTGTTCAGCCCATAATAGGCTCATATCTTCTAGACATAGCCTGTTGACTCTTTAAGCTTTGATAATGGGCTTTCATGATCCATGTGGGCCCACAAGTCTCGAGAATCATCCAATCAGGGTTTCCTGCGACAGAAGAAGCGCGTAATGAGACTTAATAAGAACGGTTTAATATCTAAACTTCTAAAAATGTGTTTAATGCATGCAAATATACCATTTCGTCCAGAAAAGTGTGTTTTACGCAATGAGATAGACTCTTACGTAGAAAAGTGGATAATTAGAGCAGTTTTACGTAGGAGAGTGCGATACGCTAATAGGATAAGTGCTTAAAATAAGCACTTTTGAGCGAATATCACAACCCCCAACCTGCCAATCCTTGGCAATTAGTGCGAAATAAATGAACTTAAAAGGGCTCTGCACATGCTGCACACTTTTTCATATTAGCTCCGGGAAAACACCGTTCATCAAATTATTGAATGGATGCAAAAATAGTTACATGCTAGCGAAGAGTTTAAAAGTTTTGGCACGACTACAGACTGATAATCATGACCCAGAATAGTCAGACTCTGCGTGTGTGTGTGTTCAACATTCTCATCATCCGACAGTAAAGATTTCCAGATCACCTCTAAGTTTTTCTGCCTCGACCTCAAATCTCACATGTTTAGCACTCAGAATAGAATCACACAAGAAGGGTTTTCTTCTTTTCTCTCAATTTATATGTGAGGAGATGTATTTAATATAAAGAGGCAAAGATCTCACATATGTTTTATTTGAAGGAAGGACATCTTTAACAGAAGAAGATCTCATGATTGGAATACCACTTCACTCGGGAACGTCAGATCAAACTCTATAGCTTCTCTTTCTCCAATCTCCACATTTTATGATTGTACTATCCTAGAATCAAGTAGGACTTTCCTGGGTTGTAATGAGGCTTAGGTCAGGTGTAGAAAAATAAAGGTATACAGGATTTCAAAGATCTTGAGAGGATATTGCCATTTTCTTGCATTTTTCCTGCGGCGTAACACCATTATCTGGTTCTTTTTTCCTTTTTTTGTATTTTTCTCTTTTTCTTGATATTTCTGAGACTGCTCAATTTCTTTTCAGCACTTTTTCATACTTTCTTTCCATATTTTGTTTTCAGCTTGAACCACTTTCTTTTCCTTTTGATTCTTCTTCTTTACTTTTCTTTTCACGGTACACTCATATCAGCTATTCTTTTGTCCATCTCAAAATAAGGGTAGACAGTCATGCTTCGTAGCTGGACTGGATTTTAGGTTGATGGGTTTACAAAGAAAAGGCTTTTATAGAAGGGTTCAAGGGGTTTCTAGTGAAGTATAATTCAGGTGAGTAAAAAGGCTGAATGGTTCAGAAAAATGGCCTAAATCATTTTCTAGGGTTTGCACTATCATGTATACTGTCTTGACTGGATACAGAGAAGGTTCTGTCGTAGTAATCCAATGTTGATGTCGTTCTGAGTTCCATGATCGAAGCAAAAGATAATGAGATCTCTCAACGAATATTGCGGGCATGAAGAATAGTGAGTCATCCATTGACTCAGGATTATTGTATAACTCTCTGAAATGATTAAAGGTTCGAAAGCTGACTGGGTTAGGTCTCCACAATTATTCTCACAGGATCTCTAGAGTTTCAAAACTTAGGATGACTCTGATGTTGATAGTGTACAATTGTGTCAAATCTGAGTTTTTCTGAGTTTTCAAACCTGCTGTAGTCATGCTTGAATTGACTCAACGCTAACTTTAAACAAAAATTGACATCCTCAATACTGACTTAACGGAGGTTTTCAGCTAATCAAAGTCAGGGTATTTGACACATTTTTGAAATTCTAGAAAACTTTTGGAGAATATCGGAAATCACCCTAAAAACAACTTTATTTTTTTTATTTTTATTTTTTTTTATTTTTTTATCAAAATGAAGACATGAGTTTTGGTAAATACCCACCCCCAACCAAAATACAGCACCGTCCTCAGTGCTCATGACCGGGACATAAAATGATGAAAAATCGGTGATGATGATGCAAAGGTTCAGGGAAGATGTTACCAAGTCGGCAGAAACTCGACAGTGTGTGGTACCTGATGATCGAAAGAATGAATGTACCTGCATTTCCAGAGATATAACAGTAATAACAAATGCATGAGACTCATGTACTCTAGGAATACCGGAATTGCCTTTCCGAAAGCGCTAAGTTTTACGTCTTCAGCCAGACATGACGGGGGTATATCAAGTACCCCCAACCAGGATAAAACTCATGGAGACTGAGTGAATCTGCAGTCTTCCTGACACCTAAGGTGGAACGGAAACAACTATCCTATCCCTTGTCTAGGGATACCTGTGTAGAACAGGTCTTTCTCAGTGTAGATTGAGAGAAGGACAGTAAGTTCTCTGAGTAGCCCTACAAAAGTGTGAAGCTTCTCAGTAAAAACTGAGAGGACAGGAGTGGAAGTGGGTTCTCTGAGCAGACCCGCAAGGACATTTAGTTCAGCGGGGAGGGATAGAAGCTTCTCAGTAAAGACTGAGAGGGGAGTAGTAGTGGGTTCTCTGACCGTGGTTAGCAGAGCCGCAAACTCATTGAGTTTTGCGGGAATGTATCTGAATGGAGCAGACTCCTGCAGATCAGTAATACCAGAAATGTTGGACTTCGAGAGGAAGTCAGACTCACAGTGTTCATGACACTTGGATAATATATCTTCGGGAGAGTCCTGAGTTAGACTCTCTACGGCACACGGGTCATCGAAAATATCGACGTAGGGTGACGGGTGAAAACTGTTGACCTCTTTCTCGATGTTTCCTGATGTGATAGGGATGTTCCAATCCCTGTACTCAATATGTTCCTCCTCGATAGGGATCGGTAGGTCCAGGACAGCGGGAGGCCCATTTTCTAGACATGGCTCATCAGTAGGAATGTCTGCATTCAGAGCAGAGAGAGAATTATCAGAGATAGAGATGGGACTAAGTTCCTCTGTGCTCAGTCCAGAAGTTGGTGCTCTAGCTGGGCGATGTACTTAGAGAGAAGGTCCTCTAGACCAAGGTTAGTAGCCAACGGAGGTAGTTCAACCAAGGGGAGCTGAGGTGCCACCTCTTGATTGTAGTCTGACTGGGTATGAAAGTTGTAAGGCAAAGTGGAGTCTGGGACTAGTTGCTGACTCTGAAAATCCTGAGGGGCCCACTGTTGATCAGAATAGTCATTCTGTGGATATGACGGGTACTGGAATTGCGAGTATTGCCAGTCATACTCTCCATTGGGTTGATGGAACCCGGAAGGATAATTATCCTGCGGCAGTTGCTGCGTGAGGGCAGACTGTTCCCAACCAAAGTTATGGTGACTCCTATTATCCAGATAATGAGTGTTGTCATAGGAGGTCTGCATTGGAGATGGAAAGGTACAGACATCTTGCTGGATAGGAGGGTAATATCCTACAGACTGGGAATGGTACACAGGTTGTTGGACTGCGGCACGAAGGGCAGAGACTGAATTTTTAAGTTCTTGGAGTACAGAATTGTACTCCGGATCTCGGTGATTATCATACCCTGTAGAAGTGTGCGAGACTGGAGTATCATGATGATACGCAGAATTGTCATACCATTGTTGAGAGTGATCACCTCGATTCTCACAGAAACTGTAGTAGGTCTCATACAGAGGCCGTTCATCTGCCATTAGAGGCGATAGAGGGGTGCGGTGGACTAACTCTCAGATCGAGTCAGTAAAAGGTTAGGACAGGTCCAATTGGGCTTCTACTTGAAAAAGCAAGCCCAAGATTTGACAAAAAGTTGCCAAAAAGGAGACACTGGAGTAGTGATTCTAAATGATGCACACCAAGCACAGATAATCCTATTCTAAACAATCAGGATATATTTTAGGCATTATCTTGTTAGTTTTGGGGCTAGAGTAGATTATGACAGTGGGCGGACCACTGGTTTATCTTTTAGCCACCGTACTAACTGTATGCACTCAGAGGTTCTCACCAGGCTACACTCTTCAGAGCGAATCCTTTAGTACTAACTCTAGTCAACAACAAGGCAATCCGAAGCCTAGACAGACGTGCGGCACAATGGCTGTCTTAAGTACGTCCCAGACTAACCGGATTGGTCAAGTGTAGAAGAAGAGTGTTCCCTCGGGTTAAGCTAGGGTTGGTGCGTGTTCCTAGTCCACATGCAACTAACCGCCGAATAGTCCAAGATGCCACGTCGAGCTCAGTGTACTTGAGTAGCAGGGACTTATGGGTGTGTTAGACAACAGGGACCCGCGCTCGTGGTCTTATTTCGATTGGATGTTAAGCGGGTTCGCTTTGCGTGGATTTTTCCTCGAACACCGGGCTAATTGGCTCTACTTCTTGATTCTTTTTAATTAAATGAAGCCTTGGGATCAAATCAGTTGGAATGATGAGGTGGGTGATGAAATCCCACCAGTTTCAATTTGGAGCTGGGTCTGCTCTCTTAGAGTTGATTGATTAACGGCCACGCCACGCAAGTCGAAGAATATGTATGCGAAAGCAAATAGACAAGCGGCAATGATGCACCCAATATGCTCTGTATCGCACTCAAGGCGAGGATAGAGACTTACCTCCCGTGGGCCACGCCACGGGGTCTCCTCCGTGGGTTAGAGAGGGGTATCCTAATGGGCTTGGGCCCGACTCCACCTCTTTGAGCTTTCGCTCTCTACCCACACTGGATCGTGTTCCTGCAGAAAAGTTAGATCGCACGGTCTAGGTATGTGGGATTCTATTTGGAAGATCCTTGCCTTTTTAGGGTTCACTGAACAAGCACTGAATTTAGGCAAGTTTTTGAATTAGTTTCCAAATTCGAGATGGGTTAAAATTTAGGAATTCCTAGATTGGAAAATACCTAGATTGGAAAGTTTCCCGAACGGTGGAGATCTTCCAAGAAAGATTTGATTGCGAGATCCCTTATAATTTTGGGAAATTTCCCAAAATTGAAATTCTGCTAGATTTGGGGTATTTCCTTTTGCAGACTTTTCCAAATTCGGAAGATTTCTAAAGATAGAAATTCTTCTAAAGAGGAAACTTCTAAAAGGGAAAACTCTAATTTAGCAAAGTTTCAAGATTTTAGAAGCTTTCCTAAAATCTCAAATCCTTGATTGGTGATTTCTAAAAATCTGCAGAACATAAAATCCTAATTTTTTTTGAATTTTGATTTTTTTTATTTTTTTGTATTTATCCACTTAATCTAGGGTTTCTAAAAAACCCTAGAACAAGATCTAGCAGTTATATGGAAAGCAGTAAAATTCCTAAATTATTACAAATTGCACTCGGCCTTCCGAGGCATTAAAAATAGTAATTTAAAAATTGCTAAAAATCAACAAAAACAAAAAATAGAAAGTTTCCCGAAAAGGTCGGGCTGGCCAAATTGAGCAGCTTTTCACTTCAGCAACTTTCCAATTCCGTCTTTACGTCCTTTTTCGCACTCCCGAACACCCGAGCGGCAGCGGCGCCATTTGAAAGTAAGTTTTTTCCGCGTCGTTGGTTACGGAAACCCTAGAATCAACATATTTGTAATTATCTGAGACTTTAATCCTGCAAAATTAGACAATTCTTGCACAGTGGAAAGTCGGAGTCGTATCCGCACTCGGGATTAGTCAGATCAGTGCAATAAGAAACATAAAATAATAGGAATTCATCGATCTTGAATCAAAATAAACTTTATTTCATGGATTCAAATGTAACTTACAACTCAAACATGAAACAATTAATCTAGAAAACAGTAAAATTGAATTAGAGAGAGAAAGATACGAGAGATGAAAGCTAAGTAGAGATAGAAAATATCAAAACCTAGAGAGAGAAATAAGAGATCTAGAAAGAGAAACTAGTGTAAAGAGAGAGAAAGACGAACGTAGAGAGAGAAAGATGAAAGTAGAGAGAGATCTAATCCTAGAGAGGTCTAGAGAGAGAAAGGAAAGTAAAAGTAGAGAGAGAAAATGATGAGAGAGAAAGTGGAGAAAATAGGGAGAGAAACTAAAGAGGAGAAGAGAGAGAGAGAGTACTCACCCTTTTAGAAACCTACCCAAAGAATCGGACTCCCCTGTGATGAAGATGGTTCGGTAGAAGGAATACAGCCCGCGGGAGGTGTTGCACACGCATAGAGGAGGGTATGCCGTCCGTAGAGATGGTAGTGGCTTGGAGAGATCTTGAAGAGATGTTGGTTTTTGAAAGGAAGGATGATAGAATGTTTGCTGGTTTGGCCAGCAACTATAGAGGATCGAATGGCCAAGATCGACCAATCACGCGATGTAGAAGATGAAGAAAATGAGGAAGATACATAGATGTGCTGCAAGGACGTGCAGCAAGTGAAGATGAACAGAGAAGGTTCGTCGGGCTATATGAGCTCAACGGTTTGGGTAGAGGAGGAGCAACCTATGGGAAGGGATCCACAAGACGTCCACGGAGTTGCTGTCCGTGAAAAATGAGTGGATGAAGCCGGTCTGCAAGTGTTGCAGACCGTGACGGGTAGAGAAAGGGTGGACGGTGCTATGCTCAAGAAGGAGCTGTAGGTCAAGCGGCAATGAAGATCAAGAAGGAGAAAAGGAAGAGAATCGGACCGGTGTGGCTTTGGCCGGAGTTGCAGGCTTTGCAACTCCGGCGTTAGATTGGAGAAGGAGATGATCGCTGGTGGAGACAGGAGGTTGTGTTGTCCATTGGGCAGCACGTTGGAGAGGGCAAAAAGGAGGGGGCACGGTTGCTGAAATTGGAGAGACGCGAAGGGCAGACCTCCCGTTTTCTGTCGTGGAGGCGGTGGAGTTCACCGGAAAAGAACCAATCCGACCAACAGAGGAGACTGTAAGAGCTGCTGGTGGTGTGTGGGAAAGCACCGTGAAGAGAGGATAGAAGAAAACGGAAGAAAACGGACTAGTAGGGGAGATTAGTGGTGTTGCAGGTTAGCAACACCATGAACACCGGAGTTGCAGACCTGCAACTCCAGTGAGGAAGAAAATAGAAGAAGAAGAAGATAAGGGAAGAAGAAGAAAGAGAGAAGAAGAAGAAGAACTGGAGAAGAGGAGAGCAATACCTACCATATGGAGGGGACTGTAACGGCTAGGTTGGAGAGGCAGCAAGTGGGATGTGCAGGTGAGGTATTCACCGGCGGTAATGGTGTGGAGAGGAAACAAACGGTGGAGAGAACCAGCACCGTTTGTTTGCTGCAGGCACTTCGGTGGTCTTTGCTGAGGTGAAGGGCAGTAGTTCTTGCTGTAAGAAGAAGAAGAAGAAGAAGAAGAAGAAAACCAGTCGCCGGAGTTGGCTCGCCGGTGTAACTCGCCGGATCAGTGGAGAAGAAGAGAAAGAATAAAAAGAAGAAGGAAGAAAGAGGAGGGGGAAGAGAGCCAAGAAGCCTCTTAGGGTTCTTCTTTATAAGGAAAGGGAACAAAACCGTGGGTTTCTCTATTAGAAACCCACGGTTTCTAAAATAGGAAATTTTTTATTTTTATTTTTATTATTTTTTTATTTTGAGAAATGATAAGTGGATTGCGGGCTTGGGCTCGGGCTCGTGGGCCATTTGGCCATGAGATTGATTGGCCACTGGGCCAAGAGATGATGCCATGTGTTGGCCAGTGGTTGGCCAAATGGGAACGCTAAGAACGTGGGCCCTGAGTACATCGGCCATGGGCCAGATGGTAGGTGAGTAGGATAGTGGGCCACTGGGCTCGAGGGATGTGGACCTCTTACGAGGCTGCGGGTCAGGGTGTGTTTGGTTGCCAGGGGAGAAAAATACATTTTTCTTTCCTCGGAGATCGAGCTCTGCTCTCTCTCATCCACAATCAATCATCTGAGGCATTTCTCTACAATCAAACCTGCCCTAGGGACTGATATTTTACAATGGAGATCGGGTGGTTGATAGGATGGATGATCGACTGATCGGTAGCACGATCGGATGGTCGGATGCATAGAATTGATAGATCAGATGGCGATCTATAGAGATCCAACGGCCCGATGGAAGATCCAACGGTCAAAAAGCTAAGGGAGATGAGACAGAGCCAATGAGCAGGAGTTCTGGGGTTAAGTCAATAGATTCGAGGATCGAGAAATGAAGAGAGAGAATAAGGAGAGATGAGAGAGAAAATATCAGAAAAAGTATTGGCAGAGGGTCATGAACCCTGGTTTTCCATTGTTCTTCACTTGAGCTTTGCCAGTAGAGCAAGCCATCATTTGATGTGGCTTTAAAAGCTTTTGCTCCTTCTCTTGGTTATTAGCTCTCCCGCTCTCGTGGTTCCTTGGGCCAGCTCTTCGATCCCCTTGTTCAGCCCATAATAGGCTCATATCTTCTAGACATAGCCTGTTGACTCTTTAAGCTTTGATAATGGGCTTTCATGATCCATGTGGGCCCACAAGTCTCGAGAATCATCCAATCAGGGTTTCCTGCGACAGAAGAAGCGCGTAATGAGACTTAATAAGAATGGCTTAATATCTAAACTTCTAAAAATGTGTTTAATGCATGCAAATATACCATTTCGTCCAAAAAAGTGTGTTTTACGCAATGAGATAGACTCTTACGTAGAAAAGTGGATAATTAGAGCAGTTTTACGTAGGAGAGTGCGATACGCTAACAGGATAAGTGCTTAAAATAAGCACTTTTGAGCGAATATCAACACTCTTCAAAGCAAATCCGCTAGTACTAACTCAAGTTGACAGCAAGATAATCCGAAGCCTAGACAGACGTGCGGCACATCAGCTGACTTAAGTACACCCCAGACTAACCAAATTTTTCAAGTGTGAAGATGAGTTTTCCGAGAAGAGGAGCTAGGGTAGGTTCGTGTTCCTAATCTGACATTAAGCTAATTCGACAATCAAGGAGGTCACTTACAAGCTCGATATATTTGAGTAGTAGGGACCTATGGGTGTGTTAGATAATAGGGACCCGCACTCATGGACTTAATCGACTTGATCTTTGAAGGAGTCGCTTTATGTGGAGTTTTCCTCGAACACTAATCTAATTGGGTACTACTTCTTGATTGATTTTAATTCTTGGCTGTGGTTGCACAAAAGCTGGAATGACGAGGTGAGTGATGAAATCCCACCAGTTTCAAGTTAGAGCTGAATTTGCTCTTTAATGTATTTTATTACGGCCAATCCAAGCAGTTTTGATAATGTTTTCAAAGGCAAATAGACAATTGGCACAGTGTTTGCACTATGATCAAGATCGCACTCAAGGTAAGGTGTAGACACTTACCTGCCCGTTGGCTACGCATGGGGTCTCCTCAGTGAGATAGGGAGGGGTATCCAAATGGTCTTGGGCCCGAGTCCACCTCTTTGAGCTTTCGCTCCCTACTCACTTGGTAATCGCAATCCGTTAGTCCACAATGGTCTATGGTATGAGTTGGAAGGTGTATACCTTTGGGGTTTTGAGAAACACGCAATGATTTATTGCAGGTATTGTGAATTAGGTCTAATTAGGATTTGAAATTCAACTTTAGCTATTCCTGAATTAGGGTTCAAAAATATCTACTTTTGAATTACCCGGAGTTGGAAACCTTCCAAAATGAACAAATAACCAATGGTGAGCTAACTAGAAATAGCAAAATTGAAATCAAACCCTAATTTATTTTTTTGTGTTTTTAATTATTTAATTAATCTAGCAGTTATTCTAAAAGGAGAGAAAATATATCCCTAAGTTATTACAACTTTGCACTCGGCCGTCCGAGGCATTAAAAATAATAAGTGAATAATGTAAAAAATAAAATAAAAAGTTTTCGATATGGATCGGATCTTCAAGATTAAGCAACTTTCTAAATTCCCGTTCGTCTTTTGCAATCCCGTCAACCGAGTGGCAACGACGCCATTTGAAAGTAGGGGTTTTTCTGTGTCGTCGGATCGAAAACCCAGTATTTCAACAAGATTTATGAATTTCTCCGAATTGGTTCACTTAATCTGCAAAAATGCAGATTTGCACAGTGGCTCGTGTCGGGTATCGTCCGCACTCATGGTTAGGGCAAAATAAAGAACAAATGAACGAAAATCTGCTAAAAATGATGAAAGGGTGAGAATGGTGGAAATCAAGATTAAAACAATCCTTTCTTTGAGAGATGATTATGACTATCTAGAAATAAAGAATAAATAAACTAGAAATTAAAGAAATAACTGTGCTAAAATAAATTCAATTTATTAAACTGGGAATGTCAAATTACATTGATTTTGAAATAAATAAATGAAAATAACTAATGAAACATGCAATAGACTAGAAAGCAATCAAATAGGCTAGAGAGAGAAAGTGAGGGTTTTTAGAGAGATAAAGAGAGGATTTAGAGAGAGAAAGAGGAAAAAGAAGAGAGATCTTGAGAGACAAGGAGATGATCATGGCCTATGCTTAGGCTGTGATAATGGTGGCATTTAAGAAGAGCAAGCAAGAGAGGGAAAGTGAGGATACAACCTTACCTTGGATGGTAAAGATAGAGGTGCACAACCAGATCATGATTATCAAGCATGCGTTGATGGAGGACCTCACCTGTCATGTGGTGGTGCTTGGGCAGTTATGGCTTGGAAGAGGCAAGCTTGCTGCCTTGTGGTGCTCACTGTTGGGTGCATAGGTTGCAGGTTGAGTTAGGTTGCACTCGTGAAGGAAAACAGCCAAGTCAACTATGGATTGAGGAGAGGATGATGCGTGCAAGCTGTGAGGGCAACAAGTGGTGTTGGTTATCTTAGAGAAGCCACACATTGAAGAAGGGGAGGCATGTTGCTGATGATGGACGGTGTAGGAGTGGACACAGTGGTGACAGCAGGTTGCTGTTTAAACGGCGGTGAGCTTGTGTGAGAAACTAGCCAGTTTTAATGGCAATATGAAGTTGTGGGGCGGTGCTCAGGTGGTTGTAAACAATAGTTGGATGGTGTAGAATCAGATCTGGTTAAGGTTGTTGCACAGCAAGTCCAAGGAGGACGAGCATGGATAGATCATGAGGATCTTAAAAGGCTAGTCAAAGAAGAGAACTTGATTGTATGATGCCGCAGCAACTATACAAGGTGACAATGGTTGTGCACTAGCTGCACCTTGGCAAACAGCAAGAAGAAGATGCCGGTGGTAGCAGGTGGTAGATGATAAGTTGCAGGCTTTCAAGGAGATGGTGGAGATGCAACGAAGTGCAGTTAGGAAAATGGCTAAGAGAGAGCCGTATGGTGACAATGACTACACCCTGCCTGAGTTGCAGGTCCAGATAGCAGATCGGTAGAGTTTGGGTGATGATCCACTTGGAGAGGGATGGTGTCCTCTTCTTCTTTATTTTCTTTTCTTGTTGCAGGTGAGGATGGCTTGGGGCTTGAAGAAAGTGAGAGAGATTGGATGAAAATTGATGGGGTGCTGCTGGATGTTCTTCCTCTGGAGAAAACGAGGAGGAGCGTGGTATGCAAATTAGAACCTGCAAGTTGCAGGTCGTGAAAGGGTAAGAGAAGAGAGAGGGAAGAGAAGAGAAAAGAATGGTTTAGGCTTTTGGAAAGGGGGAGGGAACCGGTGTAATGGGGTAGCATAGTTGATGGCTCATTGGTGATCCAGTCCATGAGGAGCACGGGGTGGAACATGGAGGTGCGGTCTGGTTGGGGAAACTAGTGGTGGTGCACCACCGGTTGTTGCTGGTGGTAAGCTTGGTGGTTGTGGTACCGTTAGAGGATGGTTGCGGAGTTCTTGCAGCAAACGGGCAAGCTTAGATGCCTGAAATGGTTGGCCAGAGTTGGTCTGCAACTCCGGTGTAAAGGAGAGAAGAAGAGAAAAAAGAAGAAGAAGAAGAAGAAAACCAGTCTCCGGAGAAGACGCACCAGTCCGGCCAAGAAGGTGGCCGAAAAAAAAGAAGAAGGGGAGGAAGAAGAAAGGGAAAAAAAAAAGGGGGAGGGAACCAACCATCTAGGTTCCTCTTATAGGTTTAGGAGATTTGTTGTTCAAAGGAAGACCATTGGATCTAAAGAGATCCAACGGTTGGGAATAGGTTGGTTAGGATAGAGAGAGATGGGGAGATAAGAATCGGTCAAGTGAGATCGATCCTCTCTTCTTGTTGTTAATGGGTATGAGCATGGGCATGGGTCATGGGTCCTGGGCTTAGATAGATAAGTGAGAAAAAAATACAAAAATAATAACATTGGAGGGTTTTGAACCCAGGTCCTCTTTATTCTCTCTCGTCCGCTCCACCAGTTAGTCAAACTAATGTTTTGATGTCAATTGGTGTGGCTTTTAACACCTAAGTCCTTCTCTTGGTCTTCAACTATTCTTCTCTCTCTTAATCCTTGTTCCGACTCTATGATCATCTAACTTTACCCGTACATGTCTTCTATCTTTTTATCCTAGCCTGCTAGCTCTTTAAGCTTTGATAGAAGTCTTCTGTGTTTGATTGTGGGCCGGTCAATCCTCGAGAATCACCCGATAGGGTCTCCTGCAAGTGAAAAAATGTGTAATGAGATTCAACTAAAACGGCTTGATACTAGACTATCCGAAATGCGTATATTTCATGCAAATAGTCGATTTTCGTCTAAAGAATGCGTTCTACACAATGGAAGAAACTCTTATGTGGAAAATTCGATGAAAAGACAAGTTTTAACTAGGAGAATTGAAAGTAAGATTTTTTCGTGTCGTTAATTCGGAAACCCTAACTTCAAAAATATTTATAAAATCCAATTATCTACAAAATGTAACTTGTATAGCAGTACGTGTCGGATGTCGATCTGCACTCCGTGTGAGTTAGTGCAATAAGGAATTAAAACTGACAAATAATATACAGAGAAAAATGAGAATGGTGGAAGAGATGAGAAGGGCGAGTCAATTTAAAAACAACATTCATTTGAGATTCAGAACACCAAAATATCAAAACTTCATTAATCATCAAAGAGTACGTACATAAATCAAAATAACAGAAATAAAGAAAGCATGTAAAGGGTTGAGAGATGAAGAGGTAAGGGAAAGAAACGTCCATTGAGATCTCAGAGCTAAGAGCACTACCGATCAAAAAGATGATCGTCCAAGACTTCGATAAATGCTTCAATCAAGAGAAGAGTTTGACAAAGAAGCATCCCATGACCTTTGGAGCTAAGGCGCTACCGATCAAGAAGAGGATCGTCTAAATTTCATGGAATGTTGCTCAATCATGATAATCCACATCGAATCTTACCGGCCGACAAGGTAGATGTGAATTGGCAAATGTACGATAATGTGCCCTAAGAAGCTCACTTTTCACTTGCCAAAAGGAGTCGGCCAAGTGAATAGGCGATCGGCCTGAGAATTCTAGAGAAAAAAAGTCACTAACTCTAGAGAGAGAGTTTTTAGAGAGATAAATAAGGAGAAGAGAGAGAAAGTTGAGGTAGAGAGAAAAACTCACCGGAGTAACCTACAACGGAGTGATCGGCCAATGAAGAAGAGTGGAGAAGTATCAGATTTGATGGAGGGCAGCCTAGAGTGGATCATCATAGTGAGATAGTGCATGCAAGGTGGCTGTGCCAAGGAAGCGGGAGATGCACCAAGACATGCATGGTGGCTGCCTATGGGCAGCATTTGTAGAGGATGAAGCTGGTGGAAGAGAGCCATGGTTTGTAGGCGGCAGCAACCATTAATCCTTGTTGGTTCGGCCTAGTGCATACTGCTAGCAGGCCGTGGTGCATGCTGGTTCAGGCAGGAAAAGAAGGTGGAGCTACGTGGGAATTCTGGGCTGAACATGGTCTGATGTTGCAAGGAGGGGCAGCAAGCTTAGAGGAGCTTTGAGAACGGACCTGCAGGTGGATCTAACGGCTACCAAGTTTGGTGGCTGCAAGTCGAACCTAGGAAGTGGAGGAAGATGCAGGCTGAAAGTAGGGTTTTTTCGTCGTTGAGAGAACGACCCTAATCTCAACACATTTGTAATTTTTATCCGATTATCCTACAAACACTACTACATAATAGTGTTTAGACTACACTATTAAAAAATAGATAGACTACGGTTATATAAAACATTGAAGCCTAAAGTTTAAATTTAAAAAATTAATTTAAAAAAAAATAAAAGGTTACAATTTTAGTAAAATACGTAGTCTAAAGGGCTTCAAACTGGCCACCATTTTTTCTAACCGCAGCTTGATCCATTTCGACCGCGATTTTAATAAAACCGTGGTTAAAACCACATAATTTGAAAGACAAAAAAATACGGTCTTTATAAACTCCGTGGTTTAAAAAGGATGCCAAATGGTCACGGTAGTTGCTAAAACCATCGTATTAGGGTTTAAGCAACAATTTTAGGGAAAACTGTGACCTATCTAATTATAACTTGCCCGTGCTTAAACTCAAACCCTATAGAAAAATCTCTTCAACTTCTCCATCTCTCTCTCATTACTTCCTCTCCATCTCTCTCATCTCTCTCATCTCTTCCTCTCCATCTCTGCAACCTTACTCTCCATTTCTACAACTTCTTTTCATCTCACTTGAGCAACACTGTTACCATCGCCACTGTGATCGCAAACCGCCTCCGTGACTGCCACTGTACAACCAGCCGTGACCGCCGCTCGCTGCTATCAGTCGTTCTCATCTCCATTTCAGTGCAGCCATAAGTTGATCGAACTTCTTCTTTCCAAGTTAATCCTTCTCTCTCCCTATTCTTTTCAACTCAATAGATTTATTAATTAGGCAGTTTGTTATTTTTCTTATTTGTGTTGATTGTTTTACTGATTATGGTTGATTTTGTCAACTTAGGGTTCGTTGATTTGGGTATTATTATCGAACCTATGAACATGACATTGTTATAATGTATGAGGCCATACAAATCTTAGCCTTGAGAACAAAACAGGGGTTTTGGATTCAGACTTAGACAACAAATAGGTTGTATTGATTTTTTTGTCCTTTTGAAGATTGTGAACATAAATACAATGTTGAGTGGTAATAGGAACTCAAAAATCTTTATCATCAATGGAGGAAAACCTAACTTTTTTAATTATAGGAGTTGGATATTATGTTAGAAACTTAAAACAAAAATGGAGCTATACTCTGCCAAATCAGAAACCTAAATCAGTGATACACAAAAGTCAGAGCAAAACTCGGTTCAAGGATCAAAACTCTTCCTTTGGGCGAGGTCAGATCTAGAGAGGAAAGGACTCAAAGCTTCACAAGGGAGGCAGCAACTGTCACCATTACCGGGCTCGAAGGAAGGCTGGATATGAGATTGGGGGTACCTAAATAAAAATATGTTGTATGGAGACAACTTTTTCTAATGACTACTTAGTTGTGGGATAATAGTAGTTTCAAGTAAATATACACAGCTGAAATAGTTAAAATGCATCATCAAGAAAGCATTTATCGGTAGGCTGTCGATGTGTTTTATACACCATAACATCGAGGAGTATATTCTCGTATTGTCGAACACCGATGCAATGATTTACTTTAGGTTTCTTGCTTGACTTGTAACGAGTGGAAAATGAAAATGATTTCATTATTACAATCCGTGTGACATCAGGTCTTATCAAGGAGACAACAATTATTAGATCATAGTGCCTAATATAAACCACTTTAACTACTCCACATGTCAGATCCACAGAAGGTAATCTTGTGACCAAAGATTAACTAGGATTGGAGCAAAGCATGAAGTTTCTCAATCTTGGGATGCCATTGAACATCTTCCTTCTCTGAGTTATAGTTGTTATATGCTGATGGCATAGGACTAGGGAATTTTAGATTAAAAAAGTTGATGACATTAATAAATCTTGATTACTAGATAATGAAGAAAACTGGAAGAAAATTGAAAGAAAAATAATAAAAAAAACCAACAAGGGAAAAGAGAGGATAGAAAACACTTCGTGGCGACATAGTGTAGCATGACAATGCATGTAATAAGCATCAGACCATGATGGTGATAGTTGCGTACCTTGGAAGAAGACTCCTAGGTAGTGATAAATTAGTTAAGGAAAAACTCTGTTACAACTTGGAAATTCTTTCCAATGATATTGGAAATGTAGTTTCTTCAATCAAAATTTTGAAGTAAACATAATTATTTCTATCCACATAGAAGGAAATTCATCCAATCTGTTGTGTTAGGTGTTATAATTTACAGGTTTGGGACTTTATGCCCTCCTTGTAATTCCCCTTGTTGGGCACCTCTTGTTTTCTTTTGTTTTTGTTCTAATAGAACATTTGTATGGTTACAAAAGAAAAAAAGAAAAAAAAATTTGTGTATGTTGTAGATTGCTTAGCCAGGTGAAAATGGAGTTTATATGAGGTCACTCAAAAAGCATATGCTACTGGGACACCTTATAGTGTTTTGTTGTACTATGATTTGGTGCTAAAATAGCAAATAACTATTAGAATAAGTACAAAGATGCATTTTTATCAGATTGTGACGACTAAGAGGGGCAAAATGTGTGTGTACAACAAAAAATTGAATCTTAAATTCAAAGAATCTGGAATGTCAAATTGAAATCCTAAGAACGAGGAAAAGCAAGTTGTGAACATGCTAGTGCCACTTAATATTTTAAGTACATTTGTCAAAGGATGACTAAACCATCACTGGAGCCATGGTATAATAAGAACATAAGGAATAAGTACTTAAGTTCTTGGAAAATGGATACACATGATGACAAGTGATCGATAGAGATGGTTTGCAGAATTGATCATTATCAAATTTTGAGGATAAAAAGTTGTTATAATTTGGTCTTTTAGATTAAGAACTAGAATGGAATGTGTACAAATCCAACAGGGAAAATTCAACACAAATTGGAGGCCACATGGATGGCATATTAGTAAAGTTTTGAGTCGATGGCACTAACAAAACTCATGATAATGAAGGGGCATAAACTGGTATAATTCATTGTACATAAATATGTGAAGAGTTAAGTTCAGCACTGAAGTTAGAGTCATCCATCCTAAGAAAGTACTTAATCTTAGTGTAATTCTTCAATTAGTTGACGTTTACTTTGTTAGTTGAAGTGGAAGTTGGTAGTTGTTTCTTTCAATATAGGAAGTCCCCTAGAATTCATATCATACAAGAAAGTCTACAGCAAAATTTGTAGTATAATGTGGTTGAGAAAAAAAGGGCGATAAAAATTATCCGATTGCCACTAAACCCAATAAATTGATTGATATAATTCTAGCAATAAAAAGAAAAAATTATTGGATGCACCTGCCATCCATTATCCGCTTAATAGTACCTGCGCCAACCAACAAACTGATCGAAGTCGCCACTAAAGTGATGCAAATGCAATAATCATCCGATTGATATGCAATTCTAGCTAGTAGCACACTTCCCCTTTGGTAGGTAAGTTGGAAAATGAACTTGTAACAGATAACTTCCACCCAATCATCAAAACCTTACCCTCTAAATTACAAGGTGAAGATGCTCCAGTCAGTAGTTAGCTATGCCCCATCCAAGAGCATGCAGGGCCCATGGTACCTATCAATTGCTTGATTGATTGCTTTTTGCTTTTGCTGTACTAGTGTGTGTTTCATTCTCATCTTTTTTCAAGTATTGTCCACTTCACGAGGAACCCTGTTTTGCATTCTCAAAACTGAGGAGCCCATTGGCTGAGGGGATTCCTATATATAGATATTAAGGATTAAAATTGTGGAGGCTTCTGAATATATTGGTCCTGATTCTTTTTGTGTTTTAATGTTAGAGCATGATCAATGACTGTTGTAAGTTATTAACGGCCATAAAAGCCACTGTAACTTGCACATATGGTGAAACAGCATTCGTATCCAAATTAAAATGCTAAAAAAAACCAGCTAACATTCTTATCTACTCGAAGGAAAGTAGGAATTTATCAACAAAATGACAAAATTTTGAAAGCCAGAAAGGAAAAAAGAATTACATTAAGGGTCTGTATGGTGATCAACAATGTGTTACAGAAAAAGGATTTGTATGTTAGAGAGTGTTGATACAGAAAAAGATAAATATTTTACATTGAATTTGACAACTATTTTGATACTTACGTTTATATACAATTTTGTTTCATAATTGCAGCTTGGTCTCCCCGGCCCTAGTATTTTCTGTTTTGTGAGCCCATTTTAATTTCCTCGTGGAAAGGAGGCTGTGGCTTCCTCTTGGGCTTTCTTTCCCTCTCACAACTCCTGTCGAATTCCCCACAGTTTTGAGGATCTTGCAGATCTGCAACGAGACTCACTTCCATCCTCATCCAAGCTATCAAAGAACTTTGCATTGGTAGAACACAAAAGAACCAGTAAATGATGCATCCAGCCTCTTCCATTTTGTTTTTCTCTTTCTCTTTCCAGCGTTGAGGTCCCTCTCAATTTGTTGTGTATGCTTGATGTTGTCATGAACAGTAGCACATAATTGATTTTGTACCTTGTTCCATCTAAAGGAGTTCTTAAGCTTAAGCTCCTCAATAAGGCCATGTGATGATTGATTTGGTAAACCTAAGGAGTCAAGCTTACTAGAAACATTCATGGTTTCAATGCTTCTTTCACTATCAAGTGTGTCCTCAGATGACCAGCATTTTTCAATGCCTGACCCTTCATCAACTACAAGATCATTTGCATATCTAGCATCCCTGGCATCTACAGTACCAGAATCCATATTATTAACCTCTACTTATACTTCAGTAACAGCAGGGGCAGAACATCCAGAACAAACATTAGACATCTGTTGCTCTTTCAAGGACTCGGCTTCTTGGGGAGTTCTATTTAACCCCTTAGCAACAGTGTCTATGAGTTGGTCCTCAACATTTCCTCTGCCATCGAATCCCTTGGCTGGTTTCTCCATACAAGCATGGCATTACAAACCCCCATCCGCTTGCTTGGGACATCTCTCCACTGAGAAGCACAACAGTCATTTTTCATGGGGATTTGTCTCTTCAAATTTGCACATTCACCTATTGCAATTACTTTGTCCTCCGGTCTCATATGACTTTTATCAAATATAGAAGAAACCAGCATTGAGGCATTGCCACTAATACTTCCAGCATGCCCCTTGCAGGTATCAAGAAGGGTTTCACCTCTGTAGATACAGCTTCCTACTAAACAAATCAAGTGGACAGCACAGCTGCAATTGCCAGGGAAGTATGGATTTTGTTCTTTCTAACTACACTTTTCATGCTCACCAGCAGTAGTTTTGTTGTTTTCAATTCTCCCAAGTCTGAGATAGAAATAAAAGAAGATGAATATATCCACAGGGAATGCAACTGAAAATAGCCTAAAAAAAAAAATGCAGATACACCAGTACATAAAAAAGATCACTGACTGCTAAGGAAGAGTTCCTTGATTAGATTTTTTTTTTTTTACTTATCAAAAAAAAAATGATTTGCTACAAGTTTGTTGGTGAGAGGACACTTCAAATTTCACCTTTGGCCCATTTTTTGAGAACACCAGGAGACTTCAAACAGATATTCATAATATTTTTGGGATTGACAATGTTTATTAGTCAAAGAATGACACAGGGAACCAAAACCATTATTAATGGATTGACTAACAGAGGGGTTGAATACACGAACTCCAGATCTTTTAAAACAACCTTACAATATTATGGAATAGCTGACCTACCTAGCAATTTTTTGACCTATGCCAGCAATTAACTATTATGTCTAGTGCTCATGAATTGCACCTATGAGTGACCTACTGCTAATTGCACCTATGAGTGACCTACTGCTCATGAATTGGTTGAAACAAGAGGACATAAGGGTGTTGTAATTGCTATTTCAGATAATAGATGCTTTAGTACCTGAAAGTAGGGTTTTTCTGTCGTTGAGAGAACGACCCTAGAATCAACACATTTGTATATTATCCGAGATTTTCACTCAAATCCTGCAAAATTTCACAGGGTTGTACAGTGGCTTTGTGTCGGATGTCGATCCGCACTCGAGGTTAGGTAACGCACAATAACAAAACCAAAAACATGCAGAAAATGCTGCAAATGGTGGAAGGGTAAGACGATGATTGATGTAGGATTTAAAAATATTCTTTTTTTTTAGAGAGAGAAACTTCCATTCTTATCATAAAAAAAATTGCAGAAATAAACTTAGAACTGAAAAATAACAACTTTATTAATGGTCAACGAATCCTTATAAAAATCAAACTAAAATTAAACACAACAAAAATAAAGAAAACTAGAAAGTAATTTTTTTTTTTTTTGTACCTGGAATGAGGAGTGATCCTTGGGGTCCTCAATAGTGATTGCCCCAAAGGGTGTGACTGCGGTGACCGTATAAGGACCGGTCCACCTAGATTTCAGTTTGCCAGGGAAGAGATGGAGACGAGAATTATAAAGAAGGACCTTCTGTCCTGGATGGAACTCTTTCCTGAGGATGCTCTTGTCATGTATCCATTTCATTTTTGCTTTGTAATTCTTGGACAAGTTGTAGGCATCATTTCTGAGTTCTTCTAACTCATTCATTTGAAGTTTTCTCCCCTCCCCTGCAGAGTCGAGGTTGAAGTTGAGTTTCTTAATGGCCCACAGGGCACGATGTTCAATCTCTACCGATAGATGACAGGGTTTCCCAAAGACGAGACGATAGGGAGACATATTGAGTGGGGTCTTGTAGGCGGTTCTGTATGCCCATAAAGCATCAGTGAGACGAGTAGACCAGTCTTTACGTGTGGTATTGACCGTTTTCTCCAAGATCTGCTTGATCTGACGATTAGAAACCTCCACTTGACCACTAGTCTGCGGATGATAAGCTAGGGCAACCTTGTGGGTTACCCCATACTTTTTCATTAATTTCTCGAATATCTAATTGCAGAAATGGGTGCCCCCATCACTAATGATGGCCTTAGGGGCACCGAATCGGGCGAAGATGAACTCCTTTAGGAATTTGACCACCACTTTGTGGTCATTGGTTTTGGTGGGAATGGCTTCTATCCATTTGGATACATAGTCTACCGCAAGGAGAATGTACTCAAAACCATAGGAAACGGGAAAGGGGCCCATGAAGTCGATGCCCCAGATGTCAAATATTTCATCGACCTGGATGGGAGTTAGGGGCATCATGTTCCTCTGGGAGATGCGGCCTAGATGCTGGCAATTAGGACAAGTTTTGCTGTAGATGTGGGCATCTTTAAATAATGTGGGCCAGTAGAATCCGCATTGCAGCACTTTTTCTACAGTCTTCTTAGTGCTGAAATGACCACCACAAGGTTGGTCATGACATGAGGACAAGATATTGAGTTGGTCCGACTCAGGGACATAGAGACGAATGATCTGGTTAGGACAGTATTTATACAAATAAGGGTCATCCCAAGAGTAGTACTTAACTCTTGCTAGGAATTGGCTTTTGTCCTGTTTTGACCAATGTGAAGGCATTTCTTCGGTGACAAGGTAGTTGACAATGTCAGCATACCATGGATGAACAGAAATAGCGAACAGTTGTTCGTCTGGAAAGGTTTCAGGGATGGGCTGGGTGTCGAAGGATGACTCTAAAGTCAGTCTAGACAAGTGATCAGCCACTACATTCTCAGTTCCTTTCTTATCCTTAATCTCGAGGTCGAATTCCTGCAGTAAGAGAATCCATCGAATTAATCGAGGCTTGGTTTCCTTTTTCGACATAAGATAACGAAGGGCTGCATGATCAGTGTACACGACCACCTTAGTGGCTAAGAGATACTGACGGAATTTATCAAGGGCGAAGACTACCGCCAGGAGTTCTTTCTCAGTGGTGGAGTAATTCATTTGGGCAGAGTTAAGAGTTTTGCTCGCGTAGTAGATCACGTGTGACCTTTTGTCAACTCTCTGCCCTAGAACAGCGCCTAACGCGTAGTCAGAAGCATCACACATTACCTCGAAAGGTAGAGTCCAATCCGGGGGACGGATAATGGGCGCAGTAGTGAGCTCAGATTTGAGACGCTCAAATGCCTTGACACAGTCAGCATTAAAGTCGAAAGGACTATCTTTAGCCAGAAGATGGGACAGAGGTAGAGCGATTTGAGAGAAGTCCTTGATGAATCGCCTATAGAATCCTCCGTGTCCCAAAAAGGACCGGATGTCACGTACGGACTTAGGAATGGGCAAGGTCGAGATGATATCGATTTTAGCTTTGTCGACCTCAATGCCCTGATGGGAAATGACATGTCCCAGAACAATGCCCTTCTTCACCATGAAGTGGCATTTCTCCCAATTGAGGACAAGTTGCTTGTCCTGACAGCGTTGAAGTACCAGCCCTAGATGGGTCAGACAGTCATCAAAGGATGACCCAAAAATTGAGAAGTCGTCCATAAAGACTTCGAGGAATTTTTCCACCATGTCAGAGAATATACTCATCATACACCTTTGAAAGGTCACGGGTGCATTGCAGAGGCCAAAGGGCATGCGCTTGTAGGCAAAAGTGCCAAAGGGACAGGTGAAAGTTGTCTTCTCGTGATCCTCAGGGGCGATGGGTATTTGATTATACCCTGAGTAACCATCGAGGAAGCAGTAATAGGAGTGACCTGCTAGTCTCTCCAACATTTGGTCTATGAAGGGTAAAGGAAAATGGTCCTTCCTAGTGCTGGTGTTGAGTCGTCGGTAATCAATGCAGACTCTCCACCCTTTCTTCAGGCGCTGAGTTACCATTTCCTTGTTCTCATTTTCCACAACTGTGAATCCTGCCTTTTTAGGGACGACCTGAATAGGACTCACCCATTTGCTATCAGAGATGGGGTAAATGATACCCGCATCTAACAGTTTAAGGACCTCATCCCGGACTACATCCTTCAAGACGGGGTTCAACCTCCTCTGGTGTTCACGAGAGGTTTTGGATTCATCCTCGAGGTAGATGTGATGTTGGCACACCGAGGGGTCTATGCCTCGAATATCATCTATGGTCCACCCTATCACAGATTTGTGCTCGTTGAGCAGCTCGAGAAGTTTCTTACGTTCACTCTCAGACAAAGCGGAAGCAATAATGACAGGGTAGGTTTCCTTAGGACCTAGATAGGCATAGAAAAGATCTGTTGGAAGTGGCTTGAGCTCCAATGTTGGAGCAGATGGAGTTGAAGTAGGTGTCACAGAAGACACGGATTGAAGAGGTATGACTTCAGTAGGTAAAGGAAGGATAGGTTCTCTGGCCATGGTTATCAGAGGCTCGAACTCGATGAGAGGAGAGGGGATCTCTATCAGTGGAGCAGTCTCCAAAAGATCATTGAGATCAGAAATAGCTGACTCTGTTGCAAAGTCAGCTCCAAAGTGTTCTAGACACTGCTTAAGAATATCTTCAGTGGAGTCTGGGATTAGACTCTCAACGGCACACATTTCATCGGTCACTTCGCGATCGGCATCTTGTTGCATTAAACGAAAGATGTTGACCTCAGCTTTGAGGTTACCGAAAGCAATGGACATGTTTCCGTCCCGGCACCCGATGTGTGCGTTCACGGTGGCAAGGAATGGACGGCCTAAGATGACCGGAATGCGGTTATCCTGACACAGCTCGGTGTCTAGAATGATAAAGTCCACAGGATAATAAAAGTCAGCGACTTTTACTAGGACATCTTCAATGATTCCTCTTGGAATCTTGATGGACTGATCAGCCAATTTCAGGGTGACATTGGTAGGCTTCATATCTTTCAGTCCTAACTGCTGATAAACCGAGAATGGTATGAGGTTAACGCTATCCCCTAAATCTAGCAAGGCAGTGCAGCTAAAGTTGTCTCCAATTTCACATTGGACAGTTGGGCTACCTGGATCCTTGTGTTTGATCACGCTATTGCGTTGAATGAACGCGGTAGCTTTTTCGGCCAAGAAGGCAGCTTTGGGTACATGCGTACGCCGCTTAACTGTGCACAAGTCCTTGAGGAATTTGGCATAGGAAGAGATTTGCTTGATAGCAGAAAGGAATGGGATATTGATCTGGACGTCTTTAAAGACATCTAAGATCTCAGAGAATTGCTGATCCCGCTTATCTTGGACAAGTCTGTCCGGGAAGGGAGGCTTCACTCGACAAATAGATTTGTCTTTAGCCTTGGATTTCTGCACAGGGATATCTGATGTTGGTGCAGAGGTAGAAGAAGCAGAGGTAGGACTAGTTTTCTCTGTGCGAGTGATGGGTGCCGGAGATGGCACTGGCGGTGGTTGGACTCCCATGTCCACAGTTTTTCCAGATCGTAGGGTGGTTACAGCTTGCACCTCCCCTTGACAATTCTCATTCTGACTCTAAGATTGGGAACTGATCTCATATATTGCTCCTTTGGCATTTCCTTTTGGGTTAGCAATGGGTTGGCTAGGAAAAATGCCTTTAGCTTTCTCAGCTTCCAAGTTGCCTAAGCGTTGCTCTAGACGAAGCATGGATTGTTGTTGCTGTTGCTCTAGGCGTTGCATAGATTGTTGTTGCTGAGTAATGAGTTGAGCTAGAAGGTCTTCGATACCGGATTTGGGGACCGACTGTTGGGGGGCAGCTAATGGGAGCTGAGGCACCAATTCGCGACTCGAGCTCATTGGGGCATTATAGTTATATGCTGGAGAATTAGTTGGGACAATCGGTTGGTTCTGAAAGGTCTGTGGGACTCTTTGCTGATTCTGAAATGTGCTCGATTGTCCAGAGTATTGACCCTGTTGGAACTGCTGGTACTGACCTTGATTGAATTGCCTAGTGGGTTGATTGAACCTAGGGGGATACATGCCCTGAGGTTGACGCGGAGGTTGAGCTTGAGGTTGAGTAGACTGAGGCCTCCAAGAGAAGTTAGGGTGGTTTCTCGTATCCGGATGATAAGATTGACTATACGAGTTCTGAGTAGGAGGTTTGTATGTGCTGAAAGCACAAACTTCTTCCTGAAGAGGATTAGACCATCCTTCATTCAAAGGACAATGGTCAGTAGTATGGGAGGGTTGCAGACAGAGGGTACAGGATTCCATAGGGCTCTCGTGTCCCACATGCATGACTGGGGTAGATGGTTGAGTAGGCTTTTGTACAGACACAGCCAGTGCCGAGACTGACTTGCTCAACTCTTGAATGACTGATCGAAGCTCAATATCAGCTGTAGCATCATGTCCCTTGGTTGTCCTTTGGACTGAAGTGGTTCGACTAAACTCTGAGTCAGTCGTCCAATGTTGAGAGTTTTCTCCTAACTCTCCCAAGAATTTGTATGCATCGGTCGGAGTTTGGTGCAGGAATTTTCCTTGGCACATTGACTCTACCATGGTCCGGGACTCATCAGTAAGTCCCTTATAGAAGACGTGGACAAGATTGCCCTTGTCGATGCTATGGTGGGGACACTTAGTCAGGTAGTCTTGGAATCTATCCCATGCTTCAAAAAATTTCTCATCGAACTTCTGTCTAAAGTCCTGAATGAGTTGCTTCATTTGGTTGGTCCGAGTCATGGGGTAGAATTTAGACATGAATTTGCCCACCAATTCTTTCCAACTGCTGATTGAATCAGCGGGTAAGGAGTAGAGCCAATCTGAGGCTCGGTCCTTGAGCGAGAATGGGAAAACTCGCAGACGCACATTGTCATCATCGAGGTTCTGATTCTTGAAAAGTAGGATGACATGTTGGAATTCCCGAATATGGGAATATGGGTCTTCTCTTGGGAGACCACGAAATGTTGGCAGCATTTGGATCGTCTGTGGCCTGATCTCGAACTGTACCGCCGTAGTAGGTGGGAGAACAATGCAAGTAGGCGGATTAGCAGAGATAGGAGCGAACGTCTCGATAAGAGGTCGTTCGACTGCCATGACTACAAAGGTAGTAGTACTGGGGGAGGCGGGTGGGGAAAGAGATGGGGAAGAATTCAGTGGAGGATCCACTGTAGGGACGTGATTCTCAAATCGAACCAAGCGCTTGTTCGGGCGAGTCCAACCGGACATACACTAATGAGGCAAGCTCTATACTTGGCAAAAAGTTGCCAGAGAGGAACACTATCCTAAATGATGCACACCAAGCACAGATAATCCTATTCTAAGCAATCAGGATATATTTTAGGAATTATCTTTGTTAGTTTTGGGGCGAGAGTAGATTATGACAGTGGGCGGACCACTGGTTTATCTTTTAACCGCCGGATGATATTCGCTTAAAAGTGCTTATTTTAAGCCATTATCCTTTAGCGTTATCACACTCTCCCATGTTAAACTTCGCTATTTATCCACTTTTCTATGTCAATCTCTTTCATTGCGTAGAACACACTTTTCCGGACGAAATGGTATATTTGCATGCATTAAACGCATTTATGAAAGTCTAGATATGAAGCCGTTTTGATTAAGTCTCATTACGCGCTTCTCGTTATTGCAGGAAACCCGATCGGGCGATTTTCGAGACTTGCGGACCTAGGATCAACCATTGAAGCCCACTATCAAAGCTTAAAGAGCCAACAGGCTATGACTAGAAGATACAGGCCAAGTACGGGGTCAAGTCAGAGGATCATAGAGCCCGATAAAGAACCAATAGAGAGGCAAAGTTGAAGACTAAGAGACAGGCCAAAGCCAAAGGACATAAAATGACGGCTTACGTGATTGGTGAAGCCGATTGAAGACTATGTTGAAGATCAGGGTTCAGGACCCTCTGCCAGCTCTTTTGCTTTTATTTTGTGTTATTTTCTCTCTCCTCTCTCCTAATTCTCTCTCCATCTCTTTAGACCTTAGCATCTAATCCTTAGATCATATCATCCTACCATTAGATCATCATATCCCCCGTCCGATCCTCAGATCAACCACCCCAATCCTCAGATCGATCATCCTAACCTTCGATCTCCTCTCCTCTAGTTCTATCCCATCTCCCATAGCTTTTCCACCGTTAGATCATCCTTCGGACCGTTCGATATCTCTAGATCTAACGGTTCGCCAATCTCAAGTTCGACCTAATCATCATCCCTCTATCTTCACTAATCTAATCATATGGCCCCAAGGCCTTCAATGGTGGCCCACAATGCTAATGGCCAAACGGCCCACTCACATAACGTCATGGCCCAGTGCTCGTGACCAAAAAGAATCAGAGTGGGCCAATGCTTCACTTAAAATAGAAGAACACATGGCCTTTTGGGCCGATTTGCCTTCTCTTCCACCTAGGCCCATTAGGCCTTTTCTAAAGCCCACAGCCCATGGTGTGGCCCATCATCCATACCCATGAGGGAGAAGAGGTCATTCTTGACCGATTCTCTCTCCAACAATTCCCACGATTTTAGAAACCGTATCTCTCAATTCTATCTAACTAACCCTCTCTCTCTCTCCTTCCTATACATCTAGACTCTCCCTTGCTGCTCTCATGTTTTCACGGGCTAGCTACCACCTTGCTGTTGGTATACCTCACCATGGCTGTTCATTTCAACCTCTCCATCCTTTCCGGGCAGCAACTATCCTCTCTTACCCATCCTCCATTGGAGCTCCTCCCTCTTGCAAGGCATACACGGCCTCCACAACAGCAGCAACCCCATGCTCCTTCTCCACCGTCTGGGAATCCACCACGAGCCACCACCTTCTTCCTTCTTCTCCGGGTAGAACTCCACATTCACCAACGTCTTCTTCTTTACCAACTCAAGGAGAAGCAACACCTAGCCATCTCCTATTCACCCCCTGTTCGTGCTCATCACGAACTGACCTACAACTGTGTTGTATTCCCAGCAACGCTGCTCCATCTCCTTCTTCCATCAACGCCGGAGTTGCAGGTTTGCAACTCCGGCCAGTTCTTCTCCATGGTTGCTAGCGCCTCCAACGCACCACAGTGAACCTCCCATCCGTTAGTTTGGTGCATCTTGATGCACCTCCAGCAAGAACCACCGCCTTCCTCAAACACTACACCGTCACCTTGCTGTAACGGCTTCCAACTTGCAATACCAGCCAACCCAGATCATCCACGTTGGAGTTCTCTTCTCCAATTTCATCTCCTTCCACCACAGCAAGCCTCCCTAACAGCACACCTGTGCGCCACTTGCAACACCCATTGGACCAGCATCACATATCACCACTGTTGCTGACTTCTTCTCCAAAGAAGACGGCAACACAGCCATTGCATCCACCACCAACGGTGCTGCTTCTCCTTGCAGGTCCTCCACAACAAACCAACCAACCTACAACTCTTCCATCTCCATCTTCTCCACGTCACCAGCCACCCTCTTCGCCTTCTCATGCTAACTCCACCGTCCTTCTCCCACAAATCTCATCTCCATTAAATCCGGCAACACCATTACCGGTAAGAAGTTCCTCCACCATTAGCTGGAACAACCTGCGACCACCAACTGTATGATCCACTTGCTTCACCACGTGGTGTGCAACCCATCCTCCTGCCACGTACTCTCACTTCTCCACTGTTTGTTTGGATGTGATATCCACCAGATCAGCAATGTTGCTGCATCTGCAAATGTCCAACAGTCCATCAGTTTAAACCACCGTTCACCTTCTTGCACGCCTGCAACCAGGTGCGTGAAAATAGGGTTTTTCCGTCGTTGAGAGAACGACCCTAACTTCAACACATTTGTAAATTGATCCGGTTCTTAAATCCTGCAAAATTTTATATCTGTATAGGGATTCGTGTCGGATGTCGATCCGCACTCGGGATTAGTCGGATTAGCACAAAAACACATAAAATGACGAAAAAGAAAACATTGCACAGAATGTAAAACAATCACACTTAAATCATATTTATTTAACTGAACTTGTCTCTTACAATGAAAATCAAATAAAAAATAACTAAACTAAAAAGCTTTAAGAGAGATTAGGGTAGAGAGAGAAAATGAGAGGTAGAGAGAATTAGAGAGAGAAACTAAGGGAGGAGAGAGAAAGTGAGAAATATAGAACCCTAAAGAGAGATAGATCTAGAGAGAGAAAGTAAAAGAGAGGGAGGTAACACTAGTGAGAGAAAGTTCTAAAACCTAGAAAGAGAAAAGAGAGTAAAGAGATTACCTTGGGTAGCTTATCGAAGAATCGGGATTGGCCGGCAAAGATTTGCCGGAGATCCATGGTGGAAGAACACGAGGTGCAAGCTAGCCACGTGGTGACTGTGGGTGGCTTTTGGCCGAGCCATGGAAGATGGAGAAATTTGAATGGCAATGGAGGATGTACAGTCCAGCGGCTATGAAGGAGATCACGCTGGTTCTTGTGAGAGAGGAGCACTTACCGTTGAGAGGGTTGCAGGCTCATCGTGGGAGTAGCAGGCTGTAATAGGAGGAGAACACGTTGGTGTGGAAGAAGACCAGCAGGTTGGGGCGGTGATATTGCACACCACGTGCAAGAGAGGTGAATAGGGCAGCAGCGTTATGTTTTTGTTGCAGGCCAAAGGCTGCTGCCCGTTAAGTGATGAAGGTGTAAAAGAGGACGGCTTGATGGATCTAACGATGGTGGCTGTTGGAAAACAGCCACCGTGTAGGATCAATATAGAAGGCAGTAGTGGGAGGAGGCAGTGATCGCCGGTCAAGGTGGGAAGAGAATGGGAGAGGGATGAGAACGTGTGGAAGAGAGGTGGGCCCAAGAGAGAGCTTTGCCGTCGTTAATGGCAGCTGTGGGTGGCGTCTCTAACCGAACCAGATCTGGTTCTTGGAGTTGAAATAGTTGTGGATGAACGGTGGTGGATTCACGGTGGTTGTTATGTGCTGCAAATGGGTAAAGCAGCATCGGCAGGAGGAGTGGAGGAGCGGAGTTGCAGACCTGCCGAAGTTGCAGGTCTGCCGAAGAAGGAGGAGGCGGAGCAAAGGAGTTGCAGACCTGCCGGAGTTGCAGGTCTGCCCGAAGAAGGAGGAGGCTGAGCAAGGTGGATGGGCAGCAGGGAAGAAAAGAGAAAGAAGGGAGCCGAGAGATGCTGTGGGCAGAGGAAGGAGGCTGTAGCAGGGAAGAGTAAAGGACAGAAGCAGAAGAAATAGAAGACGAAGGAGGTGGCCGGAGTTCTGCAACTCCGGCCGAAAAGAAGAAGAAGAAGAAGAAGTAGAAGAAGAAGAAAAGAAGAAAAACGGCCCGGTGGAGGGAGAACGTGGGGGGATTGAAAGGGGGGAAGAGAGGATGAGAGGGGAGAGGGATTAGGGTTCGAACGAACCCCTATCCTTCTCCTTTTAAAGCTTCCCTATTTCCTTTAATGGAAATAGGGGATTTTTTGAATAAAAAAAAAATAAGAAAAATAATTTTTAAATTTTTTTTTTTTTTTTTTTTTTTTTTTTTTAAGTAAAAACCTACTTTTCTATGGGGAATCTCCCCAATTAGTGGACCCCCCATTTAATTAAAATTATTTTTGAAATTCGCGGGGTCCACTAACTGGTCGGACAGCGGGTCGATGATGATGGGCCCGGCTACTGGCCCACATGGACTGATGATGTCCATCGTCTCACAAGATGATGTGACAGGCATTCTGAAGGCGATCGGATGGATGGTGACTTGATTGGGACCCAGATTGGTAGATCGACGGATCTAGAGAGATCCAACGGTCCAATTGAAGATCCAATGGTCCGATGGAAGATCCAACGGTCAGAAAGCTAAGGGAGATGAGATAGAGCCGATGGGCAGGAGTTCTGGGGTTAGGTCAGTAGATTCGAGGACCGAGAGATGAAGAGAGAGAGAGAATAAGAAGAGATGAGAGAAAAAGTATCAAAAAAAATGGAAAAAAGCACTGGCGGAGGGTCTGGAACCCTGGTCTTCACTGTGACCATCCTCACGCTTCTCCAGTAGAGTCGACTATCATTCTTTGCTGACTCATGTGGCTTTAAACGCTTTGGTCCGTCTCTTGGTCATTGGCTCTCCTGCTCTCTTCGTTCTTTGGGCCGGCTTTTTGGTCCTCATAGTTGGCCCATATCTTTTAGTCATAGCATGTGGGCTCTTTAAGCTTTGATAATGGGCTTTCCTGATCGATGTGGGCTCGCAAGTCTCGAGAAATGTCCCATCGGGGTTTCCTGCGACAGAAGAAGCGCGTAATGAGACTCTATCAGAATGACTACATGTCTAGACTTCCGAAAATGTGTTTAATGCATGCAAATATACCATTTCGTCCAGAAAAGTGTGTTCTACGCAACACAAGAGACTCTTACGTAGAAAAGTGGATAATTAGAGCAGTTTTACGTAGGAGAGTGCGATAACACTAACAGGATAAGTGCTTAAAATAAGCACTTTTGAGCGAATATCACAACCCCCAACCAGCATATTGCCAATCCTTCGCAATTAGTGCGAAATACATGAGCTTAAAAGGGCTCTGCACATGCTGCACACTTTTTCATATTAGCTCAGGGAAAACCCCGTTCGTCAAATCATTGAATGGATGCAAAAACAGTTACATGCTAGCGAAGAGTTGGAAAGTTTTGGCAAGACTACAGACTGATAATCATGACCCAGAATAGTCAGACTCTGCGTGTGTGTGTGCTCAACGTTCTCATCATCCGACAGTAAAGATTTCCAGATCACCTCTAAGTTTTTATGCCTCGACCTCAAATCTCACATGTTTAGCACTCAGAATAGAATCACACAAGAAGGATTTTCTTCTTTTCTCTCAATTTATATGTGAGGAGATGTATTTAATATAAAGAGGCAAAAGATCTCACATATGTTTTATTTGAAGGAAGGACATCTTTAACAGAAGAAGATCTCATGATTGGAATACCACTTCACTCGGGAACGTCAGATCAAACTCTATAGCTTCTCTTTCTCCAATCTCCACATTTTATGATCGTACTATCCTAGAATCAAGTAGGACTTTCCTAGGTTGTAATGAGGCTTAGGTCAGGTGTAGAGAGATAAAGGAATACAGGATTTCAAAGATCTTGAGAGGATATTGCCATTTTCTTGAATTTTTCCTGCGACGTAACACCATTATCTGGTTCTTTTTCCTTTTTTCGTATTTTTCTCTTTTTCTTGATATTTCTGAGACTGCTCAATTTCTTTTCAGCTCTTCTTCATACTTTCTTTCTATATTTTGTTTTTGGCTTGAACCACTTTCTTTTCCTTTTGATTCTTCTTCTTTACTTTTCTTTTTCACGGTACACCCACATCAGTTATTCTTTTATCCATCTCAAAATAAGGGTAGCCAGTCATGTTTCGTAGCTGGACTGGATTTTAGGTTAATGGGTTTGCAAATAAAAGGCTTTTATAGAAGGGCTCAAGGGGTTTCTAGTGAAGTATAATTCAGGTGAGTAAAAAGGCTGAATGGTTCAGAAAAATGGCCTAAATCATTTTCTAGGGTTTGCACTATCATGTATACTGTCTTGACTGGATACAGAGAAGGTTCTGTCGTAGTAATCCAATGTTGATGTCGTTCCGAGTTTTATGATCGAAGCAAAAGATAATGAGATCTCTCAACGAATATTGCGGGCATGAAGAATAGTGAGTCATCCATTGACTCAGGATTATTGTATAACTCTCTGAAATGATTAAAGGCTCGAAAACTCACTGGGTTAGGTCTCCACAATCATTCTCATAGGATCTCTAGAATTTCCAAACTTAGGATGACTCTGATGTTGATAGTGTACAATTGTGCCGAATCTGATTTTTTCTAAGTTTTCAAACCTGCTGTTGTCACACTTGACTTGACTCAATGCTAACTTTAAACAAAAATTGACATCCTCAATACTGACTTAACGAAGGTTTTTAGCTAATCAAAGTCAGGGTATTTGACACATTTTTGAAATTCTAGAAAACTTTTGGAGAACATCGGAAATCACCCCAAAAATAAGAAATATTTTTTTTTTTTTTTTTTTTTTTTTTGAATAAAGACATGAGTTTTGGTAAATACCCACCCCCAACCAAAATATAGCACCGTCCTCGGTGCTCATGACCGGGACATAAAATGATAACAAATCAGAGATGATGATGCAAAGGTTCAGGGAGGATGTTACCAAGTCGGCAGAAACTCGACAGTGTGATACCTGATGATCGGAAGAATGAATGTACCTGCATTTCCAAAGATATAACAATAATAACAAATGCATGAGACTCATATACTCTAGGAATACCGGAATTACCTTTCCGAAAGCGCTAAGTTTTACGTCTTCAGCCAGACATGACGGGAACATCCTCCCTGAACCTTTGCATCATCATCTCTGATTTGTTATCATTTTATGTCCCGGTCATGAGCACCGAGGACGGTGCTATATTTTGGTTGGGGGTGGGTATTTACCAAAACTCATGTCTTTATTCAAAAAAAAAAAGAAATAAAGTAGAAGAAAAAAAGGCATTCTGAAGGCGATCGGATGGATGGTGACTTGATTGGGACCCAGATTGGTAGATCGACGGATCTAGAGAGATCCAACGGTCCGATTGAAGATCCAATGGTCCGATGGAAGATCCAACGGTCAGAAAGCTAAGGGAGATGAGATAGAGCCGATGGGCAGGAGTTCTGGGGTTAGGTCAGTAGATTCAAGGACCGAGAGATGAAGAGAGAGAGAGAATAAGAAGAGATGAGAGAAAAAGTATCAAAAAAAATGGAAAAAAGCACTGGCGGAGGGTCTGGAACCCTGGTCTTCACTGTGACCATCCTCACGCTTCTCCAGTAGAGTCGACTATCATTCTTTGCTGACTCATGTGGCTTTAAACGCTTTGGTCCGTCTCTTGGTCATTGGCTCTCCTGCTCTCTTCGTTTTTTGGGCCGGCTTTTTGGTCCTCATAGTTGGCCCATATCTTTTAGTCATAGCATGTGGGCTCTTTAAGCTTTGATAATGGGCTTTCCTGATCGATGTGGGCTCGCAAGTCTCGAGAAATGTCCCATCGGGGTTTCCTGCGACAGAAGAAGCGCGTAATGAGACTCTATCAGAATGACTACATGTCTAGACTTCCAAAAATGTGTTTAATGCATGCAAATATACCATTTCGTCCAGAAAAGTGTGTTCTACGCAACACAAGAGACTCTTACGTAGAAAAGTGGATAATTAGAGCAGTTTTACGTAGGAGAGTGTGATAACGCTAACAGGATAAGTGCTTAAAATAAGCACTTTTGAGCGAATATCAGTGCGCCTGCACTCTCATCAGTCCTCCATTGCACTAACTGAAAAGATCTCCAAGGTCGTGCTTTGTTTCTTCTCGGGTTCCACGAAGCTGCTGCCTAACAAGTCCCTCTTCTTCTCCTCCTTTCTTCTCTCATCGGAGTTGCAAACTGCAACTCCGGTTGTCTTCTCCGGTCACCCACAGCATCACAGGTGACTCTCCAACCTTGGATCAACGTCCTGCTCTTCCTCCAGACCAGCAACTCCTTTAGGTGAGAAAAGCCGTTGATTTGCCCCTCCTTTTCCTCCGTCTGCACAGATTCATCCACTTCAACATCTACTATCTCCTTTGCTGGTTGCAACGTTGACAGATCATCATCACCGCCTTGGCCATCTGAGTTGCAAGTCAACAACTTTCCAAGTTGTTGCCATCACCTCCTCCACATGGAGCACCTACGTGTGCACACATATTCACTTGGCCAGACTCATTCTCTTGGCTGTGGGAAGCACGTGTCAATACTTTCCTCCATGTGCTCTTACCTTGGGCACCACCGTGATCAATCCAAGCATACTTGGCATTTCTCCATGTTATGCTCCACCACCATGGGCTGCACTCACATGGCCGAACCACCTTCCACCACATGGCCAACCCCATGCAATCCTTCACCATCCTTCCACTTGGCCAATTCTACCATTGCATGCACCATTCCAGCCACCTCTCTTGCTGGTTGTGCAACCGCCCGGAAGCTTCCCTTCCAACTCACCACTCCAGCCTCCACGTTGTGTAAGGCCAATCACGGTCGCTGGCAGATCCCGATTTTGGACCACTTACCGGGGCCGATCTAACCTCCGGTAAGTCTCAAGAGGTACTTTCTCTCTCTTCTCTGACTTTCTCTCTCTAGGATTTCTCCTCTCTCTAGAAATCCTAGTTTCTCTCTCTACATTTCATTTTCTCTCTCTTTCCCTAACGGACATGGAAGGGACGTCTCATCCCTAAACCTGTGTCCAAACCCTCACTTTCTCTCTAGAGTTAGTGACTTTCTCTCTCTACCTAGTTTCTCTCACTTTCTCTCTCTAGATGACATGGAAGGGACGTGACATCCCTAATCCCGTGTTCTCTCTCTAGAGTGAGATTTCTCTCTCTAAGTCCATTTTCTCTCTCTAGATCCTCTTTTTACTTTCTCAGGCCGATCGCCTATTCACTTGGCCGACTCCTTTCGGCGAGTGAAAAGGTGAGCTTTTTAGGGCACATTATAGTACATTAGCCAATTCACATCTACCTTGTCGGTCGGTAAGAGTCGATGTGGATTCCACGATTGAGCAGCATTCCATGAAATTTGGACGGTCCTCTTCTTGATCGGTAGCGCCCTTAGCTCCAAAGGTCATGGGATGCTTCTCTGTCAAAACCCTTCTCCACGATTGAAGCATTCATCGAAGTCTTGGACGATCCTCTTCTTGATCGGTAGCGCCCTTAGCTCTTAGATTTCAATGGACGTTTCTTTCCCTTACCCCTTCTCTCGATTGAATAGCATTCCATGAAATTTGGACGGTCCTCTTCTTGATCGGTAGCGCCCTCAGCTCCAAAGGTCATGGGATGCTTCTCCGTCAAAACCCTTCTCTTGATTGAAGCATTCATAGAAGTCTTGGACGATCCTCTTCTTGATCGGTAGCGACCTTAGCTCTGAGATTTCAATGGACGTTTCTTTCCCTTACCTCTTCATCTCTCATCCCTTTACATGCTTTCTTTATTTCTGTTATTTTGATTTATGTACGCACTCTTTGATGATTAATGAAGTTGTTTTTGATATTTTGGTGTTCTGAATCTCAAATGAATGTTGTTTTTAAATCGACTCGCCCTTCTCATCTCTTCCACCATTCTCATTTCTCTCTGTATATTATTTGTCAGTTTAATTCCTTATTGTGCTAACTCACACCGAGTGCGGATCGACATCCGACACGTACTGCTATACAAGTTACATTTTGCAGATAATCGGGTTTTACAAATATTGTTGAAGTTAGGGTATCCGAATTGACGACGCGGAAAAACCTTACTTTCAAATGGCGCCGTTGCCGCTTGGTGTACAGGAATGCATAAAGGAATGAAGACGACGAAAATGGAAAGATCCAGACATTTGGAGTCTTTCTATTTGCAGATTTTTAGTATTATTTTATTATGCCTCGGAAGGCCGGGTGCAAAGTTGTAATCGGACACCTTGATTAATACCATATCTAGATGTGTGTTCGAGGGTTTTAGAAACCCTTGATTGAGTGCCTAACTCACAAAAAATTAAAAAATTTAAAAATGTTAGTTTCCATTTTTGCACATTTTAGGATATTCACATATGGGAAGATTGCATTTTTGGATGCTTTCCAAATTGGGAAGTTTCCATCTTTGCAAGGTTTCCATTCCTGGGAAATTTCATTGGAATCGAGCTTATTTGGAAAATTTTCGAATTGGACGAAATTCCATACTTATAAATTCTTATTTTTAGAGGATTTCTAGATGTGGAAGGTCCCCTTTTTGGAAGGTTTCCAACACGGGAAGAAACCCTAAATTTAGCAAGTTTTCAGATTTAGGAAACTATTAATTTTAGAGAATTTTCCTAACTTGGAGAAACTGTTAAATTGGAAAGGTCTATTAGGGGGTTGATAGTTGTTTAGTCAACTCTCATAAATAGTAACTTTCCAATTTACCTTGCCTTATTGATTGATTGATTGCTTACCCACACAAGGCAGGGACATTCCAAAAAATATTTCCACACCCTAGACCCATATCGTATACTAATTCGTATGCAGGATTGCGATTCTAAATGTGGGTAGGGAGCGAAAGCTCACTACGGAGGAATCGGGCCCAAGCGCATGAAGATACCCCTCCCTACCCCAAAGAGGCGACCCTGTGGCGTGGCCCATGGGAGGTAAGTCCCTTCCCTCGCCTTGAGAGCGATACTGTGCAATTGGGTGCATTATAATGCCGCGTGTCTATTTGATTCTTGCATAAACTTATTCGCCCTGCGTGGATGTGGCCGTTAATTAATGAACCCTAATTGAGCAGACCCAGCTCTAACTTGAAACTGGTGGGATTTCATCACCCACCTCATCATTCCAGCTGATTTTGATCCCCAAGATCCACTCTAATAAAAAGAATCAAGAGCTAGAGCCAAAATAGATCGGTGTTCTAGGACACCCCTTCACATAGTCTTTCCATCTATCCCAGGTCGAATAAGTCCATGAGCACGGGTCCCTGTTGTCTAACACACCCAAAGGTCCCTACTACTCAAGTATACCGAGTTCACCAGTGGCTTCCCTGGTTCTTTGTTGGTCTGCTTATTTGTTGGGTTAGGAACACAAACCAACCCTAGCTTATACTAATGAAACACTCATCTCCATTGCTTGACAAATCCGGTTAGTCTGGGGCGTACTTAAGTCAGCCAATGTGCCGCACGTCTGTCTAGGCTTCGGATTATCTTGCGATCAATTTGAGTTAGTACTGAAGCATTTGCTTTGAAGAGTGTATCCTAGTGAGAACCCAAGAGCGACAAAGTTAGTCCGGCGGTTAACAAGATAAACCAGTGGTCCGCCCACTGTCATAATCTACAATACCCCACAAACTAACAAGATAAATCCTCAACTTATTCTGATTTGTTTTAGACATAGGATTATCTTGCTTGCTCTATGTGCATCATTTAGGATCACTACTCCAGTGTCTCCTTGTAACCGATTCTATGACTTATTTCTAAGGTTTCAACTGCCACATCGTTTGATTCGATCTGAGAGTCTTTCGATCTTCAAAACCATAATCTTGGATAGGGGTGCTTACTGTCAACCCCACTGGAGTCTGCTCCACAAAATCCATCCCCGATACACATTGTGTCTTCGGCTCTGCTAACCATGGTCAGAGAATCCATTTGCTAGGTCTCTTACTGATGAGAGAACCGCTACTGCAATCCCATACCCGCTCCTCTTTCAGAGTTTGCGGCTCTGTTAACCACGGTCAGAGAAACCTCTCAGTCTTCACTGAGAAAAAACCTACTCGTACTACTACTAGGTTTGGTTAGCTCGAATGGAAGCGTTATTGCTCCAACTGATGAGCTGGATAACTGATGATTCATTCAGTCTCCCTGTGCTTCAACATGGTTGGGGGTGCTTATCACTCCTGTCATGTCTGGCTGAAGACATAAAACTTAGCGCTTTCGGAAAGGCAATTCCGGTATTCGTAGTTACATGAGTCGCATGCATATTTTATTGATATATCTATCTTTCATGCAGGTACCATCAATATAGAAAATCATCTGGTACTATACATGATTCTTTCATGCCCCATTGGTAACATCCTCCCTAAACTCCTTGCATCATTATCGATATTTCATCATTTTTTTGGTCCCGGTCATGAGCACCGAGGACGGTGCAATATTTTGGTTGGGGGTGGGTATTTACCAAAACTCATGTTTTCATTTTGATAAAATTTCAAAAAAAAAAAAAAAATTATAAAATTTATAAAAATAAAAAATAAAAAAAAAATAAAAAATATAAATAAAAAAATTATGTTTTTGGGTGTTTTCCGATGATTTTCAATGTTTTCTAGAACTTTCAAAATGTGTCAAATACCCTAACTTTTATTAGCTGGAAATATCCATGAAATCGTTTTATAAAGGATGACATTTTTCGTGTTACATGCTAGCTTTGAGTCAAGTCAAGTCAAGAGTGACTATAGTAGATTTGAAAACTTAGAAAAACTCAGATTTGGCACAAATTGTACACATTCATCATCAGAGTCATCCTAAGTTTAGAATCTCTAAAGATCCTAGAAGAATATTTGTGGAGACCTAACCCAGTGCGCTTTCGAGCCTTTCATCATTTCAGAGGGTTATACTATAATTCTGAGTCACAAGTTGACTCACTATTTCTTCATGTCCGCAATATTTTGTTGAAAGATCTCATTATCCTTTGTATTGATCATGGAACTCGGAACGACATCAAAATTGGATTATTACGACAGAACCTTTTTCTATATCCATTCAAAACATGTTACATGAGAGTGCAAACCCTAGAAAATGATTTAGGCCATCTTTTTAAACCTTTCAGCCTTTTAGTTTACCTTAAATCTCTACCGTTTGAAACCCTTCTGAGCCTTTATAAAAAGCCTTTCCTTGTTAAAGCCCATTAAACTATAACCCAATCCAGTTACGAAGTATGACTCGCGACCCTACTTCTGAGAAGGATAGAGAAATGATTGTTATGGGTATACTATGAAAAGAAAAGTCAAGAAAAAGTCTAGAAAAAGACAAGTGGTTCAAACTGAGAAGAAAAGATGAAAAGAAAGTATAGAAAAGAGCTGAAAACAAAAATGAGCAGTCTCAAAAATATCGAGAAAAATAGAAAAATACGAAAGAAGGGAAAGAAACAGATAATGGTGCTATACCCACAGGAAAATACAAGAAAATTGAGATATCCTCTCAGAAGCTTTGAAATCCTGTATCCCCTTATTTTTCTACACCTGACCTAAGCCTCGTTACAACCTATGAAAGTCCTACTTGATTCTAGGATAGCACGATCATTAATGTAGAGAATGGAGAAGGAGAAGCTATAGAGTTTGATCTAACGTTTCCGAGTAAAATGATATTCCTTTCATGAGATCTTCTTCTGTTAAAAATGTCCTTCCTTCAAACAATACATATGTGAGATATTTGTTTTTATCAATATGTCTCCTCACATATAAATTGAGAGAAAAGAAATAAAACCACTGACGAGTGATCATTTCTGAGTGTTCTACAAGTGAGATTTGAGGTCAAGGCATACAATCTCTTAGGTGATTTGAAACTCTTCACTGTCAGATGATGATAATGTTGACCACACACACACGTCGAGTCTGACTATTCTATGTCATGATTATCAGTCTGTAGTCTTGTCAAAACTTTTTTACTATCTGCTGGCTTATAACTGTTTTTACATCCATTTGATAATTTGACGAACGGTGTTTTCCCTGAGCTAATTTGAAAAAGTGTGCAGCATGTGCAGAGCCCTTTTAAGCTCATTTATTTCGCACTAATTGCCAAGGATTGGCAATATGCTGGTTGGGGGTTGTGATATTCGCTTAAAAGTGCTTATTTTAAGCCATTATCCTTTAGCGTTATCACACTCTCCCATGTTAAACTTCGCTATTTATCCACTTTTCTATGTCAATCTCTTTCATTGCGTAGAACACACTTTTCCGGACGAAATGGTATATTTGCATGCATTAAACGCATTTATGAAAGTCTAGATATGAAGCCGTTTTGATTAAGTCTCATTACGCGCTTCTCGTTATTGCAGGAAACCCGATCGGGCGATTTTCGAGACTTGCGGACCTAGGATCAACCATTGAAGCCCACTATCAAAGCTTAAAGAGCCAACAGGCTATGACTAGAAGATACAGGCCAAGTACGGGTCAAGTCAGAGGATCATAGAGCCCGATAAAGAACCAATAGAGAGGCAAAGTTGAAGACTAAGAGACAGGCCAAAGCCAAAGGACATAAAATGACGGCTTACGTGATTGGTGAAGCCGATTGAAGACTATGTTGAAGATCAGGGTTCAGGACCCTCTGCCAGCTCTTTTGCTTTTATTTTGTGTTATTTTCTCTCTCCTCTCTCCTAATTCTCTCTCCATCTCTTTAGACCTTAGCATCTAATCCTTAGATCATATCATCCTACCATTAGATCATCATATCCCCCGTCCGATCCTCAGATCAACCACCCCAATCCTCAGATCGATCATCCTAACCTTCGATCTCCTCTCCTCTAGTTCTATCCCATCTCCCATAGCTTTTCCACCGTTAGATCATCCTTCGGACCGTTCGATATCTCTAGATCTAACGGTTCGCCAATCTCAAGTTCGACCTAATCATCATCCCTCTATCTTCACTAATCTAATCATATGGCCCCAAGGCCTTCAATGGTGGCCCACAATGCTAATGGCCAAACGGCCCACTCACATAACGTCATGGCCCAGTGCTCGTGACCAAAAAGAATCAGAGTGGGCCAATGCTTCACTTAAAATAGAAGAACACATGGCCTTTTGGGCCGATTTGCCTTCTCTTCCACCTAGGCCCATTAGGCCTTTTCTAAAGCCCACAGCCCATGGTGTGGCCCATCATCCATACCCATGAGGGAGAAGAGGTCATTCTTGACCGATTCTCTCTCCAACAATTCCCACGATTTTAGAAACCGTATCTCTCAATTCTATATAACTAACCCTCTCTCTCTCTCCTTCCTATACATCTAGACTCTCCCTTGCTGCTCTCATGTTTTCACGGGCTAGCTACCACCTTGCTGTTGGTATACCTCACCATGGCTGTTCATTTCAACCTCTCCATCCTTTCCGGGCAGCAACTATCCTCTCTTACCCATCCTCCATTGGAGCTCCTCCCTCTTGCAAGGCATACACGGCCTCCACAATAGCAGCAACCCCATGCTCCTTCTCCACCGTCTGGGAATCCACCACGAGCCACCACCTTCTTCCTTCTTCTCCGAGTAGAACTCCACATTCACCAACGTCTTCTTCTTTACCAACTCAAGGAGAAGCAACACCTAGCCATCTCCTATTCACCCCCTGTTCGTGCTCATCACGAACTGACCTACAACTGTGTTGTATTCCCAGCAACGCTGCTCCATCTCCTTCTTCCATCAACGCCGGAGTTGCAGGTTTGCAACTCCGGCCAAAACCTGCAACTCCGGCCAGTTCTTCTCCATGGTTGCTAGCGCCTCCAACGCACCACAGTGAACCTCCCATCCGTTAGTTTGGTGCATCTTGATGCACCTCCAGCAAGAACCACCGCCTTCCTCAAACACTACACCGTCACCTTGCTGTAACGGCTTCCAACTTGCAATACCAGCCAACCCAGATCATCCACGTTGGAGTTCTCTTCTCCAATTTCATCTCCTTCCACCACAGCAAGCCTCCCTAACAGCACACCTGTGCGCCACTTGCAACACCCATTGGACCAGCATCACATATCACCACTGTTGCTGACTTCTTCTCCAAAGAAGACGGCAACACAGCCATTTGATATTCGCTCAAAAGTGCTTATTTTAAGCACTTATCCTGTTAGCGTTATCGCACTCTACTACGTAAAACTGCTCTAATTATCCACTTTTCTACGTAAGAGTCTATCTCATTGCGTAAAACACACTTTTCTGGACGAAATGGTATATTTGCATGCATTAAACACATTTTCGGAAGTCTAAATATTAAGCCGTTCTGATAAAGTCTCATTACGCGCTTCTTCTGTCGCAGGAAACCCCGATGGGACGATTTTCGAGACTTGTGGGCCCAAATCGATCATGAAAGCCCATTATCAAAGCTTAACAAGCCCACATGCTATAACTAGAAGATATGGGCCAAATATGGGCTGAATAAGAGGACCAAAAAGCCGGCCCAAAGAACGAAGAGAGTAGGAGAGCCAATGACCAAGAGACGGACCAAAGCGTTTAAAGCCACATGAGTCAGCAAAGAATGATGGTCGACTCTACTGGAGAAGCATGAGGATGGTCACAGTGAAGACCAGGGTTCCAGACCCTCCGCCAGTGCTTTTTTCCATTTTTTTTGATACTTTTTCTCTCATCTCCCCTTATTCTCTCTCTCTCTTCATCTCTCGATCCTCGAATCTACTGACCTAACCCCAGAACTCCTACCCATCGGCTCTATCTCATCTCCCTTAGCTTTCTGACCGTTGGATCTTCAATCGGACCGTTGGATCTCTCTAGATCCGTCGATCTACCAATCTGGGTCCCAATCAAGTCACCATCCATCCGATCGCCTTCAGAATGCCTGTCACATTATCTTGTGAGACGATGGACATCATCAGTCCATGTGGGCCAGTAGCCGGGCCCATCATCATCGACCCGCTGTCCGACCAGTTAGTGGACCCCGCGAATTTCAAAAATAATTTTAATTAAATGGGGGGTCCACTAATTGGGGAGATTCCCCATAGAAAAGTAGGTTTTTACTTAAAAAAAAAAAAAAAAAAAAAAAAATATTTTTTTATTTTCAAAAAAATACCCTATTTCCATTAATGGAAATAGGGAGCTTTATAAGAGGAGGGAGAAGGGTTCGTTCGAACCCTAATCCCCCCCTTTCTCCTCCATTCTCTGCCCCAACTCGTTTCTCCCTTTTTCCCCTCTCTTGGCCGCTGTTTTCCTCTAATTCTCCTCCACCTTCGTCATCTTCTTCACCGTTTTTCCACCGGAGTTGCAGCCTGCAACTCCGGCCACCACCTGCAACTCTTCAGCCGGCGCCCTGCAGTCCTCCACCTTGCTGCCCTCTTGCAGCCGGCGAAATCGTCTTCTCTAGCCACTCCACTGCTCCACCTTTCCATCGCTTCACCATCCCAAACGGAGAAGAGCTCCTCCACGTTCTCTTTTTCTCATCCCATCTCAGTCTTTCATCTCCCTCACAGGTGCACCTCCTCCATCACCGTCCCCTCCCTTGCCTCATCACGACCTGCAACACTGAGTTGCAGGTCTGCAAAAAAAAAAAAATAAAAAAATAAAAAAAGAAAATTTTTCAAGAGATCGCCGGAGTTGCAACCTGCAACTCCGACGAGCTCCATTAACGCCGGCAGCCTGCGATCTCTCTCTTGCTAGCCGCTCCCTCTCTCCTACTCCCCACGTCTCCCTCTCTTCTCCACGTTTCTCTTTAAGAAAAAAAAAAGGGAAAGAAAAAGAAAATAGAAAGAGGGAGGAAGAGGAAAAGGAAGATGGAGGTCGTACCTCCATTCATGGACGCCTCCCTGCTGCTCCACCAGCACCGACCGGCAACACCTCCCTTGACACGCAGGAGCTGAATCTCTTGGTTTCTCCATCGCTACCACCAGTCAAACCAGCAAGCGAACCCTCCTCCCCACGGTCCACGAACCTGTAACTCACCGGGTTCCACCACCAAGACCGATCGGCAGCACCACCACTTGTTGCTCCTCTAACCCTGCAACTCCGGATCATCTTCAACAGGTAGTCCTGCCACCATAGTCAATCCTTCCACCGTTCACCCTCTCGAAGTTCTTGCACAACAACACCTTCAAGTAGATCACACCAACATCCTTTGTGGTGTGATCTTTTTGGGCGAATCTCACTGCTCCACCTTCTCCTCCAAGGAGCACCATCATCTCTCAACTCTTCCGGTAGTCCTCCTCTTGGTAAGTGCTAAGGTATAGTTTTTCTCTTTCTTCTCTCTCTTCCTCTCTCTACATTCCTACTTTCTCTTTCTAGATCTCTCTAATTTTCCCTCTCTAAAATCTCCTCTTTCTTTTTCTTTATTTCTCTCTCTCTCATTTTTGCTTTCTTAACTTAGTGTAGTTCCAGCAAATATTGTAAGACTTTTAATTACTTTGAATAAATTTTAGTTTTCATTATTACTTGATTGTAATAGGTCACCTTTCATGCTTTACTTTATCTGTGTTCTTAATGCTCTTGATATTTATAGCATTCTCTCTCTAAAATTACAACAAATAATGTTTTAAAGACCATTTCAATCACCACTCTCACCCCACCATCATTTTCATCAATTTCTAGGAAGAAAGCCCGTCATTTTATGTTCTTTACTGCACGTTCACTAATCCCGAGTGCGGATCGACATCCGACACGAAACTGCTATACAAAAATCTCAAATTTTGCAGGATAATCGGATCAAATTACAAAACTTATTGATTCTAGGGTTTCCGTAACCAACGACGCGGAAAATACCTACTTTCACCATTGCATCCACCACCAACGGTGCTGCTTCTCCTTGCAGGTCCTCCACAACAAACCAACCAACCTACAACTCTTCCATCTCCATCTTCTCCACGTCACCAGCCACCCTCTTCGCCTTCTCATGCTAACTCCACCGTCCTTCTCCCACAAATCTCATCTCCATTAAATCTGGCAACACCATTACCGGTAAGAAGTTCCTCCACCATTAGCTGGAACAACCTGCGACCACCAACTGTATGATCCACTTGCTTCACCACGTGGTGTGCAACCCATCCTCCTGCCACGTACTCTCACTTCTCCACTGTTTGTTTGGATGTGATATCCACCAGATCAGCAATGTTGCTGCATCTGCAAATGTCCAACAGTCCATCAGTTTAAACCACCGTTCACCTTCTTGCACGCCTGCAACCAGGTGCGCCTGCACTCTCATCAGTCCTCCATTGCACTAACTGAAAAGATCTCCAAGGTCGTGCTTTGTTTCTTCTCGGGTTCCACGAAGCTGCTGCCTAACAAGTCCCTCTTCTTCTCCTCCTTTCTTCTCTCATCGGAGTTGCAATCCGGTCACCCACAGCATCACAGGTGACTCTCCAACCTTGGATCAACGTCCTGCTCTTCCTCCAGACCAGCAACTCCTTTAGGTGAGAAAAGCCGTTGATTTGCCCCTCCTTTTCCTCCGTCTGCACAGATTCATCCACTTCAACATCTACTATCTCCTTTGCTGGTTGCAACGTTGACAGATCATCATCACCGCCTTGGCCATCTGAGTTGCAAGTCAACAACTTTCCAAGTTGTTGCCATCACCTCCTCCACATGGAGCACCTACGTGTGCACACATATTCACTTGGCCAGACTCATTCTCTTGGCTGTGGGAAGCACGTGTCAATACTTTCCTCCATGTGCTCTTACCTTGGGCACCACCGTGATCAATCCAAGCATACTTGGCATTTCTCCATGTTATGCTCCACCACCATGGGCTGCACTCACATGGCCGAACCACCTTCCACCACATGGCCAACCCCATGCAATCCTTCACCATCCTTCCACTTGGCCAATTCTACCATTGCATGCACCATTCCAGCCACCTCTCTTGCTGGTTGTGCAACCGCCCGGAAGCTTCCCTTCCAACTCACCACTCCAGCCTCCACGTTGTGTAAGGCCAATCACGGTCGATTCTTCATTCGCTGGCAGATCCCGATTTTGGACCACTTACCGGGGCCGATCTAACCTCCGGTAAGTCTCAAGAGGTACTTTCTCTCTCTTCTCTGACTTTCTCTCTCTAGGATTTCTCCTCTCTCTAGAAATCCTAGTTTCTCTCTCTACATTTCATTTTCTCTCTCTTTCCCTAACGGACATGGAAGGGACGTCTCATCCCTAAACCTGTGTCCAAACCCTCACTTTCTCTCTAGAGTTAGTGACTTTCTCTCTCTACCTAGTTTCTCTCACTTTCTCTCTCTAGACGACATGGAAGGGACGTGACATCCCTAATCCCGTGTTCTCTCTCTAGAGTGAGATTTCTCTCTCTAAGTCCATTTTCTCTCTCTAGATCCTCTTTTTACTTTCTCAGGCCGATCGCCTATTCACTTGGCCGACTCCTTTCGGCGAGTGAAAAGGTGAGCTTTTTAGGGCACATTATAGTACATTAGCCAATTCACATCTACCTTGTCGGTCGGTAAGAGTCGATGTGGATTCCACGATTGAGCAGCATTCCATGAAATTTGGACGGTCCTCTTCTTGATCGGTAGCGCCCTTAGCTCCAAAGGTCATGGGATGCTTCTCTGTCAAAACCCTTCTCCACGATTGAAGCATTCATCGAAGTCTTGGACGATCCTCTTCTTGATCGGTAGCGCCCTTAGCTCTTAGATTTCAATGGACGTTTCTTTCCCTTACCCCTTCTCTCGATTGAATAGCATTCCATGAAATTTGGACGGTCCTCTTCTTGATCGGTAGCGCCCTCAGCTCCAAAGGTCATGGGATGCTTCTCCGTCAAAACCCTTCTCTTGATTGAAGCATTCATAGAATTCTTGGACGATCCTCTTCTTGATCGGTAGCGACCTTAGCTCTGAGATTTCAATGGACGTTTCTTTCCCTTACCTCTTCATCTCTCATCCCTTTACATGCTTTCTTTATTTCTGTTATTTTGATTTATGTACGCACTCTTTGATGATTAATGAAGTTGTTTTTGATATTTTGGTGTTCTGAATCTCAAATGAATGTTGTTTTTAAATCGACTCGCCCTTCTCATCTCTTCCACCATTCTCATTTCTCTCTGTATATTATTTGTCAGTTTAATTCCTTATTGTGCTAACTCACACCGAGTGCGGATCGACATCCGACACGTACTGCTATACAAGTTACATTTTGCAGATAATCGGGTTTTACAAATATTGTTGAAGTTAGGGTATCCGAATTGACGACGCGGAAAAACCTTACTTTCACCGGACAAACTGTTTTGCACTCAGAGGTTCTTACCAGGCTACACTCTTCAGAGCGAATCCTTTAGTACTAACTCAAGTTATCAACAAGGCAATCCGAAGCCTAGACAGATGTGCGGCACAATGGCTGACTTAAGTACGTCCCAGACTAACCGGATTGGTCAAGTGGATAAGAAGAGTGTTCCCTCGGGTTAAGCTAGGGTTGATGCGTGTTCCTAGTCCACACGCAACTAACCGCCGAATAGTCCAAGATGCCACGTCGAGCTCAGTGTACTTGAGTAGCAGGGACTTATGGGTGTGTTAGACAACAGGGACCCGCGCTCGTGGTCTTATTTCGATTGGATGTTAAGCGGGTTCGCTTTGTTTGGATTTTTCCTCGAACACCGGGCTAATTGGCTCTACTTCTTTATTCTTTTTATTATAGATGGATCCTGGGGATCAATTTCAGCTGGAGTGATGAGGTGGGTGATGAAATCCCACCAGTTTCAATTTTGGAGCTGGGTTTGCTCTCTTAGAGTTGATTGATTAACGGCCACGCCACGCAAGTCGAATAAGTTGTTGCTATAAAACAAATAGACAAGCGGCAATGATGCACCCAATATGCTCTGTATCGCACTCAAGGCGAGGATAGAGACTTACCTCCCATGGGCCACGCCACGGGGTCTCCTCCGTGGGTTAGAGAGGGGTATCCTAATGGGCTTGGGCCCGACTCCACCTCTTTGAGCTTTTGCTCCCTACCCACACTGGATTGTGTTCCTGCAGAAAAGTTAGATCGCACGGTCTAGGTATTCGGGATTCTATTCGGAAGATCCTTGCCTTTTTAGGGTTCACAGAACAAGCACTGGATTTAGGCAAGTTTTTGAATTAGTTTCCAAATTCGAGATGGGTTAAAATTTAGGAATTCCCAGATTGGAAAATACCTAGATTGGAAAGTTTCCCGAACGGTGGAGATCTTCCAAGAAAGATTTGATTGCGAGATCCCTTATAATTTTGGGAAATTTCCCAAAATTGAAATTCTGCTAGATTTGGGGTGTTTCCTTTTGCAGACTTTTCCAAATTCGGAAGATTTCTAAAGATAGAAATTCTTCTAAAGAGGAAACTTCTAAGAGGGGAAACCCTAATTAAGCAGAATTTCAAGATTTTGGAATCTTTCCAAAAATCGCAAATCCTTGATTGGTGATTTCTAAAAATCTGCAGAATATAAAACCCTAATTTTTTTGAATTTTGATTTTTTAATTTTTTTGGTAATTTCCACTTAATCTAGGGTTTCTAAAAAATCCTAGAACAAGATCTAGCAGTTATATGGAAAGCAGTAAAATTCCTAAATTATTACAAATTGCACTCGGCCTTCCGAGGCATTAAAAATAGTAATTTAAAAACTGCTAAAAATCAACAAAAACAAAAAAATAGAAAGTTTCCCGAAAAGGTCAGGCTGGCCAAATTGAGCAGCTTTTCGCTTCAGCAACTTTCTAATTCCGTCTTTACGTCCTTTTTCGCACTCCCGAACACCCGAGCGGCAGCGGCGCCATTTGAAAGTAGGGTTTTTCTGTCGTTGAGAGAACGACCCTAGAATCAACACATTTGTATATTATCCGAGATTTTCACTCAAATCCTGCAAAATTTCACAGGGTTGTACAGTGGCTTTGTGTCGGATGTCGATCCGCACTCGAGGTTAGGTAACGCACAATAACAAAACCAAAAACATGCAGAAAATGCTGCAAATGGTGGAAGGGTAAGACGATGATTGATGTAGGATTTAAAAATATTCTTTTTTTTTAGAGAGAGAAACTTCCATTCTTATCATAAAAAAAATTGCAGAAATAAACTTAGAACTGAAAAATAACAACTTTATTAATGGTCAACGAATCCTTATAAAAATCAAACTAAAATTAAACACAACAAAAATAAAGAAAACTAGAAAGCAATAAAAACTAAAAGAAGTGGGGTCGAGATAGAGAATTGGAACACCTAGAGAGAGAAACTCTAGTGAAAGAGAGAGAAAGTGGAAAAAAAAAATTCACCTTGTGCACTTACCAGTCAGCCTTGAGAGTGATCGGGATCGAGGTGGACTTAGTTGCTTAATAAACTGATCCATAGGAGAAAGGAGGGGGAGGCATGCCGGTGAGGAAGTGTTGGTGATGGTGTTTGACGGTGGTGGGTTGGGCGATAGTGAAGGAGGCTGTGCCGTCCAAACCAGCAACGATTTGAGAGGCGTTTCACCGTTTGGCTAGGCAGCAGCGTGGTAGACAGTGGTGGGGCAGGTACCGACTTCCCACTCTCTCTTCTTCTTCTTTTCCCTCTTTCCTTTTTTTCTGTTTTTCTTTTCTTGCCAGCAGAGAGAGATGAGTGTGCCGGCGGTGTGGTTTTGTTGCAAGCTGCAACAGCAGTTGGAGGGTGGATGAGCAAGACGGTGGTTGATCCAGCGGTGATGGAGGTTGCAGGTCGGTGGAAGAGATCTCCCTCCCCTCTCTCTTCTTCTATCCTTATTCTCCTTTTCTTTATTTTTTTTTTCTGGTGTTGGGCTTCCTCAGTTTGATGAGGGAGAAGAACGGTGGGGTTGCCGCAGCAATAGTTCACCGGAGTTGCAACCTGCAACTCCGGCTTGGGTTGATGAAGAGGATCACCAGTGGCTAGGGCAGCGTTTGGGATTTGAAGAGAGTGCAAGAGAAGGTGGGGGCGGTAGAGGAGTGGAGATTTGGTTGGGGAGAATGTGGAGAAGAGAAAAAGAATGGGAGAGGGGGCAGCTTGCTTTTGCTGTCATGGACGTGGGAGATGGGGAGAAGAGGAGAGAAGAGAAGCCAAAACGGCTAGGGTTTGATGAGGGTCTTATGTAGGGGTTTTAGTTATGAGCAACATGTGGGTTGCTGTTTTGGTGATAAAGCCAAAAAAGCCTCCATGGGACGGTCCCACATCTCTATCTTATAGCCACCGTGTGGCTATTCTTTCCTCCCACAAAATGCTATCCTCTTTCCATAATTTAAAAGCCTCTTTTCCAAAGGAATAGAAGCTTTCCTTCTTTTGTTAATTAGAATCCCACCGTCCATGTGTGTGCTCCAATACCTCTTGTTTGGTTGGCCACTTTCCAAAATATTTCTTCTTTTGAAATCTCTTTTCCTTCTAAGATGTTGATATCCAGCATAATTGAAGCGAGCAAATCTTCTAAATGGGAAGTTATCCCATGTGATGGCCCACACCATACTACTTGCTGCCACCTCTCATGCTGTCACCAATTCTATACTTGATGAATGTCAACCGACCCACTTCATTGCATTTCTTGTGTCTTCGCCACAACCATCCATTTAAATCCAACGACTCTTTGCTTCTTGGACTAAGCCTATGGAACCATCAACATGTTATGATCTATAGTATATGCAACCATTTGGGAAATCTGTTGATCCGAATCTTGTTTTTGATGATCCGTCGGTCCGTAGGTTTGTTGGTGTTCTGCCGACACTTATTAATTCATGCAATTTGCTTTGTCACGCCTCTAGGTCGACACTGTCCATCCGATTTATCTCATCATGTTCTTGGGTTCGTAGACCGTGTGTTCTGACACCGTGGCTCAACAACTAGGATATTGTCCAACTCTTGTGTTATTCCAAGCTCTCATTGATCTCTGCATTCGGGTTTAGTGGTCCACCATATAATGTACTGCTTCGGCTTGTACTTGGCCTATAGCCCGTCGGCTCTTTAAGCTGTGCTGTTAAGCTTCGGTCGTGGGCTCGCAATCCATTAGAATTGTCCGATTGGGCAGTCAGCCTGTTGGCTCTCGAGCTTTAATCATAGGTTCTGGAAGTTGATTGTGGGCCCGCATTACATCAAAATTGTCCGATTAGTGCTCCACGTAGGAATCTCTTCTCGTGCTGCCCTTCGAGATTTCTCATTCTCTTGCCTTCAAAGTCGCTAGGTTCATTTGCTCTCTGAAATGTTCAACTTCTCTGCTTTCTTCACTGGGCTAGTTCGATGGTCAAGTTGATCACCCTTAGATTGATTGTGAGGTTAAAACATGCATTTGTGATTGATCGTGGGTCCATCAGTCTCGAGAATCATCTGATCGGGTTTCCTGCAATAGTGAAAAACGCGTAATGAGTCTCAATCATAACGTCTCATACCTAGACTTCCGAAAATGTGTTTAATGCATGCAAATATACCATTTCGTCCAGAAAAGTGTGTTCTACGCAACAAAAGAGACTCTTACGTAGAAAAGTAAATAAATAGAGTATTTTAACGTGGGAGAATGCAATAACGCTAAAAGGATAATTGCTTAAAATAAGCACTTTTGAGCGAATATCAGTACCTAGCCATAAGGGTGTTGTACATCGTTAGAGCATGTCTGTTGGAATTGAATTAAGTAGCCATATTTCTGATGCAAATTCGCTGCAATGATATACCACTGCCCATTGAATTAACTAGTTTTTGGATAGTTTGACCTGTTATGTTATTGTACATTTTTTATGATTAGAGTGATGTACAATGGAAGAGATGAGTTCATGATTAAATAAACTAAATTATTGTGGGTCGATTATGTTGAAACATCGAGTTTGATACGATCATTGGAGTCTAATAAGAAAATTAGACAAGAACTGTCTAACTTGTTAAAGCATCAAGTAGTCTAAACTTTGGTTTGATAGATGAAAGTAGGTATTTTCCGCGTCGTTGGTACGGAAACCCTAACTTCAACACATTTTTAATTTATCCGAGACATTTAACCTGTAAAATGGGCAATTTTGCATAGTGGCTCGTGTCGGATGTCGATCCGCACTCGGGATTAATCAGATTAGAGCAATAAGGAACATAAAATAACAGAATTTTGTCAAACTCGAATCAAAATAAACTTTATTTCTTGAATTCAACTGTAACTTACAATTAAAACATGAGATAATTAATCTATAAAACAATAAACCTAAATTAAGTAGAGAGAGAAGATAGATGGCCTAGAGAGAGAAATAGAAATTAGAGAGAAAATAAGGAAGAAAAAGATAAAGAGGAGAAGAGAGAGAAAGTAGAGAGAGAAAAATGGAAGAAACTAGGGAGAGAGAGCTAGAGAAAGAAACTAGAGAGGATGGAAGAAAAGAGAAAGTGAAGAAACTTACCACTTACCGGATAGATCGCATCGGCCTAGATCGCACGGTCTAGGTGAAGGTGGTTTAGGACATGATGGAGCTGAAGATACCGGAGATTTTCACTATGGCTTATGAGGAGATGCACCACGTGTCAAAGTGGAGAGAAGAGTGAAACGATCTGGAGATTTCCTGCTCACGTGGTGTTCTCTTGCGGAGGAACTTCGATGGAGAAAAGTATGGCCAGCGTTTGAAAAGCACGACGGCTCTGTGGAGAAGATCACGGCTTGTGGAGTGAAGTTGCAATCCAGCCAGCAGCCGTTTGGAGTTGCAGGCTGGTTTACACGGTGGTGGTTGCTAGAGTTGCAGGCGTGCAACTCTAGAAAGAGATGGGCGGTGTTGTTGCTAGTTGAGCAACAGATGGAGGCAGCAAGGTGAGACCTTGGCGTTCAACGGTTGTTGATCGTGAAGGGGGAAGAAAGGAGCTGCTGGTTGCAGTAATGAAGGGTTGGAAGATGGCCGGCCGGAGTTGCAGGTGTGCAACTCCGGTGAGAAAAAAAAATGAGGAGATGAGGACGGACTGGTGTGGGGTGGCCGGAGTTGCAGGCTGCAACTCCGGTAAGAAAATGCAACAAGAAGATGTGTGGCCCGTGGCAGCAAGCTCTGCTGCGCACAGGCGGAAGGGGGGGAAGTTTTAGATGAAGGAGAAGAAGAAGGAGACAGTAGCAAGAGGCGGAAGCAGACACGGTCGGAGTTCTGCAACTCCGGCCGGTAGATGAAGGTGAAGAAGACGGTGATGGGGTTTTAGGAGCTGCAGGCCGTTGCAGGCCGTTGTAGGCCAGACCAGTAGCGTGGGTTGCCACTAAAGTGGCTGAACTGAGCAGGATGTGAGTGGTCTCGAGTTGGACACCTGCTGGCCGGAGTTGCAGACCTGCAACTCCGGCGAAAGAAGATAGGGAAGAAGAAGAAGAAAGAAGAAAAAAGAAAAGAAGAAGAAGAGGAGGAAAGAAGGAGAGAATGAAGGGGAGAACGTGGGGAAGGAGAGGAGGAGAGGGGAGAGGGATTAGGGTTCGAACGAACCCTTCTCCTTCCTCTTATAAAGCTCCCTATTTCCATTAATGGAAATAGGGTATTTTTTAAATAAAAAAAATATTTTTAATTTTTTTTTTTTTTTTTTTTTTTTAAGTAAAATGCTACTTTTCTATGGGGAATCTCCCCAATTAGTGGACCCCCCATTTAATTAAAATTATTTTTGAAATTCGCGGGGTCCACTAACTGGTCGGACAGCGGGTCGATGCTGATGGGCCCGGCTACTGGCCCACATGGACTGATGATGTCCATCGTCTCACAAGATGATGTGACAGGCATTCTGAAGGCGATCGGATGGATGGTGACTTGATTGGGACCCAGATTGGTAGATCGACGGATCTAGAGAGATCCAACGGTCCGATTGAAGATCCAACGGTTCGATGGAAGATCCAACGGTCAGAAAGCTAAGGGAGATGAGATAGAGCTGATAGGCAGGAGTTCTGGGGTTAGGTCAGTAGATTCGAGGATCGAGAGATGAAGAGAGAGAGAGAATAAGGAGAGATGAGAGAAAAAGTATCAAAAAAAATGGAAAAAAGCACTGGCGGAGGGTCTGGAACCCTGGTCTTCACTGTGACATCCTCACGCTTCTCCAGTAGAGTCGACCATCATTCTTTGCTGACTCATGTGGCTTTAAACGCTTTGGTCCGTCTCTTGGTCATTGGCTCTCCTACTCTCTTCGTTCTTTGGGCCGGCTTTTTGGTCCTCTTATTCAGCCCATATTTGGCCCATATCTTCTAGTCATAGCATGTGGGCTTTTTAAGCTTTGATAATGGGCTTTCATGATCGATTTGGGCCCACAAGTCTTGAGAATCGTCCCATCGGGGTTTCCTGCGACAGAAGAAGCGCGTAATGAGACTTTATCAGAACGGCTTAATATCTAGACTTCCGAAAATGTGTTTAATGCATGCAAATATACCATTTCGTCCAGAAAAGTGTGTTCTACGCAACAAAAGAGACTCTTACGTAGAAAAGTAAATAAATAGAGTATTTTAACGTGGGAGAATGCAATAACGCTAAAAGGATAATTGCTTAAAATAAGCACTTTTGAGCGAATATCAGTACCTAGCCATAAGGGTGTTGTACATCGTTAGAGCATGTCTGTTGGAATTGAATTAAGTAGCCATATTTCTGATGCAAATTCGCTGCAATGATATACCACTGCCCATTGAATTAACTAGTTTTTGGATAGTTTGACCTGTTATGTTATTGTACATTTTTTATGATTAGAGTGATGTACAATGGAAGAGATGAGTTCATGATTAAATAAACTAAATTATTGTGGGTCGATTATGTTGAAACATCGAGTTTGATACGATCATTGGAGTCTAATAAGAAAATTAGACAAGAACTGTCTAACTTGTTAAAGCATCAAGTAGTCTAAACTTTGGTTTGATAGATGAAAGTAGGTATTTTCCGCGTCGTTGGTACGGAAACCCTAACTTCAACACATTTTTAATTTATCCGAGACATTTAACCTGTAAAATGGGCAATTTTGCATAGTGGCTCGTGTCGGATGTCGATCCGCACTCGGGATTAATCAGATTAGAGCAATAAGGAACATAAAATAACAGAATTTTGTCAAACTCGAATCAAAATAAACTTTATTTCTTGAATTCAACTGTAACTTACAATTAAAACATGAGATAATTAATCTATAAAACAATAAACCTAAATTAAGTAGAGAGAGAAGATAGATGGCCTAGAGAGAGAAATAGAAATTAGAGAGAAAATAAGGAAGAAAAAGATAAAGAGGAGAAGAGAGAGAAAGTAGAGAGAGAAAAATGGAAGAAACTAGGGAGAGAGAGCTAGAGAAAGAAACTAGAGAGGATGGAAGAAAAGAGAAAGTGAAGAAACTTACCACTTACCGGATAGATCGCATCGGCCTAGATCGCACGGTCTAGGTGAAGGTGGTTTAGGACATGATGGAGCTGAAGATACCGGAGATTTTCACTATGGCTTATGAGGAGATGCACCACGTGTCAAAGTGGAGAGAAGAGTGAAACGATCTGGAGATTTCCTGCTCACGTGGTGTTCTCTTGCGGAGGAACTTCGATGGAGAAAAGTATGGCCAGCGTTTGAAAAGCACGACGGCTCTGTGGAGAAGATCACGGCTTGTGGAGTGAAGTTGCAATCCAGCCAGCAGCCGTTTGGAGTTGCAGGCTGGTTTACACGGTGGTGGTTGCTAGAGTTGCAGGCGTGCAACTCTAGAAAGAGATGGGCGGTGTTGTTGCTAGTTGAGCAACAGATGGAGGCAGCAAGGTGAGACCTTGGCGTTCAACGGTTGTTGATCGTGAAGGGGGAAGAAAGGAGCTGCTGGTTGCAGTAATGAAGGGTTGGAAGATGGCCGGCCGGAGTTGCAGGTGTGCAACTCCGGTGAGAAAAAAAAATGAGGAGATGAGGACGGACTGGTGTGGGGTGGCCGGAGTTGCAGGCTGCAACTCCGGTAAGAAAATGCAACAAGAAGATGTGTGGCCCGTGGCAGCAAGCTCTGCTGCGCACAGGCGGAAGGGGGGGAAGTTTTAGATGAAGGAGAAGAAGAAGGAGACAGTAGCAAGAGGCGGAAGCAGACACGGTCGGAGTTCTGCAACTCCGGCCGGTAGATGAAGGTGAAGAAGACGGTGATGGGGTTTTAGGAGCTGCAGGCCGTTGCAGGCCGTTGTAGGCCAGACCAGTAGCGTGGGTTGCCACTAAAGTGGCTGAACTGAGCAGGATGTGAGTGGTCTCGAGTTGGACACCTGCTGGCCGGAGTTGCAGACCTGCAACTCCGGCGAAAGAAGATAGGGAAGAAGAAGAAGAAAGAAGAAAAAAGAAAAGAAGAAGAAGAGGAGGAAAGAAGGAGAGAATGAAGGGGAGAACGTGGGGAAGGAGAGGAGGAGAGGGGAGAGGGATTAGGGTTCGAACGAACCCTTCTCCTTCCTCTTATAAAGCTCCCTATTTCCATTAATGGAAATAGGGTATTTTTTAAATAAAAAAAATATTTTTAATTTTTTTTTTTTTTTTTTTTTTTTAAGTAAAATGCTACTTTTCTATGGGGAATCTCCCCAATTAGTGGACCCCCCATTTAATTAAAATTATTTTTGAAATTCGCGGGGTCCACTAACTGGTCGGACAGCGGGTCGATGCTGATGGGCCCGGCTACTGGCCCACATGGACTGATGATGTCCATCGTCTCACAAGATGATGTGACAGGCATTCTGAAGGCGATCGGATGGATGGTGACTTGATTGGGACCCAGATTGGTAGATCGACGGATCTAGAGAGATCCAACGGTCCGATTGAAGATCCAACGGTTCGATGGAAGATCCAACGGTCAGAAAGCTAAGGGAGATGAGATAGAGCTGATAGGCAGGAGTTCTGGGGTTAGGTCAGTAGATTCGAGGATCGAGAGATGAAGAGAGAGAGAGAATAAGGAGAGATGAGAGAAAAAGTATCAAAAAAAATGGAAAAAAGCACTGGCGGAGGGTCTGGAACCCTGGTCTTCACTGTGACATCCTCACGCTTCTCCAGTAGAGTCGACCATCATTCTTTGCTGACTCATGTGGCTTTAAACGCTTTGGTCCGTCTCTTGGTCATTGGCTCTCCTACTCTCTTCGTTCTTTGGGCCGGCTTTTTGGTCCTCTTATTCAGCCCATATTTGGCCCATATCTTCTAGTCATAGCATGTGGGCTTTTTAAGCTTTGATAATGGGCTTTCATGATCGATTTGGGCCCACAAGTCTTGAGAATCGTCCCATCGGGGTTTCCTGCGACAGAAGAAGCGCGTAATGAGACTTTATCAGAACGGCTTAATATCTAGACTTCCGAAAATGTGTTTAATGCATGCAAATATACCATTTCGTCCAGAAAAGTGTGTTCTACGCAACAGAAGAGACTCTTACGTAGAAAAGTAGGTAAATAGAGTATTTTACGTAGGAGAATGCAATAACGCTAAAAGGATAATTGCTTAAAATAAGCACTTTTGAGCGAATATCACAACCCCCAACCAGCATATTGCCAATCCTTGGCAATTAGTGCGAAATAAATGAGCTTAAAAGGGCTCTGCACATGCTGCACACTTTTTCATATAGCTCCGGGAAAACACCGTTCGTCAAATCATTGAATTGATGCAAAAATAGTTACATGCTAGCGAAGAGTTGGAGAGTTTTGGCAAGACTACAGACTGATAATCATGACCCAGAATATTCAGACTCTGCGTGTGTGTGTGCTCAACATTCTCATCATCCGACAGTAAAGATTTCCAAATCACCTCTAAGTTTTTATGCCTCGACCTCAAATCTCACACGTTTAGCACTCAGAATAGAATCACACAAGAAGGGTTTTCTTCTTTTCTCTCAATTTATATGTGAGGAGATGTATTTAATATAAAGAGGCAAAAGATCTCACATATGTTTTATTTGAAGGAAGGACATCTTTAACAGAAGAAGATCTCATGATTGGAATACCACTTCACTCGGGAACGTCAGATCAAACTCTATAGCTTCTCTTTCTCCAATCTCCACATTTTATGATCGTACTATCCTAGAATCAAGTAGGACTTTCCTGGGTTGTAATGAGGCTTAGGTCAGGTGTAGAGAGATAAAGGGATACAGGATTTCAAAGATCTTGAGAGGATATTGTCATTTTCTTGTATTTTTCCTGCGACGTAACACCATTATCTGGTTCTTTTTCCTTTTTTTCATATTTTTCTCTTGTTCTTGATATTTTTGAGACTGCTCAATTTCTTTTCAGCACTTTTTCATACTTTCTTTCCATATTTTATTTTCAGCTTGAACCACTTTCTTTTCCTTTTGATTTTTCTTCTTTACTTTTCTTTTCACGGTACACCCATATCAGTGATTTTTTTATCCATCTCAAAATAAGGGTAGCCAGTCATGTTTCGTAGCTGGACTGGATTTTAGGTTGATGGGTTTACAAAGAAAAGGCTTTTATAGAATGGCTCAAGGGGTTTCTAGTGAAGTATAATTCAGGTGAGTAAAAAGGCTGAATGGTTCAGAAAAATGGCCTAAATCATTTTCTAAGGTTTGCACTATCATGTATATTGCTTAAAATAAGCACTTTTGAGCGAATATCAATAGAATTATAAAACCTCTATAATTAGCTCTATTATTAGGCATTTGATTTGATATAACTTCAATAAAAAACCAATTGTTACAGCCAAGCTAAATCCGTGATGGGGCTGCAAGCTTTGATAGGTATGAAAAAGAAAAGAAAAAAAATCCAAATGATCACATGTGCAACATATCATTGAGTCAAATATAAATACAATAAAGCTCTGCCTGCTTCTAGGTCTATTTATAGAATGCTTGCTTTTTCTATTCAAGAATATTTATTTATTCTGGTATCTAGCAAGTTCCAATGTGGATGCCTGTGATCTTATCATCCAACCTAGAGGTACTACTGAGCTGTAGTGTCTTGAAGGGGAATATATTTGTAAACAACAGTACAAAACTAAGTTTCTGTCTATTTGTAATGGATTGGATAGACACGAAGCTGCGTAGATCTCACAGCAACCATAGAACAATACAAAACTATTCACTCTCATGATGGAGGACATAATAGTTAATCACTGCTGCTAATTGCCTTTGATCAGGGGACATATTAGTTTCATTTAAGTACTTCCATGAAGTTGTTAGCTTTTGATCAACTTTCAAGTGACCAAATGAACTTCCAACTTAAAGAAACCTACAGTTATGAACTCAAACCCTATGAGGAATCCAAACCTAGTAAGCACTAACTCTTAGCATCGGATTAAAGAACTCGTACAAACAAGAGAAATTTGCGAGTCTCCAATTCTAAACACTAACTTCATGATTTTTAATTAGTTATTAGCCGTGTTGTCGTATATACCCTCACACACACACACATGATGTCGCAACTTAATTGTTACTTGATGAAACTTTTTGAGTTTTGTGTTTTGTAGCAGAACATGAAACTTTAAGTTATTAGATTGAAGTTCAAAGTTATTGATGATGCTTCAGACGATGATGCAAATGGATAAATCTTGGATGTCCAAGGATAGAACATCACGGGAATATGACGAGGGAGTTCAACAATTTATCAACTTTGCGACAGTACATGCAGATAATCCTAATTCCATGCGATGTCCATGCACTAAGTGTGGGAATCTCCAAAAACAAACTGTAGGAGATATTAAGGGACATCTATTTTTTAATGGTATCAATCAAAGTTATCGCATATGGTTCCACCATGGAGAACAAGTTTTGAGTGAGGTTTCGCAACGTGTTGGGAGACAAGATTTCGCCCACCAACAATTTGAAAGGGTGGCCCAAGACGAAGTTGATAGCACAGTAGAAATGGTTCAAGATGCGTACAATCACTTTACGGGTGATCCTGAAGAGTTTCAAAAATTGCTTGAAGATGCCGAAAAACCTTTATATCCAAGTTGCTCAAAGTACACGAAGTTATTAGCATTAGTTAAACTGTGGAACTTGAAAGCGAAGAATGGGTGGTCCAACAAGAGCTTTTCAGAGCTGCTGAAATTGTTGGGAGACATACTTCCAAATGATAATGAAATGCCTCCATCCATGCATGAGGCCAACAAGACTTTGAAAGCTTTGGGGATTGAACATGAGAAAATACATGCATGTCCTAATGATTGTATACTCTACAGAAAGGAGTTCAAAGATGCGACTACATGTCCCACTTGTGGAACGTCATGATGGAAGGTAAAAAAGGATGGGACCGAGGAAAACAAGGGGGTGCCTGCAAAAGTATTGTGGTATTTTCCACCTATCCCGAGGTTCAGAAAGATGTTTAAGTCTATACAGACAGCAAAAGACCTCAGGTGGCATGATAGTGAAAGAGTAAGAGATGGTCAATTACGTCACCCAGCAGACTCCCCAGCATGGCAACTAGTAGACCACAAGTGGCCAAAGTTTGCAGCAAATTGTAAAAACCTTCGGCTAGCCATTTCAGCAAATGGAATAAATCCACATAGTAGCCTTAGTAGTAGGCATAGTTGTTGTCCCGTTATAATAATCACCTACAACCTTCCACCATGGTTGTGCATGAAGAGAAAATTTATGATGTTAACATTGTTGATATCCAGTCCCCGTCAACCTGGCAATGACATTGACGTTTACTTGGCACCACTGATTGATGATTTAAAAACTTTATGGGAAGTAGGCGTTAATGTTTATGATGCATACGCAGAAAAATACTTCATATTAAGGGCTGTTATGGACAATCAATGATTTTCCTGCATATGGTGTCTTGTGCGGTTGTAGTGTAAAAGGATACTTAGCTTGTCCGATATGCGGTGATGATACTCGTTCTTGTAGATTGCAATATGGTAGCAAAATTGTATACACAGGGCATCGAAGATTTCTTCCATTGAATCATCAATGGAGAAAGAAAAAAAAGGAGTTTGATGGTACGCAGGAGCTTGACACGCAACCAATAGCATTAAGTGGAGAGGAAACATTAAGAAAGGTTGAAGGGATCAAAAACTCATGAGGAAAGAAGAAAGTATGTATACAAATCACGAAGAAGAGAAAAAGACGTACACCCAAGAAGGATAAGGTTGATGCTGATGACAAGAGTCGTTGGAAGAAAAAATCTATATTCTTTAAGCTTGAATACTGGAAACACCTATACATACGACACAATTTGGATGTTATGCACATCGAGAAGAATGTGTGTGATAGCATCATTGGTACATTGCTAAACATTTTAGGAAAAACAAAAGATGGAGTAAAAGCTCGCCTGGACCTTGTAGAAATGGGTTTAAGGACTGAGTTGGGACCACGATATGAGGGGAATAGAGCATACTTGCCTCCAGCATGTTATACTTTATCTAGGGAAGAAAAAAGAAAATTTTGCAAAACATTAGTTGAGCTCAAAGTCCCGGATGGTTATTCTTCCAATTTAAAGAATTGTGTGTCAATGGAAGAATTGAAGCTATATGGTCTTAAGTCCCACTACTGCCATACACTAATGCAACAATTACTTCCCGTGGCAATACAGTCAGTAATGCCAAAGCATGTGAGGTATACTATTAGTAGATTGGGTTTCTTCTTCAATGCTCTCTGCAACAAAGTGGTGGATGTGTCAGGATTAGATAAGATACAAAAATATCTTGTAATCACATTGTGTTTGTTTGAGAAGTACTTTCCACCTTCATTCTTCGACATAATGGTTCATCTAACGGTGCATCTTGTCAAAGAAGTCAAACTATGTGGACTAGTTCACTTTCGCTGGATGTATCCGTTTGAGAGGTATGTTTATTAAACCACCATGTTGCGAGATATATGTGCATTACGTCATTTTCAGAGAGCACTGTGTCATTTAATTAGTTCTTTTCATGTTTTAGGTTTATGAAAGTTTTAAAGGGCTATGTACGCAATCGAAATCACCCAGAAGGCTATATTGCTGAAACTTATATTGCAGAAGAAGCGGTCAAATTTTGTACGGAGTATTTATCTGGTGTAGAATCAATTGGCATTTCCTTTGTTAAGAACATGCCGACTATTAATACAGAGTATGGAAAGTTGCTCTTGCCTGGCAAAGCTTTATCGGGCGGTCGTTTCCTCGACGTTCACCCCTTGTCCTTGGAGCAGGCACATCGTTATGTGTTGCAGAACATAGATGATGTTGAGCCCTATATCGAGTAAAAACTCTATTCGATGTTATTTTACTTTCTTCAGTTGCTTAAGAATTATGGTACAAACTAATCATTTGTTGTTTTTTGATATCTTGATAGGAAGCATATCTCATTCTTGAAGGAGAATAATCCCCATAAATCAAAAAATAGGAAGTGGTTAAACACGGAGCACAATCGCACCATTATTCCTTGGATACGTCGAACGGTTGAAAATGATCTACGTGACTCAAATAATAAAATCTCAGAAAACTTGAGGTGGATTGCGCAAGGACCACATTTTCAAGTAGTAAAATGTCATGGTTATATCATTAATGGATGTCGTTATCACACGAAAGAGAGAGATAATTCACGAGTCAACCAGAATAGCGGAGTGAGCGTAGTGATATTCGCTCAAAAGTGCTTATTTTAAGCCATTATCCTTATAGCGATGTCGCATTCTCTTACGCAAATCTTGTCTTTTCGTCGACTTTTTCACGTAAGAGTTTCTTCCAATGCGTAGAGCGCAATCTTTAAACGAAAATCGACTATTTGCATGAAATATACGCATTTCGGATAGTCTAGATATGAAGCCATTTTGATTAAGTCTCATTACGTGCTTTTCTCTCGCAGGAAACCCAGTCGGGCGATTTTAGAGACTTGCGGGCCCACGATCAACCATAGAAGCCTAATATCAAAGCTTAAGGAGTCAACAAGCGATGACAAGAAGAGACCGGCCAAGTACGGGTCAAGTCAGAGGATCGTAGAGCCAGATAAAGAACCAAGAGAGAGGAAAAGCTGAAGACCAAGAGACGAGCTAAAGTGATTCAAAGCCGCACCAACTGACATAAAATGACGGCTTACGTAATTGGTAAAGCCGACGGAAGATTACATTGAAGATCAGGGTTCATGACCCTCCGCCAGCTCTTTTGCCATTATTTTATATTATTTTCTCTTTCCTCTCTCCTAATTCTCTCTCCATCTCTCTAGACTCTAATATCTAACCTGTAGATCATCTCATCCTACCATTAGATCCCCAGATCTACCATCCGATCCCCCTCTCCATGATCGAATTGCCTATATCTCACCATCCGATCCTTAGATCGATCGTCCTAACCCTCTGATCTCCATCATCTAACCTCAGATCTTCTCTCCTTTAGCTTTATTCCATCTCTCATAGTTCTTCTACCGTTAGATCTTCAATTCAACCGTTAGATCATTCATCTGACCGTTGGATCTTTCCAGATCCTACGGTCCGCCAATTGTGGACCGAGTCAAACTGCCACCTCATCTCATCCAATTATCATAGTTTCATCATCTAACAGCCCCCATGGCCAAGTGACCCACAAGCAAGTTGGAAGCCCAAGGCCTTGTAACCCGTCCTAGAGCCCATGGTGTTTTGGGCTCATTTACCATTTTTTCTCCTCTAGCGGCCAAACGCACCCTAACCCATGGCCTCGCAAGAGGCCCATATCTATCCGGCCCATTAGCCCGCTTATCCTTGAGCCCATGCCCATACCCATTGACACATGATCACAAGGCCCACGGGCCAATTATCCTTGTAATGACCCAATCAAAGCAAGTGGCCAACATAAACCCATGGGCTCTCACAAGCCCACATTCAAGCCAATGGGAGAAGTGGTCAACTTTGACCACTTCTCATCAATCCCCAACTTCATTCCCACGTTTCTCTCTCCCACAACAAACTACTCCTATAAAAGAGAGAGAAACCTTGGGTTTCTTTGGTTCCCTCCCCCTTTCAACCTCCTACCTCTCTTCCCCTCTCATCCCTTTCCTCTATCAATTACTAGTGGTTGTCGTTTGCTCCTCCTTGAGCAACCGGACTGCCCTTGCACACCACCTTCTCACTTACCACAACCTTGCAACATCTTCTTGGAGCTCTTTTCCTTCACGGGTTGTCCGTGAGCGCACCACAACAGCCCAAACGGCTGGTTCCCTCCTTCACTTTTCTCTTCCCTTCTTTTCTTAACCTCTCTCCTTTCTTGGGTTCGTCTATCTGCTAGACAGTGAAAGAGGTGGATTGTGTTACAGCCACTCACCTCTCTAACGTCTCAGGCCATCACCATTTGCACCATACATTCTTCTCCATTGAATCCGGCGAGAAGCTCGCCGGATCTACCACCTTCCAAAGTCTGCAACGTGGTGTTGCAGATCTCAACCCCCTCTCCTTTACACGGTCTGCCTGTGCAAACCCAACACCACTATCAACCCAGCAAACAGCACCTCATCTCCTTCTTCTTCCTCCTTCCCACTGGAGTTGCAGATTTGCAACTCCGGCTTGCTGTTGCAGGTGCGTTTGCTGTCGTAGTTGCAGCATAGCTGCTGCTACAGTCACCACAGTAGCACCAGCTACTACCCCCCCTTCCCTTTATTCTTCTTCTCCATCTCTGCGCCTCCAGCCACCATTGATTCCGGCGAGAAGCTCGCCGGAATCTGCACTCCACACCGTTCAGCCTGCAACTCCGGTGCCATGAATACCGGGTAGCAAGTGACGACCACCACAGACCCCTGTCACCATCTTCTTCACGTTGGATTCAACCTGCAGCCACGTCCTCCAGGTCTGATCTATTATCGTTGCTGCCTCCATCCGCACCTCTTACTAGTGCAGTTCGGCGAACCACCATTGCTCCGCCCTCCCTCACCTCTCCTTCTCCCTTGTTGCAGCAACCTGCTGCTCTTCACTCTTGCAACCTGCAAGCTACTACCTCTTGCAATCTACAGCAACCTGCACCATCAAGACTGCATCTTCTCCACTGCCCGTGCTCCACAACACCGTCCAGCACACTCTCCTTGAAGATTGTTGGACTGGTGCGCCTTCTTCCTCCATTGTTACAGACCAGCAACACCTTGCTGGACCTACAACTTAATTGTAACCGGAGGCTCTCCTTTGCTGATGTGATTCTATCCTTCACGGACTCCACAATCGTGCACCTCCATCTTGTACTCAGTACACCACTGGTCCGTCTTCTCCATAAGACCGTATCCTTTGTTCTTCATCACAAGAACAGTCGGGTGAACCATCTCCTTGGCCGATCTAGACCATTCTCACCTTGCAATACAATACTTCCATCAGTAAGTATAAGGGTGGATCACAACCATTCATTATAAGGTAAACCCATTCTCTCTCTATGTTCTAGGTGATCTTTTCTCTCTCTAGAATCTATAGCATTTTCTCTCTCTAGATTTTAAAAATCTCTTGTTTCCCTCTAGTTTCTCTCTCTAGTTTTGTTTTACATGCTTTTGAGTTTGATTAATTTCTAATTAATTGTTAGTGAATTTTGAATTGGTTTTTGTAAGCACATTTGATCCATTAATAAATTTAGTGCCATTTTATTTTCTATTTTCTTTTATTCCTACTCAAATCTATTTTCTTTTCTCCAAAAGAGTGTTTTAAAAATCAATCATATCACCATTCTCACCCTTCCATAAATTCTCAGCAGTTTTTATTATTATTGTTCTTAATTTGCCCTAACCCCGAGTGCGGACGATATCCGACACGAGCCACTGTGCTAATCTGCTATTTTGCAGATTAAGTGAACCAATTCGGAGACTTTACAAATATTGTTGAACTTTAGGGTTTCCGTAACCAACGACGCGGAAAAATCCTACTTTCAAATGGCGCCGTTGCCGCTCGGTTGACGGGATTGCAAAAAGACGAACAGGAATTCGGAAAGCTGCTTAATCTTCAAGATCCGATCCATATCGGAAACTTTCCAGTTTATTTTTCATATTTTCCACTTATTATTTTAATGCCTCGGACGGCCGAGTGCAAAGTTGTAATAACTTAAGACTTTATTTTCTCTGCTTTTAGAATAACTGCTAGATAATTAACTAATTAAAAATACCAAAAATATTAGGGTCAGATTTCAATTCTGCTATTTCTAGTTAGATCACCATTGGTTACTTGATTCAAATTGGAAGATTTCTAAATCAGGGTAATTCAAAAGTAGATATTTCCGAATCCTAATTCGGGAATAGCTAAAGTTGAATTTCAAACCCTAATTGGAACTAATTCACAATACCTGCCCTAAATCATTGCGTGTTTCTTGAAACCCCAAAGGCGGTATACCTTCCAATTACATACCATAGACCATTGTGGACTAACGTGATTGCGGATTGCGTTTACCAAGTGAGTAGGGAGCGAAAGCTCAAAGAGGTGGAGTTGGGCCCAAGCCCATTTGGATACCCCTCCCTATCTCACGGAGGAGACCCCGTGCATAGCCAACGGGTAGGTAAGTTTCTATACCTCGCCTTGAGTGCGATCTTGCTCATTGTGCAAAATACTGTGCCGATTGTCTATTTGCTTTCGCAAAATTATCGGAACTGCTTGGTTTGGCCGTAATAAAATACATTAAAGAGCAAACCCAGCTCTAACTTGAAACTGGTGGGATTTCATCACTCACCTCGTCATTCCAGCTTTTGTGCATCCACAGCCAAGAATTAAAATCAATCAAGAATAGAGCCCACTTAGATCGGTGTTCGAGGAAAACTCCACATAAAGCGACCCCTTCAAAGATCAAGTCGATTAAGTCCATGAGTGCGGGTCCCTGTTATCTAACACACCCATAGGTCCCTACTACTCAAGTATACCGAGCTCTTAAGTGGCCTCCTTGATTGTCTGTCGGATTAGCTAGTGTCGGATTAGGAACACGAACCAACCCTAGCTCCTCTTCTGGGAAAACTCATCTTCACGCTTGACAAATCCGGTTAGTCTGGGGCATACTTAAGTTAGCCGATGTGCCGCACATCTATCTAGGCTTCGGATTATCTTGCAGTCAACTTGAGTTAGTACTAGCGGATTTGCTTTGAAGAGTGTATCCTGGTGAGAACCTACAGAGTGAAAAGTTAGTCCGGCGGGTGTTTGAAGATAAACCAGTGGTCCGCCCACTGTCATAATCTACACTATCCCTACACTAACAAGATAATTCATAATACTATCCTGATTGTTTAGGTTAAGAATATCTGTTGCTCTGTGTGCATCATCTAGGCTCATTTGGTTTCATACACCTCTTGCCGACTCTAGAGGCTTGCTCTTTCAGCACATGCCCGCTTGGACTAGATCCAATCGTAGATTGATTCGATCTGAGAATCATTCTCTTACAGTGGAGTCTTCCACTATTCATCACCCTTCCCCCTTTCCTCCCCCCTCTTCCAGAGAAAATACCTTTATCGTCATGGCAGACGAACGTCCCCTCATCGAGACGTATGCGTCGATCTCGGCCAACCCGCCATCATGCATTGTTCTTCCACCTACTGCGGCGGTACAATTCGAGATCAGGCCGCAAACTATTCAAATGCTGCCAACTTTTAGAGGTCTCCCCAGAGAAGACCCCTATTCCCATATCAGGGAAGTTCAACATGTCATCCTGCTCTTTAGAAATCAGAATCTTGATGATGACAATGTTAGACTGAGAGTTTTTCCTTTCTCTCTAAAGGATAGAGCCTCGGACTAGCTTTACTCTCTTCCTGCAGATTCTATCACAAGTTGGAAAGAACTTGTAGGAAAATTTATGTCCAAATTTTACCCCATGACTCGTACTAATCAAATGAAACAACTCATACAGGACTTCCGACAAAAGTCCAATGAGAAATTTTATGAAGCTTGGGAACGATTCCAGGATCATCTGACCAAGTGTCCACATCACAGTATCGACAAAGGCAGTCTGGTTCACATTTTCTACAAGGGACTTACTGATGAGTCCCGCACTATGGTTGAGTCAATGTGCCAAGGAAAATTCATGCATAATACTCCTACTGAAGCGTACAAATTTCTGGGAGAATTAAGTGAAAATTCCCAGCATTGGACGATTGACAATGACTTCAGTCGAAATACTCCGGTCCTGAAAACTAATATGGGAAATGAAGCAAAGGTTGACCCTGAACTCAAATCCCTTATTCAAGAGTTGACCAAGTCAGTCTCTGCCCTGGCTGTGTCTGTACACAAGCCTGTTCACCATTCTGCCCCAGTCATGAATATAGGTCAAGATAACCTAATGGAACCCTGTAATATCTGTTTACAGCCCTCCCACTCTACTGAAAATTGTCCTTTAAATGACGGATGTGCCCCTCCACTCCAAGAAGAAGTTTGTGCGTTTAATACCTTTAAACCACCTACCCAGAACTCGTATAGCCAAACATACCATCCTGATACGAGAAATCATCCTAACTTCTCCTGGAGGCAGCAGTCTGCTCCACAACAAAGACCTGCGGAGAGCACATATCCTCCTGGGTTTAATCAACCCAACAGGCAATACCAACAGGGACAATACCAACAGGGACAGTACCAACAGAGTCAAAACCAGACGAGTCAATACCCGTCTAATCAGAATCGATCATTCCAGCAAGGACAATACTCTGGTCAACAGGCACCTATTCAGAATCCCCAGAATCTGCAGTTAAGTCAAACTGCACCTCAATCCTATAATTATTCTGCCCCTATGAGCTCAAATCGTGAACTGGTTGCTCAAGCTGCTCCTAAACCCGGTCTAGAAGACCTCTTATCACAATTTATTGTGCAGCAAACCCAGTCCATGCAGCGCCTAGAGCAGCGTCTCGGGAATTTAGAAGCTGAGAAAGCCAAAGGCATCTTCCCTAGCCAACCTATTGCAAATCCTAAAGGGAATGTCAAGGGCGCAGTTTATGAGGTCGGTTCCCAGTCACAGAATCCAAACTACCAAGGAGAGGTACAAGCTGTAACCACACTCCGATCTGGAAAGACTGTGGATATGGGAGTAAAAGAACCGACAGAGCCATCTCCCGTTCCTATTCCTAAACCCAGCACAGAGGAACACATTTCAAAATCCACCTCTGATGCTGTGAAGCCTGCACCAAAATCTACAATCCCAGTGCAGAGATATCAGGCGAAGGACAAATCTATTTGTCGGATTAAGCCTCCCTTCCCGGACAGGCTTGTCCAAGACAAAAGAGATCAGCAATTTTCAGAGATCTTAGACGTTTTCAAAGACGTCCAGATCAATATCCCCTTCCTATCTGCTATTAAACAGATCCCTTCCTATGCCAAATTCTTGAAAGAATTATGCACTGTCAAACGGCGTACGCATGTACCCAAAGATGCCTTTTTGGCAGAAAAAGCTACAGCGTTCATCCAACGCAATAGTGCAATTAAGCATAAGGATCCAGGAAGTCCTACAGTGCAGTGTGAAATTGGTGATAACTTTAGTTGCACAGCCTTGTTGGACTTAGGAGCTAGTGTCAATCTCATACCGTTTTCGGTATACCAGCAGTTAGGCCTCAAGGATATGAAGCCAACAAAAATCACTCTGAAGCTGGCCGACCAGTCCATAAAAATTCCACGAGGAATTATTGAAGATGTCCTAGTGAAAGTAGCTGACTTTTACTACCCCGTAGACTTCATCATCCTCGACACAGAACCGTGTCAGGATAATCGGATCCCGATCATTCTAGGCCGACCGTTCCTTGCTACCGCAAATGCACACATCGGGTGTAGGGACGGGAATATGTCAATTGCCTTCGGCAACCTAAAGGCTGAGGTTAACATCTTTCGACTTATGCGACAGGATGCCGATCGCGATGTGACAGATGAAATGTATGCCGTTGAGAGTCTAATTCAGGACTCCACCGAAGATATCTTGAAACAGTGCCAAGAGCACTTTGATTCTGACTTCCAATGGGAGTCAGCAATTTTTGAGGATAATAATATCCAAGAGTCAGTTACACTGATTTCTACTCCTCCTCCTATTGTTGAGTACGAGCCTCTGCTAACCATGATCAGAGATCCTACTACTGTCAACTCTATCTCGGTAGAGGAGGAAGAATCAAGCTCCACTGATCAGAAACTTGAGCTTAAGCCTCTACCCTCTGAACTATCTTATGCTTATCTTGGTCCTGAAGAGACTTATCCTATCATCATTTCTTCTGCCCTATCTGCGTCCTAAAAAGAGAGACTGATTATGTTGCTAAAGAAGCACAAATCAGCCATAGGATGGACCATTGATGACATTCGTGGGATAGACCCTTCTGTGTGTCAACATCACATTTATCTTGAAGACGACTCTAAGACGTCTAGAGAGCACCAGAGGAGGTTAAATCCGGTCCTAAAAGAAGTAGTACGGGAAGAAATTCTAAAATTGCTAGATGCGGGTATCATTTACCCCATCTCTGATAGCAAATGGGTGAGTCCAATCCATGTCGTACCTAAGAAGGCGGGATTCACTGTTGTAGAAAATGATCAAGGAGAAATGGTGACCCAGCGCTTAAAGAAAGGATGGAGAGTCTGTATTGACTACAGACGGCTAAATACCAACACTCGGAAAGACCATTTCCCTCTCCCATTCATTGATCAGATGTTGGAACGTCTTGCAGGTCATTCCTACTATTGCTTCCTAGATGGTTACTCGGGATATAATCAGATTTCCATTGCACCCGAGGACCATGAGAAGACCACGTTCACCTGTCCCTTTGGCACTTTTGCCTACAGTCGCATGCCTTTTGGCCTCTGCAATGCACCTGCGACTTTTCAAAGGTGTATGATGAGTATATTTTCGGACATGGTCGAACGGTTCTTAGAAGTTTTCATGGATGACTTCTCCGTCTTTGGATCCTCTTTCGATGACTGTCTCCAACATCTGAGTCTGGTACTCGCAAGATGTCAGGATAAGCGACTTGTCCTAAATTGGGAAAAATGTCACTTTATGGTAAAGAAAGGAATCGTACTAGGACATGTCATTTCTGACAAGGGTATTGAGGTTGACAAAGCCAAGATTGATATTATCTCGACCCTACCAATTCCTAAATCTGTGCGTGATATTCGATCTTTTCTTGGACATGGAGGATTCTACAGGAGATTCATTAAGGATTTCTCCCAGATAGCTCGACCCCTATGTAGTCTTTTGGCTAAGGATAGCCCTTTTGACTTCAATGCTGACTGTGCAAAGGCATTCGAGCGTCTTAAATCTGAGCTTACTTCTACGCCCATCATCCGCCCTCCTGATTGGACCATACCTTTTGAAGTGATGTGTGACGCATCCGACTATGCTCTTGGAGCAGTTTTGGGCCAAAGAGTCAACAAAATGCCACATGTGATATACTATGCGAGTAGGACTTTAAACTCGGCTCAGTTAAACTACTCCACTACTGAAAAAGAGCTTCTGGCCGTTGTTTTTGCTCTGGATAAATTCAGACCATACTTATTGGCCACTAAAGTCATAGTTTATACGGATCATGCGGCTCTGAGATATCTAATGTCCAAAAAGGAGACGAAGCCGAGATTGATAAGATGGATCCTTCTATTACAGGAATTCGATCTAGAGATCAGGGACAAGAAAAGAATTGAGAATGTTGTGGCTGATCACTTGTCAAGGCTGACTTTAGAGTCTAATTTTGAATCTCAACCCCTTCTCGAAACTTTTCCTGACGAACAACTGTTCGCTATCTCCGTCACCCCATGGTATGCTGACATTGTCAATTACCTAGTGACGGAGGAAATACCATCTCATTGGTCAAAACAGGACAAAAATCAATTCCTGGCAAGAGTTAAGTATTACTCTTGGGACGAGCCTTATTTATATAAATATTGTCCTGATCAGATTATTCGTCTCTGTGTCCCTGAATCTCAGCAATTAAACATCTTGTCCTCTTGTCATGACCAACCATGTGGTGGTCATTTCAGTTCCAAAAAGATGGCTGAGAAAATCCTACAATGTGGATTCTACTGGCCATCACTGTTTAGAGAAACACACATCTACTGTAAGGCCTGCCCTAATTGTCAAAACCTTGGCAGAATTTCTCAGAGAAATATGATGCCCTTGAACCCTATTCAAGTCGATGAGATATTCGATATGTGGGGTATTGATTTCATGGGGCCCTTTCCTACATCCAATGGTTTCCAATTCATCCTCCTAGCTGTGGACTATGTCTCTAAGTGGATTGAGGCAATTCCTACAAGAACCAATGACCATCAAGTTGTGGTGAGATTTTTGAGGGAGTACATTTTCACAAGATTCGGAGCCCCCAAAGCCATTATAAGTGATGGGGGTAGCCATTTCTGCAATAGAGTTTTTGAAAAGTTAATGAAAAAGTACGGTTTAACTCATAAGGTTGCCCTTGCTTACCATCCACAGACCAGCGGTCAGGTCGAGGTCTCCAATCGGCAAATCAAGCAGATACTGGAGAAGACAGTCAATACAACTCGTAAAGACTGGTCTACACGCCTCTCAGATGCTCTATGGGCTTACCGAACAGCTTATAAAACTCCCCTGAATATGTCTCCATACCGGTTGGTTTATGGTAAACCTTGTCATCTCCCTGTTGAGATTGAGCATCGCGCCCTATGGGCGATCAAAAAACTCAATTTCGACTTAGACGCAGCAGGAGAGGAAAGGAATTTACAACTCAATGAATTGGATAAACTGAGAAATGATTCATATGCCTTGTCAAAAAAGTATAAAGATAAAATGAAATGGATACATGACAAGAGCATTCTTAGGAAGGATTTCCACCAGGGACAGAAGGTCTTACTTTACAATTCTAGACTTCACATCTTCCCTGAAAAATTAAAATCCCGATGGTCAGGCCCATTTGTTGTTACTGAAGTCAAGCCCTATGGGGCTATAACTGTTGAGAATCCGAAGGATAATTCAACCTTCCAGGTCAATGGACAGCGTCTCAAACCTTTTCAAGAATTAGACGTGTCATCTATTCAAACCTTCGAGATAGATCTTATTGATCCAATATATGAAGACTGATGTTTCTGTCAGTCTCTCTGAGCTCCAACTTAGTTGGAGGTGAATTTCACCCCCGTTGTGTCTGGCTGAAGACATAAAACTTAGCGCTTTCGGAAAGGCAATTCCGGTATTCCTAGAAGTCATTGAGTCACATGCATAATTATTATATTTCATATATTATTATGGCTATACAGGTACAATTCCTCTCACTACCATCAGGTATCACTAAATCTCAGCCATACTGGTATAACTCTTCCTTTAACATGCATCACATTCAGAGTTTTCATACATTTTTGTCCCGGTCAAAGCACCGAGGACGGTGCTGTATTTCAGTTGGGGGTGGGGATTTATCAAAACTCATGTCTTCATAAAAAAAAAAAAAAAAAATTTTGAGAAAAATGAGAAAAAGATGTATTTTGGGGTGATAACCTGTGTTTTACAAAGTTTTCTGAGTACTTTCGAAATGCTTTTCAAATCCTTTACAATGATGAGTACAAAATTTTCGGAAAGTCTATTTATTGAAAAGGATGTCTGTTTTGAAAAATCACTTATTAGCTCTTCATTCAGTTTGAAAGCAAACATTACTACAGTGGATTGAAAAATCTTTGAAAACTCAGATTCAGCAAAAATGTTCACATATCAACGTCAGAATTATCCGAAGTTTAGATTATCTAGAGATCCAAGAAGAACAATTGTGGAGACCAAACCCAGTGAGCTTTTGATCTTTTCATTATTTCTGAGGGTAATAAAATTATTCTGAGTCACAAGATGACTCACAATTCTTCTTCCCAAATATTTCCATTGAGTGATCTCATTAACCCTTGCTTTGGTCATGGAACTCAGAACGACATCAAATTCAGATTATTACAGAAAGAATCTTCTCTATATCCATTCGAGACATCGAAGATGAAAGTACAAACCCTAGAAAATGATATAGGCCATCTTTCTAACCAATCAGACTTTTTAGCTTCCCTAAACATCTATACCATTAGAAACTATTTTTGAGCCTTTTGATGAAAACCTTTTCTTGTTAAACCCATCAACCAAAAACCCAATCCCAAAAAGAGTTCAATACGATAACCTACTTCTGAGAGGGATCAAAGAGTATTTGGTATGATTACACCAAGAAAAGAAAAGAAAACAAATGGTTTGTGCTGAAAAGAAACATGATCAGAAAAAAAGAACGAAAGGAAAAAGAATTTGAAAAAGGTTGAAGAATATCCAAAAAGACAAAAATTGGAGAAAGGAAAGAAGAAAAATCAAGGAAATATTACCCTTGGAAAAAATTGCAAAGAATAGTGAGATACCCTCTCAGAATTTTTGAATACCAGAATATCCTTCTTTTCTGAACCTATCCTAAGCCTTAATACAACCTATACAAGTCCTATTTGATTCTAGATTTGTACCATCATCAAGTGTGGAGAATGGAGAAAAGAGAAATTATAGAGTTTGATCCGACGTTCTTAAGTGATATGACATTCCAATCATGAGATCTTAAATCTTCTTATACCCTCCATTCAAGAACTATATATGTGAGACGTTTGCCAGTTTCTATATTCATCTCCTCACATATAATTTGAGAGAAAAGTATAAAATCATTTCTGAGTGATTTACTTCTGAGTGGTATACAAGTGAGGATTGAGGTCGAGGCATAGAGTCTCTAAAGAGATCCAGATATATCTACTGCCAGATAAGGATGATGTTGAACACACACACACACACACTGAGTCTGAGTAATCTTTTGTTTGAAGGTCCATTTGTAGAAGTGTTGCATTTTGCTAATTAGTTCTAATTTGTGAATGATTTCTTGCATCCTTGAAATAATCAGACAAAACGGAATTTTTCTGAGTAATGCAAATAAGTTTTCTAGCATGTTCTGCCAAGCCCTTTTTAGCTCACTTATTTCGCAATAATTGCCAAGGATTGTCAATATGCTAGTTGGGGGTTGTGATATTCGCTCAAAAGTGCTTATTTTAAGCCATTATCCTTATAGCGATGTGATATTCGCTCAAAAGTGCTTATTTTAAGCAATTATCCTTTTAGCGTTATTGCATTCTCCTACGTAAAATACTCTATTTACCTACTTTTCTACGTAAGAGTCTCTTCTGTTGCGTAGAACACACTTTTCTGGACGAAATGGTATATTTGCATGCATTAAACACATTTTTGGAAGTCTAAATATTAAGCCGTTCTGATAAAGTCTCATTACGCGCTTCTTCTGTCGTAGGAAACCCCGATGGGACGATTCTCGAGACTTGTGGGCCCAAATCGTTCATGAAAGCCCATTATCAAAGCTTAAAGAGCCCACATGATATGACTAGAAGATATGGACCAAATATGGGCTGAATAAGAGGACCAAAAAGCTGGCCCAAAGAACGAAGAGAGCAGGAGAGCCAATGACCAAGAGACGGACCAAAGCGTTTAAAGCCACATGAGTCAGCAAAGAATGATAGTCGACTCTACTGGAGAAGCGTGAGGATGGTCACAGTGAAGACCAGGGTTCCAGACCCTCCGCCAGTGCTTTTTTCCATTTTTTTGATACTTTTTCTCTCATCTATTCTTATTCTCTCTCTCTCTTCATCTCTCGATCCTCGAATCTACTGACCTAACCCCAGAACTCCTACCCATCGGCTCTATATCATCTCCCTTAGCTTTCTGACCATTGGATCTTCAATCGGACCGTTGGATCTTCAATCGGACCGTTGGATCTCTCTAGATCTGTCGATCTACCAATCTGAGCCCCAATCAAGTCACCATCCATCCGATCGCCATCAAACTGTCTGTCACATCATCTTGTGAGATGATGGACATCATCAATCCATACGGGCCAGTAGCCGAGCCCATCTTCATCGACCCGCTGTCCGACCAGTTAGTGGACCCCGCGAATTTCAAAATAATTTTAATTAAATGGGGGGTCCACTAATTGGGGAGATTCCCCATAGAAAAGTAGGTTTTTACTTTAAAAAAAAAATATATATATATATATATATTTTTCTTATTTTTTTATTTTCAAAAATCCCCAGGAAATAGGGAAGCTTTAAAAGGAGAAGGATAGGGGTTTGTTCGAACCCTAATCCCCCTCCAATCTCCTCCTCTCCTTCCCCCTATCCTTTCCCTTCTTCCCCGCGTTCTTTTTTCTCCTCTTCTTCCTCCTTTCTTCTTCGTCTTCTTCCCTATACTTCGCCGGAGTTGCAGGTTTGCAACTCCGGCCGTTCTTCTTCTTCTTCCTCTTCTTCTTCTTCTTCTTCTTCTTCTTCTTCTTCTTCTTCTTCTTTTTCTTCTTCTTCTTCTTCTTGCTGTTGCTGCATAACAGCAGCACCGCTCCTCCTCTTCTCTCGCCGGAGTTGCAGGTCTGCAACTCCGACCACCGCTGCCCTCTCTGCCTGTGCGTCTCTAATCCCCTTCTCCTCCGCTCCTTCTTCTTCTCCTTCGCTTCTTCCTGGTTTCTCCTTCTCCTTCTTCTTCTTCTTCTTCTTCTTCTTCTTCTTGTTTTTTTTCTTTTTCATCTTCTTTAAATCTGTCCGCCGGAGTTGCCGCCTGCAACTCCGGCTGACTACTGTACGTTCGTTCTCCTCTTGGCCACCACTGTTAGACCTGCAACTTGCAGGTGCGCCTCCAGCCGTCAATGTCTACACCACGTGGGGATCAAACCTTGCCCCCTTCTACACGTTTTCCTTGAAAGAGAGAGTTCTCTCTTCTTGCTGAAATGCATCGGTCCGTTCCCCTCCTTCCATGCTGGCGCTCACCGTTTAGCTCCTCCTTACGAGCCCATCCGACCCTGCTGCACTTCACAGAGCTGCTGTTCTCCACGGGTCAACCTAAACCAGAGGTTTCATCCTCCTCCACACCTAGTTCGACCGCCCTTCCACCGCCATTCATCTCTTATTCCTTCACGGTTTAAGGGCAGCACAACCCATCGTCACAAACCCCAGCCACTCTCCACCGCTCCACCTTAGCTGCTGCAACATCTCCACCTGTCGAACCTCATGTCCAATGCCTTGGCCGTGACCTCCACATGGTAAGTTCCGAAGTTAAAAAAATAAAAATAAAAAAAAAAAATAAAAATATTCTATCTCTCCATCTTCTCTCTATCTCACCTCATCTATCTCTATCTTTTATGCTTTTTAGGCTAGTTTCAATTTTTGCTTTTGTTTGTCAATGTAAGCAATTTATATAGATTCAATAAAATTAGGCTTCTTTTGAGCTCTTGTTCTTGATTTTCTTTCACCATGAATAGTGGTTTTTAATTCAGTATTTGATAACTTCTTTAATTAAGAGTTGATCCTCATAAAAAAAAAAAAGAGCATGTTTTAAATCCATTACCTCACCACTCTCACCCCTCCATCATCATTCGCATCAATTTCTATGGAAAAATCCGTCATTTTATGTTCTTATTTGCGCTAATCCGACTAATCCCGAGTGTGGATCGACATCCGACACAAGCCACTGTGCAAAATAGCTCATTTTACAGGTTAAAAGTTTCGGATCAATTAAAAATGTATTGAAGTTAGGGTTTCCGTAACCAACGACGCGGAAAAAACCTACTTTCACGATGTCGCATTCTCCTACGCAAAACTTGTCTTTTCGTCGACTTTTTCACGTAAGAGTTTCTTCCAATGCGTAGAGCGCAATCTTTAAACGAAAATCGACTATTTGCATGAAATATACGCATTTCGGATAGTCTAGATATGAAGCCATTTTGATTAAGTCTCATTACGTGCTTTTCTCTCGCAGGAAACCCAGTCGGGCGATTTTAGAGACTTGCGGGCCCACGATCAACCATAGAAGCCTAATATCAAAGCTTAAGGAGTCAACAAGCGATGACAAGAAGAGACCGGCCAAGTACGGGTCAAGTCAGAGGATCGTAGAGCCAGATAAAGAACCAAGAGAGAGGAAAAGCTGAAGACCAAGAGACGAGCTAAAGTGATTCAAAGCCGCACCAACTGACATAAAATGACGGCTTACGTAATTGGTAAAGCCGACGGAAGATTACATTGAAGATCAGGGTTCATGACCCTCCGCCAGCTCTTTTGCCATTATTTTGTATGATTTTCTCTTTCCTCTCTCCTAATTCTCTCTCCATCTCTCTAGACTCTAATATCTAACCTGTAGATCATCTCATCCTACCATTAGATCCCCAGATCTACCATCCGATCCCCCTCTCCATGATCGAATTGCCTATATCTCACCATCCGATCCTTAGATCGATCGTCCTAACCCTCTGATCTCCATCATCTAACCTCAGATCTTCTCTCCTTTAGCTTTATTCCATCTCTCATAGTTCTTCTACCGTTAGATCTTCAATTCAACCGTTAGATCATTCATCTGACCGTTGGATCTTTCCAGATCCTACGGTCCGCCAATTGTGGACCGAGTCAAACTGCCACCTCATCTCATCCAATTATCATAGTTTCATCATCTAACAGCCCCCATGGCCAAGTGACCCACAAGCAAGTTGGAAGCCCAAGGCCTTGTAACCCGTCCTAGAGCCCATGGTGTTTTGGGCTCATTTACCATTTTTTCTCCTCTAGCGGCCAAACGCACCCTAACCCATGGCCTCGCAAGAGGCCCATATCTATCCGGCCCATTAGCCCGCTGCCCATACCCATTGACACATGATCACAAGGCCCACGGGCCAATTATCCTTGTAATGACCCAATCAAAGCAAGTGGCCAACATAAACCCATGGGCTCTCACAAGCCCACATTCAAGCCAATGGGAGAAGTGGTCAACTTTGACCACTTCTCATCAATCCCCAACTTCATTCCCACGTTTCTCTCTCCCACAACAAACTACTCCTATAAAAGAGAGATAAACCTTGGGTTTCTTTGGTTCCCTCCCCCTTTCAACCTCCTACCTCTCTTCCCCTCTCATCCCTTTCCTCTATCAATTACTAGTGGTTGTCGTTTGCTCCTCCTTGAGCAACCGGACTGCCCTTGCACACCACCTTCTCACTTACCACAACCTTGCAACATCTTCTTGGAGCTCTTTTCCTTCACGGGTTGTCCGTGAGCGCACCACAACAGCCCAAACGGCTGGTTCCCTCCTTCACTTTTCTCTTCCCTTCTTTTCTTAACCTCTCTCCTTTCTTGGGTTCGTCTATCTGCTAGACAGTGAAAGAGGTGGATTGTGTTACAGCCACTCACCTCTCTAACGTCTCAGGCCATCACCATTTGCACCATACATTCTTCTCCATTGAATCCGGCGAGAAGCTCGCCGGATCTACCACCTTCCAAAGTCTGCAACGTGGTGTTGCAGATCTCAACCCCCTCTCCTTTACACGGTCTGCCTGTGCAAACCCAACACCACTATCAACCCAGCAAACAGCACCTCATCTCCTTCTTCTTCCTCCTTCCCACTGGAGTTGCAGATTTGCAACTCCGGCTTGCTGTTGCAGGTGCGTTTGCTGTCGTAGTTGCAGCATAGCTGCTGCTACAGTCACCACAGTAGCACCAGCTACTGCCCCCCCTTCCCTTTATTCTTCTTCTCCATCTCTGCGCCTCCAGCCACCATTGATTCCGGCGAGAAGCTCGCCGGAATCTGCACTCTACACCGTTCAGCCTGCAACTCCGGTGCCATGAATACCGGGTAGCAAGTGACGACCACCACAGACCCCTGTCACCATCTTCTTCACGTTGGATTCAACCTGCAGCCACGTCCTCCAGGTCTGATCTATTATCGTTGCTGCCTCCATCCACACCTCTTACTAGTGCAGTCCGGCGAACCACCATTGCTCCGCCCTCCCTCACCTCTCCTTCTCCCTTGTTGTAGCAACCTGCTGCTCTTCACTCTTGCAACCTGCAAGCTACTACCTCTTGCAATCTACAGCAACCTGCACCATCAAGACTGCATCTTCTCCACTGCCCGTGCTCCACAACACCGTCCAGCACACTCTTGATATTCGCTCAAAAGTGCTTATTTTAAGCAATTATCCTTTTAGCGTTATTGCATTCTCCTACGTAAAATACTCTATTTACCTACTTTTCTACGTAAGAGTCTCTTCTGTTGCGTAGAACACACTTTTCTGGACGAAATGGTATATTTGCATGCATTAAACACATTTTCGGAAGTCTAGATATTAAGCCGTTCTGATAAAGTCTCATTACGCGCTTCTTCTGTCGCAGGAAACCCCGATGGGACGATTCTCAAGACTTGTGGGCCCAAATCGATCATGAAAGCCCATTATCAAAGCTTAAAAAGCCCACATGCTATGACTAGAAGATATGGGCCAAATATGGGCTGAATAAGAGGACCAAAAAGCCGGCCCAAAGAACGAAGAGAGTAGGAGAGCCAATGACCAAGAGACGGACCAAAGCGTTTAAAGCCACATGAGTCAGCAAAGAATGATGGTCGACTCTACTGGAGAAGCGTGAGGATGTCACAGTGAAGACCAGGGTTCCAGACCCTCCGCCAGTGCTTTTTTCCATTTTTTTTTATACTTTTTCTCTCATTTCTTCTTATTCTCTCTCTCTCTTCATCTCTCGATCCTCGAATCTACTGACTTAACCCCAGAACTCCTACCCTTCGGCTCTATCTCATCTCCCTTAGCTTTCTGACCGTTGGATCTTCCATCGGACCGTTGGATCTTCAATCAGACCGTTGGATCTCTCTAGATCCGTCGATCTACCAATCTGGGTCCCAATCAAGTCACCATCCATCCGATCGCCTTCAGAATGCCTGTCACATCATCTTGTGAGACGATGGACATCATCAGTCCATGTGGGCCAGTAGCCGGGCCCATCAGCATCGACCCGCTGTCCGACCAGTTAGTGGACCCCGCGAATTTCAAAAATAATTTTAATTAAATGGGGGGTCCACTAATTGGGGAGATTCCCCATAGAAAAGTAGGTTTTTACTTAAAAAAAAAAAAAAAAAAAAAAAAAAAAAAAAAAAAAATATTTTTTTTTTTTTTTTTTTTTCTTATTTTTTATTTTTAAAAATCCCCTATTTCCATTAATGGAAATAGGGAAGCTTTAAAAGGAGAAGGATAGGGGTTCGTTCGAACCCTAATCCCTCTCCCCTCTTCTCCTCTCCTTCCCCTAATCTTCTGCCCACGTTTTCGCCTTCTTCTTTCTTCTCTTTTCTTCTTTTTTCTTCTTTTCTTCTTCTTCTTCCTCCTCCATCTTCGCCGGAGTTGCAGGCAGCAACTCCGGCCATCTGGTCCTCGTTCTTCTCCTCCTCTTCTTCTTCTTCTTCTTCTTCTTCTTCTTCTTCTTCTTCTTCTTTTTTCTCCTTCTCTCCTCTATCTTCTTCTTCTTGCTGTTCTAGTTTTCGTTTCACGTCCTCACCGGAGTTGCAGGCTGCAACTCCGGTCGCCATCGCACCTGCGCCTCTTGCAGCACCACGTCTTCACCATAGCACCTCCCTACTGCCTTTCCGTCTCCGCTAGCTCCACCTCTTCGGCTCTGCGCCTCCTTGCTCCGCCTGCTACCTTTTTGCAACTCCACCACCCACCGTTAGCTTCACCTGCAACTTCCGGCGATCGCCACCACCTGCAACTCCACCTGGTTGCTGTCCTCCCTTGACAGGCACACCACCTCCAGCCGTGTGTCCACGTTGCTGACCTCCTTAAGCCGGCTCATCCTCCACTAAAGCTTTGAACGTTGCTGCAACTCAAACATCTGGGTTCAAGATCCGGTGGTGCGCCTCCATCAACACCATTACCGCCTCCTTCACAAACCGAACTCCTCTCTCCACGAGTGCAACCTTGGCGCCTCCATTGGTGGATCATTCACCTGCACTTCACGGTCTTCACTGATATCTAAAGCCTCCCTGCACGCATCTTCATCACACGGATCAAAATCTACATGACCAAACGGTGGTGTTCAAAATCAGTGCCGATTTCTGCAAAGCAAGGGCACCACGTGCTCCCTTCAAGACCCAGCACCAGCAGGTGCACCATTTTTGATGCCCCTGGACTGGTGCGCCTCACCTACTAGCAGCAGCCCTCACCTTCTCAACCGAACTGCCAATGGCTACCATTTAGCAACCAGACTGCTAGTTTTCTCCACTACTCTCCTGGCCGTGAGTGAACTAAACCAGCATGCCTGCAGCTCCATCAACCATTCGGTTGCTACCTTGACCATCAATGGTAAGTCTTCTCCCTTAAGATCTATCTTAATCTTTTTTATCTCTCTAGCTTTTAGGATATTTTCTCACTTTCTTTCTCTCTCTCTAAGCTTATTTTGTTTAAAACTCATTTTCTCTCTCTATCTTTCTCACTAATTCTTCCTCTTTCTCTCTCTACCTACCTTCATCTATCTAGATTTATTTTCTTCCTCTAAAAACCACTGTCTCTCTCTAGTTCTCACTTTCTCTCTCTAGTTTGTTTTTTTTTTTATGCTTTATAATTTAGTTATTTTTACTTGAGTGTAAGAGACATGTTCGATTGAATGAAGTTGATTTGAATAAAATTATGTCCATTCTCTGCAAATTTTCTGTCATTTTATGTTCATTATTGCACTAACCCGACTAATTCCGAGTGCGGATCGACATCCGACACGAGCCACTATGCAAAACTGCTCATTTTACAGGTTAAATGTCTCGGATAAATTAAAAATGTGTTGAAGTTAGGGTTTCCGTAACCAACGACGCGGAAAAATCCGACTTTCAAATGGCGCCGCTGCCGCTCGGGTGTTCGGGAGTGCGAAAAAGGACGTAAAGACGGAATTGGAAAGTTGCTAAATCGGAAAGCTGCTCAATTTGGACAGCCCGACCTTTTTCGGGAAACTTTCTATTTTTTCTTTTTAGTGATTTTTAGCAGTTTTTAAATTACTATTTTTAATGCCTCGGAAGGCCGAGTGCAATTTGTAATAATTTAGGAATTTTACTGCTTTCCATATAACTGCTAGATCTTGTTCTAGGGTTTTTTAGAAACCCTAGATTAAGTGGAAATTACCAAAAAAATTAAAAAATCAAAATTCAAAAAAATTAGGGTTTTATATTCTGCAGATTTTTAGAAATCACCAATCAAGGATTTGCGATTTTTGGAAAGATTCCAAAATCTTGAAACTCTGCTTAATTTGGGTTTCCCCTCTTAGAAGTTTCCTCTTTAGAAGAATTTCTATCTTTAGAAATCTTCCGAATTTGGAAAAGTCTGCAAAAGGAAACATCCCAAATCTAGCAGAATTTCAATTTTGGGAAATTTCCCAAAATTATAAGGGATCTCGCAATCAAATCTTTCTTGGAAGATCTCCACAGTTCGGGAAACTTTCCAATCTAGGTATTTTCCAATCTGGGAATTCCTAAATTTTAACCCATCTCGAATTTGGAAACTAATTCAAAAACTTGCCTAAATTCAGTGCTTGTTCAGTGAACCCTAAAAAGGCAAGGATCTTCCAAATAGAATCCCACATACCTAGACCGTGCGATCTAACTTTTCTGCAGGAACACGATCCAGTGTGGGTAGGGAGCAAAAGCTCAAAGAGGTGGAGTCGGGCCCAAGCCCATTAGGATACCCCTCCCTAACCCACGGAGGAGACCCCGTGGCGTGGCCCGCGGGAGGTAAGTCTCTATCCTCGCCTTGAGTGCGATACATTGCATATTGGGTGAATCATTGCCGCTTGTCTATTTGCTTTTGCATACATATTATTCGACTTGCGTGGCGTGGCCGTTAATCAATCAACTCTAAGAGAGCAGACCCAGCTCCAAAATTGAAACTGGTGGGATTTCATCACCCACCTCATCACTCCAGCTGAAATTGATCCCCAAGATCCATTTAATTAAAAAGAATCAAGAAGTAGAGCCAATTAGCCCGGTGTTCGAGGAAAAATCCTCGCAAAGCGAACCCGCTTAACATCCAATCGAAATAAGACCACGAGCGCGGGTCCCTGTTGTCTAACACACCCATAAGTCCCTGCTACTCAAGTACACTGAGCTCGACGTGGCATCTTGGACTATTCGGCGGTTAGTTGCGTGTGGACTAGGAACACGCACCAACCCTAGCTTAACCCGAGGGAACACTCTTCTTATACACTTGACCAATCCGGTTAGTCTGGGACGTACTTAAGACAGCCATTGTGCCGCACGTCTGTCTAGGCTTCGGATTGCCTTGTTGTTAACTAGAGTTAGTACTAAAGGATTCGCTCTGAAGAGTGTAGCCTGGTGAGAACCTCTGAGTGCATACAGTTAGTCCGGCGGCTAAAAGATAAACCAGTGGTCCGCCCACTGTCATAATCTACTCTAGCCCCAAAACTAACAAGATAATGCCTAAAATATATCCTGATTGTTTAGAATAGGATTATCTGTGCTTGGTGTGCATCATTTAGAATCACTACTCCAGTGTCTCCTTTTGGCAACTTTTTGCCAAATCTTGGGCTTGCTTTTTCAAGTAGAAGCCCAGTTGGACCTGTCCTCACCTTTTACTGACTCGATCTGAGAGTTAGTCCACCGCACCCCTCCATCGCCTCTAATGGCAGATGAACGGCCTCTATATGAGACCTACTACACTTTCTGTGAGAATCGAGGTGATCACTCTCAACAATGGTATGACAATTCTGCGTATCATCATGATACTCCAGTCGCGCACACTTCTACAGAGTATGATAATCACCAAGATCCGGAGTACAATTCTATACTCCAAGAGCTTAAAAATTCAGTCTCTGCCCTTCGTGCCGCGGTCCAGCAACCTGTGCACCATTCCCAGTCTGTAGGATATTACCCTCCTATCCAGCAAGATGTCTGTACCTTTCCATCTCCAATGCAAACCTCCTATGACAACACTTATTATCCGGATAATAGGAGTCACCATAACTTTGGTTGGGAACAGTCTGCCCTCCCGCAGCAATTGCCGCAGGATAATTATCCTTCCGGGTTCCATCAACCCAATGGAGAGTATGACTGGCAATACTCGCAATCGCAGTACCCGTCATATCCACAGAATGACTATTCTGATCAACAGTGGGCCCCTCAAGATTTTCAGAGTCAGCACCTAGTCCCAGACTCCACTTTGCCTTACAACCTTCCACTACTACATAATACTGTTTAGACTACACTAAACAAAAATCAGAAGACTACGATTTTGTTAAAAAACGAAGTCTTAAGGTCTAATTTAAAAAAAAACTAATTTAGAAAAATAAAAGGCTACGGTTATAATAAATTGGTAGTCTAAAGTGCCACAAAATGGACACAGATTTTACTAAAACCGTAGTGGTAAACCTTTAGGTTGCGGTCCCTATTACAACCGTGGCTTATGACCTCATAATTACAAACATAAAAGGCCACCACTTTATTAAAATCCGAAGACTAAAATTCTACAGAATGACTACAATTTATACAAAACTCTAGTCTTAAACCTAAGTAGGGTTTAAGCCACAATTTTTTAAACAAATATAGTCTTAACTTTAATATGTTACCCCGACACTAACCCCTTCAAATCCCTCTCTCATTCTCTTTGTCTCTCCCAACCTCTCTCGTGCATCTCTCTCCCTCTCTCTCTGTGCTCGACCAAACCGGCGTTGTTGTTCTCAGTGACCGCGACTACGACTGCGAGCGCCATCGTTCTTCGGTCTCCCAAGCGAACTCTCCATCTTCTCAGCAGTACTTCAACGTGAACGCCACTGTCCCAGCCACCACAGTGAGCACCACATCCATCTCGATTTATCTCCACTACTGTGCACACCACGCAACAACAGGCCGAGGAACCGCCTTGAGTTGGGTAATGTTACCATCATCCCTATATCTAGAACCTTGATGATTTAATGATTCATCTTTTTAGGGTTTAGGGTTTAGGTTTGAAAGTTGGTGAGGAAATCATCTTTTTAGGGTGTTGGGCTTTGGCGATGAGAATTGATTTTTCAATCCTTTGTCCTCTCTATTCTTTAAAAACGTTGTTATCAATTGGGGCTTTGAGATTTGATTTTTCAATTGGGGTTTTGAGCAAGAGGCAGCGAGTACGAGATGTCATCAGTTTTGGGATTTAGTTTTCATCCTCTGTTTTGGATTTTGGGTTAATTTCTTTGCTATTTCTTTATGTGTGGATTCAGTTTTCAGTCATTGAAAGAACTCCAAGCGTAATTGTTTTCTTGGTTTGAAGATGGAGGAGGGTACAATGCCTGGAACTTGTGAAGTCTATATCTATGAATTGTAGCATGATTGTGCTAAATAGTTTTGTTTTAAATGAAAAATAATATTTTCATATATAACGGGTTTTGAATGAACGAAACCTGAAATTTTGGGTACGTTTTAGACTAGTTAGTGGCAGATACAAGGGAAAAATGCCCACGTTTTATACTATTTTTTTGGAGATTTAGAGAGCCCAAAACCAAGTCTGAACCTGGATATTTTGGGTGTTTTAACAGTACATATATGGACATTTTCAGCTCTCAAATCTGGGTATAAAACCCAAATTTTCTTAGTGAAAGGTCATAGAAGAGGCTTTTGGATTCTTTTCGTAGGTATCCCAGGCTGTTTGCATGCTTCTTTTGGCAATGTAGACAAGTGGGTTTAAACCACTGTTTTGGTGTTTACATTAGACATTTTACAACAAAACATTTTAGGTTGTTAACCCATCAACTGCTTGGGTTATTGCTCCATGGAATCATTATCAAATTTTGTGGATAAAAAGTTGTTATAATTCGGTCCCTTAGATTAAGAACTAGAATGGAATGTGTACAAGTCCAACAGGGAAAATTCAACACAAATTGGAGGCCACATGGATGGCATATTAGTAAAGTTTTGAGTCGATGGCACTAACAAAACTCATGATAATGAAGGGGCATAAATTGATATAATTCGTTGTGCATAAATATGTGAAGAGTTAAGTTCAGCATTGAAGTTAGAGTCATCCGTCCTAAGAAAGTACTTAATCTTAGCGTAATTCTTCAATTAGTTGAAGTTTACTTTGTTAGTTGAAGTGGAAGTTGGTAGTTGTTTCTTTCAATATAGGAAGTCCCCTAGAATTCATATCATACAAGAAAGTCTACAGCAAAATTTGTAGTATAATGTGGTTGAGAAAAAAAGGGGGATAAAAATTATCCGATGCACCTGCCATCCATTATCCCCTAGATTGTACCTGTGCCAACCAACAAACTGATCCACATTGCCACTAAACCCAATAAATTGATTGATATAATTCTGGCAATAAAAAGAGAAAATTATTGGATGCACCTGCCATCCATTATCCGCTTAATAGTACCTACGCCAACCAACAAACTGATCGAAGTCGCCACCAAAGTGATGTAAACGCAATAATCATCCGATTGATATGCAATTCTAGCTAGTAGCACACTTCCCCTTTGGTAGGTAAGTTGGAAAATGAACTTGTAACAGAACTAAATACCACTAGTAGTCTTTATATTAACTTCCACCCAATCATCAAAACCTTACCCTCTAAATTACAAGGTGAAGATGCTCCAGTCAGTAGTTAGCTATGCCCCATCTAAGAGCATGTAGGGCCCATGGTACCTATCAATTGCTCGATTGATTGTTTTTTGTTGTACTAGTGGTCGGTTGTAGGAAAACTAGTTAGGGCTAATGATTTGTGGGTGAATCTAAGTTTTGTTTCATTCTCATCTTTTTTCAAGTGTTGTCCACTTCACGGGGAACCCTGTTGTGCATTCTCAAAACTGAGCAGCCCATTGGCTGAGGGGATTCCTATATATTGATATTAAGGATTAAAATTGTGGAGCCTTCTGAATATATTGATCCTTATTCTGTTTGTGTTTTTTTTTTTTCTTTGGTGGATATGCTGGGATCAAACTGGAAACCTCATTGTACTCACTGCCAACTAATTCCTATTCTTATTGCATACTAAGTTATGCAGTGGCGAAAACATGATATGATCCCCCACTAATTTAGGCAGATTTCCAGATGCACCTTTGTTTTATTTTTCTGTGCGGGCGGTAGGAATCACTGTTGCCAACTCTTCTTTCACTCTAAGCTAGTATTTTCACCTTCACATGGCACTTACATTATTGGGCAAATAAACTTAATTTTAGTTTTTAAGGCGTATGATACTTCTTTGCTACTTTAACCCAAACAATCCAGTGCTGCCAAATGACCCTAAGTTGAATTTGTATTTTGGGCAAAAGCATTAGCGAGACATATGATCCAAAAATCTTAGAAATAAAGTGTATACTTTTTTATAATGAGAAAGGTTATTGGAGATTATACTAGAAAACAATTGGATCCTGTTTTGTGGACCACTCCCATCCCCTCATGGCTCGCCTTAGAAGTGGAGGCAGGTGGGATCAACGGTCCTCTTGTTTCTTAAGTTAATATATTTCTAGACTTGCTTACAAAAAAGAGTTCTGTAAGATTGTAATCTGACTCAAATTCTTGCAAATCTATCAAAATTATGGCATACACTAGATGCAATTAGTTACAATTAATTGTTAGTTACTGGATTATCTCCTAAACTTTTGAATTAGACATTTAACCTTATGAATTGTCTCCTAGACTTCGAATGTAAACCTATTGCACCTTCTTTTCACCTTTGTGAGATGTCTTGATAGAGGTCTAATCTTGTTTAGCTAGCTATTGTACAAGATAAAGTTTGATAAATTTTTTTGTTGCTTTTGTGCTTGGCTGGGAAGTAGTTGTGTTCCATCCACTTGTGGGAGGTTGCAATTTCAAGCCATGTTGTGGTGTCTCAGTGGGTTGACATATCTGTCTAGCAGCTATAGCCTGCCTTGTCTTGCTGATGGGTCTTGCTGATGGGTCTTGCTGATGGGACAAGTGTGTGGCTGTGTTCAAGTGGACCAGTCAATTTTAGCCATCAAAGGAAATTTTTGGAAGTTCGATGATGTGCTTCAGCCTGGCTGTCATTGCGTGCCTTGGTATTTTGGAAGCCAAATAACTGGCCATCTTTCATTGCATGTGCAGCAACTTGACGTTCGTTGTGAAACAAAAACAAAGGCTTGTGGCGTCTTTACTTCCACTTTTTCCAAGTGATCAAATTCAAGCATTATTTTACTTGTATTGTACAGTAAACAGAGGCAAATTTTAATATCTACTTAAAAAATATTTTTAGAAAACTAAGTAAAGCCAAGATTACTTTGAAACCTGAAAGAAGAAAAAGGTATGGCCAAACCTACTATCTTCTAGCATTGCACAAATTATATGGTAAATCTATAACATTTCATGGGATCTCTTTGTAATATAGCATCTATAACATATGATATGTTTTGCTGTTGTGGAAACCAAGACACATGCCTGTATTTATTGTCATTGCATCACAGAACCAGTTTTGTTTAAATTTTTGAATGGTGAATGTAATTTTGACGGAAATGTGATCAATTAGTAGGCTCTGATCAATATTTTGTCTTTTCAGGATAATGTGTTTGTCACTGTGGTTGCATCCATTCAATACTGTGCCTTGGCCGAAAAAGCAGCTGATGCTTTTTACAAGCTCAGCAACACCAAGGCACAGATCCAATCCTATGTTTTTGATGGTATGGATTAAGTTTCTGGTAGAATCTTTTGACCTTGAATGTTGCTTGGGGTTACATATTTTTGATATTTATACTTGAGTGTCCATTCTTATCATGTGTTAGTTGTATCGTAGATATTATTACAATGAAGCGGAGTAGTAGATATCTATCCCAAGGTTTAGATGACAACTGGGAGAGGGCAATTCATCTTGAACTGCTTAAGTAATGGCTTTGCACTTACACTACACGTGATCCACCACATGTGGGCCACACATGCCATTCTGTGTTTATATTAAGTTTAATTAGTTAGCTTGGTTCTTCTTAGATAGAAATATCAAAAGACTTTTCAGAAATACATACTGCTAGGTTGCAAATGGACTGGCCCATGAGAGTTTTGGGCCTTAATTTGAATTGCATTGTGCTGGCCCCGGGCTTTTTCAAAATTTAACAAAAGCAAGGCCCAGTCCCTGCCCATTTGCAAGCCTACTAACTGCACATAATTGCATTGTCAACTATTTTGATCTTGGGGCACATGTAGCCAAACAATAAGTCATAGATAAATAAATGTCAAAATCTAACAGCCACATCCAAAGATTTTCTTACACAATTCTTCATCCTATTGATTTTTGTTCATTATGTATTACCTCAAAATAGTTAACAGTTAATTTCTTGTAAATATCTCAGTGACTGTAGGCTGGTGCATATTTGTCTTGCAATCTAGTTTGAGCCATACGTTCTTTAAAATTGTATAATATATCTCTTTGATTATCTTAAACTCTGAAATTCTCCCAACTTCCAAATGATTCCCGTGTGACATTGTATATCCTAAAATTGGACGCTGGAGTCGATGTGAACTCTCAACTGTTGCTCCTCAGACTTCATTACATACAACTAGCTCCATCTATATTCAAAGATTAGTCCTTCTCGACATCTTTATAGGTAATACAGCTTGTAGTAGTTGAGAATGAGTTGACGTCCATAAAAGATTAATGTACTTGTCCTACTGCTGTTCAGTTATAAGAGCGTGTGTGCCAAAGTTGGACTTGGATTCCACCTTTGAGCAGAAGAATGACATAGCAAAAGCTGTGGAAGAGGAGCTTGAAAAGGTAATCTTTCCTGTATATTGAGTGATATAGCTTCCAAACCAACCAAATTGCTCAACTAAATCTGTCTTTGTTTTGTGGATATAAAAGGCCATGTCAGGATACGGATACGAGATAGTCCAAACTCTTATTGTGGATATCGAGCCAGATGAGCGTGTAAAGAGAGCAATGAATGAAATCAATGCAGGTAAGTTTCTGTGTCCTCTAAATAAATTGGAGTGGAAGTTCTTGGTCTTGTTCTGTTCTTTACTCAAAATTAAGTATTTTTCATATTAGTCGATGTCATTCTCTTTTTCTAGAAATGGAATTAGTCTTCTGTTGAAGACCTGTTAAACTTCCAAGTAAATCTAGCTTAAATTTTGTTTTACAGATAATCATATTATCCAATATTTAAGTAGAAAATCTAGAAGTAAACCTCCTTACTTTTGAAGAGGGAGCATGACATCATAAAAATCAAGGGAGTTCAGCCTCCTGTTACTTTCTTTATTGTGTTTAATAGGTTACTAGATGTCAGAAAAGTCCAAGGCAACTAATGGATTGATTGTTAATTTCAATACTCATTATAATCCATTCAATAATGTTAATTTGAGGGAATTTGAAGTATTATTGAGATGACAGGAATTTCGGTTTTCGTCAACCCAACACATTACATGTGGCACACATAGAATTGGGACTATCTCAGCTCAATTTTAAGCTTAAATCCATCACCCTGCATATGCACCACAGAATTTTTATGTGTTTGTATGACTCTAGGGTATTGTTTTCCTTGACATATTTTGCTGCATAATGTTAATTCTCCAAAAGGGTTGATTGCTATTTCAGCTGTTCTTGCCATCTTTGCCACATGGCAAATTTTTTTTATGGTTGAGTAGGAAGTGGGCTGTTGAGACGAGACCTACACGGGTTCATGAGTAGGCCATTTCATTTGTGGGAGCATACCATGTTTTGAAACTGATGAACTAATGTCATGTGTTTTTGAGAGATGTTTAGTAGGTTGGATCATGGAAATAGGTCAATAATATGCCTGTTAATATTTTCTTTGTGGCTGTTTTCTACTACTGTCTTATGCAAAACTTTCCATTTTTGGTGTCAGATCCCCAAAGACAAGGCACGTTAAGGAAGAAGCCACATGCAACATTGAACAAGTCAATATTTGCACACTGTTTCTGTTGGCTAATTGTTCGTAATTTGTTTTCAAACCTTTTGGAAAGTTGTTTTGGTAGAAGCATGATGTTATAATATGAATAATATAAGTTTTGTTAAACTTTAAGACTGCTTGGCAGGTACTTATTAACAAAAAAAAGATTGCTTGGTAGGTGATATAGCAATAGGGGTTATATTCATGCTAGTGTGATAACTTTGTTGTTATATGGAGAAGCATATTCAAGTTTTGTAACAATTATCGTTTGTAATATCAAATTTTCATGATGAGTTGACAAGGCAATATATTCTACTTGGTGCAATGTCACAGGCACTTTGAGGACTTTAAGAAAACTATCAGTCCAGACAGGTAATATTCAAGCCCACATTTTTCTTTTCTTTCTATATTTATTTTCCTTTTATTATTTTTTCTACTGAAATCCAAAAACAAAGAATACATGCATTAAAAATGAAGCATGGTCTCAAATTTATAATCTAATGGGGGAGCATCAAATTGTGATGAATGTTATCAATGGGACCAGCAGTTGAAAAGTCAAGTGGATGGCAAAACAAAGAGGTAACATACATGACTGTTTACAAAAAAAAAACATGCATGACTAGTACCTTTTCAAAGTAGGAAATATATATTTATTTAGCTTGGACTTTAGAATTCTTTACCTACTCACTCAAAAATCAGGAAGGAAGAAAGAAATGGAAGTTATATTAATTGGCTCATAGTAGGTAGTAGTTCTATATTTCGTGCTTTAGACACTTATAATTGTGTCTCGAACACTGGAATGTAACGTGTATATGTCCCTTAAAAAATCCGATGTTGTCAGCTTTGGAATATTGATACTAGAGATTGTGAGTGGAAAAAGGAATTCTAATTTTTACCATCACGAACAATTTTTTAGCTTTTGGGGACATGTAAGTATATAAAAAATATTTTCTCCATTCTTCATATTACTAAACAGATTATTTTCTCCATTTTCAGCAATATTGTCATTTCTCTACAAGAATGTCACAAGGGCTCAACATAGAAAAAGCCACCACTGGGCCCCTCAAAGCTTAGAGGAATCACTGACTTCGATCTTGCCTCCTCTATCACCGGTACCACCTCGCAAAACTGGCACTGCCCTGCTTACGCCTCAACATCAAGAGAGGACAAAGAAAACATTTGTCGGATAAACGAAAGAAATTTATTTATTGTAAATCACATTTTATACTTTGAACAATGATGTATAACTTTTTTAGTAGATGATGATCATATGTATTGATTGGAAATAAAATTGATATTAACAGACTTTGGCAATGACATGGTAGCAAATTTAGACTATATGATGTGGTTTTTTTCCTTTTAAATTCTTTATATTGAGTATTTTAGAACTTTTGGCGTGATACTGTAATAATTTTTAAAAATAAATTTTTTTTTTGAAACGACTACGATTTTGGCCAAAACCATAGTCTTCAAAAAGGAAATGTTTGAATTAAAGAAGACGGTTTCTTAGAAAATTGTAGTTCTATTTATAGACTTACGACTTTGGTTTTGGATAAAACCATAGTCATTTCGAGACATTTAACCTCGGTTTAACTCTTTTAGACAACGATTAATAACCATAAAGACTACAATATTTTTGAAAATCGAAGTCTTTTATGTAGTCTTACAACTACCATTTTTAATAAATCCGTAGTCTTTTAGCTCTTATAGACTACAATTACAAACCGTAGTCGTTTTTACAGACTTTAGACTACGCCCGATTAGACTACGCTTTTAGAGGTAGTTTTAGACTATGGTTTAAACTGAAGGACAACGGTTTTTAGCTGTAGTCAAAAGGGTTTTTTGTAGTAGTGTTCATACCCAGTCGGACTACAATCAAGAGTTGGCACCTCAGCTCCCCTTGGCTGAACCGCCTCCGTTGGCTACTAAACCCGGTCTAGAGGACCTTCTCTCTCAGTACATTGCCCAGCAACAACAGTATTTCCAAGGTCTAGAGCACCAACAACAGCTATCTATGGAGAGCTTGGAGCAACGTCTAGTTCAATTAGAAAATGAGAGAGAGGAAGTCAACTTCACTAGTCCACCAATAGCCTATCTTGAGGAGAGTGACATGGCCACTTTCTATAATGAGGAGTCGCACAATTGGACCAACGACCAGAATTGCCAAGATGAAATAGAAGTTGTTACCACCCCTAGATCAAGCTTGATTATTGAGGAACCAGTGTATCCTAATTCGGTGCCTTTAACAGCACCAAATCTTGAACCTACCTCAGAGCAACCTATTTCTCACTCTACCTCTACTGACCCTGATATCAATCTTCATGACACTGAGCTGTGTCTCGATCGTAGGATCCCAACTGTGCTAGATCTACCGTTCCTCCCCACCTCCCTTGGATTGTGCACCAATTGTAATGAACCCGAGTCTCAATCTTTGGTGCCCTTAACAGCACCAACTTCTGGACTGAGCACAGAGAAACCCGGTTCCATCTCTATCTCTGATAATTCTTTCTCTGCCCTGGATGCAGACATTCCTACCGTAGAACCGTGTCTAGAATATGAGACTCCCGCTGTCCTGGACCTACCGATCCCCACCGAGGAGGGACGTATTGAATGTAGGGATTGGAACATCCCTATCCCATTAGGAAACATCGAGGAAGAGGTCAACAATTTTCACCCGCTACCCTATGTCGATATTATCGGTGACCCGTGTGCCGTAGCGAGTCTAATTCAAGACTCTCCTGAAGATATATTATCCAAGTGTCATGAACACTGTGAGTTTGACTTCATCTCGGAGTCCAATATCTCTGGTATTACTAATCTGCAGGAGTCTGCTCCATTCAGATACATTCCCGCAAAACTCAATGAGTTTGCGGCTCTGCTAACCACGGTCAGAGAACCCACTACTCCTGTCCTCTCAATCTTTACTGAGAAGATTCGATCCCTCCCAGATCAACTCCGTGCTTTTGCCGGGCTGCTCAGAGAGCTCAATGCCCTTATCTCAATCTACACTGAGAAAGACCTGTTCTACACAGGTATACCTAGACAAGGGATAGGATAGTTGTCTCCGTTCCACCTTAGGTGTCAGGAAGACTGCAGATTCACTCAGTCTCCATGAGTTTTATCCTGGTTGGGGGTACTTGATATACCCCCATCATGTCTGGCTGAAGACGTAAAACTTAGCGCTTTCGGAAAGGCAATTCCGGTATTCCTAGAGTACATGAGTCTCATGCATTTGTGATTATTGTTATATCTCTAAAAATGCAGGTACATTCATTCTCCCAATCATCAGGTATCACACACTGTCGAGTTTTTGCCGACTTGGTAACATCCTTCCTGAATCTTTGCATCATCATCACTGATTTGTTATCATTTTATGTCCCGGTCATGAGCACCGAGGACGGTGCTATATTTTGGTTGGGGGTGGGTATTTACCAAAACTCATGTATTCCTTTTGATAAATATATATAAAAAAAAAAAAAAAAAAAAAAAAAAGGTTGTTTTTGGGGTGATTTCCGATGTTCTCCAAAAGTTTTCTAGAATTTCAAAAATGTGTCAAATACCCTGACTTTGATTAGCTGAAAACCTCCGTTAAGTCAGTATTGAGGATGTCAATTTTTGTTTAAGGTTGGCGTTGAGTCAAGTCAAGTGTGACTATAGCAGGTTTGAAAACTTAGAAAAACTCAGATTCGGCAAAATTGTACACTATCAACATCAGAGTCATCCTAAGTTTGGAAATTCTAGAGATCCTGTGAGAAGAATTGTGGAGACCTAACCCAGTGAGCTTTCGAGCCTTTAATCATTTCAGAGAGTTATACAATAATCCTGAGTCAATGGATGACTCACTATTCTTCATGCCCGCAATATTCGTTGAGAGATCTCATTATCTTTTGCTTCGATCATGGAACTCAGAACGACATCAACATTGGATTACTACGACAGAACCTTCTTTGTATCCAGTCAAGACAGTATACATGATAGTGCAAACCCTAGAAAATGATTTAGGCCATTTTTTCTGAACCATTCAGCCTTTTTACTCACCTGAATTATACTTCACTAGAAACCCCTTGAACCCTTCTATAAAAGCCTTTTCTTTGTAAGCCCATTAACCAAAAACCCAGTTCAGCTACGAAGTGTTACTAGCTACCCTACTTTTGAGAAGGATAAAAAAATCACTGATGTGGGTGTACCGTGAAAAGAAAAGTAAAGAAGAAAAATCAAAAGGAAAAGAAAGTGGTTCAAGCTGAAAACAAAATATGGAAAGAAAGTATGAAAAAGTGCTGAAAAGAAATTGAGCAGTCTCAAAAATATCAAGAACAAGAGAAAAATATGAAAAAAAGGAAAAAGAACCAGATAATGGTGTTACGTCGCAGGAAAAATGCAAGAAAATGACAATATCCTCTCAAGATCTTTGAAATCCTGTATCCCTTTATCTCTCTACACCTGACCTAAGCCTCATTTCAACCCAGGAAAGTCCTACTTGATTCTAGGATAGTACGATCATAAAATGTGGAGATTGGAGAAAGAGAAGCTATAGAGTTTGATCTGACGTTCCCGAGTGAAGTGGTATTCCAATCATGAGATCTTCTTCTGTTAAAGATGTCCTTCCTTCAAATAAAACATATGTGAGATCTTTTGCCTCTTTATATTAAATACATCTCCTCACATATAAATTGAGAGAAAAGAAGAAAACCCTTCTTGTGTGATTCTATTCTGAGTGCTAAACGTGTGAGATTTGAGGTCGAGGCATAAAAACTTAGAGGTGATTTGGAAATCTTTACTGTCGGATGATGAAAATGTTGAGCACACACACACGCAGAGTCTGAATATTCTGGGTCATGATTATCAGTCTGTAGTCTTGCCAAAACTCTCCAACTCTTCGCTAGCATGTAACTATTTTTGCATCAATTCAATGATTTGACGAACGGTGTTTTCCCGGAGCTCTATGAAAAAGTGTGCAGCATGTGCAGAGCCCTTTTAAGCTCATTTATTTCGCACTAATTGCCAAGGATTGGCAATATGCTGGTTGGGGGTTGTGATATTCGCTCAAAAGTGCTTATTTTAAGCAATTATCCTTTTAGCGTTATTGCATTCTCCTACGTAAAATACTCTATTTACCTACTTTTCTACGTAAGAGTCTCTTCTGTTGCGTAGAACACACTTTTCTGGACGAAATGGTATATTTGCATGCATTAAACACATTTTCGGAAGTCTAGATATTAAGCCGTTCTGATAAAGTCTCATTACGCGCTTCTTCTGTCGCAGGAAACCCCGATGGGACGATTCTCAAGACTTGTGGGCCCAAATCGATCATGAAAGCCCATTATCAAAGCTTAAAAAGCCCACATGCTATGACTAGAAGATATGGGCCAAATATGGGCTGAATAAGAGGACCAAAAAGCCGGCCCAAAGAACGAAGAGAGTAGGAGAGCCAATGACCAAGAGACGGACCAAAGCGTTTAAAGCCACATGAGTCAGCAAAGAATGATGGTCGACTCTACTGGAGAAGCGTGAGGATGTCACAGTGAAGACCAGGGTTCCAGACCCTCCGCCAGTGCTTTTTTCCATTTTTTTTTATACTTTTTCTCTCATTTCTTCTTATTCTCTCTCTCTCTTCATCTCTCGATCCTCGAATCTACTGACTTAACCCCAGAACTCCTACCCTTCGGCTCTATCTCATCTCCCTTAGCTTTCTGACCGTTGGATCTTCCATCGGACCGTTGGATCTTCAATCAGACCGTTGGATCTCTCTAGATCCGTCGATCTACCAATCTGGGTCCCAATCAAGTCACCATCCATCCGATCGCCTTCAGAATGCCTGTCACATCATCTTGTGAGACGATGGACATCATCAGTCCATGTGGGCCAGTAGCCGGGCCCATCAGCATCGACCCGCTGTCCGACCAGTTAGTGGACCCCGCGAATTTCAAAAATAATTTTAATTAAATGGGGGGTCCACTAATTGGGGAGATTCCCCATAGAAAAGTAGGTTTTTACTTAAAAAAAAAAAAAAAAAAAAAAAAAAAAAAAAAAAAAAATATTTTTTTTTTTTTTTTTTTTCTTATTTTTTATTTTTAAAAATCCCCTATTTCCATTAATGGAAATAGGGAAGCTTTAAAAGGAGAAGGATAGGGGTTCGTTCGAACCCTAATCCCTCTCCCCTCTTCTCCTCTCCTTCCCCTAATCTTCTGCCCACGTTTTCGCCTTCTTCTTTCTTCTCTTTTCTTCTTTTTTCTTCTTTTCTTCTTCTTCTTCCTCCTCCATCTTCGCCGGAGTTGCAGGCAGCAACTCCGGCCATCTGGTCCTCGTTCTTCTCCTCCTCTTCTTCTTCTTCTTCTTCTTCTTCTTCTTCTTCTTCTTCTTCTTTTTTCTCCTTCTCTCCTCTATCTTCTTCTTCTTGCTGTTCTAGTTTTCGTTTCACGTCCTCACCGGAGTTGCAGGCTGCAACTCCGGTCGCCATCGCACCTGCGCCTCTTGCAGCACCACGTCTTCACCATAGCACCTCCCTACTGCCTTTCCGTCTCCGCTAGCTCCACCTCTTCGGCTCTGCGCCTCCTTGCTCCGCCTGCTACCTTTTTGCAACTCCACCACCCACCGTTAGCTTCACCTGCAACTTCCGGCGATCGCCACCACCTGCAACTCCACCTGGTTGCTGTCCTCCCTTGACAGGCACACCACCTCCAGCCGTGTGTCCACGTTGCTGACCTCCTTAAGCCGGCTCATCCTCCACTAAAGCTTTGAACGTTGCTGCAACTCAAACATCTGGGTTCAAGATCCGGTGGTGCGCCTCCATCAACACCATTACCGCCTCCTTCACAAACCGAACTCCTCTCTCCACGAGTGCAACCTTGGCGCCTCCATTGGTGGATCATTCACCTGCACTTCACGGTCTTCACTGATATCTAAAGCCTCCCTGCACGCATCTTCATCACACGGATCAAAATCTACATGACCAAACGGTGGTGTTCAAAATCAGTGCCGATTTCTGCAAAGCAAGGGCACCACGTGCTCCCTTCAAGACCCAGCACCAGCAGGTGCACCATTTTTGATGCCCCTGGACTGGTGCGCCTCACCTACTAGCAGCAGCCCTCACCTTCTCAACCGAACTGCCAATGGCTACCATTTAGCAACCAGACTGCTAGTTTTCTCCACTACTCTCCTGGCCGTGAGTGAACTAAACCAGCATGCCTGCAGCTCCATCAACCATTCGGTTGCTACCTTGACCATCAATGGTAAGTCTTCTCCCTTAAGATCTATCTTAATCTTTTTTATCTCTCTAGCTTTTAGGATATTTTCTCACTTTCTTTCTCTCTCTCTAAGCTTATTTTGTTTAAAACTCATTTTCTCTCTCTATCTTTCTCACTAATTCTTCCTCTTTCTCTCTCTACCTACCTTCATCTATCTAGATTTATTTTCTTCCTCTAAAAACCACTGTCTCTCTCTAGTTCTCACTTTCTCTCTCTAGTTTGTTTTTTTTTTTATGCTTTATAATTTAGTTATTTTTACTTGAGTGTAAGAGACATGTTCGATTGAATGAAGTTGATTTGAATAAAATTATGTCCATTCTCTGCAAATTTTCTGTCATTTTATGTTCATTATTGCACTAACCCGACTAATTCCGAGTGCGGATCGACATCCGACACGAGCCACTATGCAAAACTGCTCATTTTACAGGTTAAATGTCTCGGATAAATTAAAAATGTGTTGAAGTTAGGGTTTCCGTAACCAACGACGCGGAAAAATCCGACTTTCAAATGGCGCCGCTGCCGCTCGGGTGTTCGGGAGTGCGAAAAAGGACGTAAAGACGGAATTGGAAAGTTGCTAAATCGGAAAGCTGCTCAATTTGGACAGCCCGACCTTTTTCGGGAAACTTTCTATTTTTTCTTTTTAGTGATTTTTAGCAGTTTTTAAATTACTATTTTTAATGCCTCGGAAGGCCGAGTGCAATTTGTAATAATTTAGGAATTTTACTGCTTTCCATATAACTGCTAGATCTTGTTCTAGGGTTTTTTAGAAACCCTAGATTAAGTGGAAATTACCAAAAAAATTAAAAAATCAAAATTCAAAAAAATTAGGGTTTTATATTCTGCAGATTTTTAGAAATCACCAATCAAGGATTTGCGATTTTTGGAAAGATTCCAAAATCTTGAAACTCTGCTTAATTTGGGTTTCCCCTCTTAGAAGTTTCCTCTTTAGAAGAATTTCTATCTTTAGAAATCTTCCGAATTTGGAAAAGTCTGCAAAAGGAAACATCCCAAATCTAGCAGAATTTCAATTTTGGGAAATTTCCCAAAATTATAAGGGATCTCGCAATCAAATCTTTCTTGGAAGATCTCCACAGTTCGGGAAACTTTCCAATCTAGGTATTTTCCAATCTGGGAATTCCTAAATTTTAACCCATCTCGAATTTGGAAACTAATTCAAAAACTTGCCTAAATTCAGTGCTTGTTCAGTGAACCCTAAAAAGGCAAGGATCTTCCAAATAGAATCCCACATACCTAGACCGTGCGATCTAACTTTTCTGCAGGAACACGATCCAGTGTGGGTAGGGAGCAAAAGCTCAAAGAGGTGGAGTCGGGCCCAAGCCCATTAGGATACCCCTCCCTAACCCACGGAGGAGACCCCGTGGCGTGGCCCGCGGGAGGTAAGTCTCTATCCTCGCCTTGAGTGCGATACATTGCATATTGGGTGAATCATTGCCGCTTGTCTATTTGCTTTTGCATACATATTATTCGACTTGCGTGGCGTGGCCGTTAATCAATCAACTCTAAGAGAGCAGACCCAGCTCCAAAATTGAAACTGGTGGGATTTCATCACCCACCTCATCACTCCAGCTGAAATTGATCCCCAAGATCCATTTAATTAAAAAGAATCAAGAAGTAGAGCCAATTAGCCCGGTGTTCGAGGAAAAATCCTCGCAAAGCGAACCCGCTTAACATCCAATCGAAATAAGACCACGAGCGCGGGTCCCTGTTGTCTAACACACCCATAAGTCCCTGCTACTCAAGTACACTGAGCTCGACGTGGCATCTTGGACTATTCGGCGGTTAGTTGCGTGTGGACTAGGAACACGCACCAACCCTAGCTTAACCCGAGGGAACACTCTTCTTATACACTTGACCAATCCGGTTAGTCTGGGACGTACTTAAGACAGCCATTGTGCCGCACGTCTGTCTAGGCTTCGGATTGCCTTGTTGTTAACTAGAGTTAGTACTAAAGGATTCGCTCTGAAGAGTGTAGCCTGGTGAGAACCTCTGAGTGCATACAGTTAGTCCGGCGGCTAAAAGATAAACCAGTGGTCCGCCCACTGTCATAATCTACTCTAGCCCCAAAACTAACAAGATAATGCCTAAAATATATCCTGATTGTTTAGAATAGGATTATCTGTGCTTGGTGTGCATCATTTAGAATCACTACTCCAGTGTCTCCTTTTGGCAACTTTTTGCCAAATCTTGGGCTTGCTTTTTCAAGTAGAAGCCCAGTTGGACCTGTCCTCACCTTTTACTGACTCGATCTGAGAGTTAGTCCACCGCACCCCTCCATCGCCTCTAATGGCAGATGAACGGCCTCTATATGAGACCTACTACACTTTCTGTGAGAATCGAGGTGATCACTCTCAACAATGGTATGACAATTCTGCGTATCATCATGATACTCCAGTCGCGCACACTTCTACAGAGTATGATAATCACCAAGATCCGGAGTACAATTCTATACTCCAAGAGCTTAAAAATTCAGTCTCTGCCCTTCGTGCCGCGGTCCAGCAACCTGTGCACCATTCCCAGTCTGTAGGATATTACCCTCCTATCCAGCAAGATGTCTGTACCTTTCCATCTCCAATGCAAACCTCCTATGACAACACTTATTATCCGGATAATAGGAGTCACCATAACTTTGGTTGGGAACAGTCTGCCCTCCCGCAGCAATTGCCGCAGGATAATTATCCTTCCGGGTTCCATCAACCCAATGGAGAGTATGACTGGCAATACTCGCAATCGCAGTACCCGTCATATCCACAGAATGACTATTCTGATCAACAGTGGGCCCCTCAAGATTTTCAGAGTCAGCACCTAGTCCCAGACTCCACTTTGCCTTACAACCTTCCACTACTACATAATACTGTTTAGACTACACTAAACAAAAATCAGAAGACTACGATTTTGTTAAAAAACGAAGTCTTAAGGTCTAATTTAAAAAAAAACTAATTTAGAAAAATAAAAGGCTACGGTTATAATAAATTGGTAGTCTAAAGTGCCACAAAATGGACACAGATTTTACTAAAACCGTAGTGGTAAACCTTTAGGTTGCGGTCCCTATTACAACCGTGGCTTATGACCTCATAATTACAAACATAAAAGGCCACCACTTTATTAAAATCCGAAGACTAAAATTCTACAGAATGACTACAATTTATACAAAACTCTAGTCTTAAACCTAAGTAGGGTTTAAGCCACAATTTTTTAAACAAATATAGTCTTAACTTTAATATGTTACCCCGACACTAACCCCTTCAAATCCCTCTCTCATTCTCTTTGTCTCTCCCAACCTCTCTCGTGCATCTCTCTCCCTCTCTCTCTGTGCTCGACCAAACCGGCGTTGTTGTTCTCAGTGACCGCGACTACGACTGCGAGCGCCATCGTTCTTCGGTCTCCCAAGCGAACTCTCCATCTTCTCAGCAGTACTTCAACGTGAACGCCACTGTCCCAGCCACCACAGTGAGCACCACATCCATCTCGATTTATCTCCACTACTGTGCACACCACGCAACAACAGGCCGAGGAACCGCCTTGAGTTGGGTAATGTTACCATCATCCCTATATCTAGAACCTTGATGATTTAATGATTCATCTTTTTAGGGTTTAGGGTTTAGGTTTGAAAGTTGGTGAGGAAATCATCTTTTTAGGGTGTTGGGCTTTGGCGATGAGAATTGATTTTTCAATCCTTTGTCCTCTCTATTCTTTAAAAACGTTGTTATCAATTGGGGCTTTGAGATTTGATTTTTCAATTGGGGTTTTGAGCAAGAGGCAGCGAGTACGAGATGTCATCAGTTTTGGGATTTAGTTTTCATCCTCTGTTTTGGATTTTGGGTTAATTTCTTTGCTATTTCTTTATGTGTGGATTCAGTTTTCAGTCATTGAAAGAACTCCAAGCGTAATTGTTTTCTTGGTTTGAAGATGGAGGAGGGTACAATGCCTGGAACTTGTGAAGTCTATATCTATGAATTGTAGCATGATTGTGCTAAATAGTTTTGTTTTAAATGAAAAATAATATTTTCATATATAACGGGTTTTGAATGAACGAAACCTGAAATTTTGGGTACGTTTTAGACTAGTTAGTGGCAGATACAAGGGAAAAATGCCCACGTTTTATACTATTTTTTTGGAGATTTAGAGAGCCCAAAACCAAGTCTGAACCTGGATATTTTGGGTGTTTTAACAGTACATATATGGACATTTTCAGCTCTCAAATCTGGGTATAAAACCCAAATTTTCTTAGTGAAAGGTCATAGAAGAGGCTTTTGGATTCTTTTCGTAGGTATCCCAGGCTGTTTGCATGCTTCTTTTGGCAATGTAGACAAGTGGGTTTAAACCACTGTTTTGGTGTTTACATTAGACATTTTACAACAAAACATTTTAGGTTGTTAACCCATCAACTGCTTGGGTTATTGCTCCATGGAATCATTATCAAATTTTGTGGATAAAAAGTTGTTATAATTCGGTCCCTTAGATTAAGAACTAGAATGGAATGTGTACAAGTCCAACAGGGAAAATTCAACACAAATTGGAGGCCACATGGATGGCATATTAGTAAAGTTTTGAGTCGATGGCACTAACAAAACTCATGATAATGAAGGGGCATAAATTGATATAATTCGTTGTGCATAAATATGTGAAGAGTTAAGTTCAGCATTGAAGTTAGAGTCATCCGTCCTAAGAAAGTACTTAATCTTAGCGTAATTCTTCAATTAGTTGAAGTTTACTTTGTTAGTTGAAGTGGAAGTTGGTAGTTGTTTCTTTCAATATAGGAAGTCCCCTAGAATTCATATCATACAAGAAAGTCTACAGCAAAATTTGTAGTATAATGTGGTTGAGAAAAAAAGGGGGATAAAAATTATCCGATGCACCTGCCATCCATTATCCCCTAGATTGTACCTGTGCCAACCAACAAACTGATCCACATTGCCACTAAACCCAATAAATTGATTGATATAATTCTGGCAATAAAAAGAGAAAATTATTGGATGCACCTGCCATCCATTATCCGCTTAATAGTACCTACGCCAACCAACAAACTGATCGAAGTCGCCACCAAAGTGATGTAAACGCAATAATCATCCGATTGATATGCAATTCTAGCTAGTAGCACACTTCCCCTTTGGTAGGTAAGTTGGAAAATGAACTTGTAACAGAACTAAATACCACTAGTAGTCTTTATATTAACTTCCACCCAATCATCAAAACCTTACCCTCTAAATTACAAGGTGAAGATGCTCCAGTCAGTAGTTAGCTATGCCCCATCTAAGAGCATGTAGGGCCCATGGTACCTATCAATTGCTCGATTGATTGTTTTTTGTTGTACTAGTGGTCGGTTGTAGGAAAACTAGTTAGGGCTAATGATTTGTGGGTGAATCTAAGTTTTGTTTCATTCTCATCTTTTTTCAAGTGTTGTCCACTTCACGGGGAACCCTGTTGTGCATTCTCAAAACTGAGCAGCCCATTGGCTGAGGGGATTCCTATATATTGATATTAAGGATTAAAATTGTGGAGCCTTCTGAATATATTGATCCTTATTCTGTTTGTGTTTTTTTTTTTTCTTTGGTGGATATGCTGGGATCAAACTGGAAACCTCATTGTACTCACTGCCAACTAATTCCTATTCTTATTGCATACTAAGTTATGCAGTGGCGAAAACATGATATGATCCCCCACTAATTTAGGCAGATTTCCAGATGCACCTTTGTTTTATTTTTCTGTGCGGGCGGTAGGAATCACTGTTGCCAACTCTTCTTTCACTCTAAGCTAGTATTTTCACCTTCACATGGCACTTACATTATTGGGCAAATAAACTTAATTTTAGTTTTTAAGGCGTATGATACTTCTTTGCTACTTTAACCCAAACAATCCAGTGCTGCCAAATGACCCTAAGTTGAATTTGTATTTTGGGCAAAAGCATTAGCGAGACATATGATCCAAAAATCTTAGAAATAAAGTGTATACTTTTTTATAATGAGAAAGGTTATTGGAGATTATACTAGAAAACAATTGGATCCTGTTTTGTGGACCACTCCCATCCCCTCATGGCTCGCCTTAGAAGTGGAGGCAGGTGGGATCAACGGTCCTCTTGTTTCTTAAGTTAATATATTTCTAGACTTGCTTACAAAAAAGAGTTCTGTAAGATTGTAATCTGACTCAAATTCTTGCAAATCTATCAAAATTATGGCATACACTAGATGCAATTAGTTACAATTAATTGTTAGTTACTGGATTATCTCCTAAACTTTTGAATTAGACATTTAACCTTATGAATTGTCTCCTAGACTTCGAATGTAAACCTATTGCACCTTCTTTTCACCTTTGTGAGATGTCTTGATAGAGGTCTAATCTTGTTTAGCTAGCTATTGTACAAGATAAAGTTTGATAAATTTTTTTGTTGCTTTTGTGCTTGGCTGGGAAGTAGTTGTGTTCCATCCACTTGTGGGAGGTTGCAATTTCAAGCCATGTTGTGGTGTCTCAGTGGGTTGACATATCTGTCTAGCAGCTATAGCCTGCCTTGTCTTGCTGATGGGTCTTGCTGATGGGTCTTGCTGATGGGACAAGTGTGTGGCTGTGTTCAAGTGGACCAGTCAATTTTAGCCATCAAAGGAAATTTTTGGAAGTTCGATGATGTGCTTCAGCCTGGCTGTCATTGCGTGCCTTGGTATTTTGGAAGCCAAATAACTGGCCATCTTTCATTGCATGTGCAGCAACTTGACGTTCGTTGTGAAACAAAAACAAAGGCTTGTGGCGTCTTTACTTCCACTTTTTCCAAGTGATCAAATTCAAGCATTATTTTACTTGTATTGTACAGTAAACAGAGGCAAATTTTAATATCTACTTAAAAAATATTTTTAGAAAACTAAGTAAAGCCAAGATTACTTTGAAACCTGAAAGAAGAAAAAGGTATGGCCAAACCTACTATCTTCTAGCATTGCACAAATTATATGGTAAATCTATAACATTTCATGGGATCTCTTTGTAATATAGCATCTATAACATATGATATGTTTTGCTGTTGTGGAAACCAAGACACATGCCTGTATTTATTGTCATTGCATCACAGAACCAGTTTTGTTTAAATTTTTGAATGGTGAATGTAATTTTGACGGAAATGTGATCAATTAGTAGGCTCTGATCAATATTTTGTCTTTTCAGGATAATGTGTTTGTCACTGTGGTTGCATCCATTCAATACTGTGCCTTGGCCGAAAAAGCAGCTGATGCTTTTTACAAGCTCAGCAACACCAAGGCACAGATCCAATCCTATGTTTTTGATGGTATGGATTAAGTTTCTGGTAGAATCTTTTGACCTTGAATGTTGCTTGGGGTTACATATTTTTGATATTTATACTTGAGTGTCCATTCTTATCATGTGTTAGTTGTATCGTAGATATTATTACAATGAAGCGGAGTAGTAGATATCTATCCCAAGGTTTAGATGACAACTGGGAGAGGGCAATTCATCTTGAACTGCTTAAGTAATGGCTTTGCACTTACACTACACGTGATCCACCACATGTGGGCCACACATGCCATTCTGTGTTTATATTAAGTTTAATTAGTTAGCTTGGTTCTTCTTAGATAGAAATATCAAAAGACTTTTCAGAAATACATACTGCTAGGTTGCAAATGGACTGGCCCATGAGAGTTTTGGGCCTTAATTTGAATTGCATTGTGCTGGCCCCGGGCTTTTTCAAAATTTAACAAAAGCAAGGCCCAGTCCCTGCCCATTTGCAAGCCTACTAACTGCACATAATTGCATTGTCAACTATTTTGATCTTGGGGCACATGTAGCCAAACAATAAGTCATAGATAAATAAATGTCAAAATCTAACAGCCACATCCAAAGATTTTCTTACACAATTCTTCATCCTATTGATTTTTGTTCATTATGTATTACCTCAAAATAGTTAACAGTTAATTTCTTGTAAATATCTCAGTGACTGTAGGCTGGTGCATATTTGTCTTGCAATCTAGTTTGAGCCATACGTTCTTTAAAATTGTATAATATATCTCTTTGATTATCTTAAACTCTGAAATTCTCCCAACTTCCAAATGATTCCCGTGTGACATTGTATATCCTAAAATTGGACGCTGGAGTCGATGTGAACTCTCAACTGTTGCTCCTCAGACTTCATTACATACAACTAGCTCCATCTATATTCAAAGATTAGTCCTTCTCGACATCTTTATAGGTAATACAGCTTGTAGTAGTTGAGAATGAGTTGACGTCCATAAAAGATTAATGTACTTGTCCTACTGCTGTTCAGTTATAAGAGCGTGTGTGCCAAAGTTGGACTTGGATTCCACCTTTGAGCAGAAGAATGACATAGCAAAAGCTGTGGAAGAGGAGCTTGAAAAGGTAATCTTTCCTGTATATTGAGTGATATAGCTTCCAAACCAACCAAATTGCTCAACTAAATCTGTCTTTGTTTTGTGGATATAAAAGGCCATGTCAGGATACGGATACGAGATAGTCCAAACTCTTATTGTGGATATCGAGCCAGATGAGCGTGTAAAGAGAGCAATGAATGAAATCAATGCAGGTAAGTTTCTGTGTCCTCTAAATAAATTGGAGTGGAAGTTCTTGGTCTTGTTCTGTTCTTTACTCAAAATTAAGTATTTTTCATATTAGTCGATGTCATTCTCTTTTTCTAGAAATGGAATTAGTCTTCTGTTGAAGACCTGTTAAACTTCCAAGTAAATCTAGCTTAAATTTTGTTTTACAGATAATCATATTATCCAATATTTAAGTAGAAAATCTAGAAGTAAACCTCCTTACTTTTGAAGAGGGAGCATGACATCATAAAAATCAAGGGAGTTCAGCCTCCTGTTACTTTCTTTATTGTGTTTAATAGGTTACTAGATGTCAGAAAAGTCCAAGGCAACTAATGGATTGATTGTTAATTTCAATACTCATTATAATCCATTCAATAATGTTAATTTGAGGGAATTTGAAGTATTATTGAGATGACAGGAATTTCGGTTTTCGTCAACCCAACACATTACATGTGGCACACATAGAATTGGGACTATCTCAGCTCAATTTTAAGCTTAAATCCATCACCCTGCATATGCACCACAGAATTTTTATGTGTTTGTATGACTCTAGGGTATTGTTTTCCTTGACATATTTTGCTGCATAATGTTAATTCTCCAAAAGGGTTGATTGCTATTTCAGCTGTTCTTGCCATCTTTGCCACATGGCAAATTTTTTTTATGGTTGAGTAGGAAGTGGGCTGTTGAGACGAGACCTACACGGGTTCATGAGTAGGCCATTTCATTTGTGGGAGCATACCATGTTTTGAAACTGATGAACTAATGTCATGTGTTTTTGAGAGATGTTTAGTAGGTTGGATCATGGAAATAGGTCAATAATATGCCTGTTAATATTTTCTTTGTGGCTGTTTTCTACTACTGTCTTATGCAAAACTTTCCATTTTTGGTGTCAGATCCCCAAAGACAAGGCACGTTAAGGAAGAAGCCACATGCAACATTGAACAAGTCAATATTTGCACACTGTTTCTGTTGGCTAATTGTTCGTAATTTGTTTTCAAACCTTTTGGAAAGTTGTTTTGGTAGAAGCATGATGTTATAATATGAATAATATAAGTTTTGTTAAACTTTAAGACTGCTTGGCAGGTACTTATTAACAAAAAAAAGATTGCTTGGTAGGTGATATAGCAATAGGGGTTATATTCATGCTAGTGTGATAACTTTGTTGTTATATGGAGAAGCATATTCAAGTTTTGTAACAATTATCGTTTGTAATATCAAATTTTCATGATGAGTTGACAAGGCAATATATTCTACTTGGTGCAATGTCACAGGCACTTTGAGGACTTTAAGAAAACTATCAGTCCAGACAGGTAATATTCAAGCCCACATTTTTCTTTTCTTTCTATATTTATTTTCCTTTTATTATTTTTTCTACTGAAATCCAAAAACAAAGAATACATGCATTAAAAATGAAGCATGGTCTCAAATTTATAATCTAATGGGGGAGCATCAAATTGTGATGAATGTTATCAATGGGACCAGCAGTTGAAAAGTCAAGTGGATGGCAAAACAAAGAGGTAACATACATGACTGTTTACAAAAAAAAAACATGCATGACTAGTACCTTTTCAAAGTAGGAAATATATATTTATTTAGCTTGGACTTTAGAATTCTTTACCTACTCACTCAAAAATCAGGAAGGAAGAAAGAAATGGAAGTTATATTAATTGGCTCATAGTAGGTAGTAGTTCTATATTTCGTGCTTTAGACACTTATAATTGTGTCTCGAACACTGGAATGTAACGTGTATATGTCCCTTAAAAAATCCGATGTTGTCAGCTTTGGAATATTGATACTAGAGATTGTGAGTGGAAAAAGGAATTCTAATTTTTACCATCACGAACAATTTTTTAGCTTTTGGGGACATGTAAGTATATAAAAAATATTTTCTCCATTCTTCATATTACTAAACAGATTATTTTCTCCATTTTCAGCAATATTGTCATTTCTCTACAAGAATGTCACAAGGGCTCAACATAGAAAAAGCCACCACTGGGCCCCTCAAAGCTTAGAGGAATCACTGACTTCGATCTTGCCTCCTCTATCACCGGTACCACCTCGCAAAACTGGCACTGCCCTGCTTACGCCTCAACATCAAGAGAGGACAAAGAAAACATTTGTCGGATAAACGAAAGAAATTTATTTATTGTAAATCACATTTTATACTTTGAACAATGATGTATAACTTTTTTAGTAGATGATGATCATATGTATTGATTGGAAATAAAATTGATATTAACAGACTTTGGCAATGACATGGTAGCAAATTTAGACTATATGATGTGGTTTTTTTCCTTTTAAATTCTTTATATTGAGTATTTTAGAACTTTTGGCGTGATACTGTAATAATTTTTAAAAATAAATTTTTTTTTTGAAACGACTACGATTTTGGCCAAAACCATAGTCTTCAAAAAGGAAATGTTTGAATTAAAGAAGACGGTTTCTTAGAAAATTGTAGTTCTATTTATAGACTTACGACTTTGGTTTTGGATAAAACCATAGTCATTTCGAGACATTTAACCTCGGTTTAACTCTTTTAGACAATGATTAATAACCATAAAGACTACAATATTTTTGAAAATCGAAGTCTTTTATGTAGTCTTACAACTACCATTTTTAATAAATCCGTAGTCTTTTAGCTCTTATAGACTACAATTACAAACCGTAGTCGTTTTTACAGACTTTAGACTACGCCCGATTAGACTACGCTTTTAGAGGTAGTTTTAGACTATGGTTTAAACTGAAGGACAACGGTTTTTAGCTGTAGTCAAAAGGGTTTTTTGTAGTAGTGTTCATACCCAGTCGGACTACAATCAAGAGTTGGCACCTCAGCTCCCCTTGGCTGAACCGCCTCCGTTGGCTACTAAACCCGGTCTAGAGGACCTTCTCTCTCAGTACATTGCCCAGCAACAACAGTATTTCCAAGGTCTAGAGCACCAACAACAGCTATCTATGGAGAGCTTGGAGCAACGTCTAGTTCAATTAGAAAATGAGAGAGAGGAAGTCAACTTCACTAGTCCACCAATAGCCTATCTTGAGGAGAGTGACATGGCCACTTTCTATAATGAGGAGTCGCACAATTGGACCAACGACCAGAATTGCCAAGATGAAATAGAAGTTGTTACCACCCCTAGATCAAGCTTGATTATTGAGGAACCAGTGTATCCTAATTCGGTGCCTTTAACAGCACCAAATCTTGAACCTACCTCAGAGCAACCTATTTCTCACTCTACCTCTACTGACCCTGATATCAATCTTCATGACACTGAGCTGTGTCTCGATCGTAGGATCCCAACTGTGCTAGATCTACCGTTCCTCCCCACCTCCCTTGGATTGTGCACCAATTGTAATGAACCCGAGTCTCAATCTTTGGTGCCCTTAACAGCACCAACTTCTGGACTGAGCACAGAGAAACCCGGTTCCATCTCTATCTCTGATAATTCTTTCTCTGCCCTGGATGCAGACATTCCTACCGTAGAACCGTGTCTAGAATATGAGACTCCCGCTGTCCTGGACCTACCGATCCCCACCGAGGAGGGACGTATTGAATGTAGGGATTGGAACATCCCTATCCCATTAGGAAACATCGAGGAAGAGGTCAACAATTTTCACCCGCTACCCTATGTCGATATTATCGGTGACCCGTGTGCCGTAGCGAGTCTAATTCAAGACTCTCCTGAAGATATATTATCCAAGTGTCATGAACACTGTGAGTTTGACTTCATCTCGGAGTCCAATATCTCTGGTATTACTAATCTGCAGGAGTCTGCTCCATTCAGATACATTCCCGCAAAACTCAATGAGTTTGCGGCTCTGCTAACCACGGTCAGAGAACCCACTACTCCTGTCCTCTCAATCTTTACTGAGAAGATTCGATCCCTCCCAGATCAACTCCGTGCTTTTGCCGGGCTGCTCAGAGAGCTCAATGCCCTTATCTCAATCTACACTGAGAAAGACCTGTTCTACACAGGTATACCTAGACAAGGGATAGGATAGTTGTCTCCGTTCCACCTTAGGTGTCAGGAAGACTGCAGATTCACTCAGTCTCCATGAGTTTTATCCTGGTTGGGGGTACTTGATATACCCCCATCATGTCTGGCTGAAGACGTAAAACTTAGCGCTTTCGGAAAGGCAATTCCGGTATTCCTAGAGTACATGAGTCTCATGCATTTGTGATTATTGTTATATCTCTAAAAATGCAGGTACATTCATTCTCCCAATCATCAGGTATCACACACTGTCGAGTTTTTGCCGACTTGGTAACATCCTTCCTGAATCTTTGCATCATCATCACTGATTTGTTATCATTTTATGTCCCGGTCATGAGCACCGAGGACGGTGCTATATTTTGGTTGGGGGTGGGTATTTACCAAAACTCATGTATTCCTTTTGATAAATATATATAAAAAAAAAAAAAAAAAAAAAAAAAAGGTTGTTTTTGGGGTGATTTCCGATGTTCTCCAAAAGTTTTCTAGAATTTCAAAAATGTGTCAAATACCCTGACTTTGATTAGCTGAAAACCTCCGTTAAGTCAGTATTGAGGATGTCAATTTTTGTTTAAGGTTGGCGTTGAGTCAAGTCAAGTGTGACTATAGCAGGTTTGAAAACTTAGAAAAACTCAGATTCGGCAAAATTGTACACTATCAACATCAGAGTCATCCTAAGTTTGGAAATTCTAGAGATCCTGTGAGAAGAATTGTGGAGACCTAACCCAGTGAGCTTTCGAGCCTTTAATCATTTCAGAGAGTTATACAATAATCCTGAGTCAATGGATGACTCACTATTCTTCATGCCCGCAATATTCGTTGAGAGATCTCATTATCTTTTGCTTCGATCATGGAACTCAGAACGACATCAACATTGGATTACTACGACAGAACCTTCTTTGTATCCAGTCAAGACAGTATACATGATAGTGCAAACCCTAGAAAATGATTTAGGCCATTTTTTCTGAACCATTCAGCCTTTTTACTCACCTGAATTATACTTCACTAGAAACCCCTTGAACCCTTCTATAAAAGCCTTTTCTTTGTAAGCCCATTAACCAAAAACCCAGTTCAGCTACGAAGTGTTACTAGCTACCCTACTTTTGAGAAGGATAAAAAAATCACTGATGTGGGTGTACCGTGAAAAGAAAAGTAAAGAAGAAAAATCAAAAGGAAAAGAAAGTGGTTCAAGCTGAAAACAAAATATGGAAAGAAAGTATGAAAAAGTGCTGAAAAGAAATTGAGCAGTCTCAAAAATATCAAGAACAAGAGAAAAATATGAAAAAAAGGAAAAAGAACCAGATAATGGTGTTACGTCGCAGGAAAAATGCAAGAAAATGACAATATCCTCTCAAGATCTTTGAAATCCTGTATCCCTTTATCTCTCTACACCTGACCTAAGCCTCATTTCAACCCAGGAAAGTCCTACTTGATTCTAGGATAGTACGATCATAAAATGTGGAGATTGGAGAAAGAGAAGCTATAGAGTTTGATCTGACGTTCCCGAGTGAAGTGGTATTCCAATCATGAGATCTTCTTCTGTTAAAGATGTCCTTCCTTCAAATAAAACATATGTGAGATCTTTTGCCTCTTTATATTAAATACATCTCCTCACATATAAATTGAGAGAAAAGAAGAAAACCCTTCTTGTGTGATTCTATTCTGAGTGCTAAACGTGTGAGATTTGAGGTCGAGGCATAAAAACTTAGAGGTGATTTGGAAATCTTTACTGTCGGATGATGAAAATGTTGAGCACACACACACGCAGAGTCTGAATATTCTGGGTCATGATTATCAGTCTGTAGTCTTGCCAAAACTCTCCAACTCTTCGCTAGCATGTAACTATTTTTGCATCAATTCAATGATTTGACGAACGGTGTTTTCCCGGAGCTCTATGAAAAAGTGTGCAGCATGTGCAGAGCCCTTTTAAGCTCATTTATTTCGCACTAATTGCCAAGGATTGGCAATATGCTGGTTGGGGGTTGTGATATTCGCTCAAAAGTGCTTATTTTAAGCAATTATCCTTTTAGCGTTATTGCATTCTCCTACGTAAAATACTCTATTTACCTACTTTTCTACGTAAGAGTCTCTTCTGTTGCGTAGAACACACTTTTCTGGACGAAATGGTATATTTGCATGCATTAAACACATTTTCGGAAGTCTAGATATTAAGCCGTTCTGATAAAGTCTCATTACGCGCTTCTTCTGTCGCAGGAAACCCCGATGGGACGATTCTCAAGACTTGTGGGCCCAAATCGATCATGAAAGCCCATTATCAAAGCTTAAAAAGCCCACATGCTATGACTAGAAGATATGGGCCAAATATGGGCTGAATAAGAGGACCAAAAAGCCGGCCCAAAGAACGAAGAGAGTAGGAGAGCCAATGACCAAGAGACGGACCAAAGCGTTTAAAGCCACATGAGTCAGCAAAGAATGATGGTCGACTCTACTGGAGAAGCGTGAGGATGTCACAGTGAAGACCAGGGTTCCAGACCCTCCGCCAGTGCTTTTTTCCATTTTTTTTTATACTTTTTCTCTCATTTCTTCTTATTCTCTCTCTCTCTTCATCTCTCGATCCTCGAATCTACTGACTTAACCCCAGAACTCCTACCCTTCGGCTCTATCTCATCTCCCTTAGCTTTCTGACCGTTGGATCTTCCATCGGACCGTTGGATCTTCAATCAGACCGTTGGATCTCTCTAGATCCGTCGATCTACCAATCTGGGTCCCAATCAAGTCACCATCCATCCGATCGCCTTCAGAATGCCTGTCACATCATCTTGTGAGACGATGGACATCATCAGTCCATGTGGGCCAGTAGCCGGGCCCATCAGCATCGACCCGCTGTCCGACCAGTTAGTGGACCCCGCGAATTTCAAAAATAATTTTAATTAAATGGGGGGTCCACTAATTGGGGAGATTCCCCATAGAAAAGTAGGTTTTTACTTAAAAAAAAAAAAAAAAAAAAAAAAAAAAAAAAAAAAAAAATATTTTTTTTTTTTTTTTTTTTTCTTATTTTTTATTTTTAAAAATCCCCTATTTCCATTAATGGAAATAGGGAAGCTTTAAAAGGAGAAGGATAGGGGTTCGTTCGAACCCTAATCCCTCTCCCCTCTTCTCCTCTCCTTCCCCTAATCTTCTGCCCACGTTTTCGCCTTCTTCTTTCTTCTCTTTTCTTCTTTTTTCTTCTTTTCTTCTTCTTCTTCCTCCTCCATCTTCGCCGGAGTTGCAGGCAGCAACTCCGGCCATCTGGTCCTCGTTCTTCTCCTCCTCTTCTTCTTCTTCTTCTTCTTCTTCTTCTTCTTCTTCTTCTTTTTTCTCCTTCTCTCCTCTATCTTCTTCTTCTTGCTGTTCTAGTTTTCGTTTCACGTCCTCACCGGAGTTGCAGGCTGCAACTCCGGTCGCCATCGCACCTGCGCCTCTTGCAGCACCACGTCTTCACCATAGCACCTCCCTACTGCCTTTCCGTCTCCGCTAGCTCCACCTCTTCGGCTCTGCGCCTCCTTGCTCCGCCTGCTACCTTTTTGCAACTCCACCACCCACCGTTAGCTTCACCTGCAACTTCCGGCGATCGCCACCACCTGCAACTCCACCTGGTTGCTGTCCTCCCTTGACAGGCACACCACCTCCAGCCGTGTGTCCACGTTGCTGACCTCCTTAAGCCGGCTCATCCTCCACTAAAGCTTTGAACGTTGCTGCAACTCAAACATCTGGGTTCAAGATCCGGTGGTGCGCCTCCATCAACACCATTACCGCCTCCTTCACAAACCGAACTCCTCTCTCCACGAGTGCAACCTTGGCGCCTCCATTGGTGGATCATTCACCTGCACTTCACGGTCTTCACTGATATCTAAAGCCTCCCTGCACGCATCTTCATCACACGGATCAAAATCTACATGACCAAACGGTGGTGTTCAAAATCAGTGCCGATTTCTGCAAAGCAAGGGCACCACGTGCTCCCTTCAAGACCCAGCACCAGCAGGTGCACCATTTTTGATGCCCCTGGACTGGTGCGCCTCACCTACTAGCAGCAGCCCTCACCTTCTCAACCGAACTGCCAATGGCTACCATTTAGCAACCAGACTGCTAGTTTTCTCCACTACTCTCCTGGCCGTGAGTGAACTAAACCAGCATGCCTGCAGCTCCATCAACCATTCGGTTGCTACCTTGACCATCAATGGTAAGTCTTCTCCCTTAAGATCTATCTTAATCTTTTTTATCTCTCTAGCTTTTAGGATATTTTCTCACTTTCTTTCTCTCTCTCTAAGCTTATTTTGTTTAAAACTCATTTTCTCTCTCTATCTTTCTCACTAATTCTTCCTCTTTCTCTCTCTACCTACCTTCATCTATCTAGATTTATTTTCTTCCTCTAAAAACCACTGTCTCTCTCTAGTTCTCACTTTCTCTCTCTAGTTTGTTTTTTTTTTATGCTTTATAATTTAGTTATTTTTACTTGAGTGTAAGAGACATGTTCGATTGAATGAAGTTGATTTGAATAAAATTATGTCCATTCTCTGCAAATTTTCTGTCATTTTATGTTCATTATTGCACTAACCCGACTAATTCCGAGTGCGGATCGACATCCGACACGAGCCACTATGCAAAACTGCTCATTTTACAGGTTAAATGTCTCGGATAAATTAAAAATGTGTTGAAGTTAGGGTTTCCGTAACCAACGACGCGGAAAAATCCGACTTTCAACTCTCCTTGAAGATTGTTGGACTGGTGCGCCTTCTTCCTCCATTGTTACAGACCAGCAACACCTTGCTGGACCTGCAACTTAATTGTAACCGGAGGCTCTCCTTTGCTGATGTGATTCTATCCTTCACGGACTCCACAATGTTGCACCTCCATCTTGTACTCAGTACACCACTGGTCCATCTTCTCCATAAGACCGTATCCTTTGTTCTTCATCACAAGAACAGTCGGGTGAACCATCTCCTTGGCCGATCTAGACCATTCTCACCTTGCAATACAATACTTCCATCGGTAAGTATAAGGGTGGATCACAACCATTCATTATAAGGTAAACCCATTCTCTCTCTAAGTTCTAGGTGATCTTTTCTCTCTCTAGAATCTATAGCATTTTCTCTCTCTAGATTTTAAAAATCTCTTGTTTCCCTCTAGTTTCTCTCTCTAGTTTTGTTTTACATGCTTTTGAGTTTGATTAATTTCTAATTAATTGTTAGTGAATTTTGAATTGGTTTTTGTAAGCACATTTGATCCATTAATAAATTTAGTGCCATTTTATTTTCTATTTTCTTTTATTCCTACTCAAATCTATTTTCTTTTCTCCAAAAGAGTGTTTTAAAAATCAATCATATCACCATTCTCACCCTTCCATAAATTCTCAGCAGTTTCTATTATTATTGTTCTTAATTTGCCCTAACCCCGAGTGTGGACGATATCCGACACGAGCCACTGTGCTAATCTGCTATTTTGCAGATTAAGTGAACCAATTCGGAGACTTTACAAATATTGTTGAACTTTAGGGTTTCCGTAACCAACGACGCGGAAAAATCCTACTTTCACGTAGTGGCCAATACAATGCAAATTGCAAGTGGGAAGGATAAAAATCCTGTGTTTGGAGATGTCTGTTTTTACGGGGTCATTTCTGAAATATGGTTGCTTGATTATCGAATGTTCAAGATTCCAATATTTAAGTGTGACTGGGTCGACACCAATAAAGGTGTCAAAGTAAACGAGCTTGGTTTCACGATAGTTGAGCTTGGTAGAGTTGGCCATAAATCTGATCCATTTATTTTGTTTCCCAAGCCAAGCAAGTTTTCTATGTAGAAGACCAACTTGATTCAAAATTTTCAATCGTTCTAGCAGCTCCTACAAGAGCATACATTTATGACGACAATGATGAGCTCATTGATGTTTGTAATGACCACCAAACTTCTAATGTGGTATTACCAAATGTCGAGTCTTTTGATGTAGTCGGCGAGTCTCAGTCACAATATATGCGAATGGATTGTGATGGAACTTGGATCGATCATACATCGTTGGACTCATAGGTAGGAATTGTAGTAAAATGAAGATTCTTGAAGTTTATGATTGTTGTGGATCAAACTATCAATCAATATATCTTGCAATCTATCTTTCATTGTGTTGGTTATACTTGTATACATATGAATCTCTATTCTTATTTCAGGATAGTCATGAATCCATCTAGATCGGACAGAGATCACGATATCCGTGAGGATGAGGTTGATATAGAAACGACGACTAAAAAAAGAACACGGGGTGTTACTACATTGCCAGACTTAGTTAAAGGTGGTGGTAGTGTAAAGAAGGTGGTCGAATTCAATGATAAGTTTCAGCCAATAGGTGATGTTTCGGTACAATTTTCAAGTTATTGATATTCGCTCAAAAGTGCCTATTTTAAGCAATTATCCTTTTAGCGTTACTGCATTCTCCTATGATAAAATGCTCTATTTATCTACTTTTCTACGTAAGAGTCTCTTTTGTTGCGTAGAACATACTTTTCTGGACGAAATGGTATATTTGCATTCATTAAACACATTTTTGAAAGTCTAGATATGAAGTCGTCTCATTACGCGCTTTTCGTTATTTCAGGAAACTCAATCAGGCAATTCTGATGGACTGCAGCCTACAATTGAGCAGCAAAGCCAGTGAACCTAAACGAGACCCATGCAAGAGCAAGAGAGAGAGAGAGCAGTAATACATGTAAGGGAGAAAGCAAAAATGGCATCAATCCAAGGAGAAACACCAGATGCATATCCTGACCATTGGATCTTCATTTAAATGAATGAGGATGCCTATTTGGCCACACGATGAAATCAATGATGTACCAGAAAGTTGGACGATGACCGCTACATATTTATCCATCACTCGATGATGATCGATTGTTGGAAATTACTTATAGGCGAAGTTCCCGTGCGATAATTAATCTGGCCATAGGCAAGAAGTTTGAAACAATGCATCTTGAAGAATGATGAAGCATTTAAGTGGGCCCATGAATCTAATGAGGATAGACACAGTATTTTGATCATGATGTAAGGTGAATGGGAGACGTTGCATGAGGATGACCGGGCGACATGATATTCGCTCAAAAGTGCTTATTTTAAGCAATTATCCTATTAGCGTTATCGCACTCTCCTACGTAAAACTACTCTAATTATCCACTTTTCTACGTAAGAGTCTATCTCATTGCGTAAAACACACTTTTCTGGACGAAATGGTATATTTGCATGCATTAAACACATTTTTAGAAGTTTAGATATTAAGCCGTTCTTATTAAGTCTCATTACGCGCTTCTTCTGTCGCAGGAAACCCTGATTGGATGATTCTCGAGACTTGTGGGCCCACATGGATCATGAAAGCCCATTATCAAAGCTTAAAGAGTCAACAGGCTATGTCTAGAAGATATGAGCCTATTATGGGCTGAACAAGGGGATCGAAGAGCTGGCCCAAGGAACCACGAGAGCGGGAGAGCTGATAACCAAGAGAAGGAGCAAAAGCATTTAAAGCCACATCAAATGATGGCCTGCTCTACTGGCAAAGCTCAAGTGAAGAACAATGGAAAACCAGGGTTCATGACCCTCTGCCAATACTTTTTCTGATATTTTCTCTCTCATCTCTCCTTATTCTCTCTCTCTTCATTTCTCGATCCTCGAATCTATTGACTTAACCCCAGAACTCCTGCTCATTGGCTCTGTCTCATCTCCCTTAGCTTTTTGACCGTTGGATCTTCCATCGGGCCGTTGAATCTCTATAGATCGCCATCTGATCTATCAATTCTATGCATCCGACCATCCGATCGTGCTACCGATCAGTCGATCATCCATCCTATCAACCACCCGATCTCCATTGTAAAATATCAGTCCCTAAGGCAGGTTTGATTGTAGAGAAATGCCTCAGATGATTGATTGTGGCTGAGAGCGTAGAGCTCGATTTCCGAAGAAAGGAAAATACATTTTTCCTTGATGGGTATTTCAAGGGGAAAATGCATTTTTCTCCCCTGGCAACCAAACGCACCCTAACCCACATCCATCGAGCCCAGTGGCCCACTATCCTTCTCACCTACCTTCTGGCCCATGGCCGATGCACTCTGGGCCCACGATTTTTAGCGTTCCCATTGGCCAACCACTGGCCGACTCGTGGCGTCATCTCTCGGCCAACCACTGGCCAACACGTGGCATCAGCTTTTGGCCTGGTGGTCATGGCCAAATAGCCCACAAGCCCAAGCCCGTAACCCACTTATCACTTTTCAAAAATAAAAATAAAAATAAAATAATAATAAAAAAATAAAAAATTTTTTTTTAGAAACCGTGAGTTTCTAAGTTTAGATTAGAAACCCACGGTTTCTACTTAAGAAGAGGGTTAAAAACCCTTCGAGTTTCTCTTCTTCCGCCCCCGCCGCTCGGACACCCTTTCCTCTTCTTCCCTTTCCCCTTCTTCTTCTCCTCCGGCGTGCCATCGCTGGTGAGGAGTGGAGCGCCTCCTCCTCCTTCTTCTCCTCCTTCTTCTTCTTCTTCTTCTTCTTCTTCTTCTTCTTCTTCTTCTTCTCTTTCTTCTTCTTCTCCTTCTTCTTCTTCTTCTTCTTCTTCTTCTCCTCTTCCTCCTCCTCTTCTTCTTTTTCGTTTTCTTTTTCTGTTGCCGGAGTTGCTGGTCTGCAACTCCGGCCGGCGAACCGAGCGCCACCACCGTCCTCACCACAGCGAGCTGGTGAGGGTCCTCCCCCTCTTCTTCTTCTTCTTCTTCTTCTCCTCCTTCTTTTTCTTCTTCTTCTTCTTCTTCTTCTTCTTCTTCTGCTGCGTCTTCTTTTTCGTCTGCATCGTCGCCGGAGTTGCAGACAGCAACTCCGGTCGTCGTCTTTACGCACCACCGCCAGCGCATCCTTCTCTCCCTCTCCGCCTATCCTTCTTCTTCCTCTTCTCTTTCTCCTTTTTCTTCTTCTTCTTCTTCTTCTTCTTCTGCTTCGTGCCCTTCCTCCTCTTCATCTTCTTTAAACCTGCAATCGCCGGAGTTGCCGCCTGCAACTCCGGCCACCTACTGTGCGATCGTCCACCTTTGACCACCATCTTCTTCTCAGTTACGGGATTCCATCCCTCGAACCAGCAGACCACCACCACGCTCTCACCATTAAAACCGTTGATCGTTGCACGTCCTCACCACTGCATCGCTCCACCATTCTCTTCTCCCACCGTTAGATCACCAGCAACCACTGAACGACCAGTGCAGCAACATCCTCCTCCTTCTTCTTCGTTGTCACGGTCAGGCTACTCCAAGAAGGTGCAAGCCTTCACTTCCCTGCAACGAGAAAATCCAACGTGACAGCCGTTGCCCCCGCCATCTCCAAAGTTCAACCCAAGCCGTTTCCATCACCATTGACGCCAGCATACATGCAACTCCACCGGAACGGCTGCAAACTCTTCAACCCGAGCACCAGCAACCAATCTTCTTCCATGGTAAGCTTTTCCTAGGTGATTCTCATTTTCTATTCCTCTCTCTAGAACTCTTCCTTCTTCTTTTTTTTTTCTCTCTAACCTTTTCCTTTCTCTTTCTCTCTCTTGCTTTCTTCCTTTTTCTCTCTCTCGAATAACCTCTTCTTCTCATTTTCTCTCAATCTCTCTAAAACTCCAATTTTCTCTCTTCTTCTACCACTTTCTCTCTCTATCTTTTTCACTAATTCTTCCCCTTTCTCTCTTTAGGTTTCTCCCTCTCTTTCTCTTTTTATTTCTCTATTTCTCTCTCTCTCTCTAGACCTCTCTCTAGGATTAGATTTCTCTCTTCTTCTACCACTTTCTCTCTCTCCTCTTTAACATTTTTCTAACTTTCTCTCTCTAGTTTCTCTCTCTCAAAACCTCTTTCTCTCTCTACATCCCTCTCTTATTAAAATGCTTTCTAGTTTAGTTATTTTGTTAGATTTTTGCTGTAAAAGACAATTTTGATTGAATGAAGTTGATCTGAATAAAATTATGTTCCATTCTCTGCAAATTTCCCGTCATTTTATGTCATTATTGCGCTAACCCGACTAATCCCGAGTGAGGATCGACATTCGACACGAATCCCTATACAAATATCTATCAATTTTGCAGGATAATCGGATCAAATTACAAAAATATGTTGAAGTTAGGGTTTCCGTAACCAACGACGCGGAAAAATCCTACTTTCACGACACACGTGGCAGCCAATAGATGTAGACACATGAGGCGACACTTGAAATAAAATAGCAAGTTTTGGGAGGATGGTTGGATAAGAAAGGAAGGAAGAAGACATTTTTGAAGAAGTTGCTTAAATGGGGGAATTACTCTCCTAAAACACCAACCGTTGGATTAAATAAGGAAGGGAAGTGCTGGACGACCAGCAGAATAGAAGAAAAGGTCACCACGTTTTTAGAGGCCCCCTTCATATAGAGAGAGATCTCTTCTCTGCCCTCTCAAAACCCGAAGGCATCCCAAGCCGTTCTCCATCTCCTATCTGCACCCTCCATCTCCAAGAGATCACTACGGTGGCTGTTCTTCAACAGCCACCACGCCCCTCATTTCTCTCACCACGTTCTATATTCTCTCCACAAAAACCCCCATTGATTCCCCCTTCTCTTATCATCTTTCCCAAAGAAAAAAAAAAAAAAGAGTTCGCCGGAGTTGCAGAACTCCGGCAATCTCCATTAAAACCGGTGACCTGCACCAGGCCCCCTTCTCTCTCATTCGATTCCTCTCATCTATCCTCTCTCTCTTCCCTCAACACGTTTCACAACTCTTCCCTCTCTCTTCACCTTTCTTCCCACTCCAAGAAGAGGAGCCGTCAGCCACCACCGTCCTCTCCTTCATCTCCAACGGTTGCTGGAGTTGCAACCTGCAACTCCAGCCCGTCAAGCTGCCTCCCACACGCTGTCATCTCTCCCTATCAAAAGAAAAGAGATAAAAAAATAGAAAAAAGGGAAAGAGGAAGCCGTTTGGTTCTTGGGCAGGTGCGTCTTCACCTACAATTGCTGGTGTGCACCGCCCAGCCCACCAGCGTCAACAGCCAGCCACCTGTGTGCTCTACACCAGCGCCTCCCCCATTGCTGGCCGATGAGCAACATCTCCTCACTGACCGTTGACACCCTGCTCCTCCTTGATAGCTCGTACATCCAAACGTTGCACTTCTTTCCACAGGTTTCGCCACCAACGCTGGTCCGCCCTCTCCATTGTTGTGCCTGCAACACAACAAGATAGGTGGACCTCCATAGGTAAACCTCCAACAGCCGTTCTCTCTCACACAGCTCTTCACCGTCCTCTCTCTGCCCTACTCAAAAGAAAAGAAAAGAAAGAAGGAGAGGAATAGAAGAGAAGAGGGGAGAAAAGGAGGGCAAGAGCGTTTCTTACCTCCAGCATCTCACTAACGTGCTGCCATGGCGCCTCCCTCAACATGCTCCACCACTCCCTAGTACGAGTTCTACTCCATGAACCACAGGAAGAGGTTGCCACCTGCAACTCTCCCCTCTCTATCCACTGTCCATCCTCTTCTTCAAGCGGCAACATGATGTCTTCATCTCCTCAACCACCGAACCATCCTTTGCCAAATCCCCTCATGACCGATCAACATGGCCATCATCCTTGGACCGATTTTCCTCTTTGTAAGATCATGAAGGTATTTCTCTCTCTAATCTTCTAGCTTCCTCTATACTTTTCTCTCTCTTCTTATCATTTTCTATCTCTAAATCAGTCTCCCTCTCTAGAATTTTTAATTTTCTCTCTCTAGATTTTTTTGATGCTTAGGAGTCATCTTTAATGCTTTGTAACTAGTTCATCTTTCTTGGAATTGTAAGTTACTTTCAAGTTATTCAAAATAAATAAAATTATTTATTTCATGCAAAGTACTGTCTTTTATTCTGTGGTTGTTTCTTAAGTAGCTCAGGTCAATTTCTCTCTCTAAAAAAATCGCCAACAATTATTTTAAATCGATCATCATTCTCACCACTCCATCCTTCTTAGTAAAAATTTATGAGAAAAATTCGTCATTTCATGTTCACTGATTGCACAAACTAACCCCGAGTGCGGATCGACATCCGACACGAATCCCTATACAAATCTGTCAATTTTGCAGGATAATCGGATAAAAATTACAAATCTTGTTGATTCTAGGGTTGCCGTAACCAACGACGCGGAAAAACCCTATTTTCAGTTACCTTGGTACCGTGGGACGCAGCATGGTTCCAATTACTATTGAAGATTGGCGCAAGGTGGATGATGAAAAGAAAGAGAAAATGTGGCAGATGGTAGAGGTATATTATTTTGATTTTTTTGCTCCAATTATGTATTATTCATTATTCTAGAATATTGAATTTAACTACGCATTATATTATAGAATTTATTTGTAGTACCATCGGAGCGTAAGAAAAAAATTCTCCAAGACATTGGCCAAAAATGGAGAAATTTCAAGGGAAAGTTGAACAGTAAATATGTGAAGAAATTCAAAAGTCAGCCTGAGCTCCTTCGTCACCCTCCAGAAAAATATAAATGGATTGGTCAAGAACACTGGGATGCTTTTGTGAAGTCAAGATTGTCAGAAGAATTTGAGGTAATTATTTTAGCTTTTATTACTTCATTATCAATATGTTATTCTTTATAATGTACTGGTATTTACATATATTTTCATTACAATTATGAAGTTATTGAGTGCCTCTCAATCGAAGAGGCAGGCAATGAATAAATATCCTCACCATATGGCCAGAAAGGGTTATGCTCGTTTGGAAACCAAAATTTTGGTAAGTGTTAGTAAGATTTACACCTTTCATTTTTTACTTATATTTTGTTGGTTATAGTACCAAAATTGTTTGTGACTGGTTGGTGGCAACAGAAAGATATCGGATCATCATCCAAAAGTATAGACAGAAGTTTTTTGTGGAAGAAGGCCCGCCAAGATAAGAGAGGAGAGTATAAAGACGATGTCACTAGGGATAAAGCTCTTAAAATGGTAAGTTTGTATCCATTATTTTTGTAAAGATAGATAAGATATTTCTTGTTCTATATGAATATGCCCTTATCTATTATTTTTGCAGGATGAGTTAGAGAAACTGTCCCAGGAGGGGATTTTATCTACTGAGGGAAGCAATGACATACTCACTATGGCATTAGAGACTCCCGAACATTCTGGTCGAGTTAGAGGGGTGGGGAGTTTTGTCACACCAACCACATACTTCCACCTCCCTAGACAGCCTCCAAAGAAGGTTGTGGCAGAGATGGAGACATTAAAGTCAACAATACAATCACAAGGGCAAATGATTCAAGCATTAGAAGCTAAGCTCAATGAGTTTATGCAACAAGGACCAGAAACACCGAGGTCTGAGAAGATTGGCTCAAATACTAGTGCCAATAAAGTAACACCGAGGTCTGAGAAGATTGACTCAAATACTAGTGCCAATAAAATAGTAACACCGAGATCTGAGAAGATTGACTCAAATCATAATGCCAAAATAAAAGTATTGAGGTCTGAGAAGATTGACTCAAATAATAGTGCCAAAATAGACAAGCCCAACAGTAGAAGGCCAATTGATCTTACACCATTGTTTTCCCAGAAGGCCAAAGGGAAGACAAAAGATCTCGTACCACCATCCAATTCCAACGCGGGGGATACTACGGTACATATTTACATACGTCATTGATATATTTTATTCACTTAATTGGGTTGAAGAGTATATGTAGTTAAATATTCCTAATCGAACATTTTGCTATGTTCACTTTTATAGACCTTTCCATGTAAATTGGTCGTGAAATCAAGAGGTCCTATTGTTGCCACTGGTTGGGCCTTCCATCGCATACTCAACGAAAGGTGTCACGGTGTCCCATTGGCAGAAGGGCTTCTTCGGGTCTCAATCATAGTTGTCGAAAATTATGATGCACTCCTCCCTGTACCTACTGAGGAGTACACCCAAGTGGGTGAAGCTATTGGTAGTATTGTGCCTTGGCCTAGTGATTTGGTTCTATCAGCAGACACTGAGGTACTTAATTTTAAATTAGACTATCTTTTGCTATATCAATTTCAATAATTTGCTATATCGGTTTGTTGATTACATCAAGTTATTAGGAATCAAAAACTCAAGATAAGGTCAATAAGACCGAAAGCATCCAGGAATTTTTTCAATATGTCAATTTGTCACAAACCCAGAATGTTTGTATTTCGATACTACAGTCAATATTTGGTGAAACCATCGATCTTAACCTTGGCGTAGATGACATTCAATATGTATGTAAAATGCAAGAAGTGTCGGTAAGCTGTGTCATGATATACTGCAGGTGAGACAAAATTTGTTTCAACATTTTAGAGAACCTTCAATATTTTACCTAAGGATGTATATTGTTATAATAAGTTGTATTTTTTTCTTTTTGTAGCTATCTCTATGAGGTGATTGAGGATGAAGACTTGGTGGATAAGTACAGATTTGTCAATCCTGCCACCATCCATTGGGATATAAAGAATGATTCCAACCCACAAAAGTTTGCAGATTTATTGGTCACAATGAATGATGGAGCATTATATTTTCTTCCTATAATCACGGAGTAAATATCTTTATTATATTAAAATTTTGAACATATTTGGATGTACTTAATTATTCTGAACTAAATTATTATAATTAACTTGTTCTTTCGATCTTCTTCAATTTTAGGAGCCACTGGATCTTGATTGTTATTGATCCCTCAAATAATAAGTTTTATTGGCTTGATTCATTGGGCCCATCGATCCGTCCAAAGGTCAAAAACATTGTCAAGAAGTAAGTTTATTGCTATTATGACTCTATTTCACGTAATTTTAACAAACATATAGTTTGAATGTTTGAACTTCAATTTTTAAGGGCATTTGAAAAATTGAAAGATTATGGGATACAAAGGGCACAACCGGAGTGGATATCTGTGAAGGTAAATTTGTAGTTTTTTGGTCCAAAATCAATTCTACAGATTTAAGATGATTAACTTTTAATTATGACATACTTGATTGCAGTGCCCTAAACAACTTGATTCAAAGTCATGCGGATTTTATGTGATGAAGTACATGAAAGATCTCATCGAGGATAAGAATGGTGGGTTGCCAATCAACAAACGTGTTGCTCTAACATCAAAGAGCACATACACTCAAGATGAATTGGACGATGTTAGATTGGAGTGGATTAGCACTATCAAACCATATTTGATGAGTACTATTTGACGAAGTCGCAAAGGTGATTGTTATGTTTTTGCAACTTCACATATGACCTTTTTAATCTTAAAGTGCTCTATGAATGGTAATAGAACTGAAATGCATATATTTTTCTTTTGCAGATTTTGTGGTTGGGATAGCTTGTTTCCCTTCAACTCTTGATGGAAGAGTACTCTATGAAACATTGCTAGAGACGATCTTTAATATTTTCATTTTTATATAGAATTAGTTCGACATTTTTGTTCATTCTTATGCTTCAATATTATGATCTTATAGAATAACAAATCTAAAATTATATTTTACTCTTATATGAAAATTGGTAATATTTCAAATTCTCTCCCTTATGGATCCCTACGAATCTATGGTGTTTGAAGTCTTGATATATAGTGCTCTCAAAGCCTACAAATAGGCATAATTTTGCACTAGGAAAAATGTACAGCAATTCCTATTATGAATGGTTTTTTCTTGTTTTGAACTATTGTTTTGGGCCTATGAACCATCATTTGTGGTTTTTTGGCATTTGGTAGGTGATTTTGTAACTTTTTTTTAGATTCAAAAAAAAAAAAAAGGGAAACGACTACGGTTTTGAGCAACACCGTAGTCTTCAAAGTGAAAATGTTTAAACAATAGAATATGGTTTCTCAGCAAATAGTAATCTTTTGTATAGACTTATCACTACGGTTTTAGAAAAACCATAGTCGTTTCTGGATGTTTAACCTCGGTTTAATACTGTTAGACTACGTGGAAGAACCATTAAGACTACGGTTGTTCAAAAAATAGAGGTCTTTTATCTAGTCTTACAACTACCTTTTTTGATAAAACCGTTGTCTTAGAGTACTTATAGACCACAGTGAAAAACCGTGGTCATTTTGGAAGACTTTAGACAACGCACGCTTAGACCACGCATTTAGAACTGGTTTTTGACCACGGTTTAAGATGAAAGACAATGGTTTTTAACCGTCATCTAAAGGGTTTTTTGTAGTAGTGAAAATATGGAGATATTATATAGGGATTCGTGTCGGATGTCGATCTGCACTCGGGATTAGTCAGATCAGCGCAATAAAGAACATAAAATAACAGGAATTTATCGATCTTGAATCAAAATAAACTTTATTTCATGAATTCAAATGTAACTTACAACTCAAACATGAAACAATTAATCTAGAAAGCAATAAAATTGAATTAGAGAGAGAAAGAGAAGAGAAATGAAAGTTAAGTAGAGAGAGAAAGTAGGGAATTCTAGAGAGAGAAGGTGGAGTCTAGAGAAGAGAGGATAAGAATGATGCCTAGAGAGAGAAATTAAGACCTAGAGAGATCTAGAGATAGAAAGTGGTAGAGAGAGAGAAAATAGAGAAGGAGAGAGATGAAGACTCGCCATTAAAGCTTACCTAGAATCGGCTCGAGATGGATTGCCATGAGGAGGAGATAGCCACGCTGGTGAAGCCGTTCAAGAGTTGCAAGTGAAGGATACCGGAGCATGTGAGGAGCATTCATCGACTTGTGAAGGAGGCAGATCTTAGTTGCTGGTGCTGGTATGTGGTGAGGATGGTGGTGTTGTTGGCTGCAACTAGTAGGTCCAACAACCGTTGAGGAGGGATGGAGGGGATGGAGAAAGATCGTGAAGATGAAAGGGAGGAGGATGGTGACATTGGTGGTGGTGCTCCAAACAGTGGAGCAACAAGCAAGAGGGAAGTGGAACGAGGTGTCTGTTCCTGCTGGAGGTGCTCCCAAAAGAGCAACAACAAGTGAGGTGCCATTGTGGGTTAAAGATGAGGGGGTTGCAAGTTTCGCCGGAGTTGCAAACCTGCAACTCTGGTGATGGTGTTCTAGGTGAAGACGGTGGCTAGAAGGAGTCCTAAACAGTGGAGAAACGATGGGGATAGAAGGAGAGGTGAAGGCAGCACACAGTCGCACAGAGCAGCAAGCTGCAGGCGGTAGTGGAGGTGCTGGTGCGTGAAGCGCCGGTGATTGAGAGGAAGTTGCAGGTTGATGGAGGAGCTTGTACGATGACCTGCTGTTGGGGCAGGAGGAAAGTGGTGCTGCAAGAGGGGGCAGCAGCGTGCAGGCGGGAGAAGGGAGGTCCTGCCGGAGTTTCAGAAGTGTTGCAGGCGGTGCAAACCAGGGAGGAACGTTGCTGGTCGTGGAAGGCGGTGCACCAGGGGGTTGGCGGTGTGGAGGTGTTGTTGCAGCGTCAAGAGAAGAGGGATGCGGCCGTGCTTCATGCAGTAGCAGGGAGCGCAGACGAGAGGAGGAAGAAGGAGGCTGAGACAGAGGGTGGGGGGAATGGTTTGCCGGCCGGAGTTGCAGGTTTGCAACTCCGGCAAAAGCAAAAGAAGAAGAAGAAGAAGAAGAAGAGGGGGAAAGAAGGAGAAGGGAGAACATGGGGGATTGATAGGGGGAGGAGAGGAGGAGATGGGAGAGGGATTAGGGTTCCAAAGAACCCTCTCTTCTCCCCTTTTAAAGCTCCCTAGTTTCCATTAATGGAAATTAGGGATTTTTTGAAATAAAATATATATATATATATATTTAAGTAAAACCTTACTTTTCTTTGAGGAATTTCCCCATTTAGTGGACCCCCCTTTTTTATTTAAAAATAATTAATTTAAAGCATTTGAAAATCGCGAGGTCCACTAAATGGTCGGACCACGGTTCAATGATGATGGGCCCGGCTACTGGCCCATATGGATTGATGATGTCCATCGTCTCACAAGATGATGTGACAGACAATTTGATGACGATCAGATGGATGGTGACTTGATTGGGACCCAGATTGGTAGATCGACGAATCTAGAGAGATCCAACGGTCCGGTGGAAGATCCAACGGTCTGATTGAAGATCCAACAGTCAAAAAGCTAAGGGAGATGAGACAGAGCCAATGGGCAGGAATTCTGGGGTTGGGTCAGTAGATCCGAGGACTGAGAGATGAAGAGAGAGAGAATAAGGAGAGATGAGATAGAAAAGTAGGGGGAGGAGAGAGAAAATATCAGAAAATGGAGATAAAAGTATTGGCAGAGGGTCTGGAATCCTGGTCTTCACTGTGACCATCCTCACACTTCTTCAGTAGAGTAGACCATCATTCCTTGCTGACTCATGTGGCTTTAAACGCTTTGGTCCGTCTCTTGGTCATTGGCTCTCCTGCTCTCTTCATTCTTTGGGCCGGCTTTTTGGTCCTCTTATTCAGCCCATATTTGGCCCATATCTTCTAGTCATAGCCTGTGGCTTTTCAAGCTTTGATATTAGGCTTCTATGGTTGATCGTGGGCCCGTAAGTCTCGAGAATAGCCCGATCGAGTTTTCTGTAAGAGAAAAGCACGTAATGAGACTTGATCATAACGTCTTTATACCTAGACTTCCAGAAATGCGTTTAATGCATGCAAAATACCATTTCGTCCAGAAAAGTATGTTCTACGCAATGAAATAGACTCTTACGTAGAAAAGTGGATAATTAGAGTAGTTTTACGTAGGAGAGTGTGATAACGCTTAGAAGATAACAGTGAAAAATATGCACTTTTAAATGAATATCACAGGCCGGTGTGTAGCAGCAGATCGGGGGTAGATACAAGGTGCAGCAACTCGTGTTGCAAACAATGTGGTAAGTGCCGGCCGTTCTTTGGAGAGCATGGAGGGCTTTCACGATGGCTGCAAGGAGCTGTTGTGACTGGCCGGAGTTGCAGGTGGCCGAAAAGAAGGACACCTGCAACCAGGAAGAAAATGATGGAGAAAGGGTTAACGGCCTGCAATGGTTGCAGGCCATGTATGAAGATGGAGGAGATGGGAGGTGCTATGAACATGGAGAAGTAGAGGAGCTCGTGGCAAGGAGGAAAGATGGGAGTAGGGTGGTTGCATGTTTGCTGGCTGGAGAAGATGGATCCGATAGGAGTTGCAGGTCTGCAACTCTGGTAATGGATGTTAGAGATCCATGGGGGAGAGAGGGAGGTAGCAAGGTGGATGACCTGCAGGTTTGAGGAAGAAAAACGTTGCTGTTGGTGAATAGGTGCGAACAAGGCAGCAAGGAGACTGTGCTGGTTGTATGTTGCAGATGCGTTTCATGGAGGAGGAGGAGCATGGTGGAGTGGTCGGTTTCCATGGAGAAAACCAGCTGGAGGTTGCAAGGAGAGAGATGGAGAGGAGTAGATTAAGAAGAACAGGAAGAAGAAAGAAGAGGACAGTGCACTGACCTGCTGGAGAAGAGGAAGGAAAGTTGCAGGCGTCCATGGAAGATGACATTGCAATCCAGTGTTAATGGCACGTGGAGGTCATGGGGAGGAGCCCGAGATGAAGATCGGCCAGTAGGTCGCAGCAACGGTGAAGGGATGCTTGCTAGTTCAACGAGCTGGAAGTTGCAGGTGTGCAACTTTTTCGGCCGTAGTTGCAGAAGATGGCTACCGGTGGTGGAGATTGAAGAAGATGGAGGAGCCCACAGCTCCTCCTCTCATTTTTCTTGCCCCAAGTTAGAGGGTTAGAACGCGTTATATAGGTAGGGTTCGGTTTCCTCTTTTAGGTGAGAGATGGACCGTTAGATCAAGGGGAAGAATGAATGGTTAGGATTAGTTAGTGGGTTAAGAGAGTTGTGGGAAAGAAGAGAGAGTCTCACGGTTTTTAGAAACCGTGGGATTCTAATATTATTTTTATTCTTTTATTTTGGATTAATAAGGTTGATGGGCTATGGGCCATGGGCCGAGGTCTAGGCTAGTGGGTTTTAGGGAGGAATGAAAGGTGATGGGTCAATAGTGTTAGTGAAGGCAGTGGGCCAAGGGTTACGAAGGCTTGTGGGCCACTTGGCCATAGGCTTTGTGGGCCTCTAGGACATGGAATAGATGAGAGAAAGGGTAAATGGGCCCAAAAGGCCATGTGTTATTCTATTTTTGTGAAGCCTTGGCCCACTCTATTCTTTTTTGTCACGAGCACTTGGCCGTGGCTTTATGTGAGTAGGCCGTTTGGCCATTAGCATTGTGGGACACCATTGAAGGCCTTGGGGCCAATTGATTAGATGATGGATGATATTCGCTTAAAAGTGCATATTTTCCACTGTTATCTTCTAAGCGTTTTCACACTCTCCTACGTTAAAATGCTCTATTTATCTACTTTTCTACGTAAGAGTCTCTTTTGTTGCGTAGAACACACTTTTCTGGACGAAATGATATATTTGCATGCATTAAACACATTTTTGGAAGTCTAGACATTGAGTCGTTCTGATAAAGTCTCATTACGCGCTTCTTCTGTCATAGGAAACCCCGATGGGACAATTCTCGAGACTTGCGAGCCCACATCAATCAGGAAAGCCCATTATCAAAGCTTAAAGAGCCCACATGCTATGACTAGAAGATATGGGCCAAATATGGGCTAAATAAGATGACCAAAAAGCCGGCCCAAAGAACGAAGAGAGCAGGAGAGCCAATGACCAAGAGACGGGACCAAAGCATTTAAAGCCACATGAGTCAGCAAGGAATGATAGTCTACTCTACTGGAGAAGCGTGAGGATGGTCACAGTGAAGACCAGGGTTCCAGACCCTCTGCCAATACTTTTATCTCCATTTTCTGATATTTTCTCTCTCATCTCTCCTTATTCTCTCTCTCTTCATCTCTCGGTCCTCGAATCTACTGACCTAACCCCAGAACTCCTGCCCATTGGCTCTGTCTCATCTCCCTTAGCTTTCTGACCGTTGGATCTTCCACCAGACCTTTAGATCTCTCTAGATCCGTCGATCTACCAATCTGGGTCCCAATCAAGTCACCATCCATCCGATCGCCATCAGATTGTCTGTCACATCATCTTGTGAGACGATGGACATCATCATTCCATGTGGGCCAGTAGTCGGGCCCATCACCATCGACCCGCTGTCCGACCATTTAGTGGACCCCGTGAATTTCAAAATAATTTTAAGTAAATTTTAAAAAAATGGGGGGTCCACTAAATGGGAAAATTCCCCAAATAAAAGTAGGGTTTTACTTAAAAAAATAAAAAAAAAATTATTTTTCTTATTTTTTTATTTTCAAAAAATCCCTATTTCCATTAAAGGAAATAGGGAGCTTTAAAAGGGGAAGGAGAAGGGTTCGTTTGAACCCTAATCCCCCTCCAATCTCTTCCAATCCTTCCCCTTTACCCTTCTCCACGTTTTCCCTTCTTCTTTGGCCCCATCTTCCTCCTCCTTTCTTCTTTGGCCAATTAGTCCGGTGTTCGAGGAAAAATCCACACAAAGCGAACCCGCTTAACATCCAATCGAAATAAGACCACGAGCGCGGGTCCCTGTTGTCTAACACACCCATAAGTCCCTGCTACTCAAGTACACTGAGCTCGATGTGGCATCTTGGATTATTCGGCGGTTAGTTGCGTGTGGACTAGGAACACGCACCAACCTTAGCTTAACCCGAGGGAACACTCTTCTTATCCACTTGACCAATCCGGTTAGTCTGAGACGTACTTAAGTCAGCCATTGTGCCGCACGTCTGTCTAGGCTTCGGATTGCCTTGTTGTTACCTAGAGTTAGTACTAAAGGATTCGCTCTGAAGAGTGTAGCCTGGTGAGAACCTCTGAGTGCAAAACAGTTAGTCCGGCGGTTAAAAGATAAGCCAGTGGTCCGCCCACTGTCATAATCTACTCTAGCCCCAAAACTAACAAAGATAATTCCTAAAATATATCCTGATTGCTTACAATAGGATTATCTGTGCTTGGTGTGCATCATTTAGGATAGTGTTCCTCTCTGGCAACTTTTTGCCAAGTATAGAGCTCGCCTCATTAGCGTATTGATATTTGAAAGTAGGTTTTTTCCGCGTCGTTGGTTACGGAAACCCTAACTTCAACACAATTTATAATTATCCGAGACTTTTAACCTGTAAAATATGAACTTTTGTATAGGGATTCGTGTCGGATGTCGATCCGCACTCGGGGTTAATTAGCGCAAAGAGAGACATAAAATGACGGGGAAATTGCAGATAATGTAACACAATCAAAATTAAATCATATTTATTTAACTGAACTTATCTCTTACAATGAAAATCAAATAAAAATAACTAAACTAAAAAGCTTTAAGAGAAAATAGGCCTAGAAAGAGAACATGTTTCTAGAGAGAGAGCCTAGAGAGAGAAAGTAAAAGAAGAGAGAGAAAGTGAAGAAGGAAGAAGATTATCTTGTACGCACTTACCATGGCAAGTTCGATCGGCCCAAGGATTGATGGCCACGTGGATTGCACATGTGGTGCACCATGAAGAGGATGTTGCTGGTCAGTGCACCTATACACATGCAACAAGGAGATCAATGGCATAGTGTGGTGCACGCATGTTGCTGTTGCAAGGAAAAGGAGAAGGTGGACGTGAATTGGTGGAGATGACGTGCACGTCTGCAGGTCCAGCAAGGTTGCTGGTTTCTAGAGGTGGACTCATGGCCTGGTGGATCTGTGAGGCACGTGGTGCACAGGTGAAGGTGTTGAAGAGAGAACCTGAATGGCCTGTACTTAGTTGCAGGCGTGGTGGAAGAAGGTGAAAGCACCAGCAAGATACGTGAACAGATGTGAAAAACGGTGGTGGTGGAAGGTGACCGGCCGGACTATGGAGAGAGAAGGAGCAGGCGGTGTGAAGAAGATGGAGGTAAACCATTCAGCATAGCGGAGAGGACGGACGGACCTGCTAGGTGGTGGTTGGCGGTGATGAAAGGAGAAGGAGGCGCTGACTGTTGGTGGCGCTCGGGCTCGTGGGCGTGGTGTGCAGGTATTCACGGTGATGTGAAGTTGCAGACCTGCCGGAGTTGCAGGTCTGCTCGAAACAATGGTGGACGGAATGGTTGATGGAGGGGATACCGCTGGTTTTTGGAAGAAGACGCCGGAGTTGCAGGCTGCAACTCCGGTCAAAGATGAGTGGAGAGTTGCAGGAGGTGCTACGTTGCTACCTCACGCATCAGAGAGAGGAATAGATGAAGAAGAAAGGAGGGAGACAGAGAAGATGGAGGTGGTCCAAGAGGAGCTCGCCGGAGAAGACGAACCAATCCGGCGAGCTTCAAGATGAAGAAGAACGAGGACAAGAAGCAGAAGAAGAAGAAGAAGAAGAAGAAGAAGAAGAAGAAGAAGAAAAAGGAGAAAGAGAAAAGGAAGAAGAAGGATAGGAGGAGAGGGGGAGGACCCTCACCGTTGCATGCTGTGGGTGAGGACGGTGGTGGAGCTCAGTTCGCCGGCCGGAGTTGCAGACCTGCAACTCCAGCAAAAGAAGAAGAAAACGAAGAAGAAGAAGAAGAAGAAGAAGAAGAAGAAGAAGAAGAAGGAGAAGAAGAAGAAGAAGAAGAAGAAGAAGAGGGGGGCGTTCCACCAGCTTGCCGGCCGGATTTTGCCAGAAAAGAAAGGAGGAGTGGAAGGCAGCCGATAAGGAGGAGAAGAGGAGGAAAAGGAAGAGAAAGAGGGGGGGGGGAGAGGACCAACCCCTAGGGTTTCCAAGGGAGCCTTTTTAAAGAGAGAAACCGTGGGTTTCTCCCTTAGAAACTCACGGTTTCTAATTTGAAAAATTATCATTTTTTTTTTTAAGGTGCGTTTGGTCATCAAGTGAAAAAATGCATTTTTCTCAAAAGCCCTGTCTTTTCAAACATGCTTCCAGGGTTTTGAATCGGGGCTAAATGACGAGGATCCTCCGATGAACGTAAGTTGTTGGATGATGAGATAGGGAGCTCACTAGATAGATCGGATGATCGACCGATTGATCAGATGTTAGGGATGAATAATCGGATGGTCAGATGGTAGATCGGATGGCGATCGAACGGTGGATTTGATGGATGATGGTGATAGGTTAAGGAGAGAGGGTTGATTAGAGCTAGGAGAGAGAATTAGGGGAGATGAGAGAAAAATGGAGAGAAAAGCATTGGTAGAGGGTCTGGAACCCTGGTTTTTACTGTGTCGCTCCTCACTCTTCACCAGTAGAGCAGACCATCATTCATTGTCGATTCATGCAGCTTTAAACGCTTTGGTCCGTCTCTTGGTCATTGGCTCTCCTGTTCTTTTCGTTCTTTGGGCTGGCTTTTTGGTCCTCCTATTCAGCCCATAGTTGGCCCATATCTCTTAGTCATAGCATGTGGGCTTTTTAAGCTTTGATAATGGGCTTTCATGATCGATTTGGGCCCACAAGTCTCGAGAATCATCCCATCAGGGTTTCCTGCGACAGAAGAAGCGCGTAATGAGACTTTATCAGAACGGCTTAATATTTAGACTTCCGAAAATGTGTTTAATGCATGCAAATATACCATTTCGTCCAGAAAAGTGTGTTCTACGCAACACAAGAGACTCTTACGTAGAAAAGTAGATAAATAGAGTATTTTAACGTAGGAGAATGTAATAACGCTTAGAAGATAACAGTGGAAAATACACACTTTTAAGCGAATATTGATATTCGCTCAAAAGTGCTTATTTTAAGCAATTATCCTGTTAGCGTTATTGCATTCTCCTACGTTAAAATACTCTATTTATCTACTTTTCTACGTAAGAGTCTCTTGTGTTGCGTAGAACACACTTTTCTGGACGAAATGGTATATTTGCATGCATTAAACACATTTTCGGAAGTCTAGACATGTAGTCATTCTGATAGAGTCTCATTACGCGCTTCTTCTGTCGCAGGAAACCTCGATGGGACAATTCTCAAGACTTGCGAGCCCACATCGATCAAGAAAGCCCATTATGAAAGCTTAAAGAGCCCACATGCTATGACTAGAAGATATTGGCCAAATATGAGCTGAATAAGAGGACCAAAAAGTCGGCCCAAAGAACGAAGAGCGTAGGAGAGCCAATGACCAAAAGATGGACCAAAGCGTTTAAAGCCACATGAGTCAGCAAGGAATGATAGTCTACTCTACTGGAGAAGCGTGAGGATGGTCACAGTGAAGAACAGGGTTCCAGACCCTCTGCCAATACTTTTATCTCCATTTTTTTGATATTTTCTCTCTCATCTCTCCTTATTCTCTCTCTCTCTTCATCTCTCGATCCTCGAATCTACTGACCTAACCCCAGAACTCCTGCCCATCGGCTCTATCTCATCTCCCTTAGCTTTCTGACCGTTGGATCTTCCATCGGACCGTAGGATCTTCAATCGGACCGTTGGATCTCTCTAGATCCGTCGATCTACCAATCTGGGTCCCAATCAAGTCACCATCCATTCGATCGCCATCAGACTGTCTGTCACATCATCTTGTGAGACGATGGACATCATCAATCCATGTGGGCCAGTAGCCGGGCCCATCATCATCGATCCGCTGTCCGACTAGTTAATGGACCCCGTGAATTTCCAAATAATTTTAATTAAATTTTAAAAAAATGGGGGGTCCACTAAATGGGGACATTCCCCAAAGAAAAGTAGCATTTTACTTAAAAAAAATATATATATATATATATATATATATATATATATATATATTTTTTTTTTTTTTTATTTAAAAAATACCCTATTTCCATTAAAGGAAATAGGGAGCTTTATAAGAGGAAGGAGAAGGGTTCGTTCAAACCCTAATCCCCCTCTTTTCTTCTCCTCTCCTTCCCCAAATCTTCTGCCCACCGTTTCCCTTTCTTCTTCTCCTTCTTTTTCTTCTTTTCCTTCTTCTTCTTCGTCATCTTCTTCACGTTGTCTACCGGAGTTGCAGCCTGCAACTCCGGCCTGCAACGCCAGCCACCCCTCTCCTACTCGAACACCTTGCTGCCCAAGAGCTCCTCCATCGCCCCTTTCCACTTCTCTCCCCAGTCTCTCTTCCATCCTCAAGCCGTTGGGAGCTTCTCCTATAAAAAAAAAAAAAAAAAAAAAGAAGAAGAAAAAGGTTTGAAGAAGAAGGGAGGAGGAGGCAATTTGCACGTCCTCACTTCTCCTCACTTTCCCATCTCCTCTCCACTGCCTCACCACGACCTGCAACACTGAGTTGCAGGTCTGCAAATAAAAAAAAATATATATATTTTTTTTTCAAGAGTTCGCTGGAGTTGCAACCTGCAACTCCGACGAGCTCCATTAGCGCCGGCAGCCTGCGACCTCTCTCACTCCCTGTCACTCTCTCTCACCCTATCATCTCTCTCAACACCATCTCTCTCATCTCTCTCCCTGACAGCAACTCTGATGACCACTTAGAATCTGGAACGTTGGTGTCTCCCTGCTGCTCCTGTGCAGAACTAGAAGTTCACGGCCTGCAAGAGAGCAGGCCGTCAATCCATCCCACTCCAGTCGCCCTCCTCGATCTCTCTTCACTTGGTGGAAGACCTGCTGGTGTTGCAGTACAAACTGCCCTCAAGCCAAGCATCTATCCTCATGTATGAGAAAAGAACTTGGTTCGCCTAAGAACTTCATCTTCTCCACCGAGTTGACTGAACCAGTGCACCCTGAAACGTTGGTGTCTCCTTGCTCCTCCCCAAATCAGCAACGTGTATCATCCAAGCTTCTTGGCCGTGAGTTACCATCTACAGGGCCGACCCACTACTTGTTGTGCATGTTCCCCATCACAGCACCCACGCGCCATGCCGTGCACATGTTCCCTATCACATCAAGGTCGTTCCTTTCTCCATCAATGGCCTATTTTCTTCTCTCTAATTTCTCTCTCTAACTATCTTTTCCTCTTTCACTCTCTAAATTTCTCTCTCTCTCTCTCTCTCTCTCTCTCTCTATTTTCTTCTCATTTTTAGATTGCTTTTTAGTTTATTTTATTTTATTTGTAATTCAAAGCATTATAATAGACCTCTTAAGTCAATAAATCTAGTTCGTTTTTGTCAAAAGATGTGTTTGAATCTTTTTAATCTAGTTGCTTTTGATGAGAATTTCTTGCATGGATGTCATTATCTCAATCGAAAAACAATTTTTTAATTTGATTTCTCCATCATTCTTGATATTCGCTCAAAAGTGCTTATTTTAAGTCATTATCCTTATAGCGATGTCGCATTCTCCTCCGTAAAACTTGTCTTTTTGTCGACCTTTCCATATAAGAGTTTCTTCCATTGCGTAGAACGCACTCTTTAGACGAAAATCGACTATTTGCATGAAATATACGCATTTCGGATAGTCTAGTATCAATGTGTTTTAGTTGAATCTCATTACGCACTTTTTCACTTGTAGGAGACCCTATCGGGCGATTCTCGAGGACTGGCGGGCCCACGATCAACCACAGAAGACTTCTATCAAAGCTTAAAGAGCCAACAGGCTAGGATAAAAAGATAGAAGACATATACGGGCAAAGCTAGAGGATCGTAGAGCCGGAACAAAGACTAAGAGAGAGAATAGCTGGAGACCAAGAGAAGGACTTAGGTGTTAAAGGCCACACCAATTGACATCAAAGGATAAGTTTGACTTATTGGTGGAGTAGACGAGAGAGAATAAAGAAGACCAGGGTTCAAGACCCTCCAATGCTTTTATTTTTATATTTTTCTCTCACCTCTCTCCTATTTCTCTCTTTATCTATCTATCTTGGCCCATGACCCATACCCATGACCCATGCCCATGCCCATGACCATGACCCATGCCCATGCCCATGCCTATTTGCAACAAGAAGAGAGAATTGGTCTCACTTGACCGATTCTTCTCTCCCCATATCTCTCTATCCTAGTCACTCTCTCTCTCATCTAACTAACCCATTCCCAACCGTTGGATCTCTCTAGATCCAACGGTCATCATTTTTACAACAAGCAAAAAAGAAAAAAAAAAGTCTATAAGAGATTCATTCTCTCTCCTTCTTGGGTGGGTTCCCTCCCCCTTCTCTTCCTCTCTTTCTTCCTTCTTTCTCTTCTTCTTCACCCTTCTTCTCCGGCGAGCAACTCCGGCGAGCTCACCATTAACGCCTCCACCTCGAAGTGCAAAGCGTCAAACAGCAACGTCTCCTTGCTGCCCATTCCATTCGCCACAATCAAAGGCTACAATCCTCAATCCCATTGAGTTTTATCCAATAGAAGTTGCACCATCTACCTCTTCAATGGTAAGCTTCTCTCTAATTCATCTCTCTAACCTTCCTACCTTCTTTCACTCTCTTCTTTCCCTCTCTACCTTTACATGCTTTCTAGGATAATATTTTAATGGCTTTCTAGATTAATTTGGTTTAATGTTATTTCCGTTGTAAAGCATTTGAATAAGCATTGTAAGCATTTGTTTTTAGTTTAATGAACAAGTTTTAAATTCAAGTTTAAGTTGATTTCATTTATTTTGTTTTTCATTCTCGTTTCTCTTATGTTTTTTTTTCATTCTAATAGTTTTAATAATAATCTCAAACATATTTTAAATGAACCTCCACCATTCTCACCCTTCCATTTATTCCAAGCATTTTTTGATTATTCTTGTTTCTTATTGTGCTAACTAATCCCGAGTGCGGACGATATCCGACATGAGCCACTGTGCAAGTCTGCTTATTTGCAGATTAAGTGAACCAATTCGGAGAAATTACAAATATTGTTGAAATACAAGGGTTTCCGTAATCAACGACGCGAAAAAATCCTAATTTCAAATGGCGCCGTTGCCGCTCGGTTGACGGGATTGCAAAAAGACGAACAGGAATTCGGAAAGCTGCTTAATCTTCAAGATCCGATCCATATCGAAAACTTTAAATTTTATTTTTCACATTTTTTACTTATTATTTTAATGCCTCGGACGGCCGAGTGCAAAGTTGTAATAATTTAGGGATTCATTTTCTCTCCTTTTAGAATAACTACTTTAATTAACTAATTAAAAAAAAAAATACTAAAAATATTAGGGTTAGATTTCAATTCTGCTATTTCTAGTTAGATCACCATTGGTTACTTGATTCAAATTGGAAGATTTCCAACTCATGGTAATTCAAAAGTAGATATTTCCGAATCCTAATTCGGGAATAGCTAAAGTTGAATTTCAAACCCTAATTGGAACTAATTCACAATACCTGCCCTAAATCATTTTGTGTCTCTTGAAACCCCAAAGGCGGTATACTTCCAATTACATACCATAGACCATTGTGGACTAATGTGATTGCGGATTGCGTTTACCAAGTGAGTAGGGAGCGAAAGCTCAAAGAGGTGGAGTCGGGCCCAAGCCCATTTGGATACCCCTCCCTATCTCACGGAGGAGACCCTGTGCGTAGCCAACGGGTAGGTAAGTTTCTACACCTCGCCTTGAGTGCGATCTTGCTCATTGTGCTGTGCCGATTGTCTATTTGCTTTTGCAAAAATTATCGGAACTGCTTGGTTTGGCCGTAATAAAATACATTAAAGAGCAAACCCAGCTCTAACTTGAAACTGGTGGGATTTCATCACTCACCTCGTCATTCCAGCTTTTGTGCAACCACAGCCAAGAATTAAAATCAATCAAGAATAGAGCCCACTTAGATCGGTGTTCGAGGAAAACTCCACATGAAGCGACCCCTTCAAAGATCAAGTCGATTAAGTCCATGAGTGCGGGTCCCTGTTATCTAACACACCCATAGGTCCCTACTACTCAAGTATACCGAGCTCGTAAGTGGCCTCCTTGATTGTCTGTCGGATTAGCTAGTGTCGGATTAGGAACAAGAACCAACCCTAGCTCCTCTGTCTAGGCTTCGGATTATCTTGCAGTCAACTTGAGTTAGTACTAGCGGATTTGCTTTGAAGAGTGTATCCTGGTGAGAACCTATAGAGTGAAAAAATTAGTCCGGCGGGTATTTGAAGATAAACTAGTGGTCCGCCCACTGTCATAATCTACACTATCCCTACACTAAGAAGATAATTCATAATACTATCCTGATTGTTTAGAAATAGGATTATCTGTTGCTCTGTGTGCATCATCTAGGCTCATTCGGTTTCGTAGTCCTCATATTTTTTACCGACTCTAGGGCTTGCTTTTACAAGCATATGCTCATTTGGATTTGATCCAACCCGAGACTGATTCGATCTGAGAGTCAGTCTACCGCACCGCTCTCTTCCACTTAATCTATCTCCCTACTCTGAGAGACTCACATCTCTCTGATGGATGTTGAACGGCCTCTATTCGAGACCTACCACAATTTCTTTGAAGATCTAGGAGATAACTCTGAGCACTGGTATACCAATCCTGAGTGTCGTCATGACACTCCAGTCTCGAAGAGTTCGATGGGACATGAAGCACAGGGCGATCCAGTGCTAAAATCCCTACTTAAGGATTTGAGAAACTCAATTTCCGCCCTTGATGTTGCGGTCCAGAAGCCTGTTTATCATTCTAAATCTGTGGAATATTTTCCTCATGTCCAGGAAGAGGTCTGTAATTTTAGTACATTTGAACCTCTGCTGCAGACCTCCTACAATAACATGTATTATCTGGACAATGGAAGTCAAAATACCTTTGAATGGGAACAACAGTCTTTTCCCCAGCAAAATCTACAACAGGATATATATCATTCTAAGTTTCACCAACCTTCTGGACAATATGATGGGCAGTACTCTCAGTTGCAATACCAGCCAGATCCACAGACTGAATATTTTGGTCAACAGTGGACCCCGCAAGATTTTCAGAGTTCGCAGATAGTCCCAGAGTCACTTCCATCCTATAACTTTCATACTCAGTCGGACTACATTCAAGAGTTGGCACCTCAGCTTCCCTTAGCTGAACCGCCACAATCTGCTACTAAACCTACTCTAGAAGAATTCCTCTCGCAATACATCATCCAACAACAACACTCCATGGAGAGCTTGGAACACCGTCTAGGTGAGTTAGAATCTGAGAGAGAGGAAGTCAACTTCACTAGCCAACCTATGGCTTATTTAGAGGGGAATACATTGGCCACAGTCCATAATGAGGAATCGCACAACTGGACCCTGTACCAGCCTTTACAAGAGGAAATTGAGGATATTGAAAACAAAGGATCGGACTACAATATTGATAAGCCAGAGTCTTCATCTTCGGTGTCCTTCAAAGCACCGACTTCTGAACTTAGCTTAGAGGAATCATCTACCTCTGTTATTTCTATCTGGGACTCTGAAGAAGTTTTTCATAACATTGAGCTGTGTCTTGACTATAGGATCCCAATTGGCCTAGACTTACCTATCCCCAACACCCTTGGATTGTGCAACAATCGTGATGAACCCATGTTTCCATCTATGGTGCCCTTACAGGCAGCTACTTCTGCACCGAGCACAGAGATACCCATATCCATCTCTATCTCTGATGATTCTACATCAGCACTGGATGTAGATATTCCTACCATTGAGCAATATCTAGAAAATGGGATTCCAGCTGCCCAAGACCTACCGTTCCCCACCGAGGATAAACACATTGAGTGTAGGGATTGGAACATCCCTCTCACATTAGGAAACCTCTAGGAAAAGGTCCACAGTTTTGACCCACCACCATACGTCGATGTTGTCAATAAACAGTGTGCCGTAGAGAATCTAATTCAGGACTCTCCCGAGGAAAAACTCTCCTAGTGTAAAGAACACTTTGCTCCTGACTTCATCTCAGAGTCAGACAATTATGCTATTACTGGTCTGCAGGAGTCTGCTCCATTCAGATACATTCCCGCTAAACTCAATGAGTTTGCGGCTCTGCTAACCATAGCCAGAGAACCCACTACTGCTCTAATCTCAGTCTTTACTAAGAAGCTTCGATCCCTCCCAACTAAACTACATGTTTTTGCAGGTCTGCAAAGAGCACTTACTATCCTTCTCTCAGTTTACACTGAGAAAGACCTGTTCTATATAGGTATACCTAGACAAGGGATAGGATAACAGTCTCTGTTCTACCTTAGAAGACTGCAGATTCACTCAGTCTCCATGAGTTTTAACCTAGTTGGGGGTACTTGATATACCCCCGTCATGTCTGGCTGAAGACATAAAACTTAGCGCTTTCGGAAAGGCAATTCCGGTATTCCTAGAGTACATGAGTCTCTATATTTGTTATTACTATGATATTTCTGGACATGCAGGTACATTTATTCTTCAGATCATCAGGTACCACACACTGTCGAGTTTATGCCGACTTGGTAATATCCTCCTTGAACCTTTGCATCATCATTACCAATTTTTCATCATCTTTTGTCCCGGTCATGAGCACCGAGGATGGTGCTATATTTTAGTTGGGGGTGGGTTTTTACAAAAACTCATGTTTTCAATTTGATAAAAAAATAATAATAATAAAAAAAAAAAAGAAGAGAAAAAAAAAAAGAAAAAAGAGAGAGAAATCGTGTGTTTTGGGTGTGATTTCATGAGATTTTCGAAAATGCCCTGACTTGATTAGTGAAAACCTTCCGAAAAGTCTATTTATTGAAAATGATGTCTGTTTTGAAAAAACACTTATTAGCTCTTCATTCAGTTTGAAAGCAAACATTACTACAGTGGATTGAAAAATCTTTGAAAACTCAGATTCAGCAAAAAAAAAAAAAAATTCACATATCAACGTCAGAATTATCCAAAGTTTAGATTATCCAGAGATCCAAGAAGAACAAGTGTGGAGACCTAACCCAGTGAGCTTTTGAGCTTTTCATTATTTCTGAGGGTTTTAAATTATTCTGAGTCACAAGATGACTCATAATTCTTCAAGTCCCCTAATATTTCCATTTAGCGGTCTCATTAACCTTTGCTTTGGTCATGGAACTCAGAACGACATCAAATTCGGATTATTACATAAAGAACCTTCTCTATATCCATTCGAGACATCGAAGATGAAAGTACAAACTCTAGAAAATGATATAGGCCATCTTTTTAGCCAATCAGACTTTTTAGCTACCTTAACATCTATACCGTTAGAAACTATTTTTGAGCCTGTTGATGAAAACCTTTTCTTGTTAACCCATCAACCAAAAACCCAATCCCAAAAAAGAATTCAATACGATAACTTACTTCTGAGAGGGATCAAAGAGTATTTGGTATGATCATGAAAAGATAGAAACCAAGAAAGAAAAAGAAAACAAATGGTTCGAGCTGAAAAGAAACATGATCAGAAAGAAAGAAGGAAAGGTTGAAAAATAACCAAAAAGACAAAAATTGGAAGAAAAAAAAAAAGTAAAGGAAATATTATCCCTGGGAAAAGTTGCAAAGAATAGTGAGATACCCTCTCAGAATTTTTGAATACCAGAATATCCTTCTTTTCTGAACCTATCCTAAGCCTCAATACAACCTATGTAAGTCCTATTTGATTCTAGATTTGTACCATCCTCAAGTGTGGAGAATGGAGAAAAGAGAAATTATAGAGTTTGATCCGACGTTCTTAAGTGATATGACATTCCAATCATGAGATCTAATTAAATCTTCTTATACCCTCCATTCAAAAACTATATATGTGAGACGTTTGCCAGTTTCTATATTCATCTCCTCACATATAATTTGAGAGAAAAGTATAAAATCATTTCTGAGTGATTTACTTCTGAGTGGTATACAAGTGAGGATTGAGGTCGAGGCATAGAGTCTCTAAAGAGATCCAGATATATCTACTGCCAGATAAGGATGATGTTGAACACACACACACACACACACACACACTGAGTCTGAGTAATCTTTTGTTTGAAGGTCCATTTGTAGAAGTGTTGCATTTTGCTAATTAGTTCTAATTTGTGAATGATTTCTTGCATCCTTAAAATAATCTGACAAAACAGAGTTTTTTCTGAGTAATGCAAATAAGTTTTCTAGCATGTTATGCCTAGCCCTCTTTCGCTCACTTATTTCGCAATAATTGCCAAGGATTGGCAATATGCTAGTTGGGGGTTGTGATATTCGCTCAAAAGTGCTTATTTTAAGTCATTATCCTTATAGCGATGTCGCATTCTCCTCCGTAAAACTTGTCTTTTTGTCGACTTTTCCATATAAGAGTTTCTTCCATTGCGTAGAACGCACTCTTTAGACGAAAATCGACTATTTGCATGAAATATACGCATTTCGGATAGTCTAGTATCAATGTGTTTTAGTTGAATCTCATTACGCACTTTTTCACTTGTAGGAGACCCTATCGGGCGATTCTCAAGGACTGGCGGGCCCATGATCAACCACAGAAGACTTCTATCAAAGCTTAAAGAGCCAACAGGCTAGGATAAAAAGATAGAAGACATATACGGGCAAAGCTAGAGGATCGTAGAGCCGGAACAAGAACTAAGAGAGAGAATAGCTGGAGACCAAGAGAAGGACTTAGGTGTTAAAGGCCACACCAATTGACATCAAAGGATAAGTTTGACTTATTGGTGGAGTAGACGAGAGAGAATAAAGAAGACCAGGGTTCAAGACCCTCCAATGCTTTTATTTTTATATTTTTCTCTCACCTCTCTCCTATTTCTCTCTTTATCTATCTATCTTGGCCCATGACATAGGCCCATGACCCATACCCATGACCCATGCCCATGCCCATGCCCATTTGCAACAAGAAGAGAGAATTGGTCTCACTTGACCGATTCTTCTCTCCCCATATCTCTCTATCCTAGTCACTCTCTCTCTCATCTAACTAACCCATTCCCAACCGTTGGATCTCTCTAGATCCAACGGTCATCATTTTTACAACAAGCAAAAAAGAAAAAAAAAGTCTATAAGAGATTCATTCTCTCTCCTTCTTGGGTTGGTTCCCTCCCCCTTCTCTTCCTCTCTTTCTTCCTTCTTTCTCTTCTTCTTCACCCTTCTTCTCCGGCGAGCAACTCCGGCGAGCTCACCATTAACGCCTCCACCTCGAAGTGCAAAGCGTCAAACAGCAACGTCTCCTTGCTGCCCATTCCATTCGCCACAATCAAAGGCTACAATCCTCAATCCCATTGAGTTTTATCCAATAGAAGTTGCACCATCTACCTCTTCAATGGTAAGCTTCTCTCTAATTCATCTCTCTAACCTTCCTACCTTCTTTCACTCTCTTCTTTCCCTCTCTACCTTTACATGCTTTCTAGGATAATATTTTAATGGCTTTCTAGATTAATTTGGTTTAATGTTATTTCCGTTGTAAAGCATTTGAACAAGCATTGTAAGCATTTGTTTTTAGTTTAATGAACAAGTTTTAAATTCAAGTTTAAGTTGATTTCATTTATTTTGTTTTTCATTCTCGTTTCTCTTATGTTTTTTTTTCATTCTAATAGTTTTAATAATAATCTCAAACATATTTTAAATGAACCTCCACCATTCTCACCCTTCCATTTATTCCAAGCATTTTTTGATTATTCTTGTTTCTTATTGTGCTAACTAATCCCGAGTGCGGACGATATCCGACACGAGCCACTGTGCAAGTCTGCTTATTTGCAGATTAAGTGAACCAATTCGGAGAAATTACAAATATTGTTGAAGTTAGGGTTTCCGTAATCAACGACGCGAAAAAACCTTACTTTCCATTCTCATCTATCCCCTACCATTTCTGCAGCTATTCCATAATTTTGTTACTCATGTTTGCACTAACCTAACCTCGAGTGCGGATCGACATCCGACACTTCCCATTATGCGAGAATTGTTAATTTTTGCAGAAAAAGAAATCGGATCTAAAAAAATGTGTTGATTCTAAGGTTTTCGATCCAACGACGCGAAAAAAACCTAGTTTCACGTATGCCCGTTTGGACTCGTCCGAACTAGCGCTTGATTCGATCTGAGAATCACGTACCTACAGTGGATCCTCTACTGAATTCTTCTCCATCTCTTTCCCCACCCGCCTCCCCCAGTACTACTACCTTTGTAGTCATGGCAGTTGAACGACCTCTTATCGAGACGTTCGCCCCTATCTCTGCTAATCCGCCCACTTGCATTATTCTTCCACCTACAACGGCGGTACAGTTTGAGATCAGGCCGTAGACGATCCAAATGCTGCCAACCTTTCGTGGTCTCCCAAGAGAAGACCCATATTCCCATATTAGGGAATTCCAACATGTCATCCTACTTTTCAAGAATCAGAACCTCGATGATGACAATGTACGTCTGCGAGTTTTCCCATTCTCACTCAAAGACCGAGCCTCAGATTGGCTCTACTCCTTACCCGCTGATTCAATCAGCAGTTGGAAAGAATTGGTGGGCAAATTCATGTCTAAATTCTACCCCATGACTCGGACCAACCAAATGAAGCAACTCATCCAGGACTTTCGACAGAAGTCCGTTGAGAAATTTTTCGAAGCGTGGGATAGATTCCAAGACTACCTGACTAAGTGTCCCCACCATAGCATCGACAAGGGCAATCTTGTCCACGTCTTCTATAAGGGACTTACTGATGAGTCCCGAATTATGGTAGAGTCAATGTGCCAAGGAAAATTCCTGCACCAAACTCCGACCGATGCATACAAATTCTTGGGAGAGTTAGGAGAAAACTCTCAACATTGGACGACTGACTCAGAGTTCTGTCGGACCACTTCGGTCCACAGGACAACCAAGGGACATGATGCTACAGCTGATACTGAGCTTCGATCTGTCATTCAAGAGTTGAGTAAGTCAGTCTCGGCACTAGCTGTGTCTGTACAAAAGCCTACTCAACATTCTACCCCAGTCATGCATGTGGGACACGAGAGCCCTATGGAATCCTGCACCCTCTGTCTGCAACCCTCCCATACTACTGAGCATTGTCCTTTGAATGAAGGATGGTCAAATCCTCTTCCAGAAGAAGTTTGTGCTTTTAGCACATACAAACCACCCACTCAGAACTCGTATAGTCAATCTTATCATCCTGATACGAGAAACCACCCTAACTTCTCTTGGATGCCTCAGTCTACTCAACCGCCGGCTCCACCTCCGCGTCAGCCTCAAGGCATGTATCCTCCTGGGTTCAATCAACCCAATAGGCAATTCAATCAGGGTCAGTACCAGCAGAGTCAGTACCCATCTACTCAGAACCAGCAGTTCCAACAGGGTCAATACTCTGGACAACCGAGAACATTTCAGAATCAGCAAAGAGTCCCACAGACCTTTCACAACCAACCGATTGTCCCAACTAATTCTCCAGCCCATAACTATAATGCCCCGATGAGCTCGAATCGCGAATTGGTGCCTCAGCTCCCATTAGCTGCCCCCCAACAGTCGGTCCCCAAATCTGGTATCGAAGACCTTCTAGCTCAACTCATTACTCAGCAACAACAATCTATGCAATGCCTAGAGCAACAGCAACAACAATCCATGCTTCGTCTAGAACAACGCTTAGGCAACCTGGAAGCTGAGAAAGCTAAAGGCATCTTCCCTAGCCAACCCATCGCTAACCCAAAAGAAAATGTTAAAGGAGCAGTATATGAGATCGGTTCCCAATCTCAGAGCCAGAATGAGAATTGTCAAGGGGAGGTGCAAGCTGTAACCACCCTACGATCTGGAAAAACTGTGGACATGGGAGTCCAATGAAATTAGGTTTTTTCCGCGTCGTTGGTTACGGAAACCCTAAAGTTCAACAATATTTGTAATTTCTCCGAATTGGTTCACTTAATCTGCAAATAAGCAGACTTGCACAGTGGCTCGTGTCGGATATCATCCGCACTCGGGGTTAGGGCACAATAAAGAACAAATTAACGAAAATTGCTTAGAACAACGGAGAGGTGAGAAGAAAGTGGATAATTAAAAATTCATTTTTTTGAGTTTGATGAAAATCTACTAGAATAATGATTAAAACATAACAATGATTGAAATAAAATGCATTTAATTCATCAAAAATAGAATGTCAATTACAAGCCTTGAATCAACAACTATTGCAAACAATTAAATAAATTTAACTTAAAATAAAAGCAATTAAATGAGCTAGAGAGAGAAACGAGGTAGAGAGAGAAAGTGAGATTTAAAGAAGAAATGGTTGCATCTAGAGATAGAAAATGTTAGGAAAGGAAGGATGCTTCTAGAGAGAGAACTAAGAGAGAAATTTACCTTGGAAGGAATGAATTCTCACCTTGTGAACAGCCTTCTCATAGGCTTCAACCCAAGATGGAGGAAGGATGCTTTATGCTGATGTGGGTGAGGGGTAGCAAGCCACATGGTGGTTCTTGCACTAATGGTTGCTGGTATTGGCAAGTGGATGACCAGAATCAGGAATGCCCCCAGTGGTAAGTCATCATGCACAGGGAATGAAGAGAGGGAGATCCAAGGCTGTTGGACGTGGCTAGTGCTGCCCACGTGGCGGACAGGTTCTTGGAATGAGCAGTAACTTTGCTGCTGTAATGAGGAGAAACAGTCCACGTGTTGCACAGGGGGTTGCCGTGATGGTATGGGAGGATGGGGAAGGTTTCCACGCAGGTTGACTGGTGGTAACGATGGAGGAGACGCACAAGAGTGCAGCAACGTGGGTTGCAGGCTGAGGGCGGTTCCACGTTGATGTGTGGATGCTGTCCAAGACGCTTCTGGTTTTGGAAAAAAAAGGAGGGCAGTACGATCCGGATCAGTAGTGAACTGCTGGTGGTAGTTGTGAATGGTGGAAGAAAGGAGATGCATACGAGGGCCACTCAACAGCAAGGGGCGGTGTTGAGGAGCAAGACGAAGGAGAATGTGAAAAGGATCACGGTGAAAAGCACGGCATGGTGAAGTTTCGGCAGGTCGGGGTTGCTGGTTGTTGGAGGGAGACGGTGGAGCTTTGAAGACTCGCCTGCTGGTTACAGGCGTAGGTAGAGGTGCTGCAGGCGGTAGGAACGGGGTTGAAGGTGGGCGAGCAAGCGAGAGGAGGAGCTCGCAGGCTTGGGAGTGGACGGAGAGAGTAGTGGCGTACCAGTCCGGTGAAAACAGAAACCACACCGTGTTTCCCACTGATGAGAAACCGTTAGGAGAAGAAAAATTTAAAACGGCAGGGGGTGTTGACTGGTGTTGCAGGTCGCAACACCAGAAACGGTGGTGGAAAGGAGAGGGGCTGTGCAGGTTTCCAGCGAGCTCTCGCCGTAGAAGATGACCGGAGTTGCACCTGCAACTCCGGTGAAATTAAAGAAAAAGAAGAAGAAGAAGAGGACGGATCGGCTTCACTGAGTGGAGGCTAGCAAGACGCTGGAGAGGGGAGATAGCAGTGCAGATCTGGAGTTCGTGTTGAAGGGAGAAGCCCTTCGCAGCATACAAGTGGTTGCCCGGAGAAGTTGCAGGTTTGCCACTGGGAAGGAACTGGCGATACCGTGGTTTCTCACGGTTTAAAACGTGAGGTTGAGCTCACTGCTAGTGGATGCTGCGATCATGGAACATGTAGAGGATAATAGTAGGAGATGGAGGCAGCTGGTGTTGCTGCCTAGGAGATGGAAGAAAGAGAGGGAGAACTTTTAGAGAAGAGGAGATCGTTGGATCTCTTTTGGGGGCTGAGATGGGGTTGAGAGAAGAAGTGAAGGAGAAGTGAAGGGGGAGGGAACCAAAGAAACCCAAGGTTTCTCTCTCTTTTATAGGATCGAGTAGTTTGTTGTGGGAGAGAAAAACGTGGGAATGAAGTTGGGGATTGATGAGAAGTGGTCAAAGTTGACCACTTCTCCCATTGGCTTGAATGTGGGCTTGTGAGAGCCCATGGGTTTATGTTGGCCACTTGCATTGATTGGGTCATTAAGATAATTGGCCCGTGGGCCTTGTGACCATGTGTCAATGGGTATGGGCATGGGCTCAAAGATAAGCGGGCTAATGGGCCGGATAGATATGGGCCTCGTGCGAGGCCATGGGTTAGGGTGCGTTTGGCCGCTAGATGAGAAAAAATGGTAAATGAGCCCAAAACACCATGGGCTCTAGGACGGGTTACAAGGCCGTGGGCTTCCAATTTGCTTGTGGGTCACTTGGCCATGGGGCTGTTAGATGATGAAACTATGATAATTGGATGAAATGAGGTGGCAGTTTGACTCGGTCCACAATTGGCGGACCGTAGGATCTGGAAAGATCCAACGGTCAGATGAATGATCTAACGGTCGAATTGAAGATCTAACGGTAGAAGAACTATGAGAGATGGAATAAAGCTAAAGGAGAGAAGATCTGAGGTTAGATGATGGAGATCAGAGGGTTAGGACGATCGATCTAAGGATCGGATGGTGAAATATAGGCAATTCGATCATGGAGAGGGGGATCGGATGGTAGATCTGGGGATCTAATGGTAGGATGAGATGATCTACAAGTTAGATATTAGAGTCCAGAGAGATGGAGAGAGAATTAGGAGAGAGGAGAGAGAAAATAATACAAAATAATGGCAAAAGAGCTGGCGGAGGGTCATGAACCCTGATCTTCAATGTAATCTTCCGTCGGCTTTACCAATTACGTAAGCCATCATTTTATGTCAGTTGGTGCGGCTTTGAATCACTTTAGCTCGTCTCTTGGTCTTCAACTTTTCCTCTCTCTTGGTTCTTTATCTGGCTCTACGATCCTCTGACTTGACCCGTACTTGGCCGGTCTCTTCTTGTCATAGCTTGTTGACTCCTTAAGCTTTGATATTAGGCTTCTATGGTTGATCGTGGGCCCGCAAGTCTCTAAAATCGCCCGATTGGGTTTCCTGCGAGAGAAAAGCACGTAATGAGACTTAATCAAAATGGCTTCATATCTAGACTATCCGAAATGCGTATATTTCATGCAAATAGTCGATTTTCGTTTAAAGATTGCGCTCTACGCATTGGAAGAAACTCTTATGTGAAAAAGTCGACGAAAAGACAAGTTTTGCGTAGGAGAATGCGACATCGCTATAAGGATAATGGCTTAAAATAAGCACTTTTGAGCGAATATCATCCAACCACCACCGGTGCCATCTCTAGCACCCAACACTCGTACAGAGGAAACTAGTACCAATCCTACCTCTGCTTCTTCTACCTCTGCACCAACATCAGATATCCCTGTGCAGAAATCTAAGACTAAAGACAAATCCATTTGTCCAGTAAAGCCTCCCTTTCCGGACAGACTTATCCAAGATAAGCGGGATCAGTAATTCTCAGAGATCTTAGACATCTTTAAAGACGTCCGGATCAATATCCCATTCCTTTCTGCTATCAAGCAAATCCCCTCCTATGTCAAATTCCTCAAGGACTTGTGCACAGTTAAGCGGCGTACGCATGTACCCAAAGCTACTTTCTTGGCCGAAAAAGCTACCGCATTAATTCAACGCAACAGTGTGATCAAACACAAGGATCCAGGTAGCCCAACTGTCCAATGTGAAATTGGAGACAACTGTAGCTGCACTGCTTTGCTAGATTTAGGGGCTAGCGTCAACCTCATACCGTTCTCGGTATATCAGCAGTTAGGACTAAAAGATATGAAGCCTACCAATGTCACCCTCAAATTAGTTGATCAGTCCCTCAAGATTCCAAGAGGAATCATTGAAGATGTCCTAGTAAAAGTCATTGACTTTTATTATCCTGTGGACTTTATCATTCTCGACACCGAGCCGTGTCAGGATAACCGCATTCCGGTCATCTTAGGCCGTCCTTTCCTTGCCACCGCGAATGCACACATCGGGTGCCGGGACGGAAACATATCTATTGCTTTCGGAAACCTCAAAGCTGAGGTCAATATCTTTCGTCTAATGCAACAGGATGCCGATCGCGATGTGGCCGATGAAATGTGTGCCGTTGAGAGTCTAATCCCGGACTCCACCGAAGACATTCTTAAACAGTGTCTAGCACACTTTGGGGCTGACTTTGCAACAGAGTCAGCTATTTCTGATCTCAATGATCTTTTGGAGACTGCTCCACTACTAGAGATCCCCGCTCCACTCATTGAGTTCGAGCCTCTGATAACCATGGCCAGAGAACCCATCCTTCATTTACCTACTGAAGTCATACCTCTTCAATCCGTGTCTTCTGTGACACCTACTTCAACTCCATCTGCTCCAACATTGGAGCTCAAGACACTTCCAACAGATCTTGCCTATGCCTATCTTGGTCCTAAGGAAACCTACCCTGTCATTATTGCTTCTGCTTTATCTGAGAGTGAACGGTAAGAAACTTCTCGAGCTGTTCAACGAGCACAAATCTGCGATAGGTTGGACTATAGATAATATTCGTGGCATAGACCCCTCGGTGTGCCAACATCACATCTATCTTGAAGATGAATCCAAAACCTCTCGAGAACACCAGAGGACGTTGATATTCGCTTAAAAGTGCGTATTTTCCACTGTTATCTTCTAAGCGTTTTCTCACTCTCCTACGTTAAAATGCTCTATTTATCTACTTTTCTACGTAAGAGTCTCTTTTGTTGCGTAGAACACACTTTTCTGGACGAAATGGTATATTTGCATGCATTAAACACATTTTTGGAAGTCTAGACATTGAGTCGTTCTGATAAAGTCTCATTACACGCTTCTTCTGTCGCAGGAAACCCCGATGGGACAATTCTCGAGACTTGCGAGCCCACATCGATCAGGAAAGCCCATTATCAAAGCTTAAAGAGCCCACATGCTGTGACTAGAAGATATGGGCCGAATATGGGCTGAATAAGAGGACCAAAAGGCCGGCCCAAAGAACGAAGAGAGTAGGAGAGCCAATGACCAAAAGACGGACCAAAGCGTTTAAAGCCACATGAGTCAGCAAGGAATGATAGTCTACTCTACTGGAGAAGCGTGAGGATGGTCACAGTGAAGATCAGGGTTCCAGACCCTCTACAAATACTTTTATCTTCATTTTTTGATATTTTCTCTCTCATATCTCCTTATTCTCTCTCTCTCTTCATCTCTCGATCCTCGAATCTACTGACCTAACCCCAGAACTCCTGCCCATCGGCTCTATCTCATCTCCCTTAGCTTTCTGACCGTTGGATCTTCCATCGGACCGTTGGATCTTCAATCGGACCGTTGGATCTCTCTAGATCCGTCGATCTACCAATCTGGGTCCCAATCAAGTCACCATCCATCCGATCGCCATCAGACTGTCTGTCACATCATCTTGTGAGACGATGGACATCATCAGTCCATGTGGGCCAGTAGCCGGGCCCATCATCATCGACCCGCTGTCCGACCAGTTAGTGGACCCCGTGAATTTCCAAATAATTTTAATTAAAATTTAAAAAAATGGGGGGTCAACTAAATGGGGACATTCCCCAAAGAAAAGTAGACTTTTACTTAAAAAAAAAAAAAAAAAAAAAAAAAAAAAAGAAAAAAAATATTTTTTTATTTAAAAGTACCCTATTTCCATTAAAGGAAATAGGGAGCTTTATAAGAGGAAGGAGAAGGGTTCGTTCGAACCCTAATCCCCCTCCAATCTCTTCCTCTCCTTCGCCCAAAACTTCCCCGACGTTTTCGGCGCTTTCTCCTCCTTCTTCTTCTTCTCCTCCACTCCTTCCTCTCCGGCGAGCCACCACCGGACTAGTACGCCGGCTCCACCATCTTCTTCTTCTTCTTCTTCTTCTTCTTCTTCTTCTTCTTCTTCTAACGTCTGTCTTCATTTTTTTTACCTACCGGAGTTCCAACTCCGGTCATCTTCTACGGCAAGAAGTTCGCCGGAAACCTGCGCAGCAGCCTGCTGTCTCCTTAGTGCACAAAGCAGCACTTCCATCTTCTGCTGCACCGTCAGCATTAGCTCCGCTCTTCATCTTCCACCGCTTCGCCCTCGCCTCTCTCACCAAAACCAGAAAAAAAAAAGAGAAAAAAAAAAAGAAGGAAAAAAACGGTGGGTTCCGTCTCCTCCGCCTACAACAGCGCCTCCTCTTCTCTCCGGCAACGTCCCCTCCTTCTCCACCTGCTACGCCTGCCCCCACTTCTTCCTCCCTGATCCTCCTCTTCCACCAGTCCGTCTTCTCCACTCGAACGACCAGCTGCCCACCGCCTGCAACTTCTTGGGTTCGCCTGCTGCTGCACGTCACCTCCGCCTCATTGCTCCGCCTCCTTCCTAGCGTCCCAGCAGCCACGCACCAGCAGCTGCTGCCCCTCCTCAAGCAGATCATCCTCTCCACGACGTCCACCACCACACCGTCAAACCAGTGTGCAAAAGCCTTGCACCGCCCTGCCCCTCTCTCCTCTCATCCCCTTCACCGTTTCATCAAAGAGAAAACAAAACCAAAAAAAAAAAAAAAAAGAAAAGAGGAGAGGAAGATCTCCTCTACCGCCCCCTACCTGGTTCTCCTAGGTGGCTGCCATAAGAGGCACTTGCATCCCCTCGTTTTCATCCTCCTTGGAACTCCACCGGTGATCTCTATTATCATCTTTGCCGAGCACGTCACCATACCGAGCCTGGATCCACTTCTCCGCACATCGTCATGGCTGGACCACTCTTCGGGCTCATTCTCTCCGGCCACACCACCCAAATCTGGTAAATGGTAAGATGTTCTCTCTCTACCTCTCACCTTTTCTCTAGTTCTCTTTTTCTCTCTTCCTTTCTCTCTCTAGCTTTCTCTATTTAGTTCTCTCTTTTTTCTACATTTTCTCTCTCTAAAGCATCCCTTTCCCTCTCTTCTTTCTCTCTCTCTCTAAATCATTTCTTAATGCTTTCTAGTTAATTTATTTAGTTGTTATTTGTATTGGCAAACAATTTATAAAGCATTGTAAGTTAAGTATGATTCAATAAATAACTAGATTTTTATGTTTGAATTCTTCTATAAGTGCATTTATTTTCATTTATTTTTCGAGTAGTTTAATATAGATAATGTCTCCAAGAGTATGTTTAAATCCAATCCATCATTCTCACCCTCTCCAGCATGTTTCGAGCACTTCCCAAGGTCAGAAGTTCTGATAAATTGCTAATCCCTAATCCCGAGTGCGGATCGACATCCGACACTTCCCACTGTGCAAGAATTACTATTTTTGCAGGAATTAAATTGGAAAAGATACAAATTTTGTTGGAATTAGGGTTTCCGTAACCAACGACGCGGAAAATACTTACTTTCAAATGGCGCCGCTGCCGCTCGGGTGTTCGGGAGTGCGAAAAAGGACGTAAAGACGGAATTGGAAAGTTGCTGAAGCGAAAAGCTACTCAATTTGGATAGCCCGACCTTTTCGGGAAACTTTCTATTTTGTGTTTTTAGTGATTTTTAGCAGTTTTTTTAAATTACTATTTTTAATGCCTCGGAAGGCCGAGTGCAAAGTTGTAATAATTTAGGAATTTTACTGCTTTCCATATAACTACTAGATCTTGTTCTAGGGTTTTTTAGAAACCCTAGATTAAGTGGAAACTACCAAAAAAATAAAAATTCAAAATTCAAAAAAATTAGGGTTTTATATTCTGCAGATTTTTAGCAATCACCAATCAAAGATTTGCGATTTTTGGAAAGATTCCAAAATCTTGAAACTCTGCTTAATTAGGGTTTCCCCTCTTAGAAGTTTCCTCTTTAGAAGAATTTCTATCTTTAGAAATCTTCCGAATTTGGAAAAGTCTGCAAAAGGAAATACCCCAAATCTAGCAGAATTTCAATTTTGGGAAATTTCCCAAAATTGTAAGGGATCCCGCAATCAAATCTTTCTTGGAAGATCTCCACAGTTCGGGAAACTTTCCAATCTAGGTATTTTCCATCTGGGAATTCCTAAATTTTAACCCATCTCGAACTTGAAAATTAATTCAAAAACTTGCCTAAATCCAGTGCTTGTTCTGTGAACCCTAAAAAGGCAAGGATCTTCCAAATAGAATCCCGAATATCTAGACCGTGCGATCTAACTTTTCTGCAGGAACATGATCCAGTGTGGGTAGGGAGCGAAAGCTCAAAGAGGTGGAGTCGGGCCCAAGCCCATTAGGATACCCCTCTCTAATCCATGGAGGCGACCCCGTGGCGTGGCCCACGGGAGGTAAGTTCCTATCCTCGCCTTGAGTGCGATACAGAGTAATTTGGGTGAATCATTGCCGCATGTCTATTTGTTTTCTAGCAACAACTTATTCGACTTGCGTGGCGTGGCCGTTAATCAATCAACTCTAAAAGAGCAAACCCAGCTCCAAAATTGAAACTGGTGGGATTTCATCACCCACCTCATCACTCCAGCTGAAATTGATCCCCAGGATCCATCTATAATAAAAAGAATCAAGAAGTAGAGCCAATTAGCCCGGTGTTCGAGGAAAAATCCACACAAAGCGAACCCGCTTAACATCCAATGGAAATAAGACCACGAGCGCGGGTCCCTGTTGTCTAACACACCCATAAGTCCCTGCTACTCAAGTAGACTGAGCTCGACGTGGCATCTTGGACTATTCGGCGGTTAGTTGCGTGTGGACTAGGAACACGCACCAACCCTAGCTTAACCCGAGGGAACACTCTTCTTATATACTTGACCAATCCGGTTAGTCTGGGACGTACTTAAGACAGCCATTGTGCCGCACGTCTGTCTAGGCTTCGGATTGCCTTGTTATTGACTAGAGTTAGTACTAAAGGATTTGCTCTGAAGAGTGTAGCCTGGTGAGAACCTCTGAGTGCAAACAGTTAGTCCGGCGGCTAAAAGATAAACCAGTGGTCCGTCCACTGTCATAATCTACTCTAGCCCCAAAACTAACAAGATAATGCCTACAATATATCCTGATTGTTTAGAATAGGATTATCTGTGCTTGGTGTGTATCATTTAGAATCACTACTCCAGTGTCTCCTTTTGGCAACTTTTTGCCAAGTCTTGGCCTTGCTTTTTCAAGTAGAAGCCCGGTTGGACCTGTCCTAACCTTTTACTGACTCGATCTGAGAGTTAGTCCACCGTACCCCTCTATCGCCTCTAATGGTAGATGAACGGCCTCTGTATGAGACCTACTACAGTTTCTGTGAGAATCAAGGTGATCACTCTCAACAATGGTATGACAATTCTGTGTATCATCATGATACTCCAGTCTCGCACACTTCTACAGGGTATGATAATCACCGAGATCCGGAGTACAATTCTGTACTCCAAGAGCTTAAAAATTCAGTCTCTGCCCTTCGTGCCGCAGTCCAGCAACCTGTGTACCATTCCCAGTCTGTAGGATATTACCCTCCTATCCAGCAAGATGTCTGTCCCTTTCCATCTCCAATGCAGACCTCCTATGACAACACTTATTATCCGGATAATAGGAGTCACCATAACTTTGGTTGGGAACAGTCTGCTATCCCACAGCAACTGCAGCAGGATAATTATCCTTCCGGGTTCCATCAACCCAATGGAGAGTATGACTGGCAATACTCGCAATCCCAGTACACGTCATATCCACAGAATGACTATTCTGATCAACAGTGGGCCCCTCAGGACTTTCAGAGTCAGCAACTAGTCCTAGACTCCACTTTGCCTTACAACTTTCATACCCAGTCGGACTACAATCAAGAGTTGGCACCTCAGCTCCCCTTGGCTGAACCGCCTCCGTTGGCTACTAAACCCGGTCTAGAGGACCTTCTCTCTCAGTACATTGCCCAGCAACAACAGTTTTTCCAAGGTCTAGAGCACCAACAAAAGCAATCTATGGAAAGCTTCGAGCAACGTCTAATTCAATTAGAAAATGAGAGAGAGGAAGTCAACTTCACTAGCCCACCAGTAGCTTATCCTGAGGAGAATGATATGGCCACTATCTATAATGAGGAGTCGCACAATTGGACCAAGTACCAGAATTGCCAGGATGAAATTACAATTGTACCCACCCCTAGATCGAGCCAGACTATTGAGGAACTAGTGTATCCATCTTCGGTGCCTTTAAAGGCACCACATCCTGAACCTACCTCAGAGCAACCTATTTCTCAATCTCCCACTGCTGCTTCTAACCTGGACCCTGAAGATGATCTTCATGATACTGAGCTGTGTCTCGATTGTAGGATCCCAACTGTCATTGATCTACCGTTCCTCCCCACCTCCCTTGGATTGTGCAACATTAGTGATGAACCCGAGTCGTAATCTTTGGTGCCCTTAACAGCACCAACTTCTGGACCGAGCACAGAGATACCCATGTCCATCTCTATCTCTGATGCAGACATTCCTACCGTAGAACCGTGTCTAGAATATGAGACTCCCGCTGTCCTGGACCTACCGATCCCCACCGAGGAGGAACATATTGAATGTAGGGATTGGAACATCCCTCTCAAATTAGAAAACATCGAGGGAGAGGTCAACAGTTTTCACCCGTCACCCTACGTCGATGTTGTTGATGAACCGTATGTCATGGAGAGTCTAATTCAGGACTCTCTCGTAGATAAATTATCCAAGTGTCAAGAACACTTTGAGTTTGACTTCATCTCAGAGTCAGACAATTTTGGTATTACTGATCTGCAGGAGTCTGCTCCACTCAGATACATTCCCGCAAAACTCAATGAGTTTGCGGCTCTGCTAACCACGGTCAGAGAACCCACTCCTACTCCTGTCCTCTCAGTTTTTACTGAGAAGCTTCAATCCCTCCCTACTCAACTACACACTTTTGTAGGGCTACTCAGAGAACTTACTGTCCTTCTCTCAGTCTACACTGAGAAAGACCTGTTCTACACAGGTATACCTAGACAAGGGATAGGATAATTGTTTTCGTTCCACCTTAGGTGTCAGGAAGACTGCAGATTCACTCAGTCTCCATGAGTTTTATCCTGGTTGGGGGTACTTGATATACCCCCGTCATGTCTGGCTGAAGACGTAAAACTTAGCACTTTCGGAAAGGCAATTCCGGTATTCCTAGAGTACATGAGTCTCATGCATTTGTTATTACTGTTATATCTCTGAAAATGCAGGTACATTCATTCTCCCGATCATCAGGAACCACACACTGTCGAGTTTCTACCGACTTGGTAACATCCTCCCTGAACCTTTGCATCATCATCACTGATTTTTCATCATTTTATGTCCCGGTCATGAGCACCGAGGACGGTGCTGTATTTTGGTTGGGGGTGGGTATTTACCAAAACTCATGTCTTCATTTTGATAAAAAAAAATAGAAATAAAAAAAAAAAAAATATTGTTGTTTTTGGGGTGATTTCTGATGTTCTCCAAAAGTTTTCTAGAATTTCAAAAATGGGTCAAATACCCTGACTTTGATTAGCTGAAAACCTCTGTTAAGTCAGTATTGAGGATGTCAATTTTTGTTTAAGGTTAGCTTTGAGTCAAGTCAGGCGTGACTACAGCAGGTTTGAAAACTCAGAAAAACTCAGATTTGGCACAATTGTACACTATCAACATCAGAGTCATCCTAAGTTTTGAAACTCTAGAGATCCTGTGAGAATAATTGTGGAGACCTAACCCAGTGAGCTTTCGAGCCTTTAATCATTTCAGAGAGTTATACAACAATTCTGAGTCACAAGATGACTCACTATTCTTCATGCCCGCAATATTCGTTGAGAGATCTCATTATCTTTTGCTTCGATCATAAAACTCGGAATGACATCAACATTGGATTACTACGACAGAACCTTCTCTATATCCAATCAAGACAGTATACATGATAGTGCAAACCCTAGAAAATGATTTAGGCCATTTTTTTGAACCATTCAGCCTTTTTACTCACCTGAATTATACTTCACTAGAAACCCCTTGAGCCATTATATAAAAGCATTTTCTTTGTAAACCCATCAACCTAAAATCCAGTCCAGCTATGAAGCATGACTGTCTACCCTTATTTTTGAGATGGACAAAAGAATAACTGATGTGGGTGTACCGTGAAAAAAAAAAGTAAAGAAGAAGAATCAAAAGGAAAAGAAAGTGGTTCAAGCTGAAAACAAAATATGAAAAGAAAGTATGAAGAAGAGCTGAAAAGAAATTGAGCAGTCTCAGAAATATCAAGAAAAAGAGAAAAATACGAAAAAAGGAAAAAGAACCAGATAATGGTGTTACGTCGCAGGAAAAATACAAGAAAATGGCAATATCCTCTCAAGATCTTTGAAATCCTGTATCCTTTTATTTTCTACACCAGACCTAAGCCTCATTATAACCTAGGAAAGTCCTATTTGATTCTAGGGTAGCACGATCATAAAATGTGGAGATTGGAGAAGGAGATGCTGAAAGTAGGATTTTTCCGCGTCGTTGGTTACGGAAACCCTAATCTCAACAAGATTTGTAATTTGATCCGAGTTTTAATCCTGCAAAATATGCGATATTGTATAGGGATTCGTGTCGGATGTCGATCCGCACTCGGGGTTAGTGTGCGTAATTCAAAGACATGAAATGATGGATTTTTATCAAGAAAACATGGAGAGGTGAGAATGGTGATGGATTTAAAACATGCTTAGTGATTTCTAGAGAGAGAAATTGCCATAAGATTAAAAAGAAAATAACTAAAACAATGAAGTAATACTAGAATTTATTGAAATAATAATTTTCTTACAATATTCTCAATCAAAATTGCGAACTAAACATAAAAAGAACTAAAAGGATTAAACTATAAAGCCGTAAGAACTAGAGAGAGGAAGAGAATAAGAGGAGAGAGAGTATGAATTTTTAGAAAGAGAGAAGAGACTAGAGAGAGAGAAAGAAGAGAGAGAAACAAGCTATGGAGGGTTAGAGAGAGAATCTCACATTTCCAAACTTACCGAGAGTGATGGAGATCAACCCAACAGCGAAGGATCGGTTCAAAGAAGGATCGGCCATGATGTGAGGTGGTGTGGTGGAGGGACTTGATGTGGAAGGAGGTTCACGGCCTAACCGTGAGTGGTGGTGCTTGCAGGCGGTGCTAACAGTCATGCAAGTTGACGAAGGTGTAGGATAGATGAACGGTCGTGATCGCTAGATATCATGGCCGTAGTTTGTGAGAGGTTGTTGGATTGAAGACTCACTGGAGATGCTGGTGTGCACGGCCTACAACAACGGATGTTGTAGGCGTTGGTTGATTCGCAAGGGGCAGCAGCTTCACCGGTCAGAGTTGTAGACCAATTTTTGGCCGGTAAGTTGCTGGCACTGCAACTTAAAGATGAGAAGAGGAAGAGAGGACAGTAGCGCAACAGGTGGAGGAGCCACCAGGAACGTGGAGGGCAGCAAGGAAGTGATGAAGAAAACGTTGGGTTGAGGGATCGCACGTAGGGATCCAAGGTGAGGACGGGGTTTTTGGAATTTCTAGGTTCGATGGTGAAAAGGAGGCGGAGAAGATGGTGGCTGGTGATGTTGGTTTCGCCGGAGTTGCAGGTGGTGGCCGGAGTTGCAGGCTGCAACTCCGGTGGAAAAACGGTGAAGAAGATGACGAAGGTGGAGGAGAAGTCGAGGAAAACAGCAGCCAAGAGAGGGGGAAAAGGGAGAAACGAGTTGGGGGAGAGAATGGAAGAGAAAGGGGGGGGATTAGGGTTCGAACGAACCCTTCTCCCTCATCTTATAAAGCTCCCTATTTCCATTAATGGAAATAGGGTATTTTTTGAAAATAAAAAAATTTTTTTTTTTTTTTTTTTTTTTTTTAAGTAAAAACCTACTTTTCTATGGGGAATCTCCCCAATTAGTGGACCCCCCATTTAATTAAAATTATTTTTGAAATTCGCGGGGTCCACTAACTGGTCGGACAGCGGGTCGATGCTGATGGGCCCGGCTACTGGCCCACATGGACTGATGATGTCCATCGTCTCACAAGATGATGTGACAGGCATTCTGAAGGCGATCGGATGGATGGTGACTTGATTGGGACCCAGATTGGTAGATCGACGGATCTAGAGAGATCCAACGGTCCGATTGAAGATCCAACGGTCCGATGAAAGATCCAACGGTCAGAAAGCTAAGGGAGATGAGATAGAGCTGATAGGCAGGAGTTCTGGGGTTAGGTCAGTAGATTCGAGGATCGAGAGATGAAGAGAGAGAGAGAATAAGGAGAGATGAGAGAAAAAGTATCAAAAAAATGGAAAAAAGCACTGGCGGAGGGTCTGGAACCCCGTTCTTCACTGTGACCATCCTCACGCTTCTCCAGTAGAGTCGACTATCATTCCTTGCTGACTCATGTGGCTTTAAACGCTTTGGTCCGTCTCTTGGTCATTGGCTCTCCTGCTCTCTTCGTTCTTTGGGCCGGCTTTTTGGTCCTCTTATTCAGCCCATATTTGGCCCATATCTTCTAGTTATAGCATGTGGGCTTGTTAAGCTTTGATAATGGGCTTTCATGATCGATTTGGGCCCACAAGTCTCGAAAATCGTCCCATCGGGGTTTCCTACGACAGAAGAAGCGCGTAATGAGACTTTATCAGAACGGCTTAATATTTAGACTTCCGAAAATGTGTTTAATGCATGCAAATATACCATTTCGTCCAGAAAAGTGTGTTTTACGCAATGAAATAGACTCTTACGTAGAAAAGTGGATAATTAGAGCAGTTTTACGTAGGAGAGTGCGATAACGCTAACAGGATAAGTGCTTAAAATAAGCACTTTTGAGCGAATATCAGATGCTATAGAGTTTGATCTGACGTTCCCGAGTGAAGTGGTATTCCAATCATGAGATCTTCTTCTGTTAAAGATGTCCTTCCTTTAAATAATACATATGTGAGATCTTTGCTTTCATATATCAACACATCTCCTCACATATAAATTGAGAGAAAAGAAGAAAACCCTTCTTGAGTGATTCCATTCTGAGTAGTTTACAAGTGAGAATTGAGGTCGAGGCATACAAACTTATAGGTGATCTGGAAATCTTTACTGCGAGATGATGAGAATGTTGAGCACACACACACGCAGAGTCTGACTATTCTGGGTCATGATTATCAGTCTGTAGTCTTGCCAAAACTTTCCAACTCTTCGCTAGAATGTAACTATTTTTGCATCCATCCAATGATTTGACGAACGGGGTTATCCCTGAGCTAATATGAAAAAGTGTGTAGCATGTGCAGAGCCCTTTTAAGCTCATTTATTTCGCACTAATTGCCAAGGATTGGCAATATGCTGGTTGGGGGTTGTGATATTCGCTTAAAAGTGCGTATTTTCCACTGTTATCTTCTAAGCGTTTTCTCACTCTCCTACGTTAAAATGCTCTATTTATCTACTTTTCTACGTAAGAGTCTCTTTTGTTGCGTAGAACACACTTTTCTGGACGAAATGGTATATTTGCATGCATTAAACACATTTTCGGAAGTTTAGACATTGAGTCGTTCTGATAAAGTCTCATTACGCGCTTCTTCTGTCGCAGGAAACCCCGATGGGACAATTCTCGAGACTTGCGAGCCCACATCGATCAGGAAAGCCCATTATCAAAGCTTAAAGAGCCCACATGCTGTGACTAGAAGATATGGGCCGAATATGGGCTGAATAAGAGGACCAAAAGGCCGGCCCAAAGAACGAAGAGAGTAGGAGAGCCAATGACCAAAAGACGGACCAAAGCGTTTAAAGCCACATGAGTCAGCAAGGAATGATAGTCTACTCTACTGGAGAAGCGTGAGGATGGTCACAGTGAAAACCAAGGTTCCAGACCCTCTGCCAATACTTTTATCTTCATTTTTTGATATTTTCTCTCTCATATCTCCTTACTCTCTCTCTCTCTTCATCTCTTGATCCTCGAATCTACTGACCTAACCCCAGAACTCCTGCTCATCGGCTCTATCTCATCTCCCTTAGCTTTCTGACCGTTGGATCTTCCATCGGACCGTTGGATCTTCAATCGGACCGTTGGATCTCTCTAGATCCGTCGATCTACCAATCTGGGTCCCAATCAAGTCACCATCCATCCGATCGCCATCAGACTGTCTGTCACATCATCTTGTGAGATGATGGACATCATCAGTCCATGTGGGCCAGTAGCCGGGCCCATCATCATCGACCCGCTGTCCGACCAGTTAGTGGACCCCGTGAATTTCCAAATAATTTTAATTAAAATTTAAAAAATGGGGGGTCCACTAAATGGGGACATTCCCCAAAGAAAAGTATACTTTTACTTAAAAAAAAAAAAAAAAAAAAATATTTTTTTATTTAAAAAATACCCTATTTCCATTAAAGGAAATAGGGAGCTTTATAAGAGGAAGGAGAAGGGTTAGTTCGAACCCTAATCCCCCCTAATCTCTTCCTCTCCTTCGCCCAAAACTTCCCCGACGTTTTCGGCGCTTTCTCCTCCTTCTTCTTCTTCTTCTCCTCCACTCCTTCCTCTCCGGCGAGCCACCACCGGACTGGTACGCCGGCTCCACCATCTTCTTCTTCTTCTTCTTCTTCTTCTTCTTCTTCTGCTTCTAACGTCTGTCTTCATTTTTTTTACCTACCGGAGTTGCAACTCCGGTCATCTTCTACGGCAAGAAGTTCGCCGGAAACCTGCGCAGTAGCCTGCTGTCTCCTTAGTGCACAAAGCAGCACTTCCATCTTCTGCTGCACCGTCAGCATTAGCTCCGCTCTTCATCTTCCACCGCTTCGCCCTCGCCTCTCTCACCAAAACCAGAAAAAAAAAAGAGAAAAAAAAAAAGAAGGAAAAAAACGGTGGGTTCCGTCTCCTCCGCCTACAACAGCGCCTCCTCTTCTCTCCGGCAACGTCCCCTCCTTCTCCACCTGCTACGCCTGCCCCCACTTCTTCCTCCCTGATCCTCCTCTTCCACCAGTCCGTCTTCTCCACTCGAACGACCAGCTGCCCACCGCCTGCAACTTCTTGGGTTCGCCTGCTGCTGCACGTCACCTCCGCCTCATTGCTCCGCCTCCTTCCTAGCGTCCCAGCAGCCACGCACCAGCAGCTGCTGCCCCTCCTCAAGCAGATCATCCTCTCCACGACGTCCACCACCACACCGTCAAACCAGTGTGCAAAAGCCTTGCACCGCCCTGCCCCTCTCTCCTCTCATCCCCTTCACCGTTTCATCAAAGAGAAAACAAAACCAAAAAAAAAAAAAAAAAGAAAAGAGGAGAGGAAGATCTCCTCTACCGCCCCCTACCTGGTTCTCCTAGGTGGCTGCCATTAGAGGCACTTGCATCCCCTCGTTTTCATCCTCCTTGGAACTCCACCGGTGATCTCTATTATCATCTTTGCCGAGCACGTCACCATACCGAGCCTGGATCCACTTCTCCGCACATCGTCATGGCTGGACCACTCTTCGGGCTCATTCTCTCCGGCCACACCACCCAAATCTGGTAAATGGTAAGATGTTCTCTCTCTACCTCTCACCTTTTCTCTAGTTCTCTTTTTCTCTCTTCCTTTCTCTCTCTAGCTTTCTCTATTTAGTTCTCTCTTTTTTCTACATTTTCTCTCTCTAAAGCATCCCTTTCCCTCTCTTCTTTCTCTCTCTCTCTAAATCATTTCTTAATGCTTTCTAGTTAATTTATTTAGTTGTTATTTGTATTGGCAAACAATTTATAAAGCATTGTAAGTTAAGTATGATTCAATAAATAACTAGATTTTTATGTTTGAATTCTTCTATAAGTGCATTTATTTTCATTTATTTTTCGAGTAGTTTAATATAGATAATGTCTCCAAGAGTATGTTTAAATCCAATCCATCATTCTCACCCTCTCCAGCATGTTTCGAGCACTTCCCAAGGTCAGAAGTTCTGATAAATTGCTAATCCCTAATCCCGAGTGCGGATCGACATCCGACACTTCCCACTGTGCAAGAATTACTATTTTTGCAGGAATTAAATTGGAAAAGATACAAATTTTGTTGGAATTAGGGTTTCCGTAACAACGACGCGGAAAATACTTACTTTCAGAGGTTGAACCCCGTCTTGACGGATGAAGTCCGGGACGAGGTCCTTAAACTGTTAGATGCGGGTATCATTTACCCCATCTCCGATAGCAAATGGGTGAGTCCTATTCATGTCGTCCCTAAAAAGGCAGGATTCACAGTTGTGGAAATTGAGAACAAGGAAATGGTCACCCAACGCCTGAAGAAAGCGTGGAGAGTCTGCAACGATTACCGACAACTCAACACCAACACCTGTCCCTTTGGCATTTTTTCCTACAAGCGCATGCCCTTTGGCCTCTACAATACACCCACGACCTTTCAAAGGTGTATGATGAGCATATTCTCTGATATGGTGGAAAAATTTCTCGAAGTCTTTATGGACGACTTCTCAGTTTTTGGGTCATCCTTTGATGACTGTCTGAACCATCTAGGGCTTGTACTTTAACGCTTTCAGGACAAGCGACTTGTCCTCAATTGGGAGAAATGCCACTTCATGGTAAAGAAAGGCATAGTTCTGGGACATGTCATTTCCCATTAGGTCATTGAGGTCGACAAAGCTAAAATCGATATCATCTCGACCTTGCCCATTCCTAAGTCTGTACGTGACATCCGGTCCTTTTTGGGACACGAAGGATTCTATAGGCGATTCATCAAGGACTTCTCTCAAATCGCTCGACCTCTGTCCCATCTTCTGGCTAAAGATAGTCCTTTCGACTTTAATGCTGACTGTGTCAAGACATTTGAGCGTCTCAAATCTGAGCTCACTACTGCGCCCATTATCCGTCCCCCGGACTAGACTCTACCTTTCGAGGTAATGTGCGATGCTTCTGACTACGCGTTAGGCGCTGTTCTAGGGCAGAGAGTTGACAAAAGGTCACACGTGATCTACTACGCGAGCAAAACTCTTAACTCTGCCCAAATGAATTACTCCACCACTGAGAAAGAACTCCTGGCGGTAGTCTTCGCCCTTGATAAATTCTGTCAGTACCTCTTAGCCACTAAGGTGGTCGTGTACACTGATCATGCAGCCCTTCGTTATCTCATGTTGAAAAAGAAAACCAAGCCTCGATTAATTCGATGGATTCTCTTACTGCAAGAATTCGACCTCGAGATTAAGGATAAGTGATATTCGCTTAAAAGTGCTATTTAAAGCAACTATTCTTCTAGCGTTATCGCACTCTCCTATGTAAAACTACTTTATTTATCCACTTTTCTACATAAGAGTCTTTTCTGTTGTGTAGAACACACTTTTCTGGACGAAATGGTATATTTGCATGCATTAAACACATTTTCGGAACTCTAAATATAAAGTCGTTCTGATTAAGTCTCATTACGCACTTCTTTTGTCGCAGGAAACCCGATTGGAGAATTTTAGGAATTGTGGGCCCACAACTGACTACCAGAGCCTTTGATCAAAGCATAGAGAGCCAGTGGATTTAGACTAAAAGATGAAGGTCGAGGACGAGCAGAGCCGAAGATTAAAGCTGATATGAGGAATTTAAAATCCGTGATCAACCATAAAAAAAAAATCATCATTAAAGATCAGCAAACCCTGCGGGAGAAAAGGGAACCAACACAGTGGAGTGGCGAAACTGAAGTGCGACCAAGCTAGAAGACTATTGAACCTCGTTAAATCATGATCGGAGAAATCTGAAGATAGTCACTGGCAAAGATGTGGGCCACAAGGAAACCTTAACAGGCAATTTTCCAGATCTGGGATCTTATGATCAACTTCAAAAGCTTCTATTCAAGTCTACAATCAATCTAGAGGAGATCGAGTGGACCAGTGAGCAGTTAGTAAACCAAGGAACCCTAATTGAACCATGCTCAAGTCTAGAAGATCACCACGATATGAAAGCTAAAGAGTTAAAGCCCAGTTTCAAAGACTAAAAGCCCAAGAGCGATTTTGTCAAGGTTGATCAACGGCCGTTATTAGTGGAAGATCTTGAGTATAAGCTCAAACGTTGGCCACGACATCAGGCCAAGTTGTTTGACCGTATATATTGGGTATTTTTGCAAAATGGACCAATTGGTGGCTGCCACGTGGTTGGCCCAAGTTGGAGATCATAGATGCGAGCCATGTTGATGGGCCATGAGATGGGCCAAATTTGTTGTTGGACTTTGGGCTGAGTTGCTAGATATCAAGAAGCAACACAGGATGAGACAAATCAAGGAAGCAAGGCACCCATGAAGCAAGGAATGAATGGTTGGGATTTGTAATACACATATGATAGTAAGTGATGGTCTTCAAAATCTAACAAACAAGAAAGATGGTCCTTACAAAAGAAAAGAATTTGATTCCACTTAAGATGGATGGACATGAGAAGAGAAAGGATACAAGTGGACTAAATTAAAGAAGGTTGCTGAAATATTTTCCTACAATAATGATTTAAGGAAAGAAGGTGGCATTGACGATCATATAGAAGGAGGAGTGTTTTTGGCATGGAAGTGGGGTCCACTTCCTTAACACATGGATCAACAAGAAATGCCTCAAAAAGGGAGGATGCCCTAAGCACTATAAGAAGAAAGAGACGGTCATCTCTTCGGGGGACGCCTCTTTCTCATCCCATCTCATTCTCTCATCTCTCTCACCAAAGAGCACCGCCTGCAACTTCTTCTCCGGTTACAACCGGCAACAGCAAGCCACCACCATCATCTCTACTGCCTCCCTCTCTCCCCTTTCTTCCCACGATCTCATCCCCCACCTTGAAAAAAAAAAAAAAAAAAGAGAATCGCCCCTCTCTCTCCCATTCACCCCTTTGCTGCCCAAGGCAAGGCCGTCACCCTCCATCTCATCTTTCTTACCTCGCGGAGGATCCTCTCCATTGCTGGCCGGACCTGCAACTCTGGCCAGCTCTCCATTAGAGTCTCCATCACTGCTTGTTCCCCTTCACTTGACGGACTACTTTCTTCTCCCCACATCTACCTCTATTCTCTCCCTTCTCCTTTGTCCTTTTTCAAACAGCAAGAATTCCTTGCTGTGAAATGGTGTCTACTCCATCTGCTTCCAAAAAAAAAATCTCCATTACCGGAGTTGCAGGCCTGCAACTCCGGCAAAACAAAAAAAAAAAAAAAAGAGAGGAAGAAAGGAGAGAAGAAAAGAAAGGAGTAGAGAACTGCCTTACCGCATCACTCTCCATCTTCTCCACCCTTGCTGCCATCTCATCTTCTCTACCACGTTTCTGCCCCTGCAACGTGCCGCCCCAATCAACTCTGCCACCTGCAGTGTACTTTCCGGTGTTGCACCTTGCAATACCGGCTTGCAAAGACTTTTCGGTGGGCTCCTCTTCACAGATCTGCAACCCATACGTTGCAAGTCTGCAGTGCTCCTCATAAGGCTTGCTGCCGTCACCTTGCAGCCACCACTTGCTTCTCAACTGGACCCCTCCATCTTCTACCGGTAGTTGCTGCATCAAACGGTCAAACTGTTCTCACCCCAAAGAAGAAAACCAAGAAAACAAAAAAAAAGGGGAAGGAGAGGAAGAAGAAGGAGAAGAAGGGAGGAGGTGGGATCTTCACCTCCTCACTGTTGGTGTAGCCCAGTAGGTGCACCGCCTCTTCCTTCACCTGTTCTCCCTCCAAGGGCTGCTGGCAACCGTCTTCATCACAACCACTTGCAGTCTCGTTAGCGCCTCTACCACAACCAGCAAACCCCTTCCAACTCCAAGCTGCTACTGCCACCGTCAATGAGGACACCTTGCTGTCATCTCCACCTCTTCGCTGATGTGCACCACTTCATATTGCCCACGATACCTCCTCCAACGGACTCCAAATGGCCCAAGCCTCTAACCGTTGCAAGTTCCATTGGACGAATTTAATCGGCGCTTCATACATGAGCCAATCCACTCCCATCAAGGGCCGGTCTCTAATCATCATTTCGTTGGTATTTGAGGTAATTCTCTCACTTTCACTCTCCTCCCTTAGTTTCTCTCTCTAGGATAGGCTTCTTTGATCTTTCTCTCTCTACTTTTTCTCCTTTCTCACTCTAGTTTTTATTGCTTTCTAGTGTAATTTGCTTCAAGTTATTTACATAGATTTCCATTCAAAAGCAATGTAATTCCTATAATTTTCAATAAAAGTTAAGTTCGATCAGTATTGCATTATTTCACTTTTTAGTAATGTGTTGATTTTCATGATTCTCTCTCTAAAAATTCAAAAAAATCATGTTTTAAAATCTCGTGATCATCATTCTCACCACTCCATCTCTCATTTCCATGAATTTCAGAGCAATTTCTGTAAAACAAATCCGTTATTTCATGTCCTTCATTTGCGTGAACTAATCCCGAGTGCGGATCGACATCCGACAAGAAGCCACTATGCAAAATTGCCCATTTTACAGGTTAAATGTCTCTGATCAATTAAAAATGAGTTGAAGTTAGGGTTTCCGTAACCAACGACGCGGAAAAATCCAAGTTTCAATAAGAAAGGAACTGAGAATGTAGTGGCTGATCACTTGTCTAGACTAACTTTAGAGTCATCCTTCGACACCCAGCCCATCCCGGAGACCTTTCCAGATGAACAACTGTTCGCTATCTCCGTTCATCCATGGTATGCTGACATTGTCAACTACCTTGTCACCGAAGAAATGTCTTCACACTGGTCAAAACAGGACAAAAGCCAATTCCTAGCAAGAGTTAAGTACTATGATATTCGCTCAAAAGTGCTTATTTTAAGCACTTATCCTGTTAGCGTTATCGCACTCTCCTACGTAAAACTGCTCTAATTATCCACTTTTCTACGTAAGAGTCTATCTCATTGCGTAAAACACACTTTTCTGGACGAAATGGTATATTTGCATGCATTAAACACATTTTCGGAAGTCTAAATATTAAGCCGTTCTGATAAAGTCTCATTACGCGCTTCTTCTGTCGCAGGAAACCCCGATGGGACGATTTTCGAGACTTGTGGGCCCAAATCGATCATGAAAGCCCATTATCAAAGCTTAACAAGCCCACATGCTATAACTAGAAGATATGGGCCAAATATGGGCTGAATAAGAGGACCGAAGAACCGGCCCAAAGAACGAAGAGAGCGGGAGAGCCAATGACCAAGAGACGGACCAAAGCGTTTAAAGCCGTATGAATCGACAAGGAATGATGGTCTACTCTACTGGTGAAGAGTGAGGAGCGACACAGTGAAGAGCAGGGTTCCAGACCCTCTACCAGTGCTTTTCTTTCCATTATTCTCTCTTCTTTCTCTCTAAATCCTAACTTTCTCTCTCCTAACTCTAACCAACTCTCTCTCCATGACTCATCACCATCATCCACCTCCACCGTTCTGACCATCTGATCGATTAATCGATCATCGGATCGACCGACTGACCAATCAATCTCCATTTCTTTCACTGACACCACACAATTGCCATCCAATTTCACAATCTCATCTCCCGTACGCATGATTTCCTCGATCTCCACTTTAGACCCCCCTTCAACCATTCGATCACCATCATAACCCTATGATCACTCACAGTCCAATAGTTCTCAACCACCTAACACCGTCTCTCTCTCCTCTCCATCACATTTTCTCTCTCTAAAAACTAACCCTATCTCTCATCTCTCTAATCTCACCCTAACCCAATACTCTCTAACCACCTCAGGATCTTACCTATTAGAGCACAACCCAATCATGTGGCTCACGGCCAAGTGATCCACAAGTCGCATGGTCTACAGCCCATAAACCACGAACCCGAGCCCACAACCCACTAATAAAAATAGAAAAATAAAAAAAAATAGAAAAATAGAAACAAAGGAGAGAGAAACCGTGAGTTTCTCTCCCACGTTAAGGCTTTCACCCCCTCTTCCACATCCATTGCTCCTTCCCCTCTATCCAACGGCAATCAAGACCCCGCAACCCACTAACCCTATATATTAATAGAGAGAAACGAAACCAAAAACGAGGCCGCTCCCCTCTTCTTTTTCTTACTTGTTTCTTCATCTTTCTTTTTTTTTTCTTTCTTCTTCTACGGGTTCTTCTATGTAGGTCTTCTGAGGCCTCAAGACTGGCAACCTTGGGCGTCTCCTCCTCCACCCTCAAGTGCAACCCTGCTGCACCTTCCTCGAGCAGAACCAGCTGTTCTGACGTCCCTCACTTTCTATTTGCAAGTGCTAGCCGGACCTGCAACTCCGGCCAGCTCTTCTCCTCCTCAGCATCATCTGGATCTCCAGCAGGTAAGATTTCTCCTTCTCCGTTCTCCTTCTTCTTATTCTTCTTCCTCTTCTCTTCGTCTTCTCATTTTCCTTATTTCTTTTCTGAACCACCGGAGTTGCAGACCTGCAACTCCGGCCAGTCTTTCCAAGTGGGCTCCCCAGCCTGCTAAGATCTCTTCTCTCTCCCCATCCTTCCTTCGTCTTCCTCATCTCGCCACCAACTCAGGCCGTTAACGGCTTTGAGTTTTAAAAAAAAAAAAAAAAAAAAAAAAAAAACAGAATCGCCGGCGAACTCCATTAACGCCGGCGAACTCTGATAGGGTCCTCCTTCCTCCTTCTTTCTTCTTCTTCCTTCCTCCTTCTTTCTTCTTCTTCCTTCCTCCTTCCTTCTTCTTCTTCTTCTTCTTCTTCCTTCCTCCTTCGTTCTTCTTCTTCTTTTCTCCTTCTTCTTTCTTCTCCTTCCTTGCTACCCATGCACAACCACCGCCTCCAAGCTCCTCTCCTTGGAGCTGCTGCATCTTGACGCTTCCGCTAGTGTTCCTCCTCGTTCTCAACCCTGCTGCTCCACCCGAATCTCCTTGCCTGTGCGTCATTACCGCCCCTCCATCTTGCTGTTCTTGCACTATTCCTTCGCCGGAGTTGCACGCAGCAACTCCAGCCAAAATCCATCACATTTCTTCCCTTCTTCCCCTCCAGTGCCGCCATCCTTTCCATCACTTCACATTCCCATATTGGGATCACCTCCCACCAAACCGTTGCTGGTTCTAGCAACACCGTGATCCTCACGGTCAACTCTAGCGGACTGGTTCTTCCCCGGAAAACCAGCCGCATCTTTATCGGAACTGATCTCTTATAGATCACGTTCCTCCCCCATTCCCTTCACCTCAATACTCGTGGCACTCACTTTGGCCAAATCATCCACCATCCGTTCACTGGCCGATCAGCAAGGGAGATATGCTACAGGTATTCGCCCTTCTCCCTGCTCACTTTCTCTCTCTAGATTAAGCACCTTTCTTCTGTCTCTAACCCTTAGCTCTCTCTGGAAATTTCCTCTCCAAACTTAGGTTTCTCTCTCTAGATCTTTCGAGTCATTTTCTCTCTCTACAATCTCTTTCTCTCACTAAGTTCTTGTTTAGTTTTCTTTAATTTTCTTTTGTTCTTGTATTTCGTTCATAATTTCGAGTATTGTAGCACTTCTCCTTTTGATCAATGAATAAATTTGAATGAAGTTATTTGCAATTTTTATGTCTTTATATGCGCGAACTAACCCCGAGTGCGGATCGACATCCGACTTTCCACTGTGCTAGAATTCTTAATTTTTGCAGGAATAAGTCTCGGATAATTAAAAATGTGTTGAAGTTAGGGTTTCCGTAACCAACGACGCGGAAAAAAACCTACTTTCAAATGGCGCCGCTGCCGCTCGGGTGTTCGGGAGTGCGAAAAAGGACGTAAAGACGGAATTGGAAAGTTGCTGAAGCGAAAAGCTGCTCAATTTGGCCAGCCCGACCTTTTCGGGAAACTTTCTATTTTTTGTTTTTGTTGATTTTTAGCAGTTTTTAAATTACTATTTTTAATGCCTCGGAAGGCCGAGTGCAAATTTGTAATAATTTAGGAATTTTACTGCTTTCCATATAACTGCTAGATCTTGTTCTAGGGTTTTTTAGAAACCCTAGATTAAGTGGAAAATACAAAAAAATAATAATAATAAATTCAAAATTCAAAAAAATTAGGGTTTCATATTCTGCAGATTTTTAGAAATCACCAATCCAGGATTTGCGATTTTTGGAAAGATTCTAAAATCTTGAAACTTTGCTAAATTAGGGTTTCCCCTCTTAGAAGTTTCCTCTTTAGAAGAATTTCTATCTTTAGAAATCTTCCGAATTTGGAAAAGTCTGCAAAAGGAAACACCCCAAATCTAGCAGAATTTCAATTTTGGGAAATTTCCCAAATTATAAGGGATCTCGCAATCAAATCTTTCTTGGAAGATCTCCACAGTTCGGGAAACTTTCCAATCTAGGTATTTTCCTATCTGGGAATTCCTAAATTTTAACCCATCTCGAATTTGGGAACTAATTCAAAAACTTGCCTAAATTCAGTGCTTGTTCATTGAATCCTATAAAGGCAAGGATCTTCCAAATAGAATCCCACATACCTAGACCGTGCGATCTAACTGTTTCTGCAGGAACACGATCCAGTGTGGGTAGAGAGCGAAAGCTCAAAGAGGTGGAGTCGGGCCCAAGCCCATTAGGATACCCCTCTCTAACCCACGGAGGCGACCCCGTGGCGTGGCCCACGGGAGGTAAGTCTCTATCCTCGCCTTGAGTGCGATACGGTGTTATTGGGTGCATCATTGCCGCTTGTCTATTTGCTTTCGCATACATATTATTCGACTTGCGTGGCGTGGCCGTTAATCAATCAACTCTAAGAGAGCAAACCCAGCTCCAAAATTGAAACTGGTGGGATTTCATCACCCACCTCATCATTCCAACTGTTTTGATCCCAAGGCTCCATTTAATTAAAAAGAATCAAGAAGTAGAGCCAATTAGCCCGGTGTTCAAGGAAAAATCCACACAAAGCGAACCCGCTTAACATCCAATCGAAATAAGACCACGAGCGCGGGTCCCTGTTGTCTAACACACCCATAAGTCCCTGCTACTCAAGTACACTGAGCTCGATGTGGCATCTTGGACTATTCGGCGGTTAGTTGCGTGTGGACTAGGAACACGCACCAACCCTAGCTTAACCCGAGGGAACACTCTTCTTATACACTTGACCAATCCGGTTAGTCTGAGACGTACTTAAGACAGCCATTGTGCCGCACGTCTGTCTAGGCTTCGGATTGCCTTGTTGTTAACTAGAGTTAGTACTAAAGGATTCGTTTTGAAGAGTGTAGCCTGGTGAGAACCTAAGAGCGACAAAGTTAGTCCGGCGGTTAACAAGATAAACCAGTGGTCCGCCCACTGTCATAATCTACTCTAGCACCAAACTAACAAGATAATGCCTAAAATATATCCTGATTGTTTAGAATAGGATTATCTGTGCTTGGTGTGCATCATTTAGAATCACTACTCCAGTGTCTCCTTTTGGCAACTTTTTGCCAAATCTTGGGCTTGCTTTTTCAAGTAGAAGCCCGGTTGGACCTATCCTAACCTTTTACTGACTCGATCTGAGAGTTAGTCCACCGCACCCCTCTATCGCCTCTAATGGCAGATGAACGGCCTCTGTATGAGACCTACTACAGTTTCTGTGAGAATCGAAGTGATCACTCTCAACCATGGTATGACAATTCTGCGTATCATCATGATACTCCAGTCTCGCACACTTCTACAGGGTATGATAATCACCAAGATCCGGAGTACAATTCTGTACTCCAAGAGCTTAAAAATTCAGTCTCTGCCCTTCGTGCCGCAGTCCAGCAACCTGTGTACCATTCCCAGTCTGTAGGATATTACCCTCCTATCCAGCAAGATGTCTGTACCTTTCCATCTCCAATGCAGACATCCTATGACAACACTTATTATCAGGATAATAGGAGTCACCATAACGTTGGTTGGGACCAGTCTGCCCTCCCGCAGCAACTGCCGCAGGATAATTATCCTTCCGGGTTCCATCAACCCAATGGAGAGTATGACTGGCAATACTCGCAATCCCAGTACCCGTCATATCCACAGAATGACTATTCTGATCAACAGTGGGCCCCTCAGGATTTTCAGAGTCAGCAACTAGTCCCAGACTCCACTTTGCCTTACAACTTTCATACCCAGTCGGACTACAACCAAGAGGTGGCACCTCAGCTCCCCTTAGTTGAACTACCTCCGTTGGCTACTAACCCTGGTCTAGAGGACCTTCTCTCTAAGTACATTGCCCAGCTAGAGCACCAACAACAGCAATCTATGGAGCGCTTCGAGCAATGTCTAGTTCAATTAGAAAATGAGAGAGAGGAAGTCAACTTCACTAGTCCACCAATAGCCTATCCTGAGGAGAATGATATGGCCACTGTCTATAATGAGGAGCCGCACAATTGGACCCAGTACCACCATTGTGAGGAAGAAATAGAAGTTGTACCCACCCTTAGATCGAGCCAGACTATTGAGGAGCCAGTGTTTCCTTCGTCGGTGCCTTTAACAGCACCAAATCTTGAACCTACCTCAGAGCAACCTAATTCTCACTCTACCTCTGCTGCCCCTGATGTCGATCTTCATGACACTAAGCTGTGTCTCGATCGTAGGATCCCAACTGTCATAGATCTACCATTCCTCCCCACCTCCCTTGGATTGTGCAACAATTGTGATGAACCCGAGTCTCAATCTTTGGTGCCCTTAACAGCACCAACTTCTGGACTGAGCACAGAGGAACTTAGTCCCATCTCTATCTCTGATAATTCTCTCTCTGCTCTGAATGCAGACATTCCTACTGATGAGCCATGTCTAGAAAATGGGCCTCCCGCTGTCCTGGACCTACCGATCCCTATCGAGGAGGAACATATTGGGTACAGGGATTGGAACATCCCTATCACATTAGGAAACATCGAGAAAGAGGTCAACAGTTTTCACCTGTCACCCTACGTCGATATTATCGATGACCCGTGTGCCGTAGAGAGTCTAACTCAAGACTCTCCCGAAGATATATTATCCAAGTGTCATGAACACTGTGAGTCTGACTTCATCTCGGAGTCCAACATTTCTGGTATTACTGATCTGCAGGAGTCTGCTCCATTCAGATCCATTCCCGCAAAACTCAATGAGTTTGCGGCTCTGCTAACCACGGTCAGAGAACCCACTACTACTCCCCTCTCAGTCTTTACTGAGAAGCTTCTATCCCTCCCCGCTGAATTAAATGTTTTTGCGGGTCTGCTCAGAGAAACCGCTCCTACTCTCCTCTCAATCTTTACTGAGAAGCTTCGATCCCTCCCAGATCAACTCCGTACTTTTGCCGGTCTGCTCAGAGAGCTCACTGTCCTTCTCTCAGTCTACACTGAGAAAGACCTGTTCTACACAGGTATACCTAGACAAGGGATAGGATAATTGTTTCCGTTCCACCTTAGGTGTCAGGAAGACTGCAGATTCACTCAGTCTCCATGAGTTTTAACCTGGTTGGGGGTACTTGATATACCCCCATCATGTCTGGCTGAAGACGTAAAACTTAGCGCTTTCGGAAAGGCAATTCCGGTATTCCTAGAGTACATGAGTCTCATGCATTTGTGATTATTGTTATATCTTTGGCAATGCAGGTACATTCATTCTTCCGATCATCAAGTATCACACACTGTCGAGTTTCTGCCGACTTGGTAACATCCTTCCTGAATCTTTGCATCATCATCACTGATTTGTTATCATTTTATGTCCCGGTCATGAGCACCGAGGACGGTGCTATATTTTGGTTGGGGGTGGGTATTTACCAAAACTCATGTCTTCATTTTGATAAAAAAAAAATAATAATAATAATAATAATAAAAAAAAAAAGAAAAAAGTTTTTTTTGGGTGATTTCCGATGTTCTCCAAAAGTTTTCTAGAATTTCAAAAATGTGTCAAATACCCTGACTTTGATTAGCTGAAAACCTCTGTTAAGTCAGTATTGAGGATGTCAATTTTTGTTTAAAGTTAGCGTTGAGTCAATTCAAGCGTGACTACAGCAGGTTTGAAAACTCAGAAAAACTCATATTCGGCACAATTGTACACTATCAATATCAGAGTCATCCTAAGTTTAGAAATTCTAGAGATCCTGCGAGAATAATTGTGGAGACCTAACCCAGTGAGCTTTTGAGCCTTTAATCATTTCAGAGAGTTATACAATAATCCTGAGTCAATGGATGACTCACTATTCTTCATGCCCGCAATATTTGTTGAGAGATCTCATTATCTTTTGCTTCGATCATAAAACTCGGAACGACATCAACATTGGATTACTACGACAGAACCTTCTCTTTATCCAGTCAAGACAGTATACATGATAGTGCAAACCTTAGAAAATGATTTAGGCCATTTTTCTGAACCATTCAGCCTTTTTACTCACCTGAATTATACTTCACTAGAAACCCCTTGAGCCATTCTATAAAAGCCTTTTTCTTTGTAAACCCATCAACCTAAAATCTAGTCCAGCTACGAAGCATAATTGTCTACCCTTATTTTGAGATGGACAAAAGAATCACTGATATGGGTGTACCGTGAAAAGAAAAGTAAAGAAGAAAAATCAAAAGGAAAAGAAAGTGGTTCAAGCTGAAAACAAAATATGGAAAGAAAGTATGAAAAAGTGCTGAAAAGAAATTGAGCAGTCTCAAAAATATCAAGAACAAGAGAAAAATATGAAAAAAAAGGAAAAAGAACCAGATAATGGTGTTACGTCGCAGGAAAAATGCAAGAAAATGACAATATCCTCTCAAGATCTTTGAAATCCTGTATTCCTTTATCTCTCTACACCTGACCTAAGCCTCATTACAACCCAGGAAAGTCCTACTTGATTCTAGGATAGTACGATCATAAAATGTGGAGATTGGAGAAAGAGAAGCTATAGAGTTTGATCTGACGTTCCCGAGTGAAGTGGTATTCCAATCATGAGATCTTCTTCTGTTAAAGATGTCCTTCCTTCAAATAAAACATATGTGAGATCTTTTGCCTCTTTATATTAAATACATCTCCTCACATATAAATTGAGAGAAAAGAAGAAAACCCTTCTTGTGTGATTCTATTCTGAGTGCTAAACGTGTGAGATTTGAGGTCGAGGCATAAAAACTTAGAGGTGATTTGGAAATCTTTACTGTCGGATGATGAGAATGTTGAGCACACACACACGCAGAGTCTGAATATTCTGGGTCATGATTATCAGTCTGTAGTCTTGCCAAAACTCTCCAACTCTTCGCTAGCATGTAACTATTTTTGCATCAATTCAATGATTTGACGAACGGTGTTTTCCCGGAGCTATATGAAAAAGTGTGCAGCATGTGCAGAGCCCTTTTAAGCTCATTTATTTCACACTAATTGCCAAGGATTGGCAATATGCTGGTTGGGGGTTGTGATATTCGCTCAAAAGTGCTTATTTTAAGCACTTATCCTGTTAGCGTTATCGCACTCTCCTACGTAAAACTGCTCTAATTATCCACTTTTCTACGTAAGAGTCTATCTCATTGCGTAAAACACACTTTTCTGGACGAAATGGTATATTTGCATGCATTAAACACATTTTCGGAAGTCTAAATATTAAGCCGTTCTGATAAAGTCTCATTACGCGCTTCTTCTGTCGCAGGAAACCCCGATGGGACGATTTTCGAGACTTGTGGGCCCAAATCGATCATGAAAGCCCATTATCAAAGCTTAACAAGCCCACATGCTATAACTAGAAGATATGGGCCAAATATGGGCTGAATAAGAGGACCGAAGAACCGGCCCAAAGAACGAAGAGAGCGGGAGAGCCAATGACCAAGAGACGGACCAAAGCGTTTAAAGCCGTATGAATCGACAAGGAATGATGGTCTACTCTACTGGTGAAGAGTGAGGAGCGACACAGTGAAGAGCAGGGTTCCAGACCCTCTACCAGTGCTTTTCTTTCCATTATTCTCTCTTCTTTCTCTCTAAATCCTAACTTTCTCTCTCCTAACTCTAACCAACTCTCTCTCCATGACTCATCACCATCATCCACCTCCACCGTTCTGACCATCTGATCGATTAATCGATCATCGGATCGACCGACTGACCAATCAATCTCCATTTCTTTCACTGACACCACACAATTGCCATCCAATTTCACAATCTCATCTCCCGTACGCATGATTTCCTCGATCTCCACTTTAGACCCCCCTTCAACCATTCGATCACCATCATAACCCTATGATCACTCACAGTCCAATAGTTCTCAACCACCTAACACCGTCTCTCTCTCCTCTCCATCACATTTTCTCTCTCTAAAAACTAACCCTATCTCTCATCTCTCTAATCTCACCCTAACCCAATACTCTCTAACCACCTCAGGATCTTACCTATTAGAGCACAACCCAATCATGTGGCTCACGGCCAAGTGATCCACAAGTCGCATGGTCTACAGCCCATAAACCACGAACCCGAGCCCACAACCCACTAATAAAAATAGAAAAATAAAAAAAAATAGAAAAATAGAAACAAAGGAGAGAGAAACCGTGAGTTTCTCTCCCACGTTAAGGCTTTCACCCCCTCTTCCACATCCATTGCTCCTTCCCCTCTATCCAACGGCAATCAAGACCCCGCAACCCACTAACCCTATATATTAATAGAGAGAAACGAAACCAAAAACGAGGCCGCTCCCCTCTTCTTTTTCTTACTTGTTTCTTCATCTTTCTTTTTTTTTTCTTTCTTCTTCTACGGGTTCTTCTATGTAGGTCTTCTGAGGCCTCAAGACTGGCAACCTTGGGCGTCTCCTCCTCCACCCTCAAGTGCAACCCTGCTGCACCTTCCTCGAGCAGAACCAGCTGTTCTGACGTCCCTCACTTTCTATTTGCAAGTGCTAGCCGGACCTGCAACTCCGGCCAGCTCTTCTCCTCCTCAGCATCATCTGGATCTCCAGCAGGTAAGATTTCTCCTTCTCCGTTCTCCTTCTTCTTATTCTTCTTCCTCTTCTCTTCGTCTTCTCATTTTCCTTATTTCTTTTCTGAACCACCGGAGTTGCAGACCTGCAACTCCGGCCAGTCTTTCCAAGTGGGCTCCCCAGCCTGCTAAGATCTCTTCTCTCTCCCCATCCTTCCTTCGTCTTCCTCATCTCGCCACCAACTCAGGCCGTTAACGGCTTTGAGTTTTAAAAAAAAAAAAAAAAAAAAAAAAAAAAACAGAATCGCCGGCGAACTCCATTAACGCCGGCGAACTCTGATAGGGTCCTCCTTCCTCCTTCTTTCTTCTTCTTCCTTCCTCCTTCTTTCTTCTTCTTCCTTCCTCCTTCCTTCTTCTTCTTCTTCTTCCTTCCTCCTTCGTTCTTCTTCTTCTTTTCTCCTTCTTCTTTCTTCTCCTTCCTTGCTACCCATGCACAACCACCGCCTCCAAGCTCCTCTCCTTGGAGCTGCTGCATCTTGACGCTTCCGCTAGTGTTCCTCCTCGTTCTCAACCCTGCTGCTCCACCCGAATCTCCTTGCCTGTGCGTCATTACCGCCCCTCCATCTTGCTGTTCTTGCACTATTCCTTCGCCGGAGTTGCACGCAGCAACTCCAGCCAAAATCCATCACATTTCTTCCCTTCTTCCCCTCCAGTGCCGCCATCCTTTCCATCACTTCACATTCCCATATTGGGATCACCTCCCACCAAACCGTTGCTGGTTCTAGCAACACCGTGATCCTCACGGTCAACTCTAGCGGACTGGTTCTTCCCCGGAAAACCAGCCGCATCTTTATCGGAACTGATCTCTTATAGATCACGTTCCTCCCCCATTCCCTTCACCTCAATACTCGTGGCACTCACTTTGGCCAAATCATCCACCATCCGTTCACTGGCCGATCAGCAAGGGAGATATGCTACAGGTATTCGCCCTTCTCCCTGCTCACTTTCTCTCTCTAGATTAAGCACCTTTCTTCTGTCTCTAACCCTTAGCTCTCTCTGGAAATTTCCTCTCCAAACTTAGGTTTCTCTCTCTAGATCTTTCGAGTCATTTTCTCTCTCTACAATCTCTTTCTCTCACTAAGTTCTTGTTTAGTTTTCTTTAATTTTCTTTTGTTCTTGTATTTCGTTCATAATTTCGAGTATTGTAGCACTTCTCCTTTTGATCAATGAATAAATTTGAATGAAGTTATTTGCAATTTTTATGTCTTTATATGCGCGAACTAACCCCGAGTGCGGATCGACATCCGACTTTCCACTGTGCTAGAATTCTTAATTTTTGCAGGAATAAGTCTCGGATAATTAAAAATGTGTTGAAGTTAGGGTTTCCGTAACCAACGACGCGGAAAAAAACCTACTTTCATACTACTCTTGGGATGACCCTTATTTGTATAAATACTGTCCTGACCAGATCATTCGTCTCTGTGTCCCTGAGTCGGACCAACTCAATATCTTGTCCTCGTGTCATGACCAACCTTGTGGTGGTCATTTCAGTACTAAGAAGACTGTAGAAAAAGTGCTGCAATGCGGATTCTACTGGCCCACATTATTTAAAGATGCCCACATTTACAGCAAAACCTGTCCTAATTGCCAGCATCTAGGCCGCATCTCCCAGAGGAACATGATGCCCCTAACTCCCATCCAGGTCGATGAAATATTTGACATCTGGGGCATGGACTTCATGGGTCCCTTTCCGATTTCTTATGGTTTTGAGTACATTCTCCTTGCGGTAGACTATGTCTCCAAATGGATAGAAGCCATTCCCACCAAGACCAATGACCACAAAGTGGTGGTCAAATTCCTAAAGGAGTTCATCTTCGCCCGATTCGGTGCCCCTAAGGCCATCATTAGTGATGGGGGCACCCATTTCTGCAATAGGATATTCGAGAAATTAATGAAAAAGTATGGGGTAACCCACAAGGTTGCCCTAGCTTATCATCCGCAGACTAGTGATCAAGTAGAGATTTCTAATCGTCAGATCAAGCAGATCTTGGAGAAGACAGTCAATACCACACGTAAAGACTGGTATAGTCGTCTCACTGATGCTTTATGGGCGTACAGAACCGCCTACAAGACACCACTCAATATGTCTCCTTATCTTCTGGTCTTTGGGAAACACTGTCATCTTCCGGTAGAGATTGAACATCGTGCCTTGTGGGCCATTAAGAAGCTTAACTTCGACCTAGAAACCGCAGGGGAGGAGAGGAAACTTCAAATGAATGAGTTAGAAGAACTCAGAAATGATGCCTACAACTTGTCCAAGAATTACAAAACAAAGATGAAGTCGATACATGACAAGAGCATCCTCAGGAAAGAGTTCCATCCAAGACAAAAGGTCCTTCTTTATAATTCTCGTCTTCATCTCTTCCCTGGGAAACTAAAAATCTAGGTGGACTGGTCCTTATACGGTCACCGTAGTCACACCCTTTGGGGCCATCACTATTGAGGATCCCAAGGATCACTCCTCATTCCAGGTAAATGGCCAGCGTCTAAAGCAGTTCCATGAACTTGATGTGTCGTTCATTCAAACTTTTGAGATTGATCTCATCGATCCTGTCTATGTCGACTGATGATACACTCAGTCTCCTGTGCTCCAACTTGGTTGGGGGTGCCTGTCACCCCCGTCATGTCTGGCTGAAGACGTAAAACTTAGCGCTTTCGGAAAGGCAATTCCGATATTCCTAGAGTACATGAGTCTCATGCATTTGTTATTACTGTTATATCTCTGGAAATGCAGGTACATTCATTCTTCCTATCATCAGGTACCACACACTGTCGAGTTCTGCCGACTTGGTAACATCCTCCCTGAACCTTTGCTTCATCATCACTGATTTTTTATCATTTTATGTCCCGGTCATGAGCACCGAGGACGGTGCTGTATTTTGGTTGGGGGTGGGTATTTACCAAAACTCATGTCTTCATTTTGATAAAAAGAAAAATTTCGTTTTTGGGGTGATTTCCGATGTTCTCCAAAAGTTTTCTAGAATTCCAAAAATGTGTCAAATACCCTGACTTTGATTAGCTAAAAGCCTCCGTTAAGTCAGTATTGAGGATGTCAATTTTTGTTTAAAGTTAGCGTCGAGTCAAGTCAGGCGTGACTACAGCAGGTTTGAAAACTAAGAAAAACTCATATTCGGCACAATTGTACACTATCAATATCAGAGTTATCCTAAGTTTAGAAATTCTGGAGATCCTATGAGAATAATTGTGGAGACCTAACCCAGTGAGCTTTCGAGCCTTTAATAAATTCAGAGGATTATACAACAATTCTGAGTCACAAGATGACTCACTATTCTTCTTGCCCGCAATATTCGTTGAGAGATCTCATTACCCTTTTATTTGATCATGGAACTCGGAACGACATTAAAAAAATTAGATTACTACAACAGAACCTTCTCTGTATCCAGTCAAGACAGTATACATGATAGTGCAAATCCCAGAAAATGATTTAGGCCATTTTTCTGAACCGTTCAGCCTTTTTACTTACCTGAATTATACTTCACTAGAAACCCCTTGAGCCCTTCCATAAAAGTCTTTTCTTTGCAAACCCATCAACCTAAAATCCAATCCAGCTACGAAGCATGACTGTCTACCCTTATTTTGAGATGGACAAAAGAATAACTGATGTGGGTATACCGTGAAAAGAAAAGTAAAGAAGAAAAATCTAAAGAAAAAAAAAAGTGATTCAAGCTGAAAATAAAATATGGAAAGAAAGTATGAAAAAGAGCTGAAAAGAAATTGAGCAGTCTCAGAAATATTGAGAAAAAGAGAAAAATAAGAAAAAAAAAAGGGAAAAAGAACCAGATGATAGTGCTACATCGCAGAAAAAAATACAAGAAAATAGAGATATCCTCTCAAGATCTTTGAAATCCTGTATCCCTACACCGGACCTAAGCCTCATTATAACCCAGGAAAGTCCTATTTGATTCTAGGATAGCACGATCATAAAATATGGAGATTGGAGAAGGAGAAGCTATAGAGTTTGATCTGACGTTCCCCAGTGAAGTAGTATTCCAATCATGAGATCTTCTTCTGTTAAAGATGTCCTTCCTTTAAATAATACATATGTGAGATCTTTGCTTTCATATATCAACACATCTCCTCACATATAAATTAAGAGAAAAGAAGAAAACCCTTCTTGTGTGATTCTATTCTGAGTGCTAAACATGTGAGATTTGAGGTCGAGGCATAAAAACTTAGAGGTGATCTGGAAATCTTTACTGTCGGATGATGAGAACGTTGAGCACACACACATGCAGAGTCTGACTATTCTGGGTCATGATTATCAGTCTGTAGTCTTGCCAAAACTTTCCAACTCTTCGCTAGCATGTAACTATTTTTGCATCCATTCAATGATTTGACGAATGGTGTTTTCCCGGAGCTAATATGAAAAACTGTGCAGCATGTGTAGAGCCCTTTTAAGCTCATTTATTTCGCACTAATTGCCAAGGATTGGCAATATGCTGGTTGGGGGTTATGATATTCACTTAAAAGTGCGTATTTTCCACTGTTATCTTCTAAGCGTTTTCACACTCTCCTACGTTAAAATGCTCTATCTATCTACTTTTCTACGTAAGAGTCTCTTTTGTTGTGTAGAACACACTTTTCTGGACGAAATGGTATATTTGCATGCATTAAACACATTTTCGGAAGTCTAAACATTGAGTCGTTCTGATAAAGTCTCATTACGCGCTTCTTCTGTCGCAGAAAACCCCGATGGGACAATTCTCGAGACTTGCGAGCCCACATCGATTAGGAAAGCCCATTATCAAAGCTTAAAGAGCCCACATGCTATGACTAGAAGATATGGGCCAAATATGGGCTGAATAAGAGGACCAAAAAGCCGGCCCAAAGAACGAAGAGAGCAGGAGAGCCAATGACCAAGAGACGAACCAAAGCGTTTAAAGCCACATGAGTCAGCAAGGAATGATAGTCTACTCTACTGGAGAAGCGTGAGGATGGTCACAGTGAAAACCAGGGTTCCAGACCCTCTACCAATATTTTTATCTCCATTTTCTGATATTTTCTCTCTCATCTCTCCTTATTCTCTCTCTCTTCATCTCTCGGTCCTCGAATCTACTGACCTAACCCCAGAACTCCTGCCCATTGGCTCTGTCTCATCTCCCTTAGCTTTCTGACCGTTGGATCTTCAATCAGACCGTTGGATCTTCCACCGGACCTTTGGATCTCTCTAGATCCGTCGATCTACCAATTTGGGTCCCAATCAAGTCACCATCCATCCTATCGCCATCAGATTGTCTGTCACATCATCTTGTGAGACGATGGACATCATCATTCCATGTGGGCCAGTAGCCGGGCCCATCATCATAAACCCGTTGTCCGACCATTTAGTGGACCCCGTGAATTTCAAAATAATTTCAATTAAATTTTTAAAAAATGGGGGGTCCACTAAATGGGGAAATTCCCCAAAGAAAGTAGGGTTTTACTTAAAAAAACAAAAAAAAAAATTATTTTTCTTATTTTTTTATTTTCAAAAAATCCCTATTTCCATTAAAGGAAATAGGGAGCTTTAAAAGGAGAAGGAGAAGGGTTCGTTTGAACCCTAATCCCCCTCCAATCTCTTCCAATCCTTCCCCTTTACCCTTCTCCACGTTTTCCCTTCTTCTTTGGCCCCATCTTCCTCCTCCTTTCTTCTTCTTCTTTTTCTTCTTCGTCATCTTCTCCATCTCTTTCGACCGGAGGCTACAACTCCGGCAACACCTGCAACTCTTGTTTCTCTCTTTCTCTCCTCCCTCCAGCCAGTCCTCACTTTGCTGGTTCATCCACAGCAACACTAAACCACAACACCAGCAACTCCGGAGAACTCCCCTGGTTGCTGCCTCATCTCTACCACGTCTTCACCGGAGTTGCCGCCTGCAACTCCGGCCGCTCACCAGCAAGTGGAACAACGACTTCCACCACCACCTTGCTGCTGCCTCCAACGCAGCGCCTTCAACAAGCCACCTTCCTGCCTGCAACACCGCCTAAAGTGCCACCCTCCACCTCAGCAGCTGCAACCGCTCCTTCCACTTCGCCATTACCACCAACAACGTTGGTCTTCATCTTCTCCAACGGTACCACTGTGCATCTCCCCCACTAAGGTTGCAAGTCCTACAACCAGGTCTTCATCTCCACCACTGTAACGTGTTGCAGCATCACCACCAGCCATTCCTCATCGCCATCACTACCACCTTCACCCTCTTCACACGCCCACAGCACCAACAGCCCACGGCCATTACCGCCTCCTTAATCCTCCACCACTCCACCACGGTGCACCCTCTTGACCGTTGACCTCTTGCTGGCCATCCAAGATGAAAGTAGGGTTTTTCCGCGTCGTTGGTTATGGAAACCCTAGAATCAACAAGATTTGTAATTTGATCCGCATTTTAATCCTGCAAAATATAAACTTTTGTATAGGGATTCGTGTCGGATGTCGATCCGCACTCGGGGGTTAAGTCGCACAATTCATGAACATGAAATGACGGATTTATCTCAGAAATTGTGGTGGGGTGAGAATGGTGAAGCGATTTAAAACATGCTTAGTGATTTTTAGAGAGAGAAATTTCCACAAGCAACCAAAAACATGAAAGTAAACTAAGAACAAGAATTGAACACAATATTGCAAAATCAAACTAAATTTTATTCGAATCAAATGTTGAGATACAAACTTCTAATAAAAAGATAATAAAATGACAATTCTATAAAGCATAAAGAAAATAGAGATGGAGACCTAGAGAGAGAAAGTAGAGAGAGAAAATGACTAAATAGATCTAGAGTTCTAGTGAGATAAAGAGAGAAAATAGACAAGGAGAGAGAGAAAATACCATTGTTTGATCTCACCTTGGGTTTCGGCCAATGAACAATGATGAAGGTCGTGCGCATGTAATGGGTATGTGGCTGGAGGACGACCTAATGAGTTGCTGCCGTTAGTGAAGGATCGATGCACAAAAGGTTCGGGTATGTGCTAGAAGATGGAAAACGGTGCTGGTAAAAGGTGGGGTTGTTGACTGAGGCGGCAAGGTTTGAGGACGATGGTGAAACCTTGCTGGTTCTACCGGCAAGTGTGCGCCAATATGAGGAGGCAAACGGGAGTTCTATTCCAAGGTAGCAGCACCTATTTTGGTTGCTTGAAGAGGTGGATTGCAGGGCTGTGGTGTTGAAGAAGAGCAGGGAGGCGGACACAGAGGTGACTGGTGGAGGGAGATGCACAGTGGTACCGTTGGAGAAGATGAAGACCAACGTTGTTGGTGGTAATGGCGAAGTGGAAGGAGCGGTTGCAGCTGCTGAGGTGGAAGGAGACAGCAGCAGGGCGGTGGTGGAAGTCGTTGTTCCCCTTGCTGGTGAGCGGCCGGAGTTGCAGGCGGCAACTCCGGTGAAGACGTGGTAGAGATGAGGCAGCAACCAGCCGTGGTGAAGACGTGGTGATGATGTTGCAGGCAGCCAGCCGTGGTGGAGACGCCTGAAATGGCAAGCGAGGAAGAAGAAGAAGAAGACGAGAAGAAGAAGAGGAAGAAGAAGAAGGAGGAGGAGGAGGAGGAAGAACGGCCGGAGTTGCTGCCTGCAACTCCGGCGTAAGAATGTGGAGAAGAAGGGGAGGAAGACGGTGGTGAAGATGCTGGCGAGGTGCTGCGATACTGGAGGAAGGAGCGGTGGAGCATCAGGAAGTGGCTGGAGGATGATGACCTGGTCTTCAGCGTGGAGAAGAGGAGGAGGTTGTGCTCCACGGACTGGTTCAGTCCGCCGGAGAGATGAAGAAGAAGATGGTAAAAGTAAAAAAAGAGGAGAAGGAGGAGGGGGATTGATAGGAGAAGAGATTGGGGGAAGAGAAGAGAAGAATGGAGGGGGATTGATAGGAGAAGAGATTGGGGGAAGAGAAGAGAAGAATGGAGGGGGATTAGGGTTCGAACGAACCCCTCTCCTTCTCCTTTTAAAGCTCCCTATTTCCATTAATGGAAATAGGGTATTTTTTGAAAATAAAAAATATGAAAAATAATTTTTTTTTTTTTTTTTTTTTTAAGTAAAACATCACTTTTCTATGGGGAATTTCCCCAATTAGTGGACCCCCCATTTAATTAAAATTATTTTGAAATTCACGGGGTCCACTAACTGGTCGGACAGCGGGTCGATGATGATGGGCCCGGCTACTGGCCCACATGGATTTATGATGTCCATTGTCTCACAAGATGATGTGACAGACGGTCTGATGGCGATCGGATGGATGGTGACTTGATTGGGACCCAGATTAGTAGATCGACGGATCTAGAGAGATCCAACGGTCCGATTGAAGATCCAATGGTCCGATGGAAGATCCAACGGTCAGAAAGCTAAGGGAGATGCGATAGAGCCGAAGGGTAGGAGTTCTGGGGTTAGGTCAGTAGATTCGAGGATCGAGAGATGAAGAGAGAGAGAATACGGAGAGATGAGAGAGAAAGTATCAAAAAAATGGAGAAAAGTATTGGTAGAGGGTCTGGAACCCTGGTCTTCACTGTGACCATCCTCACGCTTCTCCAGTAGAGTAGACTATCATTCCTTGCTGACTCATGTGGCTTTAAACGCTTTGGTCCGTCTCTTGGTCATTGGCTCTCCTGTTCTTTTCGTTCTTTGGGCCAGCTTTTTGGTCCTCCTATTCAGCCCATAGTTGGCCCATATCTTTTAGTCATAGCATGTGGGCTCTTTAAGCTTTGATAATGGGCTTTCCTGATTGATGTGGGCTCGCAAGTCTCGAGAATTGTCCCATCCGGGTTTCCTGCGACAGAAGAAGCGCGTAATGAGACTCTATCAGAATGACTACATGTCTAGACTTCCAAAAATGTGTTTAATGCATGCAAATATACCATTTCGTCCAGAAAAGTGTGTTCTACGCAACACAAGAGACTCTTACGTAGAAAAGTAATAAATAGAGTATTTTACGTAGGAGAATGCAATAACGCTAAAAGAATAATTGCTTAAAATAAGCACTTTTGAGCGAATATCACAAGACCTTGTGCCCGATCTCTCCTCACAATCCACACCGGGTGGTTGTCCCAACCTTCATGACCATGCAACCCTTGCAGGCCGTGATCTTCTTCACTAGTGGGTCCATCTTTGGTCTTCATCCAACAACTCTCCATGGTAAGTGTGAAAAAGGTGAGCACTCTCTAGTTTTCTCTCTCTACAATCCTAACCTCTTTCTCTCTCCTCTATAGATTCTCTCTCTTGTTTTCTCTCTACCTTTCATGTTTTTTAGGTTAGTTTTAATTTTTATTTTTATCAGTCAATGTAAGTAGTTTATTTTGATTCAATAAAATTGTTTTCTTATGAGTTTGTGTTCTTGATATTTTTTTATGAATAGTAATTTTGAATTTATTTGTTTATTAAGCTCGTCAATTAAGAATCTATCTGCAAAATAAATAAAAAATCATGTTTTAAACTTCGATCCACCCCATCTCACCCTTCCATCAAGTTCTTTGGCATACTCCGTTATTTTATGTTCCGATATTGCATTATCCTAACACCGAGTGCGGATCGACATCCGACAAGCCACTACACAGTCTGCATTTTTGCAGGAATTTCAGTGAATCGGATAATTACAAAATTTAGTTGAAACGCGGGTCGTTCTCTCAACGACAGAAAAAACCCTACTTTCAATGGAATTAATACCATTCGATGAAATGAGGTGGTACTCGGTCCAAGAAATGGTATTGGGCCATGGGTTATGGATAGACCGTGGCCCGCTAATGAGGCCATAGGATAGTGGATTTTTGGGCCAATACTGAGCATGTCACCTGTCGGTCAGTGGGCCAGTAGGATAAGGGGTCATGAGAGATTGGATGGCCCAAATAGGAGAACCGTTAGATCTAGAGAGATCCAACGGTTCGATAGAAGATCTAACAGTGGAAAAACTATGTGAGATGGGATGGAGCTAGAGGAGAGAAGATAAGAGGTTAGATGATGGAGATCAGAGAGATCGGGGTGGTCGATCTGATGATCGAATGGTGAGATGTGGGCAGTTAGAGAGAGAGGAGAGAGAAAATAATACAAAATAAAGGCAAAAGAGCTAGTGGAGGGTCATAAATCCTGATCTTCAATGTAATCTTCAGTCGGCTTCACCAATCATGTAAGCCGCCATTTTATGTCCTTAGGTGCGGCTTTGAATTACTTTGGTCCGTCTCTTGGTCTGTAGCTTTGCCTCTCTCTTGGCTCTTGGTCTGGCTTAATTGATCTTCTGACTTGACCCATACTTAGCCTGTATCTTCTAGTCATAGCCTTTTGGCTCCTTAAGCTTTGATATTAAGCTTCTATGGTTGATCGTGGGCCCGTAAGTCTCGAGAATAGCCCGATCGGGTTTTCTGCAATAACGAGAAGCGCGTAATGAGACTTGATCAAAACGGCTTCATATCTAGACTTCCAGAAATGTGTTTAATGCATGCAAATATACCATTTCGTCCAAAAAAGTGTGTTCTACATAATGAAAGAGACTCTTATGTAAAAAAGTAGATAACTAGAGAAGAATGCGACATCGCTATAAGGATAACGACTTAAAATAAGCACTTTTGAGCGAATATCAGCCACCCACGCATATATCAAGACAACTCAGTTGTATTATCTTATCTTATCCATCCATCTAATGTGGATGGTTAGATAAAGAGTGCTTGAGATCAAATCCGTTGATCTAATGTGGAAGGTTAGATTTCAGACACTCAATCCGCCTCATTTGACCTCAATTTATTCAAAATTTAAATTTCAACACCGTTATTTTTTGTTATTTCTATTATTTTCCCATTTCTCCCTCTATGCGTTACAATCCGTTATAACAGTCGTAATAGAAAAAACATTAATGCCCTAGTCCGTTATACCATTTGAGTGCCGAAGGCACCCAATTTTTGCAAACACTATTGTCGGAGAGTGCGTGGTCATGGGCCATTTACTATTCTATATAACAAAACACATTGGTTGTCTCCCTACTTATACCTTCTCTTATAAGCATCAGCAAAGAAGGGTCGAGATCTAATCCTCCCCCAAATGGATGGTGGATCTCCGCCACTCACCTAATTTTGGCAAATTCTTTGTCGAGGAGCCCCGATGGCACGGGGCACCCACTAGTATATATATAAATGGGCTTTGGATCTTCAAATAGGCCCATTAAAGGTCCAACAACATAAAGGATAGTCAAGTAGGACTAATCCAAGATAAATAAAATAAAATTTATATGTAAATTGAAAAAGTGAAATTTCGGCTATAGACGACGCCTATTTTCCAAAAAAAATTTTCCGTCAAAGAAAAAAATTCCAATATGACTACAAATTTTCAAATCGCGATAACCTGAGTTCTACAACTCAGAATCAAGCGATGCTTGAGTCGATTTTGGGTCATTTTTTAGTAGAATATGAATCTATAATAAAAATAACAAAAATAAATAACACAATTAATCAAATCCAACAGCCACAAATCATCTATAAGGCTAATTTTTGGTGTATTTGGGTCTATCGAGTGGTAGACTATTTCATTTCAAATCTAGATTTATTTTGTTATATGATCTGGTCCTTCAAATGATAGATCTTCTAGAAATTATCTTTAAGCTGACTTTTGGTGGTTGGGCCTGCAAAGTAGACCATCCATTTCATGGGTTAGTAGACCCACAAATTTGAGTCTTAGTGTTGAGGTCCCACTAAGTGTGGACCAAACGAGTCTTTATGCCAGTGGCTCGATTTGAGTTAGCGGACCCGAGTGGAGTTTTGGTGTGTGGCTCCATCGAGTGGTGGGCCATGTCTACCCTACACACTCCCATTTGGCCAATGCCCAACACCTTGATGTGCTTAGCTTGGCCGTGGCCAGCATGCAGGCCAGACCTAGAAACGACTTGGTCCAAATTTGACCTAGACCCAAATCCAGATCCAATTGGGTTAACTTGATACAAACCTAACCTTGGTCGATCTAACCCGATTAAAGAAAGATAATAATAAAATAAAATAGACCAATAGAATGAAAATGTGATAAACCAATGAAAAATACACACAAGATGTGAATGACCGAATGATATTCGCTCAAAAGTGCTTATTTTTAGCAATTATCCTTCTAGTATTGTCACACTCTTCTACGTAAAACTGTATTTTTTTTCAACATTTCTACGTCAGAGTTTTTCTCATTCCGTAGGACACACTCTTCTGGTTAAAACGGTATATTCGCATGCATTCATACGCATTTATTTGACCTACATACGAAGTCATTCTCATTACGCAATTTTTCTATCGCAGGAGCACTAATTGGGCAATTTTGATGACATGCGGGCCCACAATCGACCACAGAAGCCCAGCGACCAGCTTAAAAGGTTAGCAAACCTAAGCGGGACCCATGCAAGAGAGAGAAGACCAACGATACAGGCAAGAAAGAAAGCAACAATGTCACAAACCCGATGAGAAACACCAGATGCATACCCTGACCGTTGGATCTTCATTAAAGTGAACGACGAGGGCAAATTCGCCACACGATGTGTTCAGATCTCCGAGATGTGTTGATCACCCCATAAAACCGAATCGTGGAAACCAAGGAAAAGAAGGTGGAAGACTATAGATGTCAAACTACTAAGGAACGGTAACGCATCCAACGGTTTGGGTAGGTGACGATCAACCTATAAGAAGCTAGACGGTTGTGATGAATGGCTGGATCTAAGTGGGGTGTATCCACTCTTAATTCTTGTTAGGGATAGAGAAAGAGAGTTGCTGATGTTGTGGGGTCCACAATTAAGCAAGATAAGTTCTCTCCAAAGAGACTCTCTTTGAAATCTCCACCTCTCTCCTTTTAAACCCATCCTCACCGTCCATCACCCCACCACCTAGCATATAAAAGGGAGGCCGAACCCACATAACCCTAAGCCCCATATCTCTTCCACATCTTCACAGCACGGACGGCCGCTCTCTCGATCTCTTCCATTTTCTCACCCACGTCCCTCACTTCTCTCATCTCCCACGTTCCACAACGCCTCTCCCACATTCTCTTTTTCTTTTTGGCTGAGAATTCCTCTCTCACAACCGGAGGGATTCACGCCTCCAATCCTCTCTCAACCACGTCCATCTCTACTCCGACGTGGCTGCTCTTCCAAGTGAACCAGCGGTTCAATCTCCACCCGTTTCTCCACCGTTGCTGCTCATCACAGCATCACTCTCTCCCACATCTCCAACGAGTCCGCCCCTCTCTCTTCTCTTAAAAAAAACCGTCCTCCTCTCTCTTCTCTTTCTCAGAAAGGAAATCAGAAAAAAGAAAAGGAAGAAAAGAGAAGAGAAGAAAAAAAAAAAAAAAAAAAGAAAGTTCGCCGGAGTTGCAGAACTCCGGCAAACTCCATTAAAACCGGTGACTTGCACCACGCACCGCCCTTACAGCCGTCACAGGCAACACCACCCTCTACAAGTTGCTCCTCTCAACCGGCAGCCACTAGCCGGTTCTTGGACTCCACACTCGCCCGAACTAGCAAGGTTCTTTGCCATCTCTGTCTGCAACTCGCACCTTCACGTCGTTGTCTCCATTTTCTGCAGGTTCCGCCATCGTCTCCAACCTTGCAACCACAAGTTCTTGCGCTCCCTCTTGACTGGTCGGGTTGGTATGCTCCCTCACCTTCACGTTCTTCTCCATGGCGGTGACCACAGTTGCACTGTGAAATCTACTCCATCACCGATGTTGCACTGACCTCATCCCCTCTCTTGGAGCTTCTGCTGAACCCACTTGCCGGTGAACCCGCCCTCTAACCTTCTACTAGAAACGGCTTGCAGTGATCACCACCGAACCAAAAACTTCTCAATCTTCATCTTCAATGCATGGCAGTCCCCTCTCCATCTTGGAACGTCCCACTGTGATCGCCAAGGTGAGACCCGATCTTCAACTTTACCACCACCCAGCCCTCCACCAGTATCCCTTGCAGCAACCCAGATCCCCACATTCCACGGGTTGGGTGCACAACCAGCCACCTCATCCGTAGTGTGGCCATGAGCCATGACTTCGCCATCTCAAACACCATCCCCGCATACCTTAATCCATGGCCAATTCATGGGCCAACCCAAAAGTTATCCAAGGTAAAATCCATTTTTCTTGTACTTTTTCCCATTTTCTCTCTCTAGATCTTCTCACCCCTTTCTCTCTTTAGGTTTCTCTCTCTCTTTCTCTTTTTCTCTCTCTAGCTACTCTCTCTCTCTAATAATTTTTTACTTTTGACTTTCTCTCTCTAGGCCTTAGAACTTTCTCTCTCTAGATCATTTAAATTTTATGCTTTATCTCTTTAGACTACTCTTGATTAATGCTTTTTAGTTAGTATTTTTATCAGATTATTTTATTGTAAGAGACAATTTTGAATAAATAGAATTAATTTAAATATGAGCATGTTGCAGTCTCTGAAAATTTTGTCATTTATGTATTCTTTATTGCGCTAATCCGACTAATCCCGAGTGAGGATCGACATCCGACGCGAATCCCTATGCTAGAATCTCTGAATTTTGCAGGATAATCGGATAAAAATTATAAATATTGTTGAAGTTAGGGTTTCCGTAACCAACGACGCGGAAAAATCTAATATCACCGAACTAGGTATGATCACTTAGAGAAAGAGAGAAAGCTGGCCTCATTGGCTCATGGACTCCAAAACTATCGTCCACTCTCTTTCAAAATAATGTAACCCTAAATTACAATTGTCAGAAGAATATATTGGTTAAGTTTAAATAACAAACCCAACCCTAGAGTTTAAGCATATTCTCATGTTGATTAAGTTAAGCAAATTAACCTAACGTTAGGGTTTCATTAAACTAAAGAAGGAGAATTATCTAAATTTTCAAACTAATTATTATATAGGATTTTGTCTAGGTTAGGGATTTATTTGAAACCCTTTTTAAGCGAACCATGATTAATCAAATCAAGTCGGATTAACTAAATCAGGATTGATCGTTGTATAACCAAACTGAGTTTGGATTTTCCTTAGAATATAAACCTTCAACCATTCTCTTATAATTGATAATAATAATTTAATTTTACTTATTTTTCAAAGTTAATATAGTTTTTCTTAAATTCTCGTTTGGCATCGATATTTAATCTCAAAAGAATAGTAGCAAAAGAAAAGAGAATTTGAAGGCCGAGATTGAAAGCAATAAAGCTTTAGCTGAACCAACAGAAAGAGCAAGTTATACTTGTAGTCATTATAAGACCCTTTGGATTAGCGTTGCAAGGTAGGTGGTTTCTTATCTTCTTAATAATCATCTGATATTTATATTTTGAAAGTTGTTGTATTTATATATGTTCTTATATGATTCGAACTCAATATAAATTTTAGAATTAATTATCAAAAGTATTTAGAGAGATTTTTACCGAAATCATTCTATTTGTTTCATTTAATGAAAGAAAATAGTGGTTGTACGTAAGTTTATATGGATTATAGATGAGATGGGATGGATGATCCCAGTGATTGGTATGTAGTGCTTAAATCCCCCACTAAAGGCGGTTGAGTTGTTAGACCGGCCTAGACCTAGAGTCGATTAGGAGACAATCCGTGTGCGTGGGGGAATCTGGGTGGTTGACCTGAATTGTCACATGAGCTTCAATGTGAAATTCCGTACTGAGGGATGTTATCCCCTGTTCAGTCAGATACATATACGATGTGAACTTTAGCACAAAAATTTTGTACTGAGGGATGATGTCTCATATTCGGTCGGATACATATACGATGTGATTGTCACATGAGCTACACTGCAAAATAAATCCATATTGAGGGAGGCAGTTCTCTATATGATGTGATGGGGGTATTCCAGTACACATACATGTGTGTAATAGTTTGTTTTCTATTAAAATGAAAAGTGAGTCTTTTGATTGAAAACATTATTATTATTTATATTATATGATATATCACAAGGTTATTTGGAAAAAGATCAGTTGAACACCTGTATGAGTAATTCGATGTTATTTTTCCAGAGGCAGTGGATTTCTCTAAGATACGAATAATGATCATATTCTTTAAAATAGAATGGGTTGTCTTTTAGAATACTCTTATTATTCATATCCAGGAAATTCTATTTCTCTTTTCTAGATTACCATCTTTGTAATGGTACATCTTGAAAGTCTAAATCTGATAAAGGTTTACATTATATGCCTCGATGAGACGATAGACGCGAGGGGTACAGTTCGCCGGTCCCTAGATAGTTTAAGGATCCTTAGAATGTCTACGGATGTCGAACAATGGACCATCTTTATATATTTGACTTGTGAATTCAGTGTCGTGGTTAAAAGCCATCTCTTGAGCCTAAATTCACAGGCTTGTAGTGTGCTCCTCACATGCAGTGGCAACTCTCCATCCGACTGCAAATCAGGATACCAATGGTGGGGTTCCATACTAGTTAAGTATTGGAACATGAGATACTTGCTAGACTGTGGCTGTATACTAGTCGTGACCTCTTCACTCTAAGATGAATAGACTACCCGACTTGTGTGTTATTAGTTGATGATGGATTTGATATAGACATATGATTACTGTTTAAATTTCTAATTTTGTTTTATATTTTAAATTTTGTCAATTATTGTTAATTAAAATTATTTAGTATGATTTCTATTCTTATCGACAAATGAAATTTGTGAAACTGTACTTTATTTCTACTATAGGTAAACAATTATGTATATGTAGTTTTACGCTTTATATCCTGCTGGGCAACCTTAGTAGTTGCTTATAGTTTATTTAATATTTTCAGCTTTCATGAAGTATACTATAAAGAAGGAAGGACGTGAATTTTATTACTACTTCGCCTGAGCAGAGGGGAGAGTGAGCAGAATACAACTTATCTTTAGAATGTTCAGATTCTTTATTTACAAGTATTTAATAATATTGACTTCACACTTTATCTTTATTGTATAATATCATGTTAAAACTGAAGAATATTCTAATTGACTAGTTTTTTATCATATAGAATAATCAAATTTTAGATGAATGTTGAGTAGGCCCTCGCTTTCACATTTAAAAAAAATCCCTTGAAATTTATAACTTAGGTTAGATACGAGAGCGATAATGCCTTGCGTGCCTTGGATTCAAATATTGGATTCAAGACACGTGGCGTACACCTCGAGATTCGTGTAATTCAAATTCGGGGCGTTACAGATTCGATGGTAAAAAATAATGTTATTAAAATATTACATCCAACGGTAAAAAAATCATGTCATTTTTCTCAATCTTTGTGTGCTGCTAGTCTTTAAATTTCACATCAAAGGTATGCATCAATAGGTATACATGTATAGTTAAGGGTCGGGATTGGGGGACAACCATTTCTCACAACTATTTTTGACAACCATTTGGCGGACCCACTTAGAAGATGAATTAATGATTGACTTTTGGTGAGGATGATCTTTAAGGTGAGGAGATCATCCTCACAAAAATTCAAATCATTCCGATTTACGTAGACTGGTTTAGAAGTTGAAGAATTATAGACTGTCTATTTTTTCTGTGATCATCCTCACCAAAAATCAGCAATTGATTCATCTTCTATGTGGGTCCGCCCAAATGGTTGTCAAAAATAGTTGCCCCCCCCCCCGATCCCGACCCTAGTTAATATCAAAATATATTAATCATTTGATTTGCTAAAATTTACTCGTATCCCAAAGTAAACCATAAAAAAGGTAAAATATTTCCTAAAGTATTTTTTTTACCTCCAACTCATGTTAAGAGGAACTTTAATAATAATAATAATAATAATAATAATAATAAAAGCCATCAAACACAGGCTCAACAGGCGGGTCAAGCTCGGGCTGGGTCACAGGTCGGGCTAGGTTTTCAAACCCAAGCCCGATCCAACATATTCATGGTCTGGGCCCAAGATAAACGAGCCGGGCTCGGGCCGGGCCATGGGCCAAATTGCCACCCCTAGTTGTAAAGTACAACCCTAATAAAGTAATAAAAATTAATTTTTAAATTGAAATAACATATAAAATATTTAAGTAATTGTTTATTTCCATGAAAGATGGGGAGAATCTCTTCACCAAAATACTTAACCTCATTATGAACCAAAACCTTGATCGATCCCAATCCTCCATTGACCCAGATCCGATAGCCAAGATTTGACCTCTTAAAAATTTAAACAAAAACTCATACCTTAAATCTACTTGCATAATCTGTTTAAGAGAAACTTCGGAGACCCATAACAAAATCTAACCACCACTCATATTGAAAAATACACTTACATCGTCTTTCCTTTTATCTCATCCATTTGACATTATTTGATTTGATGAACACTTCTAGAGCATCAACAAAAGGTTTAAGGTATGTACTATTTTCATGATTATTTAAATATTAGTTATTGACTCATGAGCATGTATTGGTTGATAAATTATAAATCTTATTATTCTTATTATGTATAGGATTCTAATGTTGATAGCTTATTCTATATTTCAGATTCCCTGTGTATATATTGTTATTTCAGTGATTAGTTCTTTACATGTTAAAGACATGCATTCGTACTTAATGTTCAAAAATGATTAAGTAAGTTGGGAGGGAGTTCTCCAGGGTAAAAGACTCAAAAACCCCGGAAAGATCCTCTGTACAGGTGAAGAATGAGAGCCTCTGTATGTTACGATCATGGTGTTATTGCTTGGCAATTTAGTCTGTGTGAATATGTCAGTATATTTTGTATTGGTTGAATCATATTTTAATATCGAAACCCGAGTGAGCGTTTGGCTCATTCGTACATACACCATTTCAGATTTTGTTGATCCTAGTGAGAAAAATGCGGATGAAGAGACTAATTGAAGATTGATTACTATGAGATTTTTATTTTTTTATTATTTTAATGATGTAATGTATTTTAAATATGCATTATTTAATTTTGAATTAATTAAATCTTGAATCTTAGAGTTTTTTGGATTAATTAATAGCACATTTATGATTTTGGTACTTAGAGCAATTGAATTATTTTTACACCACTAATTTTTAAGGTAGATTTTTGGAATATATTTAAAATTTTAAATATAGTAAATATTTCTGAAGCTCTTATTGATGAAAATTAGATTAGTGCCATGCAGGAGGAACTAAGTCAATTTACTAGAAATGATGTTTGGTATTTAGTGCCCAGACCTAAAGATACAAATGTTATAGGCACAAAATGGATTTTCAAAAATAAATCAGATGAAAATAGAATTGTTGTCAGAAACAAAGCCAGACTTGTAGCTCAAGGCTATACTCAAATTGAAGGCATTGATTTTGATGAAACTTTTGCTCATGTTGATAGATTGGAATTCATTCGTATACTGCTTGCTGTTGTTCGTCATTTTAAATTTAAACTTTTTCAGATGGATGTCAAGAGTGCCTTCTTGAATGATGTTCTTCAAGAAGAAGTTTATGTGGAACAACCCAAAGGGTTTGAGGATCCAAAATTTCCTGATCAAGTTTATCGTCTCAAAAAGGCATTGTATGGTTTAAAACAAGCCCCTAGGGCTTGGTATGAGAGATTGACCACTTTTCTGCTTCATCAAGGTTTCATTAGAGGAGAAGTGGACAATACTTTATTTGTTAAAACCATTCAGGGAATTTATGTGATTGCTCAAATCTATATTGATGATATAGTTTTTGGGTCCACATCTATTGATCATGCTCACATGTTTTCAGAACAAATAAAAAAAAGAATTTGAAATGAGCATGGTTGGTGAGCTGAGTTATTTTTTGGGTTTTCAAGTAAAACAGTTGGATGATGGAATTTTTATTTCTCAATCTAAATATAGCAAAGACTTAGTTAAGAAATTTGGTATGGAATCAGCTAAACACCATAGTACTCCCATGAGTACTATTACAAAGCTAAGCAAAGACACTGAAGGAAAGGATGTTGACCAGACCTTATACAGAAGTATGATAGGAAGTTTACTCTATCTCACTGCTAGCCGTCCTGATATTTCCTTTAGTATGGGTGCATGTGCTAGATTTCAAGCTAATCCCAAAGAATCTCATATTCTTGCAGTCAAACGTATCATCAGGTATGTTAGTGGAACTGTGGGATATGGTCTCTGGTATTCTTTTGATACTACTGCAGAACTTGCAGGATATTCTGATGCTAACTGGGCTGGAAATGTTGATGATAGAAAAAGCACTAGTGGTGAGTGTTTTTAGGTTGGGAACAGCCTAGTTAGTTGGCAAAGCAAAAAAAAGAACTGTATTTCTTTATCTACTACTGAAGCCGAGTATATTGCAGCTGGGAGCTATTATACTCAACTGCTATGGATGAAGCAGATGTTGACTTACTATGGGATTAATCAAGGATTGATGACTATATATTGTGATAATACTAGTGCGATAAATATATTCAAAAATCCTGTTCAACACTCTAGAACTAAACATATTGACATTCGTCATCATTTTATAAGAGATCTTGTTGAAGAAAAAATTATCATTTTGGAGCACGTTGCAACTGAAAATCAATTAGTGGATATTTTTACAAAGCCTCTTGATGTCGTTAGATTCGAATTTCTTCATAAATCTATCGATATTAGCTTGATTGATTGATTTTGTAGTTTGTATTTTTTTTGCTTTTATAATAATCTGTTTGATTATAATTGATTTTGAATAATCTAATTACAGACTTGTTTTTGAGTTCATCAAAATCATATGATGGTGAGATATATATATTTTTCTGTGTTTGTAATGATTATTCATTTATACCTTGTCTATGTCAGTGGTTAAAATTATCTCTTGAAATCATGGATTTCACACACTGCACACTGATTGATTTTTCTTCATGGATAGATATGATTTCAGTATTATTTCTAGATCTTATTCTAGGAATGAGGAATAAACATCTACTAGATATGACTTCAAATTAGTAGTGTTCCTGCCTTCAGTTGATTTCGAAAATGCACTATAGTCGACTGTTAGCTTCCTAATGAGAGTTATTATATTAAGGAAACAGCTACCTCCATTCAAGTTAGAGAGTATGCCGTCTGTATGGCCCTGTTCGAAATTGAAATCTGATTCTCATTTGCTGCAGAAACGGGCTACCTACATGGAGAGTGAAAGCTACCTATATTCAAAGTGAATAAAAAGGGTGTAAAAGACAATCAATTTGCTAGAAAAATTCTTATCCATCAGCAAATACCCATATACATGAGCGTATGTGAGAACCCTTAATAGCTCTAATGAGGATTTCATGTCTGGATACAAGATACCTCTGGAATTTCTAGAATTTGATATATGGAATATTACTGACATTAATTATTCTATCTTGTGTCGATTATGATTTCATCATTGTACATTATACTGGCTGTCAAGAGCAATGATTTTATTACTTTTTTTGACTAAGTATTTTTTATTAAACTGACGAATAAGAATCTCTATATACATATCTTGATCTAGTTAAAATTTTAACTTTCACAAGTTCTGTATTTCATGGTAATTTTTGTCAGTATTATATGAATTATTAATTGTCGATGATATTACAGGATATGTATTGTTGGTCGAATGTGCAGGGAACAGATCAAAAGCCATTACACTATATCTATTCGATTATCTCCAAGAGAGTTTGAGATAGTGAGTGAATCATGTAAGAGGGTGGGATTGTATTTTCTATTTTTTACCTTATTTATGATTAAATATTTTTTGTCACGGAATTGCCAAAGGGGGATATTGTAAGGAATATTTTCATATTCAATTTGGCAAAGATTCCGTTTGACATAAAAACATTATTATAACCGTTCCTACGACCACAAGTGTAGAGTAAAGATGTCGTGGTACGCGTACTTCGCCAACTACATGAAGACTAAAAGACAGAGATAGCAAGAATCAGACGGTTGACGACAGGAGTCATCTGAGTAACTGCCGATTTGTCAGTTAACAATCGTGTATGCTCGATTAGGAAGGTATGTGACTTAGTGGCCATAGGAGTTGATTAAAATGAACAAAATATACTGGTCAGACTTAGTCATTGGACAGACCCGAGTCAAAGTCAATTTTATTGACTAGTGAGAAAGTCCAATCGATTGGACATGTGTCCCCAATCGATTGGACATAGCCCAATCGATTGGACACTACGAAGCATAAACATAATGGAGCCCAATCGATTGGAGTCTACGGGACAGAAATCTTTCTCAAATCAATTGCAGACTCTGATTAATCGATTAGAGTCTTCGGGACAAAAAGTTATAAATGTCAAATCGATTGGAGACTCTGATTAATTGATTGGAGCCTTCGAGACAGAAAGTTATAAATGTCAAATCGATTGGAAATCCCTGTGCAATTGATTGGTGCCTTCGAAACAGAAAACTTATTGAGCCCAATCGATTGGACACTTGTCCCCAATCGATTGGACATGGCCCAATCGATTGGACCAAGTGTACAATCGATTGGACTTTGAACAGAATCGGTTATATCATATCCAAAATTCATGGTTCCATTATCTCGCGTTCCACACGACTCAGGGTTTTGTATTTTATAAATATACCCCTTCTATGCCTTCTCTAAACACACACAGACACATAGAGTCACTCAATCTTCAAGAGAGAGAAGCAAAGGCTATATTTAGTAGAGTGTCCATTTCGAAGAGCAAGAAGCTTGTTTTCATTCACATCTTGTGAGCTTGTTCTCTTCTCAATCAAAACCAATAGCTTGATCATTACTCAGCCTAGGTTTTCTAATTCTATACTTAACCTAGTAAGCCTGAGAGTACCAGTGTGACTCAAACACCTTTTGAGCAACTTGGGGTTCAGGGTGTACTGAATCCTTCACCTTTTGTAAAGGCAGGAGTATTGAAAATTAAGATCGAAGGAGCCGGTCGAAAGTAGGTTTGGGGTGTACCAAACTAAACAAGCGGATAAGGCTTTTTGGCTGGAAGGGCACGCGTGGATTCATGGCATTGACTCAAAGGACATGAAAGCATCGGCAGTAGGCCTTGGCTAAGGTTGGATGCTGTATTTGCAACGGTGCTGCATAGATAACCTTTGTTTCATTTAACTTTTAAGTTAGCGATACTTTCCGTCTGGACGTGGTGCCGTAATTTTTTCCTTGGCTAAGGTTTCCACGTAAAAATATATTGTCTTGTGTGATTGTTTGATTGTGTTCTGCATTATATCCTGATTAGATCAAATGAAAAAAAGATAATATACCACGAAGGTATATTTGATTTGAGTCGGTTGTGATAATTCTTTTTCAAACAACCAAGGCATGAGATTTTATCCCCATACCATAGACTAGTAAAACTGTATAGGTAATTAATTTTTAAATACCTAATCAACCCCCCTTCTAGGTATATTGAGTTAAAGAGAACGGACCGGTGGAATTTCAAAATATGGTAAGTAAATATCAATAGACTCTTCACGTTATAACTATGGAATTTTGGTTACATATTTAATCGGTTGTTTTCTTGAAATGAATTTACATTGAAATTTAAACCACACCTCACTACTGGGCTTGTAATGACCCAGATTAATCAGAGGACACATGGCGTATTTTTTATCACTCTTTTGTGAATCAACTTTAAATCATTATTTTACCTCTATTGTATCTAATTGCAGCTAATAAATGATGTAGAATAGCTTAATATAATTGTCACGCTCCGAATCCGAATACCTAGATACGACCCAAAAATCCATGGATCGACCCATACCGGAACCCAGAGGTGATCCATGAATGTCCCTTAGTGGTCCAATTAGGTCAATTAGACTACTAAGGTTCATTCGAAAACTCACTAAGTAAAAAAAAGAATTATAGATGTAGAAAACAAATAATTCAAATAATTCATAATTTAAATAATTCAATCAATCAAATAAATGTGGGGAAAAGAGGGTGAGAACATGCTCTCAATCAAAGGACTACATGCCCGTAAAAATAAATAAGTAATGTTTTAGAACAATCGAAATAAAGTTTTCTAAAGTGTGGGATCGACTCCCAAATCCTCGCCGATCTCCTAGAATGCACCGGAGTCTTTTGCCTCAAAATCATCTCACGTACCCGGCTCCTCAAAATCTGAAAATGGTATCGGTGTAGCACCGTGAGCCGAGGCCCAGTAATACAACAGTGTGCATAATATGATGCCATACTATACAAGTTTTTAACCAAGGTATGCATCTCAATCATATAATAAGGATGACATGAATATGAGGGTGAATGCAAGTGAGTACGGGATGCAAATGCAACTAGTACTCATAACCACATAGGGTCTCCATCTCCTTTCCGCACTGGGAGCGGTCTCATCGATCCATCTGCAGGATATAATAACGTTTGGGGCCTTTCACCATAGGGTACGGAACCCTGATTAATTAATAAAACCAATATAAACATATATAATATACTTCAACCCCGTTCCCTTATGCACCCCTTATATGAAATGACGTGATGATCATGGTATGACAACAAGATGGTACTAGGGTTACATGGCATAGCACACATGTATTTAACATTTAAATAAGAATATAAAATGAATAGATGATTATCAAAAGTAATAACATGGGGAACGAATTAGCGTTAAACATGAATAACATGTAACAATCATCGAAAGTCATGATCAACACGGATGAACAATATAAGTGAGAATCATAAGAGAATTCAACACACTATTGTCGAATCCTATGAGGGATCCATGACACAAGGTCGAACCCTAAAGAGGGATCCAAGACACTTGGCCGAACCCTATGAGAGATCCAAGACACATGGGTGGGATCCCCATGCATACAAGTAAGGTTAAACCATCTAGGGTTTAGTCAAACAACAAGGGATAAACCCCTTAATAGTCAATAAGTTATGACCGAACCACTAATAATTAATAGGTTTTCTATAAAAAAAGAAATATACTGCTTTGTAAAAATCATAACTAAATAAATATTAATTAAAAAAATATAAACTCAATGTATTTAAAAACTAGATTTATAGAGGTTTTTAAGAAAAATAAATAAAAAAATATTCAGATTAAAAATATAGGTCGAAACCCTTAATTAAGTGGACCGGACAGAATCTGGAATTCTATGTTTTACAGAAAAGTCCCGCACATTTAAAAAATCATAACTTAATCAATACAAATCGAAAAAATACAAACTCAAATATTATAGCAACTAGATTTATAGAGGTATTTAGAAAAAATAAATAGAAAAATATTCAGATTCAAAATATGGGTCGAAACCCTTAATTAATTGGGCCGGATAGAATCTGAAATTCTAGGTTTTATAGAAAAGTCTAACACATTTGAAAAATCATAACTTAATCAATACAAATCAGAAAAATACAAACTCAAAGGTTCTAAAAACTAGATTGATAGTATTTATAAAAATAATTAAAAAAATATTTAGATTAAAGATATAGATCGAAATTTCAAGTGAAGTGGACCGTGTAAAATCTAGAATTCTGGGTTTTATAGAAAAGTCCAGCACGTTTGAAAAATCATAACTTAATCAATATAAATCAGAAAAATACAAACTCAAAGGTTCTAGAAACTAGATTGATAGAGGTATCTATGAAAAATAATTATAAAAATATTTAGGTTAAAAATATAAATCAAAATCCCAAGTGATGTAGACCGTATAAAAACTAAAATTATGGATTATTTTGTAAAGTTTAACAACTTAAAAAAATTAGAATTAAATAAATATAAATCAGAAAAATACAAACTAAACGGTTTTGGAAAATAGATTCATAAAGGTATTTAGGAAAAATAATTATAAAAATATTTAAATCATAAAAATACAACAAAAATGATAAAGAACATAGTCATCCTTTATAGGTGTAAAAGAAACCATGGCCAAACCCATCATGGTGGCCCAAAATAGAGATCAACCCAATAAGAATAAAGTAAATATTGTTGAAATTAATTTATAATGAGTATCAACCATTATTTAATGAAAGAGAAACAAAATCTTGAAGAAAAACAAGTATAGGATGGATCAAACACACTTACCTCAATGTTTCTTGAACTTTAATGAAAATCAAAAGTTTCTTCAAATTTAAAAGTCGTCGGATCGTCATCTCCTAAGAGTATGTTCTTCTAATCGGAGTCTCCGTTAATTCTCCCTTCTTGCTCGAGTGCGATCGGTGCCCGGATGAAGGTTTAATGAAGATTTCTCTATTCTTCAATGGAGTTGGGTTTGTGAAAACTTCTAAAGCTTTAGGATTTTCATAAATAGGTTTAGGGAAGGATTAGGGTTTTTATTTTAGTGGAATTCGTAATTATCAAAGGGATGACTATTTCAACCCTCAAAAACTTATATTTTACATTACTAATGGGTTAGAAATTGGCCCAAGGCCTATATACATCAATAGGCTTCATTTAAGAATATTATTAAGCCCAAAAGACATCTAGATTGGCCATACGGGCCCACCCAACAATCATAACATAAATAATTATAAATTAATTTAATTAAACTATATTATATAATTTAAAAGTTCATACAATAAGGTATTGACACATGGCACACACATAAATCACATAAAATAGTCTAAATATATAAAAATCACAAAAAAGTTCAAAGCCTCGAAAAAGTGTCAAGATGACCTCGGAATGACCCGAAAAGTGATTCGTAGGTCTCACACTCTTATTAAATAAATAAAATATAATTAAATATTAATTTTGAAATATATAAGAATTGTAGAAAAGTTTAAAAAATTATAAAATACTATTTTGTCAAAATCTCCCAAAATCTTCGATAAGAGTTTTTATACCTCAGAAAAGGTTCCAAATTTCACAGGTAAGTTGCTAAGGATAAAATAGGAATATTTTTGGTGTCTCGGGCCCACAAAATAATTTTTTTATAAAAGTTCTAGAATGTTAGCTTGGGAAAGAAAAAGTACCCTACACGTTATGGTCCATTATTTTTAGCAAGAATTTAGCTCTAAAGAACGAGTTTCAAAAATAGCAAGTTTTCAAAATTGTCAGAATGAAACCAAATTAAATACACATACTCATACATTATATTAAACCATAAAAATAATAATAGAAGTCTAAAAGAGGTTTAGGTTTGGTGAATTTACCATAATACCCTAGAACGAAAGTTCAGGGTATTACAATAATTATCTGATAATTCTATGAATTTTCGATAATTTCTGAATTTTTGGTATTTTAACACTATTCAAGGGGTACCACACTATACACTTATGGGACCAAAAAATTATTATGTCAAAATCTGAACCATAAACCCAAAAACATATTCTAGCCCCTGCCGCGCGCGTATTTAGTACTTAATAAGTAACTAGGAATTATTCTAACAAAATATCTAGGATGCATGTTATTAACTTGGGTACTAATGCACCATAATATACTCCTAGATATTTTATAAATATCAGGCCTGACTTGTATTGATTTAGGTGTTAATAGACACACCATAGCCATTACGAGTATACACACTATAATAACCTAAATATCAAGCCTGACTTGTATTGACTTAGGTGTTAATAGACACACCATAGCCATTACGAGTATACACACTATAATAACTTAAATATCAGGCCTGACTTATATTGACTTAGGTGTTAATAAATACACTATAATCATTATTATTTTACACACAATTATAACCTTAATATCAGGCCTGACTTACACTGACTTGAGTGTAAGTTTATATACTCTAGTCAAGGGCTTGAAACTCTATAAATAGGAGAGGAGGGCTTAACTCTTTTACTACTTTAATACTTAGTATTGAAATACCTATAGAGAGAAAGGTAAAAAAAAGAAAGACACCCTAGAGAGAGAAACTGATAATAAAGAGGGAAAGAGAAGGAATTACAAGGAACTCCAAGAGAGGAAACTGCTCTTCTTGGGAAGGAGATTAACATACTAGAAGAAGAACATAATCAGAGAAAAACATTAAGTACATCCTTCCCCTCTTTGTGAAATGTATTTTTAAAATGCATGTTTTATCTTATTTTCCTCTTTTCAAAAACATGAAGTTAATTTATAGTTGTGTTAACCTTAGAAATATAAAGAAGTGATATCTTTGTTTTATTTTAAAGCAAGCATGTGTATTCTTTGTGAATTTCTTCATTAAAAAATATGTATATTCCTTTTCTTTTATATTCATAGAAGATGGTTGATTTTGGATGGTTACATCCATAAAAATGGGGTTGTTTTGGGTGATATATAACCCATAAAAATATACTGAGTTTTGGGTTGTAACACTCATAAACGAAGACTGGTTTTAGGTGGGTTGTAACCCATATTTTAGACCATGAGGCATTTTGAGAAAATGGACCCTAAGGACCCTAGTAATTGGACCTTAAGGACCATAAAAGAGATTTACTTCGATATTGGGGTTCACAAGAGATGTGAATTTGCGTCAATAATCGAATGGAAAATGTACATCCTACTTGTAGGATCCCTTGAGTAGTATACCTTAAAGATACTATTAAGTTTTACTTAAAACGCAAAGATGATCAGAATATATGGTATGGGCGCCAATACGTTTACGTAATCCCCTGGGTTATTCATTCCCTAAAGGTACGGGCGCTATTATATTTATGTATTCCCCTAGGTTATTTAGTCCCTAAAGGTATGGGCGCTATTGCATTTATGTAATCCCCAAGGTATTTATACCTAAAAGGAATTAGGGCATTCAGAGAGATGATACCTAACGAAACAATCAGTTGTGCATGCACTTCTAAGAAATCTATTTATAGGCTAAACGTGGGATAAGAGGTGTTGGTACCGTGCACTATAAATCGGTATCCCTAGTTTGACCGACCCAGTGATTTAGGGTCACATATACTATGATGCTCATGAGACTGACCATACTTCAATGGATTGATTTTACGGTGTCTTAAGAAAAAGAAAAAGATGTTACATTTATGAGTTTATTGATATTAAATAACTGATTTTCATTAAACTATGGTTTCAAATGAGATAAATTGTGAATTATTTTCTATACTTGAAATTGTGCTTACAGGGCTTATTAGCTAACGGTACTTTCAATCTTTTATATTGTAGGTCAAGGTAAGGCGAATGCTTGAGATTGGTACTCTCAGTTCTAGATGCAACGAATGAGATAGGGGATATCTGCTTTTGTAGGCGTAGATTTCTTTTCTGTATGTAGTATGGAGGTCTTTTTGTGTATTAGGTTAGATAATGGTATTCACGTTTATGTATGAATGGTGGAACCGTGATATGTAATATTTTGTAGTTCGAGAAGAGAAGTTCTCTCTTGATATATGTGATGGATGTTTTGTAGTTTGTTACCTGTATTTTAATTATTGTGAAATGAATCTTAATGACAACTTTCTTGAGGCCATTCCGAGAATGTGATACTCACAAGGGGAGGAATCCTATGACTTAACAAGTGTTTCAAAATAAATGAAAATGAAAAATTACTAGTGTATTTCCACTGCACTAAGTAATATGTTTTGAGTCACCGTGTGCATATAGTATTTTACCCACACGTTGCACCTCGAGATGCTTGAAAGATTGAGATGATCGTATAACGGATTTGGGGGCGTGACAGCTTGGTATCAGAGCTATAGGTTACTAATTCTCAGAACTTAGTAAGTTAACAGAACTAAATAATGAGTTTTTTTATATATAGAATCACTTTTAAACTAATTAAAGATCATAATTGAATTTTTTTAATTGAAGAACTAATAAAGATAATGGAACTGCATAATATACTTGTTTCCCTTGATCTTATTTCTCATAACTTTTTGGTTCTCACTTCTATCTAATCCTTCTTTTTTATGAAAGATGGTGAAGAAAGTGAAGACACGTGTGTCTACCCCAGCCACCGTAGTAGAATCCCAGCTAGCTGGTATTTATACAGCACTAGATAGTATTACTGCAGCACTGGACCATCATGTCCAGGAGGTCAAGGCTGAACCTGCCCATGGACAACAAGATGGTACTCTACGTGAGTTTCAACGTTTGAAAGCACCAATATTCAAAGGGCTACCCGACCCTATGATGGCTGAGAGATGGCTAAAGGCCGTCGAAAAGACCTTTTAAGGCTATGCGATGCCTGAAGGATAGGAAGGTGGAGCTAACTGTCTTCATACTAGAAGACGAGGCGAGCAACTGGTGGGAATTTGTAGTGAGTTCCTAGAGAGAGGATGAGGAGATTTCGTGGCCACGTTTTCGGGAGTTGTTTTTAGAGAAGTACTTCCCAAAGACAATGCGAGATCAGATGGAGATAAAGTTTTTGGGATTGGTGCAGGGGACATCAACTGTTGCTCATTATGCAGCAGTGTTTGATAGGCTTTCCCGATATGCACCCCATATCATCTCTATTGATGAGAGGAGGGCAAAGAGGTTCCAGGCAGGCCTTCGACCTGTGATCAGGAGGTTAGTAGTGGGCCACATGCTGCGAATGTATTCATCTGGAGTAGACATGGCTTTGGCATTGGAGAGGGACAATAGCGAGTTCCTGAAAGATTGGGTTGATCTGAAAGGGAAGGGAAGAGCTGTGGCCACAGGTACTCAGAGTGTACGAGCATTTACGAATAAACAAAAAGTAGTGAACCCATACACTCCCACTCAGTTGAATCAGTTAGCTACACCAGCTCAAACTGTCCGACCCAACACGCAGTGCTACGTTTGAAAGGAATATGGACACATTGTGAGGTCTTGTCCTCGAGGTTTCCTTCAAAGGCAGCTAAGTGAGGTGAAGAAGCCCAGTGTTCCAAGCAGAGTTTATGCCTTGACACAGTAGGATGCGAGTGCGCCCAAAAATGTGGTAGAAGGTACTCTTCTAATCTCACAGTATGTTAAAGTGTTGATTGATTCGGGTTAAACCCATTCTTTTGTATCTATTACGTTTGCATATGCTTTGGGCTTTGAATTTGAGTCATTAGACTTTACGCTTACTGTATCTACACCTCTCAGAGGGAAATGTATTGTCACGCCCCGAATCCGGATACCCAGATACGACCCAAAAATCTGTGGATCGACCCGTACCCGAACCCAGAGGTGATCCATGAATGTCCCCTAGTGGTCCAATTAGGTCAATTAGACTACTAAGGTCCATTCGAAAACCCACTAAGAAAAAAAGAAAAGATGTAGAAAATAATTAATTCAAATAATTCAATCAATCAACTAAATGTAGAGAGATGGAAGTGAGAACATGCTCTCAATCAAAGGCTTACATGCCCATGAAAATAAATAAATAATGTTATAAAATAATCAAATACAACTTTCTAAAGTGTGGGATCGACTCCCAAATCCTCGCCGATCTCCTCGAATGCACCGGAGTCTTTCGTCTCAAAATCATCTCACGTACCCGGCTCCTCAAAATCTGAAAATGGTATCGGTGTAGCACCGTGAGCCGAGGCCCAGTAATACAACAGTGTGCATGGTATGATATAATACTATACAAGTTTTTTTAATCAAGGTATGCATCTCAATCGTATAATAAGGATAACATGAATACGATGATGAATGCAAGTGAGTACGGGATGCAAATGCAACTAGTACCCATAACCACATAGGGTCTCCATCTCCTTCCCGCACTGGGAGCGGTCTCATTGACCCATCTGCAGGATATAATAACGTCTGGGGCCTTTCACCCTAGGGTACCGAACCCTGATTAATTGATAAAACCAATATAAACGTATATAATATACTTCAACCCCGTTCCCTTATGCACCCCTTATATGAAATGACGTGATGATCATGGTATGACAACAAGATGTACTAGGGTTACATGACATAAGCACACATGTATTTAACATTTAAATAAAAATATAAAATGAACCAATGATCATTAAGAGTAATAATATGGGAACGAATTAGGGTTAACCATGAATAACATGTAACAATCACCGAAGGTCACGATCAACACAGATGAATAATATAAGTGGAAATCACAAGACAATCCAACACACCATGGCCGAACCCTATGAGGGATCCATGACACAAGGTCGAACCCTAAAGAGGGATCCAAGACGCTTGGCCGAACCCTATGAGGGATCCAAGACATATGGGTGGGATCCCCATGCATACAAGTATAGGTCGAACCATCTAGGTATAATAGTCAATAAGACATGACCAAATATCACAATCAACATCGATGAATAATATAAGTGAAAATCGCAAGAGAATCCAACACGCCATGGCCGAACTCTATGAGGGATCCATGACACAAGGTCGAACCCTAAAGAGGGATCCAAGACACTTGGCCGAACCCTATTAGAGATCCAATACAAATGGGTGGGATCCCCATGCATACAGGTATAGGTCAAACCATTTAGGGTTTAGTCAAACAACAAGGTTAAAACCTTAATAGTTAATAATCATGATCGAACCACGAACAATTAATAGGTTTTTTTACAAAAAAAATATACTGCATTATAAAAATCATAACTAAATAAATATGAATTAGAAAAATATAAACTCAATAGATTTAAAAACTAGATTCACAGAGGTTTTAGGAAAAATAAATAAAAAAATATTCAGATTTAAAATATAGGCCAAAACTCTTAATTAATTGGGCCGGACTGAATCTGGGTTACAGAAAAGTCCCGCATATTTGAAAAATCATAACTTAATCAATATAAATCAGAAAAATATAAAATCAAATGTTATAGAAACTAGATTTAAGGAGGTATTTAGGAAAAAGAAATAGAAAAATATTTAGACTCAAAATATGGGTCGAAACCCTTAACGAAGTGGGTCGGACAGAATCTGGGATTCTGGATTTTACAGAAAAATCTAGCACATTTAAAAAATCATAACTTAATCAATACAAATCGGAAAAATACAAACTCAAAGGTTCTAGAAACTAAATTGATAGAGATATCTATGAAAAATAATTAGAAAAATATTTAGGTTAAAAATATAGATCGAAATCTCAAGTGAAGTGGACCGTATAAAATCTGGAATTCTAGGTTTTACAGAAAAATCCAGCATATTTGAAAAATCATAACTTAATCAATACAAATCAAAAAAATATAAACTCAAAGGTTCTAGAAACTAAATTGATAGAGGTATCTATGAAAAATAATTAGAAAAATATTTAGGTTAAAAATATAGATCGAAATCTCAAGTGAAGTGGACCGTGTAAAATCTGAAATTCTGGATTTTTTTGTAAAGTCCAACAACTTAGAAAAATCATAACTTAATCAATACAAATCAGAAAAATACAAACTCAAAGGTTCTAGAAACTAGATTTATAGAGGTATTAAAAATATAGATCAAAATCCCAAGTGAAGTGGATCGTGTAAAATCTAAAATTCTGGGTTATTTTGTAAAGTCCAACAAATTAAAAAAATCATAACTTAATCAATACAAATCAGAAAAATACAAACTAAACGGTTTTGGAAAATAGATTCATAGAGGTATTTAAAAAAAATAATTATAAAAATATTTAAATTATAAAAATATAACGCAAATGATAAAGAACATAATCATCCGTTATAGGTACAAAATAGACCATGGCCCAACCCATCATGGTGGCCCAAAATAAAGATCAACCCAATAAGAATAAAATAAATATTGTTGAAATTAGTTTATAATGAGTATCAACCATTATCTAATGAAAGAGAAATAAAATCTTGAAGAAAAACAAGTATAGGATGGATCAAGCGCACTTACCTCAAGGTTTCTTAAACTTTAATGAAAATCAAAAGTTTATTCAAATTTGAAAGTCGTCGGATCGTCCTCTCCTCGGAGTATGTTCTTCTAATCGGAGTCCCCGTCAATTCTCCCTTCTTGCTCGAGTGCGATCGGTGCCCGGATGAAGGTTTAATGGAGCTTGCTCTATTCTTCAATAGAGTTGGGTTTGTGAAAGCTTCCAAAGCTTTAGGATTTTCATAAATAGGTTTAGGGAAGGATTAGGGTTTCAATTTTGTTGAAATTCGTAACTAGCAAAGGGATGACTTTTTCAACCCTCAAAAACTTATATTTTACACTATTAATGGGTTAGAAATGGGCCCAAGGCCCATACACATCAACTAGGCTTTATTTAAGAATATTATTAAGCCCAAAAGGTATCTAGATTGGCTATACGGGCCCACCCAATAATCATAACACAAATAATTATAAATTAATTCAATCAAACTATATTATATAATTTAAAAGTCCATACAATAAGGTATTGACACATGTCACACACACAAATCATAAAAACGTTCAAAACCCGAAAAAAGTGTCAAATGACATTGGAATGACCCAAAAGTGATTCGTGGGTCCCACGCTCCTATTAAATAAATAAAATATAATTAAATATTAATTTTTGAAAATATAAGAATTGTGAGAAAGTTCAAAATTTACGAAAATACTATTTTTGTCAAAATCTCCTGAAATCTCCCGCTAGGGTTTTCATGTATCAGGAAAGGTTCCAAATTTCACAGATAAGTTAGTAATGATAAAATAGAAATATTTTTGGTGTCTTGGGCCCACAAAATAATTTTTTTATAAAAGTTCTGGATTGTTAGCTGCGGAAAGAAAAAGTCCCCTGCAAGTTATGGTTCATTATTTTTAGCAAGAAATTTAACCATAAAGATCGAGTTTCAAAAATAGCAGGTTTTTCAAAGTTGTCAGAATAAAACCAAATTAAACATACATATTCAAGCATGATATAAAATAATAAAAATAATAATAATAGTCTAAAAAAGTTTCAGGTTTTCATTCTTAGGTGAATTTACTATAATACCCTGAACTTTCAAATGTGTAAGAATTATTTGATTCAGATAGGGGATCATGATTTGACTTCTGACTTGATCCTATTAGAGATGACGGATTTTGACATTATTCTCAGGATGGACTGGTTGTCAGCATATCATGCGACAGTGGATTGTTATGCGAAGAGGGTGACGTTCCAAATACCGGGACAATCTCCTTTCTAGTTTGTGGGTGCGAAATTGTCACCCCATGCATCAGTAGTATCGGCCTTACGTGTTTATAAGAAACATCAGGTCGATTGTACTAGTTTCCTTGCCTTTCTAGAGGGGGAAGAGAGCAAGAGGTTACAGGTGGAGCAGATTCCTGTAGTTAGTGAGTTCATAAAAATATCTTTCCAGAGGACCTACTAGGATTGCCTCCAAAGAAAAAAGTTGAGTTTTCCATTGAGCTTATGCCAAGGACTTCACCTATTTCCAAGGCGCCATACAGAATAGCACCTGCAGAGCTCAAGGAATTGAAGGTTTAGGTGGAAGACTTAGGAACTAAGGGCTTCATAAGACCATGTGTCTCCCCTTGGGGCGCTCCGGTCCTGTTCGTGAAGAAGAAAGACGGTTCCCTGAGGATGTGCATTGACTACAGACAAATCAACAAGGTCACAGTGAAGAATAAATACATTTTGCCACGGATTGATGATCTGTTTGACCAGTTGAGGGGAGCCCATTACTTTTTGAAGATAGACTTGAGGTCTGGGTATCATCAGCTCAGAGTGAAAGATGAGGATATCTCAGAGACGACATTTCAGACACGGTATGGCTATTATGAATTTCTAGTCATGCCATTCTGATTGACGAATGCTCCAGCTGCATTCATGGATTTGATGAACCGGATCTTCCGATTGTACCTTGATCAGTTCATCATTATCTTTATTGATGATATCCTGATCTACTCACGGACTCAAGAAGAGCACGAACAGCATCTGCGACTAGCTCTACAGACGCTGAGAGATCATCGACTCTATGCCAAGTTCAATAAATGTGAATTCTGGCAAGAGGATGTAAAGTTCTTGGGTCATGTTATTTCTGAGAGGAATCTCAGTTGATCCGTTGAAGGTTGAAGCAGTGTTGAATTGGGAGGCGCCAAGCAGTGTTACTGAAATTTGGAGTTTCCTGGGTTTTGCGGGCTACTATCGGAGGTTCATTGATGGATTCTCCAACATTGCTACTCTGATGAGGGGGGCTTTGTCATTTACAGTGATGCATCATTGAAGGGACTAGGTTGTGTCTTAATGCAAAATAGGAAGGTGATCGATTATGCTTCGAGATAGTTGAAGATTCATGAGCAGAATTACCCTACCCACGACCTTGAGCTTGCAGTAGTTGTCTTTGCACTCAAGATTTGGCGTCATTACCTCTACGGCGAGAAGTTCGAGCTTTACTCTGATCACAAGAGCTTGAAATACATTTTCACTCAGAGGGAGCTGAACATGAGGCATAGACGATGGATGGAGTTCCTGAAGGACTATGACTTCACTCTCTAGTACCACCTAGGCAAGGCCAATGTCGTGGCAGATGCACTAAGCAAAAAACAGAGTGGGACTATATTTTGCCTTTTGGGCCAGGAGGTAGAATGGCCGGATACTGAGAAGGACCGTGAACATCAGATTTCGACACAGTACCCCAGGATCCTTGTCTCACACTTAGTGGTCGAACCCTCTTTGGTTAGAAGGATCATAGAGGCATAGCATGGGAAGGGAGGGTCTAATGCCATCCGCCATACTATCTCGAAAGAGGAGTGGACTTTGCACTCAGATGGCAGTCTAAGGTACCGTGAGAGATTGTGGGTACCTGAAGACAATGATGAGCTAAAACGGGAGATTCTCGATAAGGCTCATTGTACTCGTTACACAATACATCCAGGCAGCTCTAAGATGTACCAAGACTTACGTAGGCAATTTTGGTGGAATAACATGAAAAGGGAGATTGCTCAATATGTGTCGAGATGCCTAACATGTCAACAGATCAAGGTAGAGCATCAGAAACCAGGAGGCACCCTGCAGCCTCTACCTATCCCAGAGTGGAAGTGGGATAATGTGTCAATGGATTTCATGATGGGTCTACCTAAGACTCGTCAGAACCATGACTCCATTTGGGTAATCGTGGACAGGTTGACGAAGTCTGCTCATTTCTTGGCTGTCAGAGCCACTCACAGTGTCGATGATCTGAGCAAATTGTACGTCAAAGAGATTATCAAACTACACAGTATCCCAGTCTCCATTGTGTCAAATAGAGATCCTAAGTTCACCTCGAAGTTCTGGAAGAGTTTTCTGAGTGCCTTCGGGACAAAGTTGAATTTTAGTTCAGCTTTTCACCCTCAAATAGACGGACAGACAGAGCGAGTGAATTAAATCTTGGAAGATTTACTCAGAGCTTGTTTAATGGACTTCAAGGGCAATTGGGAGGATCACTTGCGGCTTGTGGAGTTTACATACAACAATAGCCATCAGTCGAGCATCGGCATTAGTCGAGATCTACAAGGCTTTGTATGGAAGGCCTTGTAGATCTCCCGTGTTCTGGACAAAGGTTGGAGAAAGAAGCTTGCTTGGTCCTGAGGTGGTGTAGGAGACCACAGAGAAGATCGAGATCATTCGCAGATGTCTCCTTGCAGCACAAAGTCGATAGAAGTCTTATGCTGATCTGCATCGACGTAAGCTTGAGTTCTCCATCGGCAACTATGTCTTTTTGAAGGTATCTCCGATCAGAGGAGTGATGAGGTTTAGCAAGAAAGGGAAACTAGCACCGAGATTTATTGGGCCTTTCTTGATCCTTGATAAGATTGGTGAGGTTGCCTATCGCTTAGCTTTGCCCACGAAGTTGTCTGGAGTACATGATGTGTTCCACGTCTCGATGCTTCGCAAGTATGAACCAGATCCATCTCACGTGTTAGATTGAAAATCCTTAGACCTCAAAGAGGATGTCTCATACATTGAGCAACTTATTTATATCCTCATCAGGAAAGAACAGATCCTATGCAATAAGGTGATACCCTTGGTGAAGATGCCTCTTGGGAACGGGAAGTAGATGTCAGAGAGAAATATTCATATCTTTCCGTCGACTAAGAATGTCTAATTTCGTGGACAAAATTTCTTTTAAGGAGGGTAGGATTGAATGACCCAGATTGATTAGAGGACACGTGGCGTATTTCTGATCATTCTTTTGTGAATCTACTTTAAATCACTATTTTACCTCTACTGTATCTAATTGCTGCTAATAAATGATGTAAAATAGCTTAATATAATTATCTGATAATTCTATGAATTTTTGATAATTTTGGGATCTTTGGTATTTTAACACTATTCATGGGGTACCGTACTATACACTTATGGGACCAAAAAATTATTATGTCAAAATCTAAACCATAAACCCGAAAAACATATTCTGGCCCTTGCCACGTGTGTATTTAGTACTTAATAAGTAACTAAAAATTATTCTCACAAAATATCGAGGATGCATGTTATTAACTTGGGTACTAATGCACCATAATATAACTCCTAGATATTTTATAAATATCAGGCCTGACTTGTATTGACTTAGGTGTTAATAGACACACCATAGCCATTACGAGTATACACATTATAATAACCTAAATATCAGGCCTGACTTGTATTGACTTAGGTGTTAATAGACACATCATAGTCATTACGAGTATACACATTATAATAACCTAAATATCAGGCCTGACTTGTATTGACTTAGGTGTTAATAAATACACCATAGTCATTATTACTTTACATATAATTATAACCTTAATATCAGGCCTGACTTACACTGACTTGAGTGTAAGTTTATATACTCTAGTCAAGGGCTTGAAACTCTATAAATATGAGAGGAAGGCTTAACTCTTTTACTACTTTAATACTTAGTATTGAAATACCTAGAAAGAGAAAGGTAAGAAAGAGAAAGACACCTTAGAGAGAGAAACTGATAATAGAGAGGGAAAGAGAAAGAATTGCAAGGAACTCTAAGAGAGGAAACTGTTCCTCATGGAAAGGAGATTAACATACTAGAAGAAGAAGAGAATCAGAGAAAAACAATAAGTACATCATTCCCCTCTTTGTGAAATGCATCTTTAAAATGCATGTTTTCTATTGTTTTCCTCTTTTCAAAAGCATGAAGTTAATTTATAGTTGTGTTAACCTTAGAAATATAAAGAAGTGATATCTTTGTTTTGTTTTAAAGCAAGCATGTGTATTCTTTGTGAATTTCTTCATTAAAAAATATGTATATTCCTTTTCTTTTATATTCATAAAAGATGGTTGATTTTGGATGGTTACATCCATAAAAATGGGGTTGTTTTGGGTGATATATAACCCATAAAAAGATGTTGATTTTTGGGTTGCAACACCTATAAATGAAGACTGGTTTTAGGTGGGTTGTAACCCATACTTTAGACCGTGAGGCATTTTGAGAAAATGGTCCCTAAGGACCCTAGTAATTGGACCTTAAGGACCCTAAAAGAGATTTACTTCAATATTGGGGTTCACAAGAGATGTGAATTTGAGCCAATAATCGAATTGAAAAGGTACATCCTACTTGTAGGATTCCTTGAGTAGTAAACCTTAAAGATAATATTAAGTTTTACTTAAAAGGCAAAGATGATCAGAGTATATGTATGGGCGCCATTACGTTTATGTAATCCCCTGGGTTATTCATTCCTTAAAGATACGAGTGCTATTACATTTACGTACTCCCCTAGGTTATTCAGGCCCTAAAGGTATGGACGCTATTGCATTTATGTAATCCCCAGGATATTTATACTTAAAAGGAGTTAGGGCATTCGGAGAGAAGATACATAATGAAACAACCAGTTGTGCATGCACTTCTAGGGAGTCTATTTTAGGCTAAACGTGGGATAAGAGGTGTTGGTACCATGCACTATAAATCGGTATTCGTGGTCTGACCGACCCTGTGGTCACATATACTATGATGTCATGAGACTGACCATACTTCAATGGATTGATTTTACGGTGTTTTAAAAAAAAGTAAAAGATGTTACATTTATGAGTTTATTGATATTAAACAACTGATTTTTATTAAACTATGGTTTCAAATGAGATAAATTGTGAATTATTTTCTACACTTGAAATTGTGCTTACAGGGCTTATTAGCTCACGGTACTTTCAATCTATTATATTGTAGGTCAAGGTACGACGAATGCTTGAGATTGGTACTCTCAGTTCTATTTGCAATGAATGAGATAGGGGATATCTACTTTTGTAGACGTAGATTTCTCTTTTGCATGTAGTATGGAGATCTTTTTGTGTATTGGGTTACATAATGGTATTCATGTTTATGTATGAATGGTGGAACCGTGATATGTAATACTTTGTAGTTCGAGAAGAGAAGTTTTCTCTTGATATATGTGATGGATGTTTTGTAGTTTGTTACCTGTATTTTAATTATGGTGAAATGAATCTTAATGACGACTTTCTTGAGGCCATTCTCACTACCAAAAAAAGGGTTTTTCCCGGCGGTTTTGAGCCGCTGCACAAGCCGCCGTAAATTTCCCGACGGCATAGATAAAAGTCCAATGCCGGCAGTTTACTAACCGCCGAGGAAATCCAAACACCGTCACTTATAATCCGCCGGTATATTAGTTTTAGCGGCGGATTATAACCGTCGATATAGTCATTCCCGACGGCTGTATAAAACGCCGGTGTTGACCTTTAACCTACGCCGTCAGAAAATTTTCAGCGGATATGCGTCGGTCTATAGCCATCGGTGAAAATTTAACACTGGCAGTTTTGAACCGCCGGTGAATCTAGTCGAAATTACAAAAAAAAAAAATGATATTTTAGAATGTAATTTTAAAAAAAAAAAATATTCTATTGATGTTTTTTTACCCAACCTAATAAAACAAACAAAAACTGACACAATTGATGAATAACAAACAAAATATTCCATTGACTTCCATGACAACTAACTTAAATCATTTGCCCATTATTATAATTATAATTCTCAAATAGTTCAAAGAAAAATTACATAGCATAATCGATTAAAAGGAAAAGAAGTTGGAGCTTAATATGATGGTGTGCGCACAAAAGAATTATTTGTTTTTTGATTAAGTCTGACAAGAAGCATATCTTATACACTGATTTGGCAAAAAAGAGAAACTTTAACTTGTGAAAGAACTGAATCTTGTACTGGATCATAGTCCTTGGAAGGAATCTCCAAGATTGTTGGAATCTGCTTGTTGTAACTATCAACTAGGAACCTTATAATGTTTGCAACCTGAAAAAGAAAACACATTCAAATTAGTATTTTTAAAACAGTATCACTCAGATTTTGACCAAATATCTAACGTTTCCACATATGCTAGCCTTATTCAAACTAAAACAGATGGAACTCATTCAAAGACTAATAAGATTACAAACGAACATGACGAGGCTGAGAGACAAAGTGTGCTTAGGCCTTGTGTTGTTTTTGAACAAGTGGTTTTCTGAAAAATAACATTCCACAAAAAATCAAGTTGGTGCACTGCAAATGTTGTTAAGTACCAATTCTAAAGATTCTTACTTTGAAGGAAGGCAAACAAGAACTGAAAGCACGAACTGTCGCCCTCTCATTTAAGTATCAATTCTTAAGTTTTTTAATTTGAAGGCAAACAAGAACTGAAAGTATAAACTGTCACCCTCTCATTTAAGTATCAATTCTTAAGTTTCTTAATTTGAAGGCAAACATTAACAGAAATCATGAAATGTCAAAGAATTATAAGCTCCATCTAATTACATTGCAAACTTTTAGTTCCCATAACACAAGAAGGAACCATATTCCCTTCACAAAAGAAACTATTTCTCTGGAAAGAACTTACTTGGTCACTCTCATTATCCAGAACATTCAATGACATCCTACTAAATATTTTACCCGCACCCAACCTCCTGCTAATGCCACTCTAATACTCTATTCCTGATTCAAAATACTCCTATCAATATCATCCACACATGAAGTTAGAATAAACATTATGTTGAAAACATGTTCTTTTTCCAAACACAAGTGAAAGTTGAATGGGAAGGAGTGTATGCTGCAATATTAGATATGAGAATGGGAGAATTTTTCTTTAATCTTCAACTCTTATGCTTCAAACAACCCAAACGATATCTCGAAGCATGGAAACGAATCAGCCAACCAAGGCACGTGTATTATGGCAAGTAGCTATAGTGTTACGCATAATAGTGTACCTTTTAGTCACTAGAAATAACCTAAATGCAAGGAGCACATCAATTAAAAGTGTCAAATGGAAATGATTCCTATACTCAACCCTCCAGGCAAACACAACAAAACATGAGGAATAATGCACTATGTTATAGCATCCTGTTAGAACTGCCAATGCATCACATGACATTCTAAAATATAGTGCTATTTATTTGGAAATATGGTCAAGGGTATTGAATGAGTGTATAATTAGCTTATGCTACTTGTTTTTGGACCCTTGTGAATATAGATTTGCATATGGCATATCATCACTCACTACCAGTCCACTTGGCATTTGCCATACAATACACATGGCACAAGTGCAAGTAAGCAGGTTGCACCACTCACTAATCCAACCTGGGAGATCTCCAAGACTGAAGTTCCACCCAATTATTGAATCCATGGAGTTGATGCGGTTACAGCTCAAATCTGGAGTTGGAGGTCTCCAATGATTGGAATGCCATTAGTAGGACATTTTTTGAGTCTAGTTAGCCCTGATTGATAATTTAGATTTTCTACTCATAGGAGAAGAGTAAGAAGAAGCATAAAAACACAACAAATTGTTAAAAAAAATACTCAGTACCTGAAACGTTTGCAAGCATACATACCTGAATGGTGTCCAATTGCAGTAGTACACGTTATAATTTCACCAATGACCACCCTTTGCTTCTCATCTTTCTGTATATCAGCAGAGGCAGACTGAATAAGAATAGTTGCTTCTGTGGTTGAAAGGTCCTTCCTTTCTTTCTTTGCTTCCATAGATTTCTTCTATCTTGCCTCTGTTGCTCCCTTATCCTAAGTTGTACTAATAACAGAAAATATTAAAAAGTCATAACCATATCCTTTCCAAGGAACTGATAATGGAAGTGACAATAGGAAAAGCGTTTGATAGTGAAATGAATAGTACCACACACGCAGCAAGACAAATCTTAGTAATATCTTGCGTTTGCAAAAGGAAATGTGAAGGATCAACCAATGAATAAATTATCAGAATCAGAACCTGAAGTAAAGTCACTTTGTCCAACTTTGCTAGAAGTCCCACAGTTACGTTAGGGCCTCTAGCACTATCTTCTATGTAGTTTAGATCTGCCCATATAAAATTTCAAGGTATAGAGTAAAAAGCAATTTAAATTTGTCCGGTTGTTGAAGTGCAAACCTACCCCAACCCCAAGTGTTAGAGTGCGTGTGGCCAGGACTCCACTCCAAAAAGTGGGAGGTTCTGAGTTCAACTCTCCTTGAGGCCACCCCCTGGAAAGAGTAGGGTAATAAGTGGCTCAGTCCACATTAACTCTCTCAGTACACTCCAGCACGTGTGGAAGGGGTGATTATCGTGCCCTGGGGGACTAGTCGGGTGCTCTAAGAGGCCAGGATACCCACTGTTTCAGGAAAAAAAAAGTGCATACCTACATAACAATCCAATGGAAAATATTGAAACCAAAAATAGCAACCAATGAATGATCCGACCTTTATGGTTCTGAAATATATTGGAGTAACATAAAACTCACTCAACAATCAATCGTTAAAGCAATAAGAGCTTTCCATAACAAGCCAGATAGATCTTGGCTGAATGTACGAGCAAAAACGAGATACCACAACATACAGTCCTTAGCATTTCAATGCATATATAGATGTGTATAAAGGTAATGCATTGCTAAAAATTCAGAGATGAGGTGCAAGGAATTTAAAGTGAAATAATATTTTTATTAGATACTGAAATTTCATGTCAATTATTTTGAATAGATATATCAAAGTGGGGGCCCATTAATGATAACAATTTTCAAGTACCAGAAAAGGTTGAACAATCCTCTTTATATCATACATATCACTCAAGTCGTATGCTAATCTTGGCAGTTCTTGACACCATTTGCATTTAGTCAATCAGATTACTCACCATTTGATTCCTGACCTAGATATGAGCTATAGTAGTCAATATTTCATCTTTGTTAAAGTGTAGCACATTCTTGGCCAGATTAGGCTGGCTACACATTTGACGATCGAAACACTATGGGAAACTGGCTTATCTCATATGTAGCATGGACAACATCATAAACCTTATCCCGACCATGAGGGGTTGGCAGCACAAATCCCTTTCCTCCATTCAAACACAAATCAGAACTATATGGATAGATGCACATTCTTTTTAATTTTACTTTGGCATTTGACCGGCAACATAAAATTCATAACCAAACACCTCCTGAAGGATCAAGTATGGGTCTAAGCCATATTAGGTAGTTCTGATACAGTTAACAACCCGACCCGTAATTAGTACTACTATGCGACACAGTAGTACCTGTATCCGATCATACCAAGGTATATCCCTTGAAGATGATGCATCCAAAGATCAGAGTGTCACTGGATTCATTCAACCCGAACAATTTTTGTCACTGGTGAGACCTATCAATGGCCGGGTCCAGCTCCATCTCTTCTAAGCTTCAAGGCTCAGGTAGTTTTAGAAATTATGGGAATCAAATACAACTCATAAACAATTATTCTACTAGGTTCATACACTTTATAAATAAGAACCAGAGTGAGACACGCTTTTACAACTTAGTGTTTTTTTTACTTTCTTCACAACCATTCATCATAATAAAAATAGCAAGGTCTGAATGATTTCTATCGGTGACACACATCAAATAGAAGCATCAAAAGCAAGTAAGGCCATGTGGAGAAAGATGTGTCATAACCTCTTTTGTTGACTTTGTTGTTCTTATAATCTTCCTATCACTTTATGGGACTGGAGTCAAGGATTAAGCAAGGGGTTACCGAACATGAAGATGGAGATTGTGAAATTTACACAATCCTAGGCATCTGATGAATAGTCCTTTTTTTTTAATTGTTGTTCATATATATTTTTCTGACCATCTAAATGAATGTAGTTAATTGGATGATTAAGACCATCTAATGGGTTTATTTTGGAGATGTCCAAAATTCTCAATAATTATGTACAGAATGCAAGTGTTAGAAACCAAAATTCTCAATAATTATGTAACATATATAGAGATAAAATTTCTCTAACAAATTAGAAAGAAAGAAAAATACTTAGTGTTGTCTACCTGAAGGCTTGATTAAAGAGGTCGGCGACCTCGAAGAGTTGATGTTAATCTGCTTAATTGTATGGGCTGCAATAGAAGCAGCAACCAAGAAGCCCAACCTGACTATCACGTAGACAATGTTAGTGGTCATTTTTAAATTACAACTCGTCGACGTTGGTTGCCCATTTCTTACCAACCTAGTATGTGACCATTCAATCCACCAAGCCTGAACAACTTGAACCACAACCAGGACACTCTGGCCACTGGAACTAAAGTTCCGAACACGACGGCAATTGTACACAGACAAGAACCATATTCAACTCTATGTACTGGGGTTGAGCCTAGTTCAATTGTTTCACATTCTGCACTGCAATCGTAATGTCCCGTGTCGGATCTCGGCTTATTTACCAAAAAAATATATATCCAACTCTAAACTTCACCACAGTTCACCAACACACTCTTCTTATCTTTAAATCCCATCAGCAACAACTAATGGTCGATCTTTGGCAAGATCGATCACAATCGATATATATTGTGATGGGTGTACCATTGTAGGGGCTATCAATTTAATTTCCAGATTGAAGAGCAAATGCAACACGTCCATGATAGAGACCCCATAAAATTTCCCCTATTAGCCTCAGGCACCAAGCATGAACAATGGAAAAGGGTTACTAGCCGTATAGTGTATAGTGAATGTCTAACGGCCTTGAAAGCTTGACAAACACAGATCCATTAGTATCCTTGGTAAATCCATGCTTGAATACTAATTCCAAATGGTTCATGTTATAATACAAAACAAGACTTACAATGGATATGAAAAATGTTTAATAACAGGGGCTAGACGTTTTGTGCCCACAATGTTCCCAATACTATATCATTCATGTGGCTCACTTACAAAATGATCTAGATTGTGCAAATTCGTGGGTTACCTCTTGGATGGGCCACATCCAACATCATAACAATTGAGTGATTATGTATGTCAGATCAAGATCTAAAAATTACAATAAAAGTTATCCGGGTGCAAAAATTGAGAATTGAAAAGAGGATTAAGAGTCATGAAAAAAGTAGATCATTTAATGATTTGAACAGGCTGATGATATGCTTTGGACTCTGGCCTCATAGAATCGAGATTGAAAAAATATGGACTAATTTATGCACCGATTAACTCACTCATTACTAGTTTGCATAGATGAGCCACATGAATGCCATACCATCAGGAAAAAATTTATGTCCATCATAGACACTGAGAACATCAGTTAAGAGATGGAGACGGGAATACAATAGATCAAGTAAGGATATAAAAGACACTAAAATAAGACAAGATAAGCAATAAACACTCACAGCTATAGTTCTTCGAAGCTCTTTCTTTTCTTTGTTTGTTAGTTCATCTCCTGTAAGAGCCCTTTTGAGCAACACCAAAGCAGCAACTACATCAATGGCTAAAAGCTGAGTGCCTTGAGGTGTATTACGTCTTATACCGAAATTTCAAAATTAAGAATTGTGAGAAGTGTTAAAAAAGATAAAAATAAGAAATATGAGAAGAGAAATACCTAGTTCTGAACACGTTCATGTAGGTTCCAGAAAACATAAGTCACGATGAAATCCAGACTCCGTCTTTAGATTTCTGAATGAGATCCAGCCACATGCAAAGACAGAAAGAGGGACGATAAGCAACAAAAAACCCTAAAGCAACAAAGGGAATGAGGTACAACCACTTCTTTAGATCTCTCTATCTAAGAAAAAACGGGAGAAAAAACAGAGAAACAAAAGAGATCAAAGAGAGAGGGAATAAGAAACATACCTGAGGATGGGATGTCGTCGAGACACGCACAGACTGAGAGAGAGAGAGCCCTAAAATCTGAATGTATACCAGTGAGTGAGAGAGAGAGAGAGAGAGAGAGAGAGAGAGAGAGCCCTAAATGTTTGGTCTAGGGTTGAGCCAAACATCCATACGATCAGAAATCTCTAAGAATATGTGGTTCTACTCAATTGATTGTGTCCCCCCTTGAATAAAATCATGGCTCCGCCGCCGAGAACCAACCCTAACCCTAGCTAACCAACTAAAACCCTAATAAAATTTGAAACCACTAACCCAAAACAAAAAAATCAAACGAAAGAAATTGAAAAAGCGAAAAACTACAGACCTAATGGGGGCGATGGAAGTAAATTGCAGCGTCGGGTGGTGGTGAACGGCAACGTCGGCGTCGGGTGGCACTGACACAAGAGATTGAGAGCTAAGAGCTGAGAGAGAGTGTAAGAGAAAGATCTAAGAGAGAGATATGAGGGTAAATGAGAGAGAGGGAGAGGGAGAGGGAGAGGGAGAGAACGAGAGAGAGGGAGAGTGGAGAGAACGAGAGAGAGTTCAAAAGAATGAGAAAGAGGAAGACAAGGCACGAATAGAAAAGAATAAAAGGAGGGAGGGTCCGCGCGCTCTTTTTTTGTTTTTTTCGATATCTTTCTCCGGCGGCTAAAAGCCGCTGATGAAACACTTTCCTCGGCAGTTTTAAACTGCCTGTGATGTTTTCAGAAAAAAAAAATGAAAAAGCAGAAGTTTCCGGCGGTTTCTGGTCTTCCCCTGCGGATGTAAACCGCCCCAATGGTCTGGCAGTTTAAAGCCGCCGGTAAAAATAAAACTCTCTGTCGGGGAAAATCAATTTTTTGGTAGTGTCTGAGAATGTGATACTTACAAGGGGAGGAATCCTATGACTTAACAAGTGTTTCAAAATAAATGAAAATAAAAAATTACTGATGTATTTTCGTTGTACTAAGTAATATGTTTTGAGTCACCTTGCGCATATAGTATTTTACCCACACGTTGCGCCTCGAGATGCGTGAAAGATCAAGACGATCGTATAATGGATTTGGGGGCGTGACAGGGATTTTCCCTAAAAGCTCACCCTGTACTTCTAGGTGGTATAGAGGATCCACAACATCTAGCAGACCCTATAGCTGGTGAGTGTCATCTGGCAAACAGATTTTGGCATAGATTCATGTCCTAAGAGTATTGCAGGTAAGGATGACGAGTTATATTCATCTGTTTGTTATAATGGATCGTTGGTGTTGAGACATCTTATTGACTTGGAGATCACGAGTATCTTTTATGTTTGTGAAACTAAGGTTTTTCCGCGTCGTTGGTTACGGAAACCCTAATCTCAACAAATTTATAATTTATTCGAGATTTCCTACAAAATTAAGTGATTCTTTGCACAGTGGAAGTATGTCGGATGTCGATCCGCACTCGGGGTTAGTGTGCGCAATTCAATGACATGAAATGACGGAGAGAACGCTAAAGAATATGGTAGTGGTGAGAATGGTGGATCGAGGTGATTTCAAAACATGCTTTGGTGATTTTTAGAGAGAGAAATTGCCAAAGGAAGCATTAAACAAACCTAACTAAACACAATAAAGCAATACTATAATTTATTGAAATATTAACTCCTTTACAATATTCTCTATCAAAATTGCGAAAGAAACATTACAAGAACTAAAGAGATTAAACTAAAAAGCTATAAAAATTTGGACAGAGAAGGAAAGAGATGAAGAGAGACAAAAGGTTAGAATTACCTAGAGAGAGTTTGGAGAGACAAGACTAAGTGGAAAGATTTAGAGAGAGAAAGAAGAAGTTTTAGAGAGAGAAAAAAAAAGATGAGAGAGAAAGGAGAAGAACGATTGAGACTTTACCCGGGATACTTACCTGGCCGGATCTAGAGAAGTGCTAACAGCAAGGAGAGGAATGTGGCTGGTGGAGGAGCACACCCTGTTGGTGCACAGCAAGATGGAGAAACTCATGGCCTACACATGGGGTGTGATGCCGTGAAGATGGTGGCTAATGGCTGATCCGTTGGAAGAAACACCGGTGTAGGAAGCTTTGGTGTTGCCGGAGCTAGATGCAGCAGCGGCTTTGAGCACCTGAGTTGTGTGGATGTGGGTTGCAGACGTGCAACTCACAACCGTTAATGGAGATGTAGCAGCTGGAGTTGCAGCAGCGTTCTACAATGCCTATGATGATGGGAAATGGACGATATGGCAGCGAAAACGTGTAGATGAAGGGGCAGCAACAGCTAGAGGAAATGATGGGTGGCTTTGAGAAAGGGGCAAGCCGTGGTAGAGAAGTGGGGCGTGGTGGTTGCAGGCGGACCTACAGTGGAGCGAGGAGAATGGGCGTGATTGGGGTAGAAACTCTAGAGGACGTAAGCCTCCTCTCTTTCCTTCTTCTATCTCCTTTTTTCTTCTTTTCTTTTGTTTTTTTTTTTTGTTCTCTTGCTGGTTTCGCCGGAGTTGCAGACCTGCAACTCCGGCAATGGAGCTCGTAGAGGAGAGAGCAACTGGAGATAGGAGGTTGCAGGTCGGTGGGGGAGATGAGGAGAGGGAGGCGATGCAGTGTTGTGGCAGCGATGAAGAGGACAAGGCAGGGGGCGGTTGCTGTGGTGGAGATGCTGGACGGTGCAAGGAGTGGAGGCCAAACCTCCCTCACTTCGTTTTCTTCTCTTCTCTTCCTTTCTTTCTCTTGTTTTTTTTTTTTTTATTCCTTGGACAGATCAATTGAGGAGAGGATAGATGCAGGAGAGATCGGTGGAGAAGATAGGCAGTAGCTAAGAGAGAGATCTCTATCTTTTGTTAATGGAAGGGGGCGGCAGTGGAGAGGAAGTAAAGGAGAAGACGGCTAGGGTTTTGAGGGTAGAATTTTGGGGGAGAGGAGGAGAGGGGTTTGGAGATTCGGGTTACGAACCCTCTCTTCTCCCCTGAATTTAGGAAATAAATAAAAAAAAAAAAAAATTTTTAATTTAAATATCTTCTTCCTTTGGGGGATTTTCCCATTTAGTGGACCCCCCGTCATTTTTAAAATTTAATTTAAATTATTTTGAAATTCACGGGGTCCACTAAATGGTTGGGCAGTGGGTCGATGATAATGGGCCGGCTGCTGGCCCACATGGACTGATGAAGTCCATCATCTCACAATATGATGTGACAAATAATTTGATGACGATCGGATAGATGGTGACTTGATTAGGGCCCAGATTGGTAGGTCGACTGATCTAGAGAGATCCAACGGTCCGATTGAAGATCCAACGGTCAGAAAGCTAAGGGAGATGAGACAGAGCCAACGGGCAGGAGTTCTGAGGTTAGGTCAGTAGATCTGAGGATCAGGTGGTGATGTATAGGGAGAAGAGAGATGAAGAGAGACGAGAGAGAAATAGAAGAGATGAGAGAGAAAACTCTACAGACTATGGAGATAACTACTGGCGGAGGGTCTGGAACCCTAGTTTTCAATATGTTCTCTTCTCGGGCTTCGCCAGCAGAGCAGATTATTATTTTCTTCTCATTTCATGTGACTTCGACTGCTTGGTCCATTTCTTGGTCATCGGCTCTCCATCTCTCTTGGTTCTTTGGACCGGCTCTGTGATCTTCTGACTTGACCCGTACTTGGCCTGTATCTTCTAGTCATAGCATGTTGGCTCTTTAAGCTTTGATATTAGGCTTCTATGGTTGATCATGGGCCCGCAAGTCTCGAGAATAGCCCGATCGAGTTTTCTGCAAGAGAATAGCACGTAATGAAACTTGATCATAATGTCTTTATACCTAGACTTCCAGAAATGCGTTTAATGCATGCAAATATACCATTTCGTCCAGAAAAGTGTGTTCTGCGCAATGAAATAGATTCTTACGTAGAAAAGTGGATAATTAGAGTAGTTTTACGTAGGAGAGTGTGATAACACTTAGAGGATAATAGTGAAAAATACGCACTTTTAAGTGAATATCAGTTTGTTTATTTTGATATTTTGAAATATTGTATATATTTCCTTATGACACAGACAAATATATGTACATATCATTTTAGATTCTTTATGTTCAAATTTCTCTTATATATGTGGAATGCATAAACTGTTTATGTTTTCAGTTAAATCGTCTCGTTATTGAACTGCGTATGAACTATGACTTAACTAAATTGAAACATAATTAGACATTGAGCCCTTATTTTTCGTTGCATATCAGAGTCTGAAGTGGTAATCAAGCATATATAAGGTTATCTAGGTTAGTGATTCATCTTCAATCTTTTAGTTGAAGATTGAGGTGTAACACAACTCGTCTCGAGGATTGGTCGACACAAAGCATGTAGAAACACAAATTTTCGGAAATTCACCAAAAAAACTATATAATTTGGAAAAAATACGATTAAAAAAACACTGAAACCTAGAATAATCCTATATTCAATGAAAATATAAGAAAAATGTTTTGAAAACATAACTAATTATACCTAAGGACTAAATCAACACAAAAATTGATTAACTTGAAGAGAGAATAGTAAAACAATCTAAAAACCCTAATACATATGCTCCTAATCATAGCAATCATGCAATATATCAATCAAACAAAAGTAAAAGAAGGGATTAATGGTGATTCACTTGCATGAAGTGCTAATTTGCCAATCATGGAAAGATCCATCAAATTACCAAATGTTTTTTCAAAGCTTAACTCTAAAGAGAGAGAGAATGCGAGCGAGCATTGATTGATTTTTTAATGGAATTAAAGTGATTTTCATCACGGAAAGATCCATCAAATTTTATCACCCACACACAATAAATAAAAGGACATCTATATCCCCTGTGTTTTCTCTTATCTTCCCCCACACATGAATATAAAATATCGACTTTGTCCCTATTGTTTCTCGAATTAACCCATCTTTTCTACTCATCCCCTTTCAATTTCAATACCGACTTTGTCCCTATTGGTTTTCCTTGGCGCTCAAAATGTTTAGTCACGAACTGCGTATGAACTATTTTTAGTCACGAACTGCGTATGTTTAGTCACGAACGTCTCGTTATTGAACTGCGTATGAACTATGACTTAAAGTGATTCTTTAGTCACGATGGAGAATTCTATCGGACCCCACTCTTCTACTTCAAAGCAACTGCTAAGAGCAGCTTTATATAACTGACAATCAAATGGAAACTTAAAAAACAGAAGGAAATCAAAAGTTCTGTCTAGCCGTTTGATTTAGTCCGAAAAAAATGCTCGAATCTCACAACTATAATCACTTATTAAAAAGTGGTAAAATCTAATGACTATAGATAACCAATCAACCTAATTTTTGGTGTGTATATCCACCAAGAGTGGGCTAAACATCCATGCGGGCCACTTATTAATTGTGTCAGGAATCTCGAGATTCCATCCATCAAAAGAGTACTTGACCGTTCAACCTGCTAAGTCCGAACAATGAAGTAGCAGTCTGAACATGTTACGTTTTTGAAAATTATTAAAGATTGTTCGATCTTCTAGGATCGAACAATACTTCTTTGTTCCGCTTGCTAAGTCCGAACAAGGAAGTATTGTTCGGACTTAGCAGTCCGAACAGTTGATGCTAAACATATGGATGCAGCTTCTATGGGTGACTTCTCCAACATCAAATGCCATCATCTTCCATGGGGAAAGCTTTCTCTTCACTGTTTAGACGCGAAATTGGAAGGGCCCCATCATCCTCAAGCTTTCTCTCTTCTTCGATTCTTTCTTCTTCCTTACTCTTTGTTTGCTCTCTTCCTTCTACGATGAAGGAACTTAGGTTTTCCCAATGGAAGAATGAGCCCCCCCCCCCCCCCGTTTTTAACACTTGGGGGGGATAAGAGATTTCGATGGGCCCGCGGGGAATTTAGAGAATGTCAGAAACTGGTGAGGGGAATTAAGAGAAAGGGGGGTGATAAGAAAAAATGACGGGGCAACCAAAATTTGCCTTAAATCAATAATGGGTTAGAAATGGGCTTAAGGCCCAAAAGTATCAATTGGATTTCAAACAACGTCAATTTCAGGTCTAAATAGTCTTTAAATTGGCCCTAAAGGTCCACCCAACAACCAAACATCAATACCAAGTATAATAATTAATCGATACCCATATTAATAATTTGATAATTGAAACTAAGGCATTACACGCGGGCTGGGCTGCAAGCTAGTCTAACATCCTCATAATTGAAATGGTATGGGTGGGTGGGTGGGATTAGCTGGCTGCATGGCCCATTAAAGTAATTTACAGGTCCTTATTGGGCTGGCCCGCCCCATTCTAGCTTGTGAAGCTCTCTATATGGGCCTGGTTGGGTCTGGCCACGGGCTCAACTCCAAAGCCCAAGTCCGGCCCGGATGCTTAGCACCCCTAGAAATGTTAGCATCGTGCCTAAGATCCTACTGTTGCACGTTGTCCCAAGGTCAAGAATAGTGATGTTCATCGATTCCCACCGCACGAACCCCATAGACCAACACACAATCCCAAAGACCACCATACAAATTTAAATTTCAAAAACATCCAATAGTTGGAACATATGGGACGGTGTGCTACAGGCTGATGCTATCATTTTCCATTTGAAAAAAGATGTAACAACGTATACCTAAGACTTTTTCAAATGCGGAAGAACGATTTTTATTACTCACCGCTGTCATCTGGGCCCACTGACGGCATGGATGATGTTTATCCCACCCTTGGGTGGATATATACACCAAAAAGAGTAAAACGGATTGTAAATCACACAATCACAAGCCAATGAGTTCTTGACACGTACACCTCAAAGCAAAAGCACATGGGTATGTTGCAAAAAGCATGACAACTCATTGGCTTGTGATTGTGTGATTTGCAATCCGTTGTGACAGAAGTTTTACTCCACCAAAAATCACCCTGATTGGTTATCTCTAACCATTAGATTTTACTACTTTTTAAGTTGTGCTTATAGCCGTTGAATTCAACCATCTATATACTATTATAAAGAACAACTGGGGTTGCCACACATGTGACACAATTAGAGGCCTCACTACTTTCAAAGGTATAACCTTCCCTCCTTAAAATGTCCCTTCACAGTACAAGTTGTCTGGCACACCCACGTCCCACGTCAACGAGGGACAATAGTATATGCCATGTGGCACACCACTGACCTTATGGATGTTTGTCCCATTCCTAGGTTGACCTATATACCAAATGTCAGTCTGATTAGTGATTTTAAACCTTTGGATCTGAGTACCGCAAATGATGCTTGAAATCTATGGTTAAAAATCAACCCATGAAAATGACTCCAATCAAATCCTTAAAAGCCACTAATCAGGCTGATTTTTTGCATATAGGCCCACCTAGAGATGGGCCAAACATCAATACGGTCAGTGATCTCTAGGAGTGTGCCACGTGTAAGGTGCTTCCATGTGTAAGGTCCATGTGCATCGCACGTGGCATTCCCCTAGTACTATAAAGCCAAAACCGAGGCTGGCAATGACGCGGGCTACAGACATTCAGGGCAGAACTTTGATGATGGAGGTCCATCATCAATGTTGACGATGACTGTGGGGACACATGGCACGCTCTTAGAGACTATGCATCTATGCATGTTTGGCCTAGGTACACCACATACCGAAACTCAGCTTGATTAGTTGTTTCTAACCTTTGGATCTGGGAATCCCAAATTTATTTGAATACTAAAACAAACGGCTAAAGTTCATCAAACAAGCTGATTTTTGGTATGAATCTCTAGTAAGGGGTGGGCTAAAGTCCATGTGGTCAGTGCCCCAAATGGCACTATGGCAGCGGTCAGTAACAAAAATGCACTTCCGCATTTGAAAAAAGGGTCGTGATGTAACAAGGTATACCTGAGATCTTTTCATTTGCGGAAGCGGCATTTTTGGTAGTCACCACCAAGGTTTAAAGGAGGCCGTTTTAACGGTTAAACGGGCTGGGGGCATTACCGTTTAAACGGATTGAAACGGTCAGGGGCAAAAATGGAAAAAAATGGGAAAAAAACGGAATAAAACGGATTTTAATGGATTTTAACGGTTTTAATGATTTTAACGGAAAAAAACGGAAAAAGTAGCTCTGAAATTCAAATTTTGAAATTTGAAAATTTAAAAAAAAAATAGAATTTAACAGATTTAAACGGAAATTAAACGGATTTTAATGGAATTAAACGGTTTTAACGGCCGTTTTTTTACAAAATTTTTCAAAATTAAACGGCTGTTTAAACAATTTTAACGGCCGTTAAAACAAAAAAACGGCTGTTTTTTTCAAAACCGATAAAACATGTTTAAACGGTTTTAACGGAAACGGGCTTGGGGCGTTTCCGTTTAAACGGCAATTAAAATCGTTTAAACGGCCGATTTTAAAACCATGGTCACCACTGCCATCTGGGCCCACTGACCGCATGGATGTTTAACCGCCTTTAAATAGACATTCATACAAAAAATCAGCTTGTTTAATGATTTGTAGCCGTTGTTTTAGTACTCAAAAAATGGTTGTATTCAACGGCTATAAGAACGCCTTAAATGGTGCTAAAAAGTGTTAAAATCTAATGGATATATATTACCAATCAAGGTGATTTTTGGTATGTATATCCACCAAGGGGTGGGATAAACATCTAAGCGGTCAGTGGGCCCAGATGGCAGCGGTGACTACCAAAAATGCTGCTTCCGCAAATGAACAGTTTCAGGCATACCTTGTTACATCTTTTTCCTTGAAAAAATCTCAGGTTTACCTTGTTACATCACACGACCCTTTTCCATTCTTTGAACTTTGAAGGGCAGGTCATAGTCAGGGGCGCCGGACAGCGGAAATCTGAGAGATGGCAGCAATCGGGTGGTACGGGCCCCTAATCGATCTCGCGAAAGCTGTTTCCCACATCGGCGACTATGTTCAGCTCATCGTATTCGTTCACAGGTCTCGACCCATTCAGGTTAGTCCCAAAACTGTTTGATATCGTTACTTTTTTAATACTAAACTCAAAATTAAGCTTTAAGCATCTCCGAGACTAACAAACTAGTTTTTTTTTTTTTTTTTTAACCTTGGTACCACAATCCTCCAACATAAGATTTTTCAATTAGATTTCTCAATACATCTGTAAATTCAAAATGCTGTTCTGTGAACTAGAATTGCTTTCCTTCCCTTTGCCTTGATCTCTTTATTTTGCGTGTTTTTTTTTTTTTTTTGTTGTTGTTGTTGTTGAAATGCCTGCTATTTTGCCACGCATCATCTCTCTTGTCATCTTGATTTCTATGTGAAACCCACCCTCCAAATTCAAATTCTATTCACAACTTTGTTCTACTCAAAGCTGATCAGTTTCTAGTCGCACCGTTTGGTTTGCTATTAGCTGGTGTGACAGGTAACTATATCATTTAACTTGTTTTCTTTGGCCTGCAATTGTTGCTCATTACACAGTTTTGGGTATATATATATATGGGCTGGGATAAAATGACTCATGGAATTCTTACTAATAGATTACTAATAGACGTGGGGCCCACATGCATATGAGTTAAGGGCTGATTTTTGGTGAGGACGATCTCCTCATCATGGAGATCATCCTCGCTAAAAATCAGTACTTTTTAAAACTTCTAACCCTATCAAAGATGGACCTAAAATTAACGGTGAAAATGGATGGTCCAAAAAATTTTTCAGTTTGCAATCCACTTTTCACAAGGTTGCAAATGTTGAAATGGGCTGATTTTTTGTGTGGTTGATATCCATGTTGAGAAGAATATCATCACCAAAAACCAGCTCTTAACTCATCTGCATGTGGGCCCCACGTCCATTAGTCATTCTATTAGTAAGAATTCCATGAGTCATTCTATCCCAGCCCTATATATATATATATATATATATACAGATGAGTTAAGAGCTGGTTTTTCGTGATGATATTCTTCTCAACATGGATATCAACCACACAAAAAATCAGCCCATTTCAACATTTGCAACCTCGTGAAAAGTGGATTGCAAATTGAAAATTTTTGGACCATCCATTTTCACCGTTAAATTTAGGTCCATCTTTGATAGGGTTAGAAGTTTTAAAAATTATTGATTTTTAGCTCTTAACTCATATGCATGTGGGCCCCACGTCCATTAGTAATCTATTAGTAAGAATTCCATGAGTCATTCTATCCCAGCCCGTTAACTTGTTTAACTTGTTTTCTTTGGCCTGCAATTGTTGCTCGCTACACAGTTTTGGGTATATATATACCCAAGATCATAATCAGACATGATATGAGTGAGTTACGGTCAAAATATGAACATGGTGCAGAACTATGATGGGATTACTAGTTTGGTTTATTTTCTTTAGCGTTGAATAAAGAAGAGATTTAGTAAGTCTTAGGTCTTTAGACTACTGTAGAAAGTATGTTTATTTGTTTTCTATTGTTATTAAGATCTGCCTAGAAGGTTTTAAACTTTTCATTATCGTCTTAATTGTAAGATTATTTAGTATATACATTTTCCTTTCCAATGGATGCTGGGTTTGTTGGGGAAGCAGAGATTTTCCTTTTGGAAATGCACGTTTTATTCCCACATGAGAATCACTTGCCTCCAATGGTTCACCCAAAACTCTACCCTTCCCACCAAAACCCATGCGTCATGAGATGAATGTCGTGAAAAATTTGAGATGAAGGTGCTCGTGGAGGTGAAAGCCTTTGAATTCTCCCTGATTAGTAAAGGTGGGAGCTCGTTGATTCGCATAAGGGAAGACGGTAGAAGGTGGGTAGAAGAGGCAGATGTTCCAGTTGAGCTCGGTTTGTGTCTGGTGACCCTGCTCAAGGAGGCTATTAAGGTAGAGCCGTCGAAGTCTATATGGAGGAAGATGGTGGTGAAAAGCAGGACCTTTATAGCTGAAGGGAGGAGGAATGGGAGAGGTAAATTTATACATCTGACAGAGTTCACGGCCATGGGCAGGAGCCTAGTCTTCTGCTTCCCAGAGGGGCTAAAGGTGCAGGCTGGAAGACGGTGTTGGACTGTCTCTCTCATACCCTCCAGTACCCTGTTGCTCGGCCAGAGATCCAGTTGGCATTTGAACTAGAAAGGAAAAGAGGGAGGGGACAGATTGTTAGAGCGAAGAAGCCTATCCTGAATCCTTTACCTATAAACACAACCATCGTTGGTAGCGATAGAAGGACGGAGGAGAGATGGTCAAAGGCAGTTATCTGCGAGTCATCAGCAAGTGATACTAATTGGGAAGATATCACTGTGGCATTAACCTGGATCTCTGGAAAAACGGACCTCTTTGGCCTCATCCCTTGCGGAGATAAGAGTAGACTTCTCTTTGTGGAAGATTTGGTTACCTTATCCTTTTTGTGCGATCTGGTGTCGATCAGGGTGGGCGACACTATTATTTACTTAAGTAAGTGGTGGCCCTCTTTTAATTTCATCCCGTCGTATTGGGTGTCTTCTCCGGTTTGGATCTCTGTCCAGGGACCGCCCTTTCATCTATGGAATAAACAGAGGTTTGAATATATCGGAAGGAGGTTGGGAGGTCTGATGGAGGTAGACATCGCTTCTTCTGAAGGTACGGACTACAGAGATCTCCGGTTGAAGGTGGGATGTAAGGCGAAGGATATCCTGAGGATACTTGTTGTCGACGACGGAGAGACCTCTTATACAGTCAGTCTCCTCCTTGACTGGGATAGGTCTACCTCTCGATCGCAGGTCAAAGAAAAGGGAAGCTCTCTGGACTGGCAAGGAGATAGGAGTTCCGGTAGTAGCAGGGAGGTCGGGGGAGGGGAAAGAGATAGATCGCCGTCGATAGCGGAGGAGCTCCACCACAGAGAACCATCGGAGAGACTTGCCGTACGGCCTAGAGCTGGAATCGCAGGGGCGACAGAGGAAATACCAATAGAGGGTAGCCAGAGAGCTACTAGTAGCAGAACAAGGACAGATGGCAGGGGGGAGCCATCGTATTTGAGTTTTAAAACTCAAACTGGGTCTAGGGTCATCGACAATACGAGCGGGAGAATTCGCCAACCGTACACGTGGAGGGATCCTACGTCGACTTATAAAGCTAGTTTTAAAAGGAAAGATAATGTGGGTCATCACCGTTTTAGAATCCGTGCGGTCCAGGTGAGAGCGAATGGGAAAAGCTTTAAGAAGCGGGCTACTCGTATCGGGTCGTCGGGTCGTAAGAAGTCAAAACAGTCTTATAAGGAGATATTCACGAAACCACCGGCGCCGTCGCATACCACCCCTCCTGTGAACAAAGTTTCGACAGACACCTACTCCTCTACGCACTTTACCGAAGAGTCAAGGACACCATTTCTTCGGATAGGTGCGTGACGAAGGCCAAATCCAGAGGTAAGAATCCTGCTTTAGATCCTTCTCTTCCCTCTTCATCCTCTCTGGAGTTCTCTTCATTTTCGCCTGCTCATTTTGAGAGCAGTTTGCGATTCGGGATTTGGGAGAAAGGGTCTTGCAGTGCTCTGAATTCGGAGATGAGTGGGGAGAGATCAGAATGCGGTAACTAGGGAAGTCCGGCTAATTGCAATAAGACCGTCATGGAGTGTACCAGAAAATCGAGCAAGGGGGTTAATGTGTTGATGCCGGGGGCTCTCATTCAAGGGGATAGTAATCCAGCAGCTTTATCGTCAGATAGCTTATCTGAGACGAGTACCAATCAGGTTAGCCTTGTCGGTAAATAGGAGGGCTTACGGTTATTGCTGAACAAGATTGGTAATAATGTGATCACTAGACCCATCGCCTCGAATAGCCCTGTGGAACTCGATCTCAATTCCTGGTTTAACCGTAATATTCTTCAATTGGGGGAATCCGTGGGCTTATCTTTCAAAGGACACGAAGAAGAGGTTAAAAGGCTATTGCTATTCATCATGGGGGTCACCAAGGAGGCGCATAGACCACTTAATCAACAGGGTTTAGGCCATAAGGGCATGAATCCAAGTCGTCACTTAGATAAGCTTCTGCTACCAGAAGAATGCCACAGTCCTATCCTAGCAGAGGAGTCTGAAGTGGGGAATGGAAAGGGAGGTGAAGACTCGGCAAAGGCCAAGTTAGGGAAAGATGGTTCAGCGGGAAGGGATGATCCCCTCTACCGGGGAAAGTTTAACAAAGTGCCTAGAGAGATCAAACGCCTGGGGTGTCCCTTCAATTCTAGAGAACAAATAGTGTACAGCAGTCGACGTAGTGGGAGGAAGCAAAAAGTTATTAAATGAAGCTAAACATTATGTCATGGAATGTTAGGGAGCTGAGGAATAGAGAAAGAAGAATAGTAACCAGAAGTCTGTTTAAAAGATGGGAGGCGAAGGTTATAATTATCCAAGAATCGAAGTTGGACAGGGTGGAGGAGAAAGATATTAAGGATATCTGTGGTATGGGGAACCTCGGGTGGAAGGCTCAGCTAGCTATCGGTACCGCTGGAGGCATTATTATTGTTCGGGATAGAGATTGTCTCGAGGTGGAAGAAACCCTTATCGGAGCTTTTTCGATCTCTATCAGATGTAGATGCGTGGGAGAGCAATTACGGTGGATTCTTACGGGAGTTTATGGGCCTTCGAACAGTAGTGACAGAGATCAATTTTGGGAGGAGCTGGAGGACATAGTAGGTCTCTGGGAGGATCCGTGGTGCATAGGTGGAGACTTTAACGTCGTCAGGTACCCGTATGAAAAGAATGGAGGAGGGAGGCTTACCAAAAGCATGAGAGATTTTGGGGATTTTATCAATAGGAACGCTCTCATGGAGATTCCTATGGGAGGAGCCAAGTACATGTGGTCCAATAATCAAGCCTGTCCCACCCTCTGCAAATTGAATAGGTTCTTGGTGTCTCCTAATTGGGAAGATCACTTTCAAGAGGCTTCGCTAATCGCAATCCCAAGACCGGCGTCAGATCACACTCCCCTATTGCTAGGGTGTGGGGGTTTTAGATCGAGACCGGCTCCCTTTCGGTTTGAAAATATGTGGTTAAACAATCCCCAATTTAAGGCTAAGGTGGGAGAGTGGTGGTCCTCCTTCTCCTTTGAAGGGAAGGCAGGAAAATATTTCAGGTGCAAACTCAAGGCGCTGAAAGAAAAAATCAAGTCTTGGAACCGGGAGGTGTTTGGTAGAGTGGACCACAAGATTGGCTTAGTGCTCGAGAAGATTGCTTTGATTGATAAGAGAGAGGAAGACACTAATCTTTCGTTGGAAGAGCAGATGGAGAGAACGAACTTGAAGGGGGAGTATCAACACTTGGTGAAGATGGATGAGATCAGTTGGAAACAGAAGTCCAAGGTTAGGTGGCTTAAGGAGGGGGACCAAAATACCAAGTTCTTTCATAAGGTGGCCAATGCCTATAGGAGGAGGAATTTCATATCCCGCCTCAGGATTAAGGGGGACATTAAGGAAGAAGAAGACAGCATCAGACAGGGTGTGGTTGATTACTACTCCGATATGTACACAGAGCCGGACACTTTCAGGCCCCTCTTGGAGGGCCTTCAATTTGACCAGATTAGTATGGAGGATAGGGATCGTTTGGAGAGACAAATCTCGGAGGAGGTGGTGCATGTTCTTTCCATTTTAGCCATCGACAAGGCTCCTGGACCAGATGGTTTTACCATAGCTTTTTAGTAGTGTTGGGAGATCATCGGGGCTGATTTCATGAAGATGGTTATAGAATTTCAGGAAGAAGGTTTTTTGGACTTCCCCTCGAATAGCATTTTTGTTGCCATGATTCCTAAGGTCACGGGAGCTGAGGATATCTCGGAGTATCGCCCCATTAGTTTGGTCGGCAGCGCCTATAAAATCTTATCAAAGGTTCTCGCTTTGAGACTTAGGGAGGTCTTTCCCTCTGTGATTTTGCCTAACCAGGGGGCGTTTGTGAGAGGGCGTCAAATTCTTGATGGAGTGTTGATCGCTAATGAATGCATCGATTCTAGAATCAAGGCGGGTCAACCTGGGATCGTTTGTAAAATTGATATGGAAAAGGCGTATGATCATGTAAATTGGGGCTTCCTTGATTACCTTCTTAGCAGAATGGGTTTTGGGATCTATTGGAGAAAGTGGATCTCGAAGTGTATCTCGTCAGCTTCTTTCTTGGTCCTGATTAATGGTTCTCCAGCGGGCTATTTCAAGAGCTCAAGGGGGTTGCGCCAAGGTGATCCTCTATCACCGTTTTTGTTCATAGTGGTTGTGGAGGCTTTAGGACGGATGATCACTAAAGCGGTCTCTTTAAGAGAGATGGAGGGGTTTGAAGTAGCCACTGGAACTCCCACCATAACCTTCAGTTTGCCGACGACATCCTCATTTTCCTTGCTCCCGAATTATCGCAGTTGAGATTCCTCAAAGGTATCCTTGCTTGTTTTGAGGCGGTGTCGGGTCTTCGGGTGAATCTTAATAAAAGTAAATTGTTCAGGGTGGGAGAGGTCGAAGACTTGGAGGGCTTGGCCAACATTCTGAACTGTACCATTGATGAATTCCTGACCACTTATCTAGGCCTTCCCTTGGGGGCAGCTTACAGGTCTAAGGAGCTTTGGAGGCCGGTTATTGATAGCTTTAGCAGAAGACTTGCTAGTTGGGAGGCCAGATACTTATCCAAAGGGGGCAGATTGGTGCTGATCAATAGTTCTCTCTCGAGTTTACTCATTTACCTATTCATGATGCCGAAGAGTGTATTTCACACCTTGGAGAGGATCATGAGAGATTTCTTGTGGGATGGAAGCTCTGATAATCACAAGATTCATTTGGTTAGGTGGGACAGAGTGTGTAAACCTAAGGGCATTGGTGGTCTGGGGATCAAACATCTCAAGTCCATGAACTTTGCTCTCTTGGGCTAGTGGTTATAGAGATTTGGGGAAGAGACAACAAGCTTGTGGAGGATTGTCATGGCGGGCAAATATGGTCTTTCTTATGGGTGGAAAAGTCTCCAAGTCAGAAACTCCTATGGGTGTAGTGTATGGAGAGGTATCCTGAAGGTGTCCAAGGATTTTGATAAAGGGGTCCGATATGAGGTAGGGGCAGGGGATAGAATCAGTTTCTGGGAAGATACCTGGTGTGGAGATAAGCCGCTGAAGGAAGACTACCCGGAGTTGTATTCCATATCGGAGAAGAAAGGAGGATCGATTCTTACTTGCTACAGATATGAAGGGGAGATAGGAGGGTGGAATTTGGGCTTGAGAAGGAACTTAAATGATTGGGAGATTGATCCGTTCTCTAGTCTTATATCGAGACTGCAGGATGTTATCCTCAGGCCGTCGGTGCAGGATAGAAGAGTGTGGTCCTGGAGTAAAGGGAAGTCTTTTATGGTGAAATCTTTTTATGTGGAACTTCACAGATCTGAAGGAGCTATCTTTCCAGTGTCCTCGGTTTGGAAAGCCAAGAGTCCCTTTAAGGTTGCTTTTTTCGCCTGGGAAGCGTCTCTGGACAAGATTCTAACCATAGACCACTTGATGGCTAGAGGTTTCAACTTGGTACAATATTGCTGGATGTGCAAAACCAATGGAGAATTGGTGGACCATCTCCTTCTCCATTGTGAGACGGCCACAAAGATATGGAGTGCTTTCTTGTTAGATTTCGGGGTGAGCTGGGTGATGCCGGCTTCTCTTATGTCTCTCCTTTCGAGCTGGAAGTCTAAAGCGTTCTCATCTAGAGGGAATGTGCTTTGGAAAATGACCCCTCTTGCGATTATCTGGGGCATTTGGAGGGAGAGGAACCAGAGGGTTTTTGAAGATAAAGAAGTGGAAACGCGTTCTATAATCCTTAATATTAAGGGGCTGCTGTTTATGTGGTCTAAAGCGGTTTCGGAGTGTAGGGGCTTATTTTTTGAAGACTTCGTGTTCCGCTGGGATAGCATATGTTCTAGGGAAGGGAGTTAATGGGGGTTTGGTTTTTTTGTTTTCTTGCCAGGGCTGTGTGTAGGTCATCTCAACCTGCCTCTCTGGCTGGCTGTATCTTTCGGCTTCGGCCTTTTAATACATTTTCACTTATCAAAAAAAAAAAAAAAAGATTATTTAGTATATAGGTTTGTTGTTTTAGGAAACTAGTGGTCAAAGATTATTATGAGAGTGAGAAGGGAAGAGGTGTTCTCGCCTACATTCTATGTTATCAGATACGTAGAAATACGTATTTATCTTGTATAGGGATAGTTCTATAAATACCTCTTATGAGGGGTATACTTGTCTTGTTTCTGTAACCCTATATATAAATAAGAGTTATGGAGTCATTGTGAATTAATCACAATAGACATCCCTTTTCTCTCTCTCTTCTCTGCTCTCTATTCTCTCTTCTCCAAACCTAACCTTAACCCTAATTCTTAGAATTCAACTTGGTATCAGAGCCATCCGCCGCCGAGGCTTGTCGGAGCATTCTTGAAGACAAACCAGGAGCAATCTAACTCCTGCTGACGTCATCTGACCGTACGGCTGACGTCATCAGCCATATGGACACGAAAATCGAGGTCGGCTGAAACCTCTCCACTTGGTAGAGATCTTTTTTTCCTATTTTTTGAAAATTTTTGGATCTATTTGAGGTGTTTTTTGGCCATTATTCTTGGAATTTTCGCACAAACCAGTTTGTGAACCAGCTCGATTTTCAGTCTAATATAGGGTCGTCTCGATACAAATTGGGGCGTAAGGCGAAAACTCTAAATGGGGCCTTTAATATTTAATATATTATTACAAATAATATTTAGTTAAAATTTTAATTCTATATAATAGAAAATCTTTATCTAAAATCTATCTTTTCAAAAAGATGTACAAGGTATGCCTGAAACTTTTTCGAATGCGGAAGCACGATTTTCATTACTCACCGCTATCATCTGGGCCCACTGACTGCATGGATGTTTACCCCACACCTTGGTGGATATACACATCAAAAATCACCCTGATTGATAATCTTTAACGATTAGATTCTAGTACTTTTCAAGGCGTTCTTATAGCCGTTGAATTCACTCACTTTTTTGAGAACTAAAACCAATGGCTAAAAATCATCAAACACGCTGATTTTTGGTATGAATCTCTACTAAGGGGTGGGCTAACCATCCATGCGGTCACCGTGAGTAACAAAAATGTGCTTCCGCATTTGACAAGATCTCAAGTGTACTTTCTCTATCTAAAACACGCTGAGTCAGGAGAATAGAAAAGGTGGAGTAAAACTTGTCACAGAGTTGTGACAGAAGCTTCTGTTACAATGCAAAATACGATACACGTGGCACTTGCTTAGTAGACGCTGACCATATGGATGTTTGGCTAGTCCCTCGAAGGACCTAGAAACCAAAAATTAGCCTGATTAGTGATTTACAACCTTTGGATCTTTGCACCCAACTAATGCTCAATAATGCTCAAATTCCTACCGTTAAAATCAACCCATGAAAATAACTTCAATGGAATCACTTAGAGCATCTCCAACGGAGATCTCCAATTTGGAGCACAGAAATACTAATTTTTAATATAAAGTGCTTTTACAGCACCTTGGTAACAATGTCTACTCCAACCGCAATCTCTTATTTTATCTCTAAATCACTGTTCCTTTCAAAAGCAAGAAGGATACAAACGGAAATAAAATTTAATATAAGATTTGAAAAAGGTCAAAATTGGCATTAACGAACATGAATAGTAATAGAGACCCCCATCCGGGGTCTCCAGATTTGGAGACTCAAAAAGGGGTCTCTAGAATGGAGACCCCTTTTAGAGTACGGTTGGAGGGTTGATTTTATCTGACAGCTCTCTATTTTGCAGAAATAAAGCACGGTTGGAGATGCTCTTAGAAATCACTAATAATCAGGCTGATTTTTGGTTTAGAGGTCCACCGAGGGACTTGCCAAACATCCATACGGTCATAGTCCATTAAGAGGGTGCCACATGGCTAATATTGTGCGTTGTGACAAGCATACGTCACAACGTTGTGACAAAAGTTTTACTCAAAAAAGTGCGTGGAGAGGTGATTTTGTTTTATACAGTATATTTTTGTTTTATATGTGGCGCATTTGTAAATAAAAGTATTTTGGGGCCTTTTTCATATTTGAGAGAGGAGAAAAGGTCAAAGGTGTGTGGAGTGGAGATGAATTTTTGCTTTATACAGTACATCAGTCATGTACGGTTCTACCTTGTACAGTCATTTGTAAATAGAATTATTTTGGGGCCTTCCCATATTGGGGAGCCTAAAGAGACCGCCTTACGGTCGAGACGGCCCTGTCCATATATGAACTTTTTCGGGGGGTTTATGGCTTTGATCTAGTTCCCCCTTATCTAACCGACATGTGGATACCTTATTTACAAGGATCCATTGAGATTTGAGATCTGTGGGAAGTTTTCTTCCCCAAGTAGTTGCCGTCGGTGGCTATTTTGCCCAAATTGACCATCGGTTTGATCAAATCTCTTCTTATACCTACTCTAAACACTATTATTTCGTGTTTTTCTGGTTCTAGGATGTTTTTTGCATCTCTATACCTATTCTTCCCTTATACCGACTACTTATACCCCATTTTGAGGTTCGTATGGGTGTGTACTGAGTCTCATTCTTCATCTGGTTATTCTTTTGATTACTTGAGGGATTTTTTGGGTCCTCTATACCCTTCTTTGATGTTCTTATGGTCTGTGGTGTGGTCTTTAGCCGTGTTTTGGCCCTCGAGTGATTAGTTGTGACTCTTTGGTGCTCCTATATAGCTGTTCTTGGCTGTAGTCCTTCATGGCAGATACTCCACCTCCTGTGGTTACTCCACCCTCTTTGGCTTCTCCTTCAGGGTCAAAAGTGGGCACTGACACTCCCTCCACTAGTATTGGAGGCCCGATGGTGCATCACTTGGCTTATGAGAACCCCAGTTTACAGATCACCTCCATGAAGTTAGATGGCAAGAACTACTTGCGCTGGGCTCAGGCAGCACGGTTGTTTATTGGCGGCCGTGGTAAGCTCGGTCACACTACGGGGGATACAGTTGAGCCTCCCAAGACTGATCCCTCTTATCGACAGTGGCAGACAGATGATTTTACTGTCATGTCATGGCTCCTCAACTCTATGGAGCCTGATATTAGTGAGAGTTTCTTATTTATGCGCATAGCGCGAGAGGTCTGGGAGATCACTGAGAAGACCTACTTACAGCAGCAGAACACTGGACGGGCATTTCAGTTGCGACAGACTATCTCCCACTTCCGACAGGGGGAGAAGTCTCTCTCTCAGTACTATACTGTTCTTTGTACCTTGTGGCAGGAGCTTGATCATTATTACTCCTATCAGCCTCTCAATCCCACAGAGATTGCTCCCTTTCGTCGATATATAGAGAAGGGCCAGATCTTTGATTTTCTTGCTGGACTCAATCCTTCTTATGAGCTGGCTCGTGTTCAGATCTTGAGTAGCAGGGTGGATTTTCCCTCTCTCAGTGAGGTGTACGCCTATCTTCAGAGTGAGGACAGTAGGCGGATCTCTCTTCAGAGTGAGCATCTCCTTCCAAAGCGATCAGCGCACGCTGCCTTTCCTGCTTATCAGCCTCAGCAGTCACAATAGCCTCAGAAAGGCCCATCTTATCAGACTCCTGTCTCAGCTCCATCTTATGCTCCTACTGGACCCTCTTTCGGGAAGTCCTTGACTAGAAAGAGGCCTAAGTGTGACTTCAGCGGCAAGTTAGAGCATATGCGTGCAAAATGTTGGAAGCTACATGGGCGCCCTAGCCAGCCAGCCTCCTCCACTCATACAGTCAGTGTGGATTCTTCTGCTCCTTCTCCAGGACAGTCTCTGGCAAGTCCTCTTCCTTCAGCTCCTCCTAGTGGTTTTTCAGCCACAGAGTATGCAGGCCTTCAACGATTGCTTCAACAGCTTGATGGTCTTTTTGCCACATCATCCACCTGTTTTGCCCAAATCAGGTAACACTAGACCTGCTCATCATGTGTCTCTCCCATCATCCAGCCCCACTTGGATCATTGATTCAGAGGCTTCGGAACACATGACAGGCTTGCCTTCTTTATTTTCTATTTATTCCATCTGTTCTGGCCGTGATAAGGTGAAGACAGCTGATGGCACCTTATCTTCTGTGTCTGGGAAAGGGAATATCCTTCCCTCTCCTCAATTGCTTCTTTAATCTATTTTGCATGTTCCTAGATTTACTTCTAACCTACTTTCTGTTAGTGCTTTGACTAAAACCCTAAACTGCAGTGTCACTTTGTCTTCTACTTCTTGTGTCTTTCAGGACTTAGAGACGAAGAGGATGATTGGCACTGGACATGAAGCTAATGGCCTCTACTTTCTGGTTGGACACCTTCCTGAGCCCACAGCACTACAGTCTTCTGCTAGTAGTAGTAGGATAAATGTTGTTTTGAATTGGCATGCCCGTCTGGGGCACGTCTCTTTTCAGTATTTGAAACTTTTATTTCCTAGTTTGTTTACTTCTATTTCTGTTTCTGCTTTACACTGTGAGACCTGTGAACTCTCCAAGCATTGTAGATCGAATTATCCCTCCAAAGGTAATAGAAGTTCTACTTGTTTTGACATTGTGCATTCTGATGTATGGGGACCTTCCCCAACTATTTCTATCTTTGGCTTCTGCTACTTCCTTTCTTTTGTTGATGATCATACTAGGTGTACATGGGTTTATCTCATGAAAACCAAAGATGAAGCCCATTCCATCTTTTAGGGTTTTCATAAGATGATCCAAACCCACTATGGTATTTCCATCAAGGTTCTTTGTACTGACTAAGGTGGAGAATATATGTTTGGGGGGCTTCAACACTACCTTCTTGACCATGGGATTTGTCATCAAAATTCTTGCAGCTACACCCCTCAACATAATGGTGTAGTTGAGAGAAAAATGCGACATTTGACTGAGATAGCTAGATCTTCTTTGATCGGCTCTCATGTCCCCAAGACCTATTGGTCAGATGCTGTGTTGACGGCTGCCTACTTGAGTAACAGAATACCTTCTCGTGTTCTCAATTTTAAATCTCCTTTTCAGGTTCTTTCTCTTGCTTCTCCTCTTTTCTCTGTTCCTCCTCGCATCTTTGGGTGTGTATGTTATGTACATATCCTTGGTCCTCATCGCACCAAACTAGATCCCAAAGCACTCAAGTGCGTCTTTCTCGGTTACTCCTCTACCCATAAAGGGTATAAGTATTACCATCCATCCTCTGGGAATAGGTTTGTATGCATGGATGTCACCTTCTGTGAGGAGCTTTCTTTTTTCTCTCCCGCCTCTCTTCAGGGGGAGAGTAGTAATGAAGAGAGGTGGAATGTTCCTCTTTCTGCTATATCCCTATCTCCTCCTCTAGAGTTTGAGAGGTCTCCACCCACTCATATTACTAGTGTGATTGATAGTGCTCCTGGAGCTCAGAAGGAGCTCAAAGTCTATAGCGGAAGGGCGACAGTCACAGTTGATCCAAGACCAGTGGTTCCTTCCTCGGATCCAGGTAATCTTCCATCTCTCCCTATACCTGTCATTCCCTTGTCTACTGATGATTCTGATCTTCCTATTGCTATTAGAAAATGCATCAGAAGTTGTATTCAACATCCTTTGAGCAACTTCGTTTCCTACGATGCCTTGTCACCTTCATACAGAGTCACATCAGTTTCCACCATTCCCACTCCCTCTTCTGTGGCAGAAGGGTTAGCACACCCTAGATGGAAATTTGCTATGGTAGAAGAAATGAAGGCGTTGGATAAGAACAAAACCTGGGAGCTTGTTGACTTGCCAAGAGGCAAGAAGCCGGTCGGATGCAGATGGGTGTTCACAGTGAAATACAAGGCCGATGGGTCAGTAGAGAAGTACAAGGCCAGACTGGTAGCCAAAGGGTACACTCAGACCTACGGCATTGACTATGTGGAAACCTTTCCACCTGTGGCAAAGATGAACTCCATCAGGGTTTTGTTGTCTGTAGCAGCAAACCAAGCATGGCCTTTGCATCAGCTGGATGTGAAGAATGCGTTCCTTCATGGTGATCTGCATGAAGAGGTCTATATGGTACCACTTCTAGGGTTCACTCCCCCAGGGGACAGCGGCAAGGTGTGTCGACTGAGGAAAGCCCTCTATGGGCTTAAGCAATCCTCCAGAGCTTGGTTTGAGAGGTTCACTCTAGCAGTGAAGAAGCTGGGATATACTCAAAGCCAAGCTGATCACACCTTATTTGTGAAGCACCTAGGGAAGAGCACTACGGCCCTCATCGTCTATGTTGACGATATCATTATGACAGGGAATGATGCAGATGAGGTGATCAAGCTAAAGAATCATCTAGCAGGCGAGTTTGAGACCAAAGATCTGGGACTCGTCAAGTACTTTCTTGGCATAGAGGTTGCAAGATCTAGCCAAGGGATCTTCATCTCACAAAGGAAGTACGTTCTAGATCTATTGAAGGACTCTGGCAAGCTGGGAGCTAAGCCAATGGAGACCCCCATAGAGCAGAATCACCAGTTGGCCGACTCGAGTAGTATACCTTTACAGGATGTGGGGAGCTTTTAGAGATTAGTTAGAAGGTTGATCTACCTCCTTGACTCGTCCAGACATTGTTTATGCAGTCAGTGTTATCAGTCAGTACATGCATTCTCCTAGGGAGATTCACTTAGAGGCAGCACACAGGATATTGAGATATCTCAAGTCTGCCCATGGCCGAGGCCTCCTTTTTTAGAAGAATGGCCACATGAGAGTAGAGTCATATATTGATGCAGACTGGGCTGGTGCCAAGGATGACAGGAGATCTACCTCAGGCTATTGCACCTTTGTGGGAGGCAATCTGGTTACCTGGAGGAGCAAGAAGCAACCAGTAGTTGCCAGATCTAGTGCAGAGGCAGAATTTAGGGCATTGGCCCATGGCTTGTGTGAGATGCTCTGGCTAAAGATGTTAGTTGCTGAGCTTGGCTTTCCAGTCTTGGAATCCATAAGTTTGTACTGTGACAACAAGGCGGCTATCAGCATTGCTCACAATTCGGTACAACATGATCGAGCTAAGCACATTGAAGTGGATCGCCACTTTATTCGAGAGAAGATCGTATCTGGAGAAGTTTGCACTCCCTTTGTAAAGACAGATGAGCAAGTAACAGATGTCTTCACCAAAGGAGTTCCCAGTTGGCAACTTCACAAATGCTTATGCAAGTTGGGCATGAAAGACATCTATGCACCAACTTGAGGGAGAGTGTTATTTGATACGTAGAAATACGTATTTATCTTGTATAGGGGTAGTTCTGTAAATACCTCTTTTGAGGGGTATACTCGTCTTGTTTTTGTAACCCTTTATATAAATAAGAGTTATGGAGTCATTGTGAATTAATCACAATAGACATCCCTTTTCTCTCTCTCTTCTCTACTCCCTATTCTCTTTTCTCCAAACCTAAGCCTAACCCTAATTCTTAGAATTCAACATTCTACCATGTACCTTTTTTTTTTTTTGAGATGTGACTCATGCCAAAAGTCTAATTTAAGTACTAAAATTTGTTTAAAAGTTTATTTTAATGGAATATGTGTATTTTATAACACATATAAATACTAAAAACAAATTTGTAGTCTAATTAAGCATTAAAAATTGTTTAATCTTATTGAGACATGTGCCATTTTTCTCATTGTCTCATTCGGTCTTAGTCGAGACGTCTCGTTTTATCAGCTTACCGAATCAACGAGATGGAACTATATTTTTTTGTATATAAACCAAAAGCTTGCATGCACGTACTCTGCCAATAAAACATTTTATCGCTAAGCTGCGGCCTCTCAACTCTCAGGAGGGATGGGGGTGAAATGACTTTTACAGAGTATGGGGAGTTTGAGTTCGCACGTGATATTGGAGTGTGCGAAATGGGACGAAGGTGCGTATTTGCCAAAAGTTGCACAACTCATTGATTTCCATCCCTAAGTTGTGTGTTCAACACACAGCTGAATTACTCCTAGCCATTTTCTTTCCTGTCTAATTATTTCTAGTCCTATACATTGCCCTTATTTTCTACCTCTTTCAGCCTTGAAAACTCGAAACCTATCCTTAACGCTCACGGCTCACATCCTATTGAACCCTAACATTCTATTCCTTCAAACCTCTACAAACCAGTCTATATTCTTTCAATATGGGATTGACCTACATCAGTCTATTTACGAATGCAGCAATATTGCATGTGTAATGTTGGTCATCAAGTTGATTCAACTTGAAGACCTTAATTACTTTTGTTTGAATAAGATCCGCTGATTCAACTGTGATATATAATTTATTTGAGAATTTTTTGTGCTTTATGAAATGTCAGTTACCTTTCCTAAAGTAAGTCTTTATTTTCCAGTTTTCTGAAGAGAGAAATTATTTGATTATGATGGTCAGCTGATTCTTATGCAGAAGTTTAAGTCCTCAAAAGGAGGCGCATTATTGAGGACTGAAATTCAGGTAGGTGATGATACTAAGTCATACTTCTCAGTATCTCTATGGCAGAAGGAAATGGGATCAATGATAGTTGCGGGTGATCTCATTTTGTTACAAAGTGAGAACCCTTTGATCTTTCAGAATCCATTACCTAAGTACTATTTATGACCATACATTAGTCTTTTTAAGCTCTAGGATATAACCATTTGTTAGGAGCTTTTGAGTTTTTTAGATTTGAATTTTGCAATACGCCTTTATTTAGAAGGGTGTAATGTAAATTATGTAATAATAGGTCATCATTCTCAAGAGACTTTTCTAATAATAAGATTTCCTCAGTGGATTTATTTGTGTTTTCTCCTCTAACTTTTTCATGTATTGCATTTTTGGTCGAGCTAGCATGTACTAATTGTTAATTTTTAGCCACAACTATAATGGTTGCTTTCAAGAAATATATTTGTGTTTTAAATATCAACATTTTCTATACTTCAATTATAAATGTAGAAAGTAAAAAATGAAATTACATTTAAATTGTTATGTAGAGTTATTTACAATGTACGCAATGTGACCACACGATATCTTATTATAAATATTTATTAATATGCTGTTAAGTTATGAATATTGAGGGAAGTGAAATATAATATAGTCTCCAATTGTAGTTGTAAATTTAACTAGGTCCTCTATAACGTTGATTAAAAACTCGACTTTGCTCTGTCCAACTTTGCAGTTGGACTTGAATATGTTGGAATGTGAGTTGAATTCATCACGATCTTGTGTTTGAGAACTAATGTCATCCAAGGTTTTTCATGTTTCCTATTGTAGCTTGCCTTCAAAAGCCTCATAAAAGTTCTATGCAGAGATCCAGTATAATTCTATTATCTCTTTGTTTGCATATTTATCAATTTATTTGTTGTATATATGTGCGTGTGGTTTTGTATCAAAGAACCCTTCTGTAGACTCTATTATATAATGTAGTCGAAAGCATTAGGCAATGCCGAGGCAATATCGGTCCCTTAAGCGAGGCGCATAAACCAAAAATGGGTAGGAAGGTGCATAAACCAAAAATTGATTGACCATAGACTTTATTTGGATGATCAAATCAAATTAGATTTTGATAAAATTTTATAAAATCTGGAAGTCTACTTTCTAATTAAAATAGTTTAGCCAATCTAAAGATACTCAAATGTAATATCTGTGGCCTGGCAAAAATAGAAATATCATAACATCTGTCTCTATGGTTATCCCAGACACAACACGTCTATTAAATAGAGAGAGAAACAAGAGATGGTGATAATAATAATAATAATAGTAATAGTTGTATTAGGTTGTGTTTACTTTTAGCATATAAAGAAAGTATCCTGTAAGAAGCTATAACTCTTAAACCACATTAATTTGAATCTCTATGAAGTGTTATTGTGTCTGAATTCTGCCCATTTGCTTTAGGAACTGAGGCCAGCCTTTTTGACCTTGTAGAGGCTAATCCTTTAATAAATTTGTTTTACTACCTGTACAACTCGTACTAGTAGTAAAAGTTATGTTGTGTTAGCTTTTAGCATATAAAGAAAGTATCCTGTAAGAAGCTATAACTCTTAAAGAACATTTTTCAATCTCAACTAAGTGTTAGTTTTGTGTCTCAATTCTGCCTATTTTCTTTAGGTAGTGAGGCCAACCTTATTGACCATGTAGAGGCCAACCCTATCATTAGGTTGCTTTACTACCAATAATAGTGGTAGACCGGTGAGGCTGATTTTCTATCAGTTTGTGAAAGAGCCGTTAAGGTCTTTGTAGTCACTAGGTAGGTAAAGTAGTCTGATAGAAGGGACGTACTATTCAGGGACTTTAAGGACATAATAGCTTCTGAAATCAGATGGAGAAATTTCAGCCTAGAATTAGCCTCAGTGTGGTACTCCTGAGGAACCGCTTTCTGAGTGGAAACTCCCCACTCTAAAATCGGTAGAAATATATGAAATAGGCACTTCTAATTTTAAAACCCGTTATAGCATTAAGACAAAAGAACAACCTAGCCCTATACTGAATAATAATGAATATAATACAAAAATATCTTTATTAGGTAACGATGTAACTAAATATTTAGAAGAATATTCTTATGTACATATACGATGCTTACAAGTTGTTATATTTCCCTTAACTCGAAAAGGCCTGAACACCTCTGTCTTAGCTTGTGTACAAGATAATAGACCCCAACCTTTAGAGACTATATTAGGGGCTATTAACGCCAGCCACATGCAGGTCCAATATATTTCAATTGTTATTCTGATTCTATGCCTCTCTCTTAGAGACCCTCATCTGCTAGGAGCCTTTAGCTTGAAAATGCACACTTAAGGTTTTAATATGCTACCAGGTAGTATTAATCTTGCAGTAACTTAGAGAATATGTTATAGATTACTCAATACTTTGTCACTATCGTTCGAACATACTTTCCATAATAAAACAATTATTCCTAAAAACCTGAAATGGACTGACATTTTTCTCCTAGCTCTAAATAGGCCACTAAATAGACCAATGGAAGTTATCAGCCTGTAAGTGGAATGGTCCACTAAATAGACCCAAGCGCACCCCTTTTTCTTTTTCTTTTAAGCAAACCCACCCCTTTTATATACCCCATACCCCGATTGAAATATAAAGGGATAAACCCTTTTAATGTTCGTTGGAGAAAGGGAGAGGAGGCCTTTGACCTTGATCGATGAAAGGTTTTTTTGGAAATCCTAACCCCAATGCCCCATCCCATGGTTGCGACGATGTTGGCGATGACCGGCGGTGGCGACAACGGTAGTGGCATCTGGTGATGAAGGTAAGTTTTCTTTCTTCTTCTTCTTCTTTTGGTTCTTTTTCTTCTTTTTTGCATAAACCATTATGACACGACCGTACGTGTCCATTAAAATGTGGCTGTGTCGACAAGGCCAAAAACCCTAAAAGGATCGTGTCGTTGTTACATAGGTTCAAAAGATAATAAAGTAATAAGAGCTATATTTGAAGATATTCTTGACAATACTTATTTTAGTTCAGAAGAGTTATATTTGAAGATATTCTTGACTATACTTATGTTAGTTCAGAAGGCAACATTGTGGATGAATCAGATGACGGAAAGGAATAATTTCATATAAGTTACTTACTTAAGAAAGGCCCAATACGAACTAGCAAAACAAAAGAAAAACTATTATTAAAGGCCAACTCCAATGGATATACAATTGGAAGAAAATCCCCATTTTTACTCAAACATGTTATGGTGTAGTAAGAGCTATATTTGAAGATATTCTTGACAATTCTTATGTTAGTTCAGAAGGGAACATTGTTTGAAAATGATGAAGTCATTCATAAAATAAATAACTTATATATATAGCTGATTTTGAAGAAAATACTGATAATGAAGCGGATGAATCAAATGACGGAAATGAAGAATTTCATACGAGTTATTTACCTAAGAAAGGTCCAGTACGAACTAGCAAAACAGAAAACTATTATTAAAGGCCAAGTCCAATGGATATACAATTTGAAGAAAATCCCCCTTTTGCTCAAACATCTTATGATGTAAGTTCAGTAGTAGAATGGAACGTAGATGGATTATCTAATTACCAAATCTTTATTGTGTTGCAAAATATGATAATGCATGCTAACACAGCTCAACTCAGAGGAAACTCTCAGGAACAGATAGTCAATATGATCATCTCTGGTTTTTAATGGTCAACATGGTTTAAAATTTTGGAATGTTTCGGTTTGTTTCGCCGAGACAAACCTAAACATTATGAGACAATCTAAAAAAAAATAGATAAAAAAATATGATTTCATGATTTCGGGAATGTTTAGGAAGTTTTGATGTTTCGCCATTTTTTCAATGTTTCGTGAATGTTTCGCTTCGTTTCAGAGTTTGTCTCGGTTTTTCACTTGACCGAGACATTCCTCCGAAATGAAATTTTAAAGCTTGATCGTCAATTAAAAGGATGGTGGGATAATGACTTGACTTTTTTTGGAAAAAAAAGAGATCCAGATGGGATACCATTAAGAGATGTGTATAATAATGAATTATCTGATACTGTAAATACATTACTAACTACTATTGTATGGTATTTAATTAGTAAACAAGGTGAGTATGTACAACAAAACACTCAATTACTAATAATCTAAAATGCCCATCTCTTTACCATATTCGTTGGTATGTTTTTTTCTCTCTAGTCTTTGTCTTACCAGATGGTCCAGATCCCAATAATGTAATCTGGAAAGAAAAGTTTATTCTGGCTTACAAAGTAACTTTACAAACAAAAGAGGACTAAGCCTTCAAGATAATGATGGTATTATTTATTATGATCTTCCAACTTATGGAGATTTGATTCAAAGAGTCCATAATGTAGGAAAAAACTATGTTTAGACTTGAAATTAAAAGAACAATTAAAGAAACGATTTATTAAAATTGAATTGGGAGATTATGGTTATCAAATGAGTTTAGAGCATGAAGTACCCAATTTATATAAACTTAAAAAGAAAAAATATAACAAAAAGTATGACAAACAGAGACTTAAGCATTCTAAGAAAAAAATATTATGATAAACAAACACAAAATAATAACCCTAAACATAAAACACCTACTTGTTGCCGATAACACTAAATAATATTTTGGCACGAGTAAGAGAACAATGTTCCTCTTTAAGAGGATTAAACCTTAATGATTTGCATGAAGAGCTGAAAGGAACAAAAGAAGAGTTAATACTATTACAACAATGACTTGAAAAACTAAAATCTAGTAGTTACAGTTTAAACAACAAAGATGGTATATACTAGTCACCAATGAAATAAATTTCTCGAAATTATCGAAATATTTCGCGAAATATTTCCTATTTCTAGTTTACCGAAACGAAAGAATACATATGCGAAATGTTTCATACAAGTCCAAATATTTTGCGTAAACAATAAATTTCGATTAATTGACAGTGTAAATAGGTATTATTTTAGTCGAAATGTTTCGAAATCTATGGAAACATTTCTATTGAAGGTAGGAAACATCTCATTAGAGCTCAAAACCACCACAAATCCCCATATTTGATCCATTTAACCCATTTTCATATATTTATTTTATAAAAAAGATCAATCCATTGTATATTTCTTGGTTCACGGATTGATCGTGAGGATGATTCGAATCCCATTTGGATTTTTTTTTTAAATTCGAAATGTACCTAAGTATTGATGCATTTACACTTGATTGTGCACAGATTGAAGATCATTTAGGGTGAAATTTTGAAATTTAGGGGAAACCCCAATTTCATTGGTTTTTACACTAAACATGCATGCTTGTGCATAAATTGATTATATGTTGCATTACTCAGCCCATCTACAAGTTCGTTAGGTTAAAGTTTTTTCCTAAAATTATTTGAACATTCAAAAAATTAAGTAAATGTAATAAGATAATAGTAAATAGGTTTTCCAAAATTATACATAATATTAAGACATTAATGTAAGTGAATAAAGATTCGTTAATACCTTGATTTATGACTTTTTTATAATAAATAATTGAATAATAGTTATCTAATTAAATTATACCTTGACTGACTATCAGATGCCTGGCTCAACATATTAAAGATCGTTATGGTCATTCATTTCCACACTACATATAGTTGTATATCTTGGTTTGATAGCTTATGAGTTTGTTTTATGCTTGTTTTATCATTTCCCAAACTTTCCACAAACATTTCCACAATATTTCCATCATTTCTACATTATTTCCATCATTTCCATGAAAAATGTATTATTTCCACACTGGTCGAAATATTTCCACGAAATATTTCCAATTCCGGGCTGGTCGAAATAAACCTCGAAATCGAAATTTATTTCCTTGCTAGTCACTATTAAGATAGGTGATCAATTGCTTACAAGAAGGCTCTAGTTGATTTTGGAGCAGACCTTAATTGTATAAGGGAAGAATTAATAGAACCAAGTTACTATGAGAACACATTTGATAGCGTTTATGCAGTAAATTCACAAAGTCTTAGAATTAAACATAAAGTTAGGAATGCCCAAGAAAGATAAATGATGCATACCATTAGACTTTATCTTGATTAAAAATCTCGACCAAGATACTATTTCAGGAAATCCTTCCTTAGCCCAAACTCCCAAATTCAACCCATCTACATTGGCCCCTCTAGGATTAAAGGATCTTTACATGATCACAATGTTGTATTTGAATTCCTAAAAGCTCCTAGAATAACAACCCCAAATGCTTTTCGGTCTAGAAAAATTCCTACCTAAGCTAGACCAATCCAATTGTCTCCAGGGTTATTAGATACATTTCAAAAGAAATAAAAGACTCTCTCTCAAAAGGTTTAGTTAGGAAAAGCAATTCACCTTGGAGCTGTGCAGCCTTCTACTCAGAGAATGCTGCTGAATTAGAAGAGGAGTTCCTCGATTAGTTATAAACTACAAACCTCTCAATTGAGTTCTTAAGTGGATTAGGTATCCTATACCTAATAGTCAATACCTAATTAATAGGATTGAAGGGGCCTTATTTTCTCTAAATTCGATATGGAATCAGGTTTTGGAAGATCCAGATCCATGAGAAAGATAAGTATAAGACTACTTTTACTTACCAATGGTTCATTATGAATGGAATGTTATGCCATTTGGTCTTAATAATGCACCTAGTGAATTTAAAAAAAAAATTATGGATGAAATCTTAAGGTTTTATAATGATTTCTCTATAGTTTATATAGATGTTTTTTAATATTTTCAAAGTCTATTGAACAACATTTTAAACATCTTAAGATATTCTATAAGCAGATAAAAAAGAATGGTCATGTGATTTCTAAAAAAGAAAATTAAGTTATTTCGAACATAAATAACATATTTAGGAAATAAAATCAAAGATGGGACTATAACACCTGTGGACAGAGCTATTGCTTTTGTTGAGAAATTCCCAGACAAGACCACGGATACAAACCAACTTCAGAGATTTCTTGGATGCTTAAACTATGTATCCGATTATTGTCAAAACTTAGCACTTAGCAGAAGATATAAAATTATAACTTCTAGACTAAAGAAAAATGCCTTTTCTAAATGGACAAAAGAGATAGCTAAAGAAGTCAAAAAAATTTACCTTGTTCTCCTAATCCCGACTTAACAAAAATAGTCAAGATAGATGCTTCGTGTATTGGATATGGCGGAATCCTAAAACAAAAGGATAGATTTGGCCATGACCAATTAGTCCGTTTTACTTCCGGGGTTTGGAATCCTACCCAGACTAATTATTCTACAACTAAGAAAGAAATGCAAGCTATTGTTAAAGTCATCCTTGAATTTCAAGTTGGCATCCTAAATCAAAGGTTTATTCTCAAAATTGGTTATAAATCTGCAAAAGAAGTTCTTGACAAAGACGCCAAGAATCTTGCGTTTATGGCAATCTATATTATCAATATTTGATTTTGAAATTGAGTATATTAATAGAGAAAATTATCATTTGTTAGACTTCTTAATTAGATAATTCTTGCAGGGAATCTCCTCTTCCCAAATTGCAACAATTATGTCTCAACCCTTATCTCAACCCAATTCTCCATATACTTGGAAACAACGATTACTGTTTTTCCCAACATGGAAAATGACCTTATCCAAGGCTTAAATGTCAACCAGCTTGCTATGAAATACTTTGGGTACGTATAATTCTCATTTTCCTATGGGGACAGAGAATGAGGATAAAAAATATTACGAGAAAATTTGTACATCTACAAATAGCACTGATATAGAGATAAATCACTTATAAAAAAAAAAAATATAGAGATAAATCAGACTGAATTTCTTTCTCTTCCCTGGCATCAAAAAGATTCTTATTGTAGAAGAACGTCGAAATCCTCTCAAATCTAGAGAAATTTCATATAACTATCATGACTATATTAATGCTTAGGAAAAATGATTTTAGTCTAAAATTATTTATTTTCCCATACTTGGTTTTTCTGTCCAGTGAAAATTTCTACCAACATGTTCCTTCATGGATTTATAAATGGTTTTCCAAATATGGACCACATTTTAGTATTTTAACCTTGGATAGACCCTATTTTGAATATTAAAAACCCTTCCAGCACTCTGATAAATAATAATAATGATAACAAGGGGGTAGAGTCTAAGAGAGAAGAAGATTAAGAAGAATTGAAGAAATAATGTTTGTATGTCTATATATTTTTCGATATCTCTACTGTGTAAAGCACATTTAACATTGATTTTATATGTCTAGCCTAGGCAAACGCTTAAACGCCTATTGCCTTGGCGCATAGGCGACTAGGCGTGCTTTTCCTAGACGACCACTTTTGCACTAGAGCCTGCCTAGCCCCTATTTTAGTATTTTAGGCACTAGGATCCTGGCTAGGTGAAGTGCTAGCCTAGGACTAGGATTAGCTTTGACTATACTGCTGATATGTTATTCTCTAATGGATATCTGGTCCACTTTTTATTCATTTGAATATCAGTCTTATCCAATCCATTTGTGCTTTGTGTTTTTTCAGTTCTAACTTTGCTTCACTGCATTATATAATAGGTATCGGTAATATTCCTTATTGTGCTTTTATTGCCTGCTCCAGATGTTAAGATTGTCAGATTTGGAGATTTTGTCGAGGCTGGAACAGTCCAATTCTCATCGCTAATACGTTTAGTCCATCCTTATGAATTGCTTGTCTCCAAGGGTATTTTGTTCTTCCTCTCATCTCTATATGTGAACCATGGGTAGTTGTTATTGTTATCTCCCTTTGTGTTAATTTCTCCTCAAAGTTTGTAACTGTTAATAGGTTGTGGTTGGTTTTATCTACTCAAAACTTCCATAGATTCTAGAGTTCTTTTAGCTAGGCAATTGGAATAAAGTTGCGGTTAAGTCATAAAAACTATGACGTTTGTCTCCTTAGAAGTTTCTAAATAATTGCAAACTAGTTTTCCTTCATCATGATTTTTAATTGAGGCCTGCTTTCTAAATGACGGTGCAGGCTTTATATTTTGCTCATACAAGATATTTCCAAACACGTGGTAAGCATTATAATCAATCTAGACTGTCCAAATGTTCAGCCATCTTAGATAGACCAGAAACAAAAGTTCACACTGTTTGAACAAATCCTAGCATCTGATTGGGAGGCGTTTCTAAAAAGAAAAATAAGGAAGAGAAATAAGACAAATGAGTTATGGTCCAAAACCAATAAAGCTATTGAAGGTAAATTCATGGTCCTCAGGCCAGACCATCCAAATGTTAGGTCACCTGTTGGATTGATCACAGACCAAACTTCACGTTGTTTAGACAACCCTTTCATTCATGTGGGATGCTGATTGTTTAGAGACTACATTTAAGCCAGATAATGGGGTTATAGAAACAGAGAGGACTTTAGATGCACTCAAGAAGGCGTTAATTGTATAGCCTATAAATGTGATTAAGGAAATGAGATTCTACAATTAGTAGGAAGAAGGGTAATATTTTCAGGATTAGCACTGAAGAGGACACAATGGTAGCGGGATAGAATGTAACAAGTCCAAGACTAGGAAAAGTTGTCAAGTTAGACTCGATTTATAATGCAGAGCTAGAGGTGTCAGAGTGGGTTCTTAACAAGATCGGGCTTTAGTAAAGTTTTAGGATTACCATACGCCGACCATGAAGTTGCAACAAAGGCTCTATTTACAGATATTGAAAGGGTCATGGGTCTAGTGGAAAGAAGGGAGGGGGACTGAATTAACACGATATCTAGACAAGCAAGAAAACTAAATAAACTGGAATGTGAGTTGGATGGTGCTGCATATTACAGTGCTACAAGGGGTGGGATGAGTTCTAATGTGAGGAAAGGAGCTAAAAGTTTTCAATGAAGCTGCACTTGTTGTCTTGGAATGTGAGGGGATTAGGCAGCTTCGACAGACAGATTATTGTGAGAGATACCTTTAAGAGATGGAAGGTGAAAGTCTTAGTGCTTCAAGAAACAAAATTTCATTCCTTGAATGGCCAATTGGTGGGAGAAGTGTGGGTAGAAGGGGCTTTGGGTAGAAGCAGTTATGGTGACTGGTGGTATTCTTGTTGTTTGGGATAAGGAGGTGGTTGAAGTCAGGATTACTTTATTGTTAACTAATCCACCATAACTATTTTCTGCTCACATGCTATGGACTAGTTTTCTTGTTTTTTTTTTTTTTCAGGGGTTTATGATCCTTCAGATAAGTTTATTCGCAACATATTGTAGGAGTTGTGACGCAGGACAGGAGAACTGTTCCGCGATTTGAGAAGGAATGAAAAGGGAAGGTTACTATTCACGGCACTATTCACGTGACACTATTCACGTCACTATTCACGCAGCACTATTCACACAGCACTATTCACAATGTTGTGGTATGATTTGGGTTTTCTTAGATAAGAAATTGATAAAAAAAATAAAAAAAATAGAGATGGAGAAAGAGAAGATAATAAGAGAAAAGAGATAGAGAAAGAGATAGAGATAAAAAGATATCTTCGGCTTCGCACCGAATTAGCTTGGCTTCGCACCAAGAGAGGATGGCTTCACACCACAAGAGAGATTTCTCAAAGAGATTTCTATTTCTTCATTCATAATTTTTCATTATCAAAATCAAAGGGTATATCACTTTTCATAAGACTCCCTACTTGAACTTTCCAAATTCTAATCTAATTGAAATTAGAAACTCCTAATACAAATCAACTATTGCAATCAATAATAAAAATTCTAATTAGAAATAAAATCTAATTTCAATTGAAAATCCTAATTAAATTAAAACAAATCTTCGTGGGGTCCACTTATCTAAAAATAGTAAAATCAGAATTTACTATAAATAGTAAAAATGGGATTGACTATAAATAGTAAAAACGAGATTTACTATAAATAGTAAGTCCATTTGCTTGACTAGCATAGATTCAGTGTAGCGCGGATGATCGTAGTAGAATGCTCCCGCATCAAACCCTCCTGGTTGAAAAGAATTCGACCTCGAATTCAAGTTGAGATATTACAATTGGCTTTTCCAGCGAAAGAGATATTTGGAGTACTCTCCCTTTAGCTTCTTATTCTGCATCTTCAACAGGTGTAAATTTTCTGAAACATGGTCTATGTCCTCAACTCTGACCTTCTTTGATAAGAAATCTTTGCTTGTTTCATCTGCTTTATTTTCAACTGTCGGTTCTAAAACAACAAAAATATCTGGTTTCGGATCGGGATCTTTTATACTATATGGGCCATCTTCAGCTGGAGCGTCTGAACCAGGGGAATCATCATCATTTTTATTCTCCATAATAGCAGGCGGATCAATATGCTTATCCTCCGTCTTTTCGTCTGATACAACTACAGGAGCTTCAGGACTTGTTAATTCCTCAGTTTTGGCTTTTTCTTCCTCGTCGATTTTTTCATTTTCCTCGGATGGAAAAACACCATCTTGTTCAATGGCTTTTATTTCTTCGTTTACTTTCTTCTTGACTTACTTTGAGACCTCTTTAGGGGTTTTTTTTGCTGTGAAACCTTCCAATAGCTTGCCGGAAAGAGGTGGAAAAGCCAGTGGTTGTCGTAGTGACTTTCCAAGACGACAATTGCTGATTGGAACTCTGGCGGAGACCCTAGCCTCTAGTTTGCTCTCAATACGACTTATATGGTTACTTAGTCTGCTCTCAAAACGATTTATCACATCATTTAGTTTAGCTAACGCGGCTACCAAAGATTGCGAACCAATATGAGACATCTTTCCGATCAGGAGTTTCGAATTGGGCTCTGATACCAAATTTGACGCAGGACAGGAGAACCGTTCCACGATTTGAGAAGGAATGAAAAGGGAAGGTTACTATTCACGGCACTATTTACGTGACACTATTCACGTCACTATTCACGCAGCACTATTCACACAGCACTATTCACAATGCTGTGGTATGATTTGGGTTTTCTTAGGTAAGAAATTGATAAAAAAAATAAAAAAAATAGAGATGGAGAAAGAGAAGATAATAAGAGAAAAGAGATAGAGAAAGAGATGGAGATAAAAAGATATCTTCTGCTTCGCACCGAATTAGCTTGGCTTCGCACCAAGAGAGGATGGCTTCACACCACAAGAGAGATTTCTCAAAGAGATTTCTATTTCTTCATTCATAATTTTTCATTATCAAAATCAAAGGGTACATCACCTTTTATAAGACTCCCTACTTGAACTTTCCAAATTCTAATCTAATTGAAATTAGAAACTCCTAATACAAATCAACTATTGCAATCAATAATAAAAATTCTAATTAGAAATAAAATCTAATTTCAATTGAAAATCCTAATTAAATTAAAACAAATCTTCGTGGAGTCCACTTATCTAAAAATAGTAAAATCAGAATTTACCATAAATAGTAAAAATGGGATTGACTATAAATAGTAATTTCCATATTTACTATAAATAGTAAAAACAAGATTTACTATAAATAGTAAGTCCATTTGCTTGACTGGCATAGATTCAGTGTAGCGCGGATGATCGTAGTAGAATGCTCCCGCATCAAGTTGGATACATTACCTTGAGGCGTGAGGCACTGTGGTGTTTAGGGGTGATTTTAATATCATTAGATTCTTGTACGAGAAGAAAGGTGGAAGTAGCGTTATGAGAAGTATGTGAGATTCTGCTAACTTCGTTTATAAACTTGCCACTGGGGGGGGGGGGTCGTTGATATTCGCTCAAAAGTGCTTATTTTAAGCAATTATCCGTTTAGCGTTATCGCACTCTCCTACGTAAAAGGCTCTATTTATCTACTTTTCTACGTAAGAGTCTCTTCTATTACGTAGAACACACTTTTCTGGACGAAATGGTATATTTGCATGCATTAAACACATTTTCGGAAGTCTAGATATTAAGCCGTTCTGATAAAGTCTCATTACGCGCTTCTTCTGTCGCAGGAAACCCCGATGGGACGATTATCGAGACTTGTGGGCCCAAATCGATCATGAGAGCCCATTATCAAAGCTTAAAGAGCCCACATGCTATGACTAGAAGATATGGGCCAAATATGGGCTGAATCAGAGGACCAAAAAGTCGGCCCAAAGAACGAAGAGAGTAGGAGAGCCAATGACCGAGAGACGGACCAAAGCGTTTAAAGCCACATGAGTCAGCAAAGAATGATAGTCTACTCTACTGGAGAAGCGTGAGGATGGTCACAGTGAAGACTAGGGTTCCAGACCCTCTGCCAATACTTTTCTCCATTTTTTGATACTTTCTCTCTCATCTCTCCTTATTCTCTCTCTCTCTTCATCTCTCGATCCTCGAATCTACTGACCTAACCCCAGAACTCCTGCCCATCGGCTCTATCTCATCTCCCTTAGCTTTCTGACCGTTGGATCTTCCATCGGACCGTTGGATCTTCAATCGGACCGTTGGATCTCTCTAGATCCGTCGATCTACCATCTGGGTCCCAATCAAGTCACCATCCATCCGATCGCCATCAGACTGTCTGTCACATCATCTTGTGAGACGATGGACATCATCAATCCATGTGGGCCAGTAGCCGGGCCCATCATCATCGACCCGCTGTCCGACCAGTTAGTGGACCCCGTGAATTTCCAAAGAATTTTAATTAAATTTTAAAAAAATGGGGGGTCCACTAAATGGGGACATTCCCCAAGAAAAAGTAGCATTTTACTTAAAAAAAAAAAAAAAAAAAAAAAAAATTTTAAATATTTTTTTATTTAAAAAAATACACTATTTCCATTAATGGAAATAGGGAGCTTTAAAAGGAGAAGGAGAGGGGTTCGTTCGAACCCTAATCCCCCCCTAATCTCCTCCTCTCCTTCCCCCTATCCTTTCCCTTCTTCCCCACGACTTCCCTCTCCTCTTCTTCCTCCTTTCTTCTTCGTCTGCAACTCCGGCCGTCCTTCTTCCTTCTTCTCTTCTCTTTCTTCTCTTCCTTCTCTTCTTTCCTCTTCCTCTCTTCCCTTTCTTCTTTCTTCTTCTCCTTCTCGTCTTCTTCTTCTTCTTTTCGTCCTTCATCTTTTCGTCCGGCCGGAGTTGCAGAACTCCGGCCGTCTCCGCCTTCTTCTTCCTCCTTCCTGTTGTCAGGGACCTACTTGTAATATCTTATATTCTACAGGGGGCCCTTGTAATATTGTAAAACTTCACTTAATATATATATTGGGTGAAATCGTGTAGGCTATTCTAAGCTCTACACGATTTCTCCTCTTTCCCCTATTCTCTTCACCTCTCCTCTCTTCCATCTCTAACCCTAATCTCTTATCCTGGTTACGATCCAAGATTACAACATGGTATCAGAGCATGGTTATGTAACCATGGCTCAATCCTAGAGGTCTGAAGAACCCTAGGGATTGCGAAATTGGATGCGAAGGGCTTTCCAAAGAAGGAGATCATCTCCCATGGATAGCCGCAGGCTTTAGAAAAGTCTGAAACCCTAGCCGCCCACTCCAAAAGGTTGGAGAAGTTCTCCCAGGCCTAGCCGCCCACTCCAGAAGCCTGGAGAAGAGCTATCAAGCATAGCCACCCACTCCAGAAGGCTGGAAAAGAGCCACAAAGCCTAACCGCCCCTTCCAAAAGGTCAGAGAAGACCCTCTGGACATAGCCGCAGGTCTCAGAGGAGCCCGGAACCTCTCCCTAGTGCTACCGCACCTATCCAGGAACCTTTTTAGGTCATCGGAACCATTCACAAGTTTCCCGCGAGTGGTTTTTTCTCCAATAGAAAATTTATAAAGGAGTTGTTCCGAAAAGGTCTGAATCCTGCTTGCGTTGCTCGCAGGAGGCTTTAAAAATAAAAATAAGGTGATTTGCACCTCCACAGCAGCAGTTTGGGTGATTTCTTATCAGAAAAGTCTTATCTACTACCATGAGTACATCTGAGGAGTCATCTTCTGCCAAGTCAGAGATCATTGTTGCCCCACCCAGTCTGGGAAGTCATGGTGATCACAGCCGGGGCCTACAGATCACTACGGTGAAACTCGACGGGACCAACTACCTCGCATGGTCTCAATCTGCCAAGATGTACATCACCGGACGAGGCAAAGCCGGCTATATCACTGGACGCATCACTGCACCTGATTCCTCCGATGCCACGTTTGAGAAGTGGGAAGCGGAAAACTCGATGGTCATGTCATGGCTGCTTCATTCCATGCATCCATCGATCAGCACAGGCTTCCTCTTTCTCCCAACTGCCAAGGATATATGGGACACGGCATCTCAGACCTACTCCCAAGATGGAAATTTTGCTAGGATGTATGAACTTCAGCAGGAGATAGCACATCTGAAGCAAGGCGATCTTCCTTTGGGATCATACTACGCTGCGTTACGCAGCAAGTGGGAAGAGGTAGATCACTACCAGACCTACACCCCTGCATGTACCAAGGATGCTACGGAGTTCCGAAAGATGATTGTACGCGGACGCATATTCGAGTTTCTTGGCGGCTTGAACCAGAGCTATGAGCAGGTTCGAGCCAACATCTTGGGCAGAGATCCACCGCCGTCGACCATTGCACAGGTTTACTCCTACATCCAGAGCGAGGACAGCAGGAGGAGAGCCATGAGCTCTAAGACAGATGCTGATGTTCCTTTATCTGAGAAGTCTGCCTTGGCCACTCAGAAATTGAGCAAACCCACATCCAAGAAAGATGGGGATCTTGATGATCGTGATCGACTCAGATGTGATCACTGTGGCAAGCGTCGCCACACTCGGGAGACCTGCTGGAGTCTTCATGGTCGTCCTGCACAGTTCTCTGGGGGGAAGCAAGGCTCCTCAAAGAAGCCCTCTGGTAGCAAACATGGAACCTCAGCCGCTCATGCCACCAGCCAAGATTCCTCTGATGTGACCCCTTCCTCTGGGCAGTCCAACACCTTCTCTAGCATGGACATTGACAGGCTTCGACAATTACTTACTCAGCTTGATGGCCCTTCTCCACCTACATCATCCTTTGCTCAGACAGGTACATCCCATTCAGCCCACCATGTATCTACGACACACATTGGTCCTTCCTGGATCATTGACTCTGGTGCCTCCGATCATATGACTGGTATGCCATCCCTTTTCTCCACCTATAATATCTGCTCAGGTAAGGACAAGGTCCGCGTGGCCGATGGCACCTTCTCCTCTATCTCAGGGAAGGGCACTATCTCTGCCACACCTACTTTGTCTTTATCCTCTGTACTTCATGTTCCCAAATTCACCACTAACCTGCTTTTTGTTAGCCATCTTACTAAGAGCCTAAACTGCAGTGTTACCTTTTTTCCTACTCACTGTGTTTTTCAGGACTTGGAGACGAGGCGGATGATTGGCAGTGGTCGTGAGGATGGTGGATTGTACCTGCTCGATAGCCAGCCGACTTTATATTCTGTTGCACATCAGTCTAGTGCCAATGTCAGTAGTTCTAGCGTTAATAAAGACCTGTTAATGCGATGGCATAACAGGCTAGGTCATTTACCGCTTTCAGTCATGAAGAGTCTGTTACCTCAGTTTGCGTCTATTCCATTTTTTGAGTTCAACTGTGAAACTTGTGTACTTGCAAAACAATGTCGGGTGTCTTTTCCGACCAGTAATAAAAAAAGTACATTTCCTTTACAGCTTGTGCACTCTGATGTTTGGGGACCCAATCCCACTACTTCTATCTTTGGTTTTCGCTACTTTGTGATTTTTGTGGATGACTATAGTCGTTACACTTGGATCTACCTTATGAAATCAAAAAATGAGGCGCATACTATCTTTCAGACCTTCCATAAAATGGTGTGCAATCAATTGGGCACCACCCTAAAAGTCCTACGCACTGACAATGGGGGGGAATACATGTACAGTGGCCTTGTCTCCTACTTTGAAGAGCATGGAATTCTTCATCAGACTTCATGTGCCGATACACCTCAACAGAATGGGACCGCTGAGCGAAAGCATCGCCATGTCCTGGAGGTTGCTAGGGCACTTCTTCTTGGTACTCGGGTACCCAAGGGTTATTGGGCTGACGCTGTGTTGACGGCATCCTACTTGATAAATCGGATGCCTTCTCGTGTCTTGGGGTCGAAGTCTCCCCTTTCGTTCCTGTTTCCTTCCTGTCCTGTGTTCTCCATTCCACCTAAGGTCTTTGGTTGTGTTTGCTATGTTCACGCCCATCACAGGAAGGACAAGTTAGATCCGAAAGCCGTTCGATGTGTGTTCCTTGGCTATTCGTCCACTCAGAAGGGATATCGGTGTTTCCATCCCTCTACCCGTCGTCAGTTTGTTTCTCTAGATGTTAGTTTTTTTGAGAGTCTTCCCTTCTTCTCATTTGATCGGACTTCTCTTCAGGGGGAGCTTGGGAGTATTGACGAGAGTCCGATACCTCCACAGGGGGAGATTCCTCAACCAGTACCCCTTGATTTGCCTGATGAGTCTCCTGTACCCTTGTCCTTATCTCCTACTGACACTGTGCCACAGGATCCGCAGCTGAAGACATATGCCAGACGACGTCAAAAAGAGAAACAGTCCACCATCCAAGCTCACTGCCAGGAAATCCAACTCGATCCAGGTAATCGTGTCCTCAGTGATCCTTATGATGATATGTCTGTTGCTCCTTCTACTATCCTTCCCATAGACATTGATGTACCTATTGCTCATCGGAAGGGTGTTCGGAACTGTGTTACCAAGCACCCTATCTCTCACTTTGTTTCCTATCAGCAGCTCTCACCATCCTACAGGGCATTTGCTACTGCCCTATCCAGTGTCGCTCTGCCATCCGGTGTCTCAGATGCCCTTAGCCAGCCTCAGTGGAAAGCAGCCATGCTAGAGGAGATGGCAGCTCTAGAAAAGAATGGTACTTGGGATTTGGTTCCATTGCCTAGAGGAAAGAAACCCGTGGGGTGCAAGTGGGTATATACAGTGAAATACAAAGCAGATGGAAGCATCGACAGGTACAAGGCCCGTCTCGTTGCAAAAGGGTACACACAGACTTATGGGATTGACTACCAAGAGACGTTTGCTCCTGTGGCCAAGATGAACTCAGTTCGAGTTCTGTTATCTCTAGCGGCAAATTTTTCTTGGCCCCTCCACCAGTTGGATGTCAAGAATGCCTTCCTCCATGGTGATCTAGAGGAAGAGGTCTACATGACAAGTCCTCCGGGGTTCAGTCCGACTGGGAGTAAGGAACTTGTGTGCAGACTGAAGAAAGCCTTGTATGGGCTTAAACAGTCACCAAGGGCTTGGTTCGAGAGGTTCAGTTCTGCAGTCAAGAAGATTGGCTACTCGCAGAGTCATGCGGACCACACTCTTTTCATTAAGAGAAGTCAAGGTCGTCTTACTGCTCTTATTGTGTATGTGGATGATATCGTGGTCACAGGAGATGACCCAGATGAGGTTTGTAAATTGAAAAAATACCTCGGCACAGAGTTCGAAATCAAGGATCTGGGAACCTTGAGATACTTTCTGGGCATTGAGGTTGCTAGGTCAAAGCAGGGTGTGTTCATCTCACAAAGAAAGTATGTACTTGATCTCCTTCGAGAGTCAGGAAACTTGGGAGTTAAACCAGCCGACACGCCTATAGAGCAGCAACATCGGCTAAATCTTGTTGATGGGGATCCCATTGCTGATACAGGCCAGTTCCAGAGACTTGTTGGGCGTCTCATCTACCTTTCGCTGACACGACCAGATATTGCATATGCAGTCAGTGTCATCAGTCAGTTCATGCATGCCCCTCGCTCTCCACATCTTGAAGCAGCACACCGAGTGTTACGCTATCTTAAGGGGGCTCCAGGGAAGGGTATCCTGTTTAGTAAGAATGGACACCTGCGAGTTGAAGCTTATACAGATGCTGACTGGGCAGGTTCAGTCACTGACAGACGTTCCACTTCAGGGTACTGTACGTATGTGGGGGGTAATCTGGTGTCTTGGCGCAGCAAAAAGCAACCAGTTGTCGCTCGCTCCAGTGCCGAAGCAGAGTACCGTTCTATGGCTCATGGTGTATGTGAGCTTCTATGGTTGAAGACTATACTCAGTGAGCTCGGATATCCTGTCAAAGGGTCTATGCAACTGTATTGTGACAATAAAGCAGCCATCAGCATTGCTCATAATCCAGTTCAACACGACAGGACAAAGCACATTGAGGTAGACCGTCACTTCATCAAAGAGAAGCTTGGTCAAGGACTTATTTGCACACCGTATGTCCATACTGCTGATCAAGTTGCAGATGTGTTAACTAAAGGTGTTACTAAAGGGATCTTAGAGCACCTGTTATCCAAGCTGGGCATGATAAATATCTTCGCACCAGCTTGAGGGGGAGTGTTGTCAGGGACCTACTTGTAATATCTTATATTCTACAGGGGGCCCTTGTAATATTGTAAAACTTCACTTAATATATATATTGGGTGAAATCGTGTAGGCTATTCTAAGCTCTACACGATTTCTCCTCTTTCCCCTATTCTCTTCACCTCTCCTCTCTTCCATCTCTAACCCTAATCTCTTATCCTGGTTACGATCCAAGATTACAACACTTCCTTCCAGCAGCTCCTGTACCACCTTCTTCCGCCAGCAAATCTTCTCTCCATCGTTTGTGTTATCTCCCAAGCCGTTACTCCCAAAGGAGAAAAGCTCTCCATGCATCCACGTTCTTTCTTCTCTCCCATTATCCATCTCTTTGACCCACCTCTCTCTTCCCTCTCCTTCGTTCCACGTTCTCATCTGTCCTCTCCTGCTCTCCTCCATTAGCTCTCTCCTCCTCTCCAACAATCTCAGCCGTTGTCATCAACTTGCAGCCTCCGTCTCCACCGTTTGCAGTCACCGTCTCCACCACATATGCAATCACCGTCTCCACCACATTTGCAGTCCTCTCTCCACACTTTCACCATTTACTCCCCACCAAGATCGTCCACCATCATCACGGCCTGCAAGGAGTTGTAGGCCGTTGCATCCTCCTTACTAGAATCCCACGAGTTGTAGGCTCTTCATCACACCAGCAAGTGAGGGCAGCAAGCTCCTCCTCTCTTTGGTGTTCACCTTCTCCTCAACAAAAGCAAAGAAAAGAAAAAAAAAAAAAAAAAGGGGGAGAAGAAGAAGAACCAGAAGAAGGAAAGGTCGCCGCCTGCACCACACAACCGCCCTCCAGCAACGTTGCTGGTGTTGCACCAGCAACCCTTCACCACCAAAGTGCATCCTCTCCGCCCAACCCTCTTGGCCAAACGACCACATGGATGCACACCACGCCGTTTCATGGCCGATCATCCCTCTTTAGTTGCTGGCCAATCCTTCGCCGAGTAAGTGTTTGAATCTCAATCTCTCTCTCTAGTTTCTATCTCTACCTCTCTTTAGTTTTTCTCACTTTCTCTCTAACATTTTCTCTCTCTCTAGGAATACTCCCTCACTTCATTTTCTCTCTCTAACTCTCTCTAGAATTTTCTTCCTTAAAATTGCTTTTTAGTTTATCTTATTGTATGTTATTTTCGATTCAAACATTGTAATAAACATTTGATCACTGAATGATGATGTTTGTTTTTATCTATTATTTCTTGTGATGGTCCGTCAGTTTTTGTTCTTACTCGCGCTAATCCGACTAATCCCGAGTGCGGATCGACATCCGACACAAGCCACTGTGCAAAATTGCTAATTTTACAGGTCGAAAATCTCGGATAACTACAAATATTGTTGAGATTAGGGTTTCCGTACCAACGACGCGGAAAAATCCTACTTTCAGTCGTCATAGGGTCTAATAACTAAGAATCTTGTTATGAGTTGTTTTGACAGTTTTTTAGTCTCATCTGAATAAGAGGAATATTCTTCTAAAGCAACAATGGTTGATTCCTTGGCTGGCCTCGTATCATATTTTAATCTTATTAGACTGTGGAGGAACCACCACTCTCATTAAGATTTGAGAATATGTGGTTAGAAGTCTTGAACTTTGTTGATTTGGTGGTAGAGCAGTGGAAAGAATTCTCATTAAAGGGTAAAATCAGTTGTGCATTTCAAGTGGAGTTGAAGGGTTTCAAATTGAAGCTGAAAGAGTGGAATAAGGCAACTTTCGGAATTGTGGGGATTAAGAATAATGGTTTGCAGGAAGAGATTGTTTCTCTTGACAAGAAAGAAGAATAAGGATATTTATCTAATGATGAGAAGGTTAAGAGACTGCTTGCTAAAGGGGGGTATCTTAAAGACCCATATGGAGGACATCAATTTGTGTAAAAATCCAGGGTTAAATGTCTTCAAGAAGGGGATAACAACACTAAGTTTTTTCATTGGGGAACCAACTCCCGGTGCAAGTGCAAAATATCTCCTACTTAAGGTAGAAGGCAAGTTAGTGGAGGAGGATTGGAAAAACAATGAGCATATAGTGGATTATTACTCCAATCTTTATATAGCGACTTGCACCTTCAGACCACTCCTTGACGGTCTTGAATATGAGTGCATATCGGCGGGGCTAGAAAATACGTAAAAAGGCCGATCAATGAGGAAGACGTTGCACGTACAGTTTGCATCTTAGGCGGGGATAAAGCTTCTGGCCCAAATGGTTTCTCTTTGGCTTTCTTTGGAAGATGTTGGCACATCGTTAAAATTAATATTTGCAGATTGGTTAGGGAGTTTTAGTAAGAAGTTTATTTCAGTAGATACTCAAATAGTACCTTTATCATCCTTATTCCGAAAAAAGGGGAAGTTGAGAACTTGAGAACTTGATAAAATATTTTCCTATTAGTCTCGTGGGTAGTGTAAACAAGATTTTGGGAAACATATTAAAAGAGGTTATGGGGTTGATCATTTCTCCCTATGAACGTGCTTTTGTGAAGGGTTGCTAGATTTTGGATGGGGTATTAATTGCCAATGGGTGTGTAGACTCAAGACTTCGTAGTGGTGAGAACGGTATGATTAGTAAGATTGGTTTTGAAAAGACCTCCAATCAAGTCAATTAGGATTTCTTGGACTATAATGCTTAGTAGGTTGGGATAGAGTTTGCATATCCCCGGATTCATCCTTAGTCATGGTTAAGGAATCTCCATTTCTGTTTATCATTGCGGCGGAAGCTTTATGATATGTTGTCTCACTTAAAGGGCGCCTGCGGGTGGAGTTAGGTGGCATTTGGGAACACAAAAGAAGTAACTTTTTGACTTAATTAAGTCAAGAAGTTGACAAGATGGTTTGGATTGTGTTTTTTTTTTTAAACTTCTAGTAGTTAAAATTTGACTACAAATAGAGGCTAAAAAATTTAGCATCTGACTTCTCAAGAAGTTACTTCTTTCTGTGCTTCAATTGAAGAACATGTTGAATTGAAAACTAAAGTAAAACTTTCATATTACCATATTTGCCCCTCTAATCCTTCACGACAAATTTTAAATGACCACTTCAACTATTTTTAATGACAAAAATATCCCTCAAAGCCTTTAATACAAATTATAAATGACCACTTCGTCCTTCCATATCAAATAAGTTACCTTTTTGCCCTTCCAAACACATTTCCACTTCTAGTAGGCAACTTCTACAAGTAGAAGTGCTTCTACTTCTCGTTCCAAAATGAGGCATTACCCAACATTTTTGTGTTAGGGAAAATGGACTTGAGATATCTCTTCTTCAATAGACGACACTCTTTTTTTTGCCCAACCTCTCATATATACCTTCATTATCTGAGATGCATTCTCATGTGTTGTGAGGTAGTATCGGGCCTTCACATTAACCTTTAAAAAGTGAAGTCTATGGGATTAGGGAAGTGAATAACATTTAGGAGCTTGCTAGCAGTTATAGTTGTGAGGTACGATGTCTCCCGACTGTCTACCTTAGTCTTCTATTAGGGACCCTGTGTTACAGAGATTGGAGAGGGAGTTGAAAAGTGGAAGAGAGGGTACTTATAGAGGGCAGACTTACACTTATTCAAAGGACACTTTCAGAGTCTTCCGTCTACGATTGTTCCCTCTTTACTCCTAGCTTCTATTGCCAACACATTTAGAAGTTGGAAAGGGATTTCCTATGGCATGGTATGCATGATGCTTTTAAATTACATGTTGTAGATTAAAAATCGATTTAAGCCTATGGAGGTTGGAGGTCCAGGTATCAAACCCGTTAAGGTGGTAGAATATAGAGGAATCCTCTTATCTATGGAAGAAGGTCATTGAGGGGAAGTTTGGTAGTAGAAATTTTTGGTGGGAGAGCAATGAAGTTTTTTCTTCATAATGGGGTTTATAGTTTGGAAAGGTATTTCTATAGCCTTTAACAAATTCTCTATGGGTATCTAGTTTTAGGTGGGTGGGGGGTTCAGAGTGAGATTTGGGACCATGTGTGGTGCAGTGATCGATCTCTTCATCAAGAGTTTCCTTTTCTATATATGCTTTCAAATAGCATGAATGGTTTTGATTAATGAGTTCTTTAAGCAAGCCGGGGACAGTGGTGTTTGGAGATGGGATAACGGAGGTTAGATCTTTCCTAAAGGAGCTGATTCAAGGGGAGACTTTTTTTTCAGCAAGCTTTGTGTGGAAAAGCCAGTTTCCTTCAAAAGTCGCCTTCTTCATGTAAACTGCAGCCTTAGGCAAGATTCTTACAGTGGACCACCGAATAAGGAGACACGTGACGATTCCAAACATATGCTTCCTTTGCAAAGCAAGTGGAAAATTGTTAAGTTATATCCTTATTTGTTGTCGTTTCATAAAGGCGGTGTGGTGGAAGTTATTCTGGGGTTTTGGTATTCACTGGGTTATGAATGGGAAGATGTACAATCTACTCTGGGTGGTTGGCAAAGGCATTCAATCTTAGAGGACGGGTATTATGGAAGTTGCCTCCTTTTGCAGTTTGCTGGAATGAATGACATCACATAATTTTTTAGGACAAATATGGGACGCTTGAGTTCTTTTTGGAAACACCAAGTCTTCTATGATTCATTGGGTGACTATTCTAAAAGAATTTCAGGCAATCTTGGTTGGGGATCTTCTATTCAATTGGGAATCTTTGTAACTACCTCACGTAGAAGGGTCACTGTTAGCTGTGATTCATGTGTCTTTTTGTATATCTTGTTTGTAGTTTGTACAGTGGGTTTTAATTCCCCTTCCCTCTCTTCTTTAATATACTCAGATCTTTACCTATAAAAAAAGTAGTAAACCAGTGACTTAGAAAAAAGTGGATTATGAAAGTAATTCTTCCACCTAAAGAGATGTAACACTACTTCCAAATCGTTAATCTAATCTCAAAATTTTCAACTACTGGCTCCAAAACTCTATTGATGTAGGTTTAACCCTAGGAGGTAACCCAAGGTGTCACGTGTATCCCATTCTTTGGGGATATCCGAGTCCAACACTTTGTATCTGCATTGAATTCATATGCTCGTTAGCATACCCATGCAACATAATATGCAGATCTATATTTCCTTAGTAATTTTGGTTTATGTAGGCGTGAATGACTTACTAGCACATTGTCAAGTTGGGAAAACAACAAAGGAAAAGCTGAAGAAGGTGATAGAATGGGTGCAACGAGTTGGATCTACACTTCACAATGACCGATTGCATGGCTATCAAGTACTGTCTCTGTCCTTTATTGTGCACTGTTATCTTAAATTTTCACTTTAGTTTCCTGAAAACAGCTTAGTTCCATGTCGCTATTGCTTCAACAACATGATTCAGAATCTATGTTTTATATATTTGTACTTGAAGCAATAACTTTCTTTTGCTGAACATTCTTTGCATTGTGTCCAAGCCATTCCTTTTGCATGCCTTAATATTTAATCTACTTTTGGTTGGAGTTTTGTTGCTTGGTGTCATATATATGTATGATTTCATACCCACCAGAAAATAGGTATGATTTCATAATTCATTGATATCAGTTAATATAGAACAAAATCATCAGACAAGCAAGACCGTGATTTTATTTAACAAAAAGTGGCTAGTCATGCCTTCTCTTGCTGACCCTATGTATTTTGGTTCTGTTTTCAATAATATTTTCACTTACAAAAAAAAAGTCATGAGTTCTGCATTCTTTCTTCTATGTTCTCATTATCAAATATCATTTTCTGAGAATTTTGAAACTATAGTTTGTGGTAAACTACATTTGGTATTGTCAGATTGGGGGGTCTTTTTTTAGTTAAATGGTTTTAGAGTTGAATAAATAGAGAGAAGAAGAAGAAGGAGAAAACAAAAGCAATCAGAAGTGGATTATATTTAGAATTTGTGGCCTGTACAAGGCATGGTGTTTTGAATTATATGTCCAAACACATTCCTTTCTACTTGCTTTTGCGTGCTACATACATCTCATTGGGTTGTAGGTATGTTGCTGGAGTTTGGAGAGGTCACAACCTGGGTAATACAATATTTACACTTAAACCTGGAATTTGTACATGGACATTGCATACATTTTGAAAAATCTGGGTAACATAAAATTAATTGACAAAGTCCTATCCCAACTATTTGTGGTCAGCTACTTGAATCTTTGCATTATATCAGGACCATATCTTTTGTTATGCTTCAAATCTTATCGTAGCTCCTTGCTACCTCAATCGATGTCCTTTTCTGCCTTTCCCTTGTCCTCTGAGATCCTTTAACCTGCACTCAAAGTGTATTTTGTCATTGGTCTCATCAATGGTTTCATTACACATGGCCAAACCTTCTCAGTTGTCTCTCCAATAGTTTATCACCTAGTGTGGGCCAACCCCTATGTTCTCTTAGATGTGCTCATTCTAAATTTGTCTTTCCTAGTTTAACCATTTAGTCTGATCGGTTTGTGTTTCTCTGTAACACTCGAAAAGGACATCTACGCTTCAGCCACACAACTCTAGTTCCATATGCCAACATCCTCTACCATGTTGGAGTTTATGTATTACACCCACGTGGGTGTCATAAGTGGGCTGCGTCCCACTTCCCACGTGGGAAGTTCTTAACGTTTTATTATTTGTGGGAGTTAAGTGGGCCCACCACTTAACTCCACACGGTTTTGCCTTTGTAGGGTTTTTCCCCATTATACACACACAGACACACACACACACACAGACACACACACACGTGAGTGAGAGAGATTGAGACAATTCAACCTCTCCTCTTTCCCACTTCTTCTATCTCTAACCCTAATCTCTTTCTCCACCTTCTGCTTCCATTACTTTTTCTCTCTATCTTTTTCTACTGGTTACAACCTAAATCATAGCATGGTATCAGAGCATGGTAGCTCTAGGGCATGTGTCTTTGTCCCTTAGAGCCTCCATTCCGATCTAAGATGGATATGTGAGTATTCAGAGCCGACGAGAGCTTTTGAAGAAATCGCAAAGAGCATTCCTGCACGATCTGTGGATCATCCCTGAAGCAAAACACCAGAGGTTCTGATTTCTTTGTTATTTTTCTTCTTCAGCAGTATCAGAGATCCAATTTATTCCTTCTCAAGCCTCTCCAATGGTTCTCCGGCTAACATGTTTTTCGAGGATTTTTGGAGATTGTTGTTTTCCTCAAGATTCGCATCATTCTAGGTGCTCGTACCCTAGCCGCCCTCTACAGAATACTCCTAGGGATTGTCAGAAGTTCGTTTCAGAATTTTCTGATCGTCGGAACGCCAATCTCCAAAATCGGCCCGTTCTTCGAAATATTGGGTTTTCGATTTTCTCGAGATTCGCACCACGGTAGGTCTCTCTGACCTTGCCGCCCTCTCTAGAACACCCATACGGATGACATGTAGGTCTGTGTGTAACCTTGGCAACAAGTCTCGCCTTGTACCTGTCAACTGTCCCATCTGCCTTATGCTTAAAAGTAAGCACCCATTTTCATCCAACTGGCTGTTTCCCTCTAGGAAGATTAACCACTTCCATGTTTGGTTGTAATTTTTTTTTTTTTATAAGTATAAGCTTTATTGAGGGCCAATGCCAAAAAAGACAACATTCCTAAGCTAAAGAGGTCGAGATGACCTGCAATAGACTAAGGCTAAACAAGCAAAATACAAGCAAAAACCCAACTAACTACCATCCTGAGAACATAGAAGACCCCAACGAAAGACAAAGTCCTCGAAGAACAAACCCCTGCATTCCGGAAACACCTTAGACCAAAGAAACATCAGCTTCATATTTTTCAAAGCCTCCATATCATCACACATAGCCTATCTCCATTCAAATTTGGATAGAGCATTTGAAACACTAGAAGGCAAGGGAATAGAGGAAACAAAACCTGTGGTAGTTAAGGACGCAAAGCGCACTTAAGGCGCTAGGACCCCAGGTCCCCAGGTGCCTGAAGTGCAAGGCAAGGCAAGGCAAGGCACTCATCTGACTGAATTGAGGTGTAATATTAAAAATTATAATAATAAATATAAGAAGTATAAAAAAATTAAGAAAAATGTCACGCCCCGAATCCGGGTGTCCAAACCAGATCCGAATGCCCGTGGGTCAACCTGTTTACCCAAGATCCAGGGTGTGATAAAAAGAAATAATTTGAAACACTCCAAAATAATTTAAAATATTTTATAAATTAAAATATTCTTTTTTTAAAATTTCATTTTTTTTATATGGTAAAACACTAATTTAGTGGGTTGGGAGAGCAGCATTGAAGAAAAACTAGGTTATAGGTATCTTTCAAATGGAGTATAATTTCACCAACTAAGAAATTGACACAAAAAAAATCTCACCCAATATTCACTCACAAAAATTCTACGCATCAAATCAAACTAACCATTCAATTTTGTTATCGAAGGGTAATTATGTTATGATGGAAAACATGCATCCGTCTATTTCTTCTTTAATAAAATTGTCTTATCATATGACAAAATGTTCTCAAATACATCAAAGTAAAATAAATGGCTGGATTTAGATCTTCATATTCAAATCCGGATCTTCTTTGAATTCAATGTCCTCAATCCCTTCATCCATAGTGGTGAGTGACTCATCGATCTCACCTGTAGAGTAAGTCGGTTGAAAACCGTGAGCGATGACGCCCAGTAATTCTACGTGTTCCATGGTGGACAGACGAATATATGTATAGACATAAACAATAAATGATCACGGTGAAGATGATATCAATAGTCATGAATAATGGCATAAGAAAGATGCACCATCAAAAAGATAAATTACTGGAGTTTCCACTTTTCACTTGACCCGACCAACGGGAGGTTTTTAAATCAATCCGGTCAACGGATTGACTGTTGATCCGACCAATGGAAATAAGTATAAACCGATCAACGGTAGAAATAGCAGACCGGCCAACGGTCAAAATAATGGACCGACCAACGGTCGAGAATAATGGACCAATGATAAAAAATGATTTTCTTTCTCGTCTTCTCATTCAGTCATCATAAGTGATAATGAAAATATATGGATGATCGTAGAAAATAACATTATCAAAAAAGTCGTAATGAACATAGTTGAATCTTATATCAAAAGAAGCGCATTTGGTCATAGATCAACATAGTTTAGAACAAGATTAATCACCTCATGTTGAGGTTCATAGATTCATATAAACATAGATCAATACAATCATAGCACCACAATAAAAATGCACAAAAGAACACAAATTGAATATGAAAGTAATTTATTCGTGTACAGTACTTACCTTTTCTTCTTCTTTCTTGACTTGAGTACTATTTTTTTCAATAATGGAGGAGAAACCTGAGTTTTTGAGAGAAATTTTGGTTAAGACATTTTTTTTTCACTATTGATGCTTTTTCAGTGTTGTCCCAAAATCTTTCATTCATTTGCTAAAAATAAAATATGTTTTATAACAAATCTTTAGTAATTCTTTTTATGTCATTCTTTGAAAAGTAAATATTCTTTCAAATTAAATAGTTATTTAATATCAGTTGGTAAGTTTCTATTAATTGTTTAGCAATGAATTATTTCTAATGTTAGAATTTTCTATTTACTTATTATTACAAGGTTTCCAAGAATGAAGAGTGAGAATTTTTCTTTATAGACTTAATTGTTGAATTTTGTATAGAAATATTTCTTGACATGTCAAATAGTTAAATGTTGATTTTCATTTAGGATTGATGTTTCCTAGTTGTCATATCATTAAAGGTAATGTTGTGTTACACTATTACTAAAATTAACCTATGATTAAAAGTTTCCAAAATTTTAAATTTTCTACACTTAATTTCTTTAGAAGATAAAAGAAGTATTGTACATTACCAAGTATGAAATACAAAAGATTTATTATAAATTGAATTGGATCATTTACATTATTAGGATGATGTAGCATTTTCATCTTTTACTTAATTAGTTAATATTAATTTTAGAAAAATACTTCTCTTCACTTAATATTACTAATACGCCCTTATTATACTTTATATGAACTTACACACCAATTATATGGTCTACAAGAAGTGTACCCTACCCCAAGTACTCCGTAGGGTCTACTCCAGCCCAATTTAATTATAAAAAGATATTTAATTACGCATAAATTTACTTATGGAGTTAATTAGTGCATTATAGATGTTCAATCACAGAAATCCTAAAATTACCATTCTATTATCCGAATTTTCCTTGCTAAAATCCTTAAGTCAAAAAATTTGCTAGTTAATGACCAAATTATGCTTATAAATTATATTAATACTCCAAATAAAAGTTCAGGGTATTACAAAAAATAACATCATAAAATAATAAAATAGGTAATCATTAGGCCATAAAATATAAAAGATAGGAAATTTCACAAATCTCGAGTAACACAAAAGCAGTTCTAGTTAACATTGACATTATCTAAATACAAAACAAATAATCAAAATTCATAAAATGATTGGAGAAAATTTAAAAGACAATCACAATTCATAAAAAAATACTAATAAGTAACAACAAAAACATATGAATTAATCTAATAAACTAATAAAAAGAAATAACTGATGAACTATTACTAGTAATTATAAACTACCAATTATAGACTAATATTGCATGGAAGTATGGTTATTTAAATCACAAAGAGAAGGAGAATAAAAAGATGAATAAGAGTAAGAAGAAAATCACAACCGAAGGAGAATAAGAAGAAATTAGAATAGAAGAAGAAAATTAGTGTAAAAGAAGAAGAAAATCAGAATAGAAGAAAAAACTCAGAACCGGAGAAGAAGAAAAAAATCATAATTTGAAAAAAAAAACTTGTATTTTAGTGAGGCGTGTGCCTGGAGCCTGCTTTAAGGCGTGCGCTTTACTAAACGCGCCTTGCCTTGACCCTTTTAAGGCGCTTTAGGTGCGCCTTGACTACAGAGGCAAGAAACAAACCGTGGTTGCAAGGTCTAGTGAGGCAGAATATAGAGCTATGGCACATGGTGCGTGTGAGGCTCTTTGGTTGTAGTTGTTATTATCGGAATTTGGGTTTCATGTACAAAGCCCAATGAGCTTGTACTGTGATAACAAAGTTTCCATTAGTATAACACAATCTATTATAGCATGATAGGACTAAACATATTGAGGTTGATCGGCATTTCGTATGAGAGAAACTTCATATTTATATTCCATTAGTGAAGTCCGAAGCCCAATTAGCAGAAGTTCTCTCTAAAGGAGTTTCTAAAGCAAGATTATTTGTGATCTTGTGTAAGTTGGGCGTGACGGATATCTATGCATCAACTTGAAGGGGAGTGTTGGAATATGCTTTATTGACTATTTTAGGTAGTCAGGGATGTCTATGTAATTATGTAACAATCTAGGGGGTTTATTTTAGTTCCTAAAGTTATCACATTAATAAAAGGCTAGTAGAGGTCGCGTAGAACACACGACTCTTCACTTTGCCTCTCATTTTTTCTATTTTGTTCTTCTTTCTGTAACAAAATACAAACCCTAGATTTGTAACAATCTACTCTTGTTCTTTTTCTTCTCTGGTTCTCTCACTCCAAAAGAGATTTCTTTTTCTTAGCTTCCTCTCACAATAGAATCCATGGATCAGACAATCTAGATTGGCCAAGACCCGAGATTTATTATGTTGAGAACTTGAGACTGTGACAAGCTAACTCGGGGTCGAGTCTTGGCATGTCTTCGATAGAACAAGCAAAGGCGGTTGACCGGATTTTCTTTCTTAACTGAAGAGAAGGTCGAGTCGATATAAATGACCCTCAGCTCATTCCCGTCTCTGATTTTGACTACCTTGTCCAACTCTACAACGAGGGGCTCGGACCAGACCTTAAACCAAGGGTTGGCAATTTCTTGGTTGGGTTTGGCTGTAGTTGCTATTATGCAGTTTCTTTTTCTCTTCCCTTCTAGGAAGTCTTTTTCGAAGTTGACGCATCTTTGCATGTTTTTTTGTTGACGCTCACAACATACTCAAGAGCCACGAACTGACATTGTTGGCTAGCAAATTGGTTCCTTTTGGATCTCCTTTGGCCTGTTTAGAGTTGGGATCTGCAATATTTGGTAAGAGGTGTTAAGCATGACTTTCATCTCACGAGTCCATCTACTAGAATGGCATCATACGGGGCAGGAACGTACATGACCATGAACCGTGTCACGAGGACTATGTTTCTAGTTACTACTAGCAACTCAATCTCGTCCATAGGCTCGGACGAGGCTCTGTGAAGCCAACCAATATGGTGGACGCTGGTTGAATGTCTTCCTTTGCTGTAGTTTCCTTAATATATGTAAGAAAATGATATATGCAGAGCTGCCAAAATCAATTTAAATCTTAATTTCCCAACCACCAATGTTGGGAGTGACCAAATGTGTGTCATAATGAGGCCGATAGATCCTATCCAAGTCTTTGTCTAGAAGATCGTGAGCGACCAAGGGTTGGCTTGCCTGTGTTCCACTACTTTGGGCAAGCTTTGGGTTGGCTCGGCATGACATATCTATTGGCCCTACTAGTGTTTTCTTTGGCCAAGCCTCTTATATTATTCTTTCTCTTTGGTTAGGGGATCGACCTAGTCATGCCCAGAAAAGTTGTAGATTTAATGACGTTGATCACCCTCGAGTTGTGTTAAGGTGGACAATGACAGTAGACTCTACGACGACTGTAGTTTCTTGGTCAGGCTGTGTTGTTTTGACCTTGTCGACCCAAGTCGGGCAATGTTCTCTTAAAGAGGGCCTTGGTCAATCAAGGGCTAGATAGTGTATTCTAGGACTTGGCAGCTAGTGGTATCATAATCCTTGTAATGGTGGAAAGCACAGTACTTATATGGAATGCGGTACTTACCCTTGTTGAGCTGCATGCTGAGCTTGGGCCATTGGGAGAACGATTTAAGTTGTATTTCAGTGATGATCCGATCGATGAGTGCGTTGAGTGGAGTAAACTCCCTGCAAGTCTTCTCTTTAAATTGATTCTTCTTAGTTCTTTCCGTTTTCATTTCTCCCTCTTTTCTTACCATTCTTCCCCTTCCAAGGCTTGAATTAGGTCAGTGCCGAGGTTGAGATGATTGGATGGGTTGACTCTCGGGCTTTACTTGGTTTTGCTAGTCATCCTCTTATTTGGCATACTTTTGGGCTCAAATGAAGAGATTGTCGAGCCTTTCAGTTCTTCACAAGTAAGGTCAGAGAACTTTTCGGTACGCAAAACGAAGTCACTCTACAGGTGTTTGGAAGGTTCATGGGTTTGGTTACACTTATGGGTGTGCATTTGGTTTGGTTAGGTGATTGTCGGGCCTTGTTTTGGCAGGGTGGGTTTGTGAGCTCGGGCGCCCGCAGCTCTTGGGGCGACCGAGGTGACCTCAGTCGATCGCTCTTTTATGGATTGCCCGTTCTTTTCAGCTCGCTGTCTGAAAATAGCTAGGGCGTCCCGTCTTTCTTGGGTCGCCCCCGCTCCTTAGTGCTCTATTTAGGCTGGACTTTTGGCCTTTTAAAGTACAAATTTTGAGAGTATTTTTGAGCTAGTTTGTGCAAAAACCCTAGACTTGAGAGCATATTTGTCTGAGACCGAATCTCCATGCATCATTATTCTTGAGAAAATTCGTTGAAGGAGATTTGGTGGGTGCGGTTACTTGTGATCTCTACAATCTTGATGAACGCACGTGCCTAACGAAAATTGATCACCACTCGGATTTGCACCACTTTGTGAGGAGTTTGATTCTAAAGCTTCGTGGATTTTCTTCTCGGCTCCTCGAGAGGTAAGTCTTTTTGGTTTGAACCTCTAGGAGGTATTATATCACCCAAACTCAGATTGAGTTCTAGTGAGTCTTCACTCACTCGGAACTGTGTGGGAAAGTTCCCACTAGAGTTGAGACGCGTCTTGACTCGGCTTGACCTAGAGCAGAACTAGGCGGTAGATTGCTCGCCTATAGCGTAAATAGGTGTGTGAGAGATTTTGATCTCTCGTGTCTGGGATAACGATTTTGCTAGCCATTGGTTATTCAATTCTTAAAGTGTATTGCTTGATTGAATAGTGAATTGAGCTCAATTGAGCGTGTGACAGTGGATGTAGTTATGCGAACACCGAACCACTATAACTCTCTGTGTTGTGGCGTGTTCTCTTTGTCTTAATTCCCCCTTTACTTTGCTTGTCTGATTATTTGTTTATGAGTGAATGCTTGTGTGATTGGATATTGAGTTATTGAATCTAACCTTAATCCGCATAATTTTTAAAGGATTCAATATTATCCTATTCACCCCCCCTCTAGGACGTTTATAGTAATACCAAGGGAATTTATTTATTTCATGTCTAACCCCGTCTTTATATTAAAAAACTTAATGCATGTGTTATCATTTGCAACCCTCGCTTCCAATTATGTTAAAGACGAACAAGGCCGTCTCGATACAAGTTGAGGCCTAAGGCGAAAACTCTATTTAAGGCCTTTTTTATATTTAATTTAATATATTGATATATATGGTATTAATTACAAAATTAAACTCTCTATATTATTGCAAATCTTTATATAAAAACTATTCTTGAAATAAAAAAACTACGGAAAAAAATTTTGATGTAGAGGACTCCCGATGCAGAGGACTCTCGTGGCCCTACATAGATCTTTTTTGGGCCCAATGACTGTGGAAGTTCAGCCCACCTAGTGGTGGATAAACGCACTAAAAATCAGCTTGATTGATGATTTCTAGCCATTGGATTTACTACCCAAAAAACATGCTTGAATCCAATGGCTAGAATCATGTCGTAAAAAGTATTAGATCTATGGTTATAGATAATCAATTTGGTTGATTTTTGGTTTGTATGTCCAATAAGGGGTGGGCTAAAAATCCATGTGGTTAGTGGGACTTGGGTTGGGGGCCTGCTCTCACCAAGAGGCCTTAGGTGCCTTAATGGCCTTAAGGTAGAGCCGGCCCTGAAGATGAATTGACCTAATTAGTTAGTACAGTCAGGCTTATAGATATTCATCAACAAAATTCTCTATTTCAAGTCTAACCCCCAGAAGGTTCTTTATTATCTGTTGGACATAAAAGTAATGAACAATCTTTTAGTAGAAAGTAATGGTTGAACTCTTGCTGAAGACATTCGTATCTCATGCTCTTTGTTTCACCCTCACAGTTTCGTTTGGACTGCATTAACGTTACATGGTTTGAGGATTTTCACTGATAAAAAACGTTGACCTGCAGAATAGGCAACTGTTGAAAAACTGGAAGGTGCATGAAGGAAGAAAATATCAGGATTGCATCTCAATATCAGAAGTATCATGCCTAACCAACTCCTGCAATGCAGTGTTTTATGCGTGTGTGGGTGAAATCTTTCTGCCATTTGCATTGGGAACCAATGGAGAATATGAGAAAGAAAGGATGTTCGTCAGCAGGAGACTGTTTATGATTAGAGATAATAAACTAGCAGAAGATCTCATTTGTACTGGCTGCAAACTATGTGGATATTCTATGGATTTGGGATATGGGTATGAAAGATTCCCCTTCCATTTTGTTTGGAAGGTTTTTCCGAGTTACATCATCTATTAATTACTGAATGATACTTGTCATTTTGTGTCAACAGTTCTTTATTGGAGCAGAACATGGGTCCACTTTATTGTAAGAAAAGCTCCAACTGCTTTCATATTGTATGCATGATATATAGACCATTTCTGGTAAGCATCTCCTCTTTCTCTCATAGTGTATTCACTTGAAACTACTTCTAGAAATGATTTAAGGAACTCAATGTTTTCCCCATGAAGTGATGAAAGTAGCTCACTTTTTGTTGGGTAAATCTGTGATTGGCCTTTAGAATGACTTGAAAACTCCCCAGCTTCTTTGAAATGTGCCTCCATTCTCAACAGTTGAACAGGCGCATACCTACTTTTGATGTCCAACATATGCATGGACGTAGGGTTGCATTAGTGCAAAATATTTTAAAACCTATGGATGTCAAAATGTTATGTATTCCTTAAGAACTATATGACAAGGACACTCCATTTTCTCAAATTTTTGTGTTGTGCTCATGTATTGGACACCCCGACTAAAATGCCCAGATACAGACACACACACGGATACTGGTACAGGAAACGGTGATACGACTCTACATTTCTTGAAATCCAGGACATGGATACAGATACGAGTTTCCCATCCTATAGCTTGATAACATGCATTGTTCTTTTTTTTAAACTGAGTACCGTTTCTAGTATTTATGTTATGAAACCTTTATATTAAGTTTTGTACAATAAGATTTGTTACAATATAATATTTATATACTTTTTTTTTTGATAAAATAGATAATGAAACTGTTATAACTCAAGAATCTAACCAACAGTACAATAAGAAATGAGAAAACTGTATTGTAGAAGTAAACATGCAGTATCTGGTACTGGTATCAGTGATCATGTAGATACGGGTACACTGGGCACATTGAAGTATCCGGATATCAAGGCAGAAGGGAGTGAGTTAGGCTTGTCCAAACCAAAACTCTACTCCAATGAAGAAGCCCCTGTGCTTGCCATCTTTGTTGAAGAAGCCCATCTAAGGATTGACTAGATTGAGTGAAGTGTGGAAGCTCGTCTATGCCTGAAGAACAAATATGCTACTATAGACTTGGAAGTTTCTCTCTCGAACTAGGTCCACAGTAGACACGATACAGATTTGTTGACTATCTTCTAGAAACAAGTCCACCAAGGGAATCTATGTGCCTATATTAAGCCCATTGCGGGGATTCCATGTGCTTGTTGTGAGAAGTGGTGAGAGAGTTTCACCGTCTTTTTCTAGATTAGATATTGCTTGTACCAATCTAGACCTATTTCTAGGTTGTATTTATTATTCTACTCTTCCTTTTACCCAGATATTTTTTGTTGTTGTTGTCTCTTTATTTATTTATTTATTTTTTTGCATCTGTGTGCACATTTTGTCTATTGATTGGACTTATTTTGTTTGGCTATTCTGAGTACATAAGACCATAAAATGGGCTGTCTGTGGGATAATTTTTTTTAACTTAATCCATTTGGACATTCCGTAAGAGGTCACAGACCTTGTCTTTGCTGTACAATGCAAATATACTGGAAGTCTTGGAACAGTCCAGGCTTAGTTGAATCCTCAGGATATAGTTGCCATTATTCCCTTGCACACTGGGAGGCATTGACTATATTCAAGAAGCATTTATATAGCTCTAAGCCAAGATCCAATTTTAATCGAAATTAATAAAATTTTTAGCCATATATTTGTGCAACAAAATTTGCCAAAAATATATTGGATATTGTCTGATCTCTCATAGTGCATTCACTTGATTTTTAGCCATATATTTCTGCTATTATTAATCCAGTTGGGATTGTACCGACTGAGCCCACTGAGCCCACTCGCTTTGAGGGAAAGAATTACCATCACTGAAAACAAAAGGTGGAGTTTTTCCTTAAACTACTAAAGTTGTCTTGAGTCCTAATAGATGAATGCCTAGCTATTCCAAATGCTCCAAGTGAAATTGAAAAAAAAAAAGATTATGGTGGCCATGGTGCAGAATGGAGATGACAATTGAAAGTGTCATCATCAGAAAGGGTTGCAACTTGGGCAGGTTGGCTGGGGTTAGGGGCTGTCCTGAGCCCAACCCAAGATTTGGTATGAGGTGCACAGCCTGAGCCTACCCATTGTTCATGATCCATTTCCATGGCCTTGCTCAAGATCCCAATGTCCAGGTGCACCTACTTTGGCATCTTGGAAGTGTTAATCTTGTATTCTTGCTTCTCCCTATTCGCTTCGTCCTCTTGTCTCTAGATGCATCACCTTCACCAACCTCTTCTCCTTTGGCTTCTTCTCTGTCGTTGGAGCTTTTTCCGCTATTGTAGATTTATTCTCCTAGGTGGGCTTCTTGGTGGCTTTTTTTTTTCTCCGGGAGGGGAGCTCTTCTCAGCCTTTGATGCTATTGAAATCTCTTAAGAACAAGATGTCAGAGTCCAAACGATTATAATGAAGCACGATTAACCCCTTAGGTTTATGCAATAATATTTATATGACTATGAGAATGTGTACATACAATAATTACTTTATGAGGGTGTATAGACATCAAGAGACATACTATATCATCTTATACTCTAAAACCCCATGCAAGCTGATTGTGCTTGGGGGGCAAAGAGAAAGCTTGTTGTAAAGCAATTGAAAACTAGATGATGGCAATACCTTAGTGAAAATATTAGCTAGCTGATCAACACTCGAAATGAATTGAACACGGAGAGATCCTCTTGCGACACATTCACAAACAAAGTGGGGTTAGGGGCTATCCTGAGCCCAACCCATGATTCAAACAACTCAACCTAAGCCCAACCTAGCCAGAGGCCGAGTCTGAGGTGTACATCCTGAGCCTACTCGGGTTGGTATAATCAAGATTAGAAGAGAGAGAGAGAGAGATCTTGTAGCAAGTGAGCCTCGTAGCCGTTGTTCATGATCCATTTCCATGGCCTTGCTCAAGATTTCGATGTCCAGGTGCACCTACTTCGGCATCTTGAAGGTTTCGATCTTGTATTATTGCTTTCCTTTACTCGTTTCTTCCTTTTGTCGTTAGAGGCATCATCTTCACCAACCTCTTCTCCTCCTTTGGTTTCTTCTCCATCATCGGACCTTTTTTAGCTATTGTAGATTTATTCTCCTAGGTAGGCTTCTCAATGTCTTTTTTTTTTTCTCTGGGAAGGGGGAGTTCTTCTCAGCCTTTGATGCCATCGAAATCTCTCAAGAACAAGATGTCATAGTCCAAACGATTACAATGAAGCACAATGAACCCCTTAGGTTTATTGAATATATTTATATGAATATGGGAATGTGTACAGACAATAATTACTTTATGAGGGTTTATAGGTAGATATATACAGGAGGCATACTATATCATCGTATACTCTAAAAACCCCTACAAGCTGATTGTGCTTGGGGAGTGAAGAGAAGTTTGTCGCAAAGCAACCGAAAACGAGATGATGTCAATCCCTTAATGAAAATATCAGCCAGCTGATCAACGCTTGGAATGTATCGAATGTGAAGAGATCTCCTTGTGACACATTCATGAACAAAGTGGGGTTAGGGGCTATCCCAAGCTGATTGTGCTTGGGGAGCAAAGAGAAATCTTGTAGCAAAGCAACTGAAAACGAGATGATCTCAATCCTTTAGTGAAAATATCAGCCAGCTGATCAACACTCGGAATGAATCGAACATGAAGAGATCCCCTTGCGGCACATTCGTGGAAAAAGTGGTAATCGATTTCCATGTGTTTGGTTCGTGAATGTAAAAGAAGATTGACCATAAGATAAGTAGCATTAACATTGCCGCAGTAAAGGGTAGGAACCACTTTCATAAAGACACCAATATCATGAAGTAAAAATTGAATCCAATTGAGATCAGCTGTAGCGAGAGCTGAAATTCCCTTAGTATCACTATGCAATGTCCTAGAGGGGTTGAATATGGCTATTTGTTAATCTTTCCTAATTTAAATTATTAAGTCCCAAACACACAATGCATTGCTCATGCATCAACCATACAAATAAATTGCATTTAAACAAGCAAGGTAAGCAATATATAATTATAAAGAGAAATTACACAATACGATGTTTTATAGTGGTTCGGTGAATCAACACCTACGTCCATTTTCAAATCGCTATTTTCGAGCTTTCTATTTTATTCATTCGATCTTGAAATCACATCAATAACAATTGAACGAAATGATAGGAATCCACCTAACCCAACAATCGAGAATCCACTCGACCAACCAAGGGAATCCACCGAGGTTCAATGATCAAGAATCCATTTGATCAAGTACGGGAATCCATCCGGCACAAGGGAATACTCTAGTGAGACCAAGAAGAGAATAAACTCTATCTTGTCTCTAATATAGAGCGATATTCAATGAGTACAATGTAATGTCTCTTAATAGGCTCATATACAAATTAAATACTAATCTCTCAAATGATATTCAAATGGTGAGAGGTTGAAGCTCCTTGTAGCTTCTCCAAGCTTTTCTTCAGTTGTGGTATCATGAACTCTACTTGAGAAAGCTTGGTATGGCTTGATTCATGATCTCACAATTGTGCTCTTCAAACCAAGGATATGTTAAACAACCATTTACCCCAAAAGATCGACCTGTTGGGGAAAGGCGAAACAACTATGTATATCAACGGGTCGTTGGGCCAACATAGTGCGCGGGAACAAATCATCCGCTAACACCCCCCCCCCCCCCCCCCCCCCCCCCCCCCCCCCCCCTCCCCTCACATCTATCATCCATTTAAAAGATATTACTTTGTAAAAATGGCATGCATTCATATAAAGTCTCTCCCCCATAATCATAAAGTCTTTACTCCCTTCTCTCCCTCATAAATACATAAATTCTCTTCCACTTTTTGTAATGAATTGACGAAGGGAAAGGAAAATAGATATACAAATCAAGTATATGGAGAGATAAGATATAGATCCATAAGGATGTCGCAAATAGGGTCAAGAATCTCCTATCTATATGCTAAAGATATGCAAATAAAGCGTAGAGAGTATAAGGCATGAATATCAACAGTTATAAATAAAAGCATAAGATATGAGTTATGAAGTATCACAACCATCAAAAGATAAACAAGGTATAAATATCAAATTCATTCATCCAAATTCCAAAGTATGAAATTGAAAACAATCTAAAGAACAGATCAATCTTCGTCATCATCACCGTCCGCTTCGACGAACCTCTTCTGGAGAAGGTGGGTAGTTGGCGAACTCTCCCTGGAATAGGTTGCCATCTGCTGCTGGTGCTTCTCAAGAGTGCTCTAACGTTGTTCTATGTAGTTCAGCTTCTGAAGGATGACTCCTAGTTGATCAGTAATCGAATCAAGTGTCGCTTGGGAAGATGATGGTGTTGTTGGGATGGTTGGGCCTCTGGTGCTGCTGGGGCAATGGGAACGACACCCAAGTGCATCCTGCTCGTAGTGCTCTGGGATATAGCCAGACTGGGCTCTGCCACAATCTTATAGAAGAATGGATATGATGATATGCCGAAAGAGAGGGCTTTGGTGGACACTGATGTATTTGTAGCCTTTAATATGGTCTTCCAAATAATCATGGGGGCATCTAGACGATTCTTGTGTGCCACACAGTCCATGACAAACATCATCAAGGGACTCACCTCGTCCATATGTCCGGCCTTGGGCAGAAGATTATATGATAAAACAAGGTTTACAAGCTGGAAATGCAAGTCTTTGGCCTGGCAGACTGTGTACCATTCTCTGTCTCTTCTGCACAGAGTACGAGTAATCTCTCCTTTTTCTAGGAGGGGAATCTCGGGAGGATACTCAAGTCCTTCAGGGACACGAGGCAGGTCTGTGGTTGAACCGTTGAAGCAATCACATCGGGAGTTACTTCAAAAGTAACTCCTTTCAAAGGGATAGAAAGGCGAATTCATCAGGGTCTTCACAGTGAATGTTGGTGTAGAGCATTTGGACAAGTTTTTTATAGACCTTGCCCTGAAGACTGAAAGTGACGTCCATTTCATACTAGAGAACGGACTAGGAATTCCTAAGAAGATTAAATCTTCTGATTTAACTAACTTTCTGACTATGACAATTCATGGGAGAAGATTTTGGAGAGATTTGTCCATCACAAGGGTTTATGAATTCCTGGACTGGAGCTTCGGTTGCACTTGATGATCTCGCTTCGCGCCTTGGCCTCTTCCCTCTTCCTCTGGATGAATCCATTTGAGTACGTAGTAAGATTTGATGGAGTTTCTTAGAGAAAGGAGGAGGGGGGTAGAGTTGTTGATGGAAAGAAAGGGAGGATCCATTGAACCTCTTAAAAGCCAGGTAAAATGGTTCGGATTCCAAACGACACTGGCACGGTTGACCGACCCAGGACACTAGGCGACCGCACAGAAAGAATAAGCGACCGGTCCTGGAAACAGGACAGCCCTGCAAAATGACTTTACTACTGATTGCACATATAAATGGTGATCCCAATCACCAAAACAAATATCAATGGACATTCTAAGATATTCCTAACTTGTTGGAGTCCAATGATTTGGACAGAATGTCTGCCAATCATCTGTTTTACTGTAATCAGTTGATGTTACTTATTATTCCACCAAGTAATTGACAAGATGATAATTTATGTTAATTTACTTGGTCCGAGGGTGCTTTACTGGGTTCTCTGAGATGTTGTGTATGATACATGTGTTACTTCAACACAAGTTCATAGTGCCTTGATGTAACTCATAGTCAAGAATTATAGCCTCATTCATATGAATCGGGCACAGTAGCTGCCAGCTGTACTGTGTTCAGCCTCTTAAGAGAAGGTATGGTTTGAAAAGTAAACCCTAGGTTTTTTACTGGGTTCCTCTTCGCATATCCCGTTATTTTGAAATCAGTGTCTAGCTGATCATTATTGTGTGATGCGAGTGTCTTGATTACTTTTTTGTCAGACTTTGCATCATCTGCACATTATTTTACAACTCTGGATGATCTTTTAAAATTTCAAAGCATCATTGACCTCTTTTTCTTTTCGTTTCTTTTTTAATCTTTTTGCTGCAGCTATATGTATGGGACCAATCAGAATACATCCCACTTTTTGTCACAAACAAGGCTGCAGAAATCCTGTTTGGAAACATTACAGCTGAGAGGGTCTATTCATGCTATAGAACGGAAAAACAGGCTCAGAACCCTGATAAGAAAGATGATCATGTGATGGGTCATTATGATTGGGGAGCTTCTGCTCACACTAAAGTTGCCAGAGGAGGAGAGGTTGCTGGCTCTTGGTCACTGGATGCAGATAAGAGCCTGCGACTAAAGAGTACTCAGCAAGTGGACAAGAAGAAGCCGAACTTATACAGGATTTGGTTAATTCTACTCAAAATGTTACTGCAACAAGGGAATAACAGTTCTTTGAGATTTGAAGTTACCCTAAATACTGAGTTAGATCAGGAAAATGGAAAGTTTGAATTGGTCTCAGTGACAATGCCATGCAAGATAATGAATGGATCTCCAGATTAGATACATTAATTTTTTTTTATTTTTGGTAAGTGATACTTACTATTAAAGTAGAGGAATCAATATATTAAGGTCTGTATTAGGAACTGGAAGAAGCTGAAGATATGAACTTTGCCTTTGATAAGATCGGGGAGTTGACCTCCAAGAACAAAAGCAATAATTCTCATTAAGTTTTATTGAATCAATATATTAAGGTTTTGGATTAGAAATTGGAAGAGGATGAAGATATTATCTTTGCCTTTGATAAGATCCTAGATTTTATCGACGACTTTTAGGGGAGTTGACCTCTGAGAATGAAACCAATAATTTTCTTATTAATTTTTAGTGAAAACGTCTCTTACAGACTTCATGGGCCCCTAATTGGATCCTGCCAATTATAAATCTTGGCTACAATAGAAACCAACAATCCTAGACTTAGTGTAATTTAAATAGAAAGAATTCAAAAATTTGAACAAGCAGCCCCGTAACCACTTGATTATTCCTCTTGATAAAAGTATGATCCAATATTTTGACAGGTTGCCTTCCATGTGATCCGAATCAGAGACTGGTGGAAGATGAGGAAGCGCATGTACATGATCACCCACTTTTTCTTCAAGCATGAAACATGAAAAACAGATGAATTCAGCAAATTGTGGGTAAGTTGATATGATATGCAAGCAGTCCTATTTTAGCAACGATCCGGAAGGGCCCATGAAAACATGGAGAAAGTTTACGTAAACCACTGACAATTGAAGTTTGCTGATATGGTTGGAGACCCAAGAAAACCAAATCACCAACATTGAACTCTCGTTCTGTACGATGTTTGTCGACTAAAAAACTTCATTCGGGCTTTACACAGTCAAATTTTCTTTGAGAAGCCAGAGGATATTGTCTTGATTTCGATGCTCCAAATCGACATAGTGAATGTCAGTCGTGCCCAGGATATAGGAGTCTGCACTTGAAGGGGTCGGCCATGTACCACTTGAAATATTGACATTTTAACTGTGGACTGGTAAGGTGGCGTTTGGTAAAACTTTTTTTCGGACTTAAGTATGATTCAGCTGAAATTAAGTGATTTTGGTGATTAAGTTGCGTTTGGAAACGACTTAATTTCAGCACTAATCACCAAACTCAAGGAGAAAAAGTGAAAAGTAAAAAGTGACCCAACCTTCACTTATTGCGGTAAGTGAATGAATCTTTAAAAAAGATTCTTAGATTCTTTTTTAATACCAACAATGCCCTTTTTTCAAAGCTTTCTCTTTTAAAAACTTACGAAAGTATCCTAATAAACATTTTAAAATACCCACAATGCCCTTGACTTAATTTTAAGACTTAAGACCTTCACTAAAGAACCTGATTAAGACATAAGTCATTAAGCTACAAGATCTTAAGCACTTTAAGCTTTTAGATTTGATAACTTAATTTACCAAACGCCACCTTAGTCCATTGAGAAGGTTGTTGACCGATAAAGCTAAGTAAATAATTCTTGAGAGAACGATTGACCATTTTGCCATCTAATTGGGGGTGATAAGCTGAGCTCATGCATAATTTAAGCTCCGTTTGGTATGTCATAAATGAATGCTTTTTCATTCATTTATGGTGGAACCCCAAGTTTTGGTGCTAGGTTAATCTTTGTAAAGTGGGACCTACAATATTTGTTTTCGTGCCCATGCATTTCCTTGGTGAGAGTTGCATTATAAAATGGGACGAATCCTGTTGAATTATAATGCAATCTCTTCGTATCCTACTCAACCCCGTTCTCTCTCTCTCTCTCTCTCTCTCTCTCGCTTTTGTACTCCCATCGCTCTTCTTCTTCTTCTTCTTCTTCTTCTCTCTCTCCACGAGAAAGTTGTAGCCTTAACCCTAGATCCCTTTGGATCGGTTTGCTAATTGGTCTATCAGGTGACGATGAGTTTTGCAGGTCAATCCACCCAAAGCCTGACATAGGCAGAATTCAACTCAATGCACTGCTAAGGATTTCTTAGAAAGAAACCCCTCAAAAGTTCATGCGAGGTGCTAATCCAAGCAATCCCAATAGTTCGCAAAAGATCAATTAAAGTCTAAAGGCAAAACTCATTCAATAATTAAAAGTCTCCCTACAACGATCTCCTAACTATTATTTATAAACCCTAAAAGCTAACGTAAGGACTAAAAATATTCTGAAACATTAATTTAAAATAACTTGAATCTAATTTTTAAAACGGTTAAAGTACTCCTAAATCCCATCATTACTATTACACCCAGATTTCTAGCGTAATTTGGAAGCCCAAAACGTCAGAATCTTGTAGATATCGAAGATAGCTTTTCAGTGCATATAACAACTTCTCAACCGAATAATTGAATAAAAGTTATGCTTCTTGGAAACTGATTGCATCAAAACCCCTCTAAGGTAGTTGCTTCATTCCTCTCTATTCCGAATTCTCACCGTTAAGTTTTTCCTTTTTTTTTTAGTTGTTTTAGAAGTTTCGGTTTTTTAGTTTTATAAAGTGTTTGTTGTCTAAGCTGGTTTTGTGGATACTACTACATTTGTTTATTAAATTTTTGCCTTTTCATTAAACTATGTTCATGCTCTTAATTTTCCCTGGACTGGGTTTTGGATTTTCCAAAGTGGGGATGATCGTCTGCTGTCTTTTGTTGGATTGTTTTAGATAGTCCATTCCCACTATTGTTCATATATCTTCAGTTATTATGTTCCAAGATCTTCAGTTTATTAGGCAATCATAGTAGTCTCTGTCTCATCTTTCTCTACTTTGTTTTACATTTTAGAGTGGAGGAAAACAGAGGTTGATTGTGACCAAAATAAGAGAGGTTGGGCCATGCCACTCTGCTGGCCAACACTAAGACCTTCATGACCAATTCAAAAAAAAAAGTGGGGAGCTATCTTGGACTAGATCATGTAATAGTAGGCCACACCCTCACAAACAATTGGGGCACCATAACACTACAACAAGAAAGGACATCAACACATGCATGACGCATTTAACTTAGATACACTCGTGTGGTTCAATGTAAAAGGATTTTCAGACGTGGTTCAAGACGTTAGGGCATAGACACATTTCACTTACCTCAAGCATTCATAAAGCCAAATTCAAGTAAAAAATTAGGTACACCCCTAACACTAGATCAATTCAACAACTTATAGTAGGCAAAGTACTCGGGACCACGTCCAGTCAAAGATAATACACTTACAAAAGTTAACAGAAGAACATACTGTTACCCATGCATTCGACTTCACAAACTGAATCCAACTCGCCACACGAGTTCCAACCATCATTTTACTGGGTTGTCTTCTATCTTTACATGTCGAACCGCACGAACACTCCTTTAGGACAAATCTCTGAGTTGATTTGAAACACCATTGAATCGTGCTTATTCACCACCACGAGTACACACCCAACACTATGGATGGAGCACACACAAAGAAGTACAAAACAAGCAACCAAGTTGTTCAACACTTCATGAAAAAATGGATTTCGACTATGAAGAGTTTAACAAACTCCAAACACTCAAGATCAAAGGATGAAAACCTCTGGATCAATGGATTATGAGCTCCAAGAACAGGTAAACTCTATAGAAACCTAAGTATTCTTCAATTAAGCTTTTGAGAATTCTTCTTCTCTATACGGTTATGAAACTGAAAAATGCCTAGGTCTATGTATCCTAGGACCTACAGAGGAGGTGATTAGGTATTAAAAAATTTAATATAATATAAACAAACTACTCAATTATTGGTCATGGTTCAAGTAATTAAATCTCATGCATAAATATTAGATATGATTGATTTTATTAATGTGATTAATTTAACTAACTTAGTTCAAATATATCAGAGATATATTCAACGATGATTCGTTTATCTTTGTCTCATAAGTATAATAGCGAAAACAAATTGAACCATGCACACACAATTTTTACGAGAAAAACCACAATGGAAAAACCTCGGGACTACGTCTAGATGTGAAATGATCAACTATGCAGAGTTACTGAATACAAAAAGTACCATGCACAATGTTCCTCACAACTTTTAACTCAAATCCCTCAAGCCCACTACTGTTGCTTTCTATGCCTTCTCGTTAATCCATGCACGAGTCCAGGAGCGCTCTTGTACAATCACGATCACACGAGCAACACATCTCGGTCCACCCTGAATGTGCCCCAAGTCTCAGTACACCTTGAACTTGCTTTCAAGTGGTAAATTCTGATCTTCTTTCTTCAATCTGATCCATCTCAAAGCTATAATGATTCGGTTCATCCCGAAATGCATTGATTCGGTCTCTCCCTGAATCACATACACTTAATAGAATTAAGTGCAATCAAACCAAAGTGGTTTCTAGGTCATACTAAGAACAAAAAATAGATCAATGGCGTTCTTAGGAAGATCAAGCTTAGAGAATAAACATAGACAATAAAAACTCAAGCTATGATCATCGATGGAAGCCTAAAGAAAACTAGGGGTTCTCTTAGCCTCTTGGGGGCTCTAAAGGCTTTGGAGAGATTAGGTATTTACCTAATAGGTTATATTTATAGAAGAAACAAAGCCCTTATGAAATTAGCACGTATTGGAGTTTAAAATGGAAGTTAGTCAAATTATAAAAATGTTTTCGCGCCTGTCCAATCGATTGGGCAATATTTTGTACTATTATCCTCTAAGCATTATCGCACTCTCCTACGTAAAACTGCTTTATTTACCCACTTTTCTACGTAAGAGTCTTTTCCATTGTGTAGAACACACTTTTCTGGACGAAATAGTATATTTGCATGCATTAAACACATTTTTAGAAGTCTAGATATTAAGCCATTCTGATTAAGTCTTATTACGCGCTTCTTCTATCGTAGGAAACCCTGATTGGACGATTCTCGAGACTGGCGGGCCCACGATCAGCTACAATTGACCCTGGAAGCCTTGAATTAAAGCTTAGAGGGCCAACAAGCTAAACATTCTAGGTTGAGGGCGAGCAGAGCCAAAGGATCGTAGAGCCAAACCGAGAACTAAGAGAGAAGCCAACTAAAGACACATGTATCAAAGCTTATCGGAGATCATGACAGAATCTCAAGTGAAGGTAGCAATGGGTCCCATAAAGGAAACAGTTCTAGGCTCGAGAGAACGCAACGTGCCCAATAATTAATGCGGATAACCAGAAGTGGATCATCAAACAAGGCTAAGGAGATCTCATTATTTATGAGACCCATGATCACAAGTTCAAAATCCATGAAAGCTTATCACAAGAATGGCAACTCAAGGTATAATTTCATGCGATCATCTCGCATGAGTGAAGGGCTTGAACTTCGAAATACCATTGTTGGAATTAACGAATAGTCGGGCTAGAAATGATAAGAGAGCCATCATATACATGGTGGGCCAAGGCATTGGATCTAAGATACGGGCCAAGAATGTTGGGCCATAGCATGGATCAAGTGGCGGATAGAGGTGTGTCAAGAGTGTGGAGCCTATGGATTAAAGAAGCATGCAAGGTGGCAAGAAAAGTTGCTGAAGAGGGGGACCTACATGGAATAAACAATGACATATCAAGGGAAGGGCAGCAAGTAATGTAGTGTGAACATTCAAAAGTAGGAGAAAGTTGCTGCCCATACATGGGATACTTTCCCAACACAATGGGCAAGAAAAGAACCCTCCATGTCTCTCTTAAAGGGGGACCATTTTATAAAAAGGAACCTGAGCCGCTCTCTCTCCCTCTCCCTCCCATCTTTTATCTACGCTTCTCTTTGGGAGAAACCCTACTCACCTCAAAAGCAGCTGTCCTCTCCCCCATCTCTTCTCCACATCTTTCAACACTGCTGCCACAGCCTCCATTCATACCACGTTTTTGCCCAAAAGCCATTACCGCCCAACACAACCAGCGTCCTCTTCTTGCTGCCACACCATCCAGCCGCTCCCTCCAACGTTTTTGCTGTCGGTACGCCTCCAAAAGGCACACCGCCCAGCCTCAATACCGCTGCTACCCAGCGTCTATTCACCGGTTCCCACAAATCTCCATTGCCGGAGTTGCAGGTCTGCAACTCCAGCAAAACCAGTAAAAAAAATAAAAAAGAAAAAAAGAAAAGGAAGGAAAAAAGAAAAGAAAAGAAAGAAGAGGAAGATGAGAGGAGGAGGTGAGTGCTGATATTCGCTCAAAAGTGCTTATTTTAAGCCATTATCCTTATAGCGATGTCGCATTCTCCTACGAAAAACTTATCTTTTCGTCAACTTTTTCACGTAAGAGTTTCTTCCATTGCGTAGAATGCATTCTTTAGACGAAAATCGACTATTTGCATAAAATATACGCATTTCGGATAGTCCAGTATCAAGCCGTTTTAGTTGAATCTCATTACGTGCTTTTTCACTTGCAGGAGACCCTATCGGGCGATTCTCGAGGACTGGTGGGCCCACAATCAACCACAGAAGACTTCTATCAAAGCTTAAAGAGCCAGCAGGCTAGGATAAAAAGATAGAAGAAATGTATGGGCAAAGCTAGAGGATCGTAGAGCCGGAACGAGGACTAAGAGAGAGAAGAATAGTTGGAGACCAAGAGAAGGACTAAGGTGTTAAAGGCCACACCAATTGACATCAAGGGATAAGTTTGACTTATTGGTGGAGCGGATGAGAGAGAATAAAGAAGACTAGGGTTCAAAATCCTCCAATGTTATAATTTTTGTATTTTTCTCTCACGTCTCTCCTATTTCTCTTTCTATCTATTTTGGCTCATGACATAAGCCCATGACCCACACCCATGACCCATGACCCATGACCCATAACCCATGATACACGACCCATGACCCATGACCCATAACCCATGATACACGACCCATGACCCATGCCCATGGCCCAACACCATCTCTTGGACCAATTCAACCCGCCACCTCATCTCATCCATTGGTCCTAGTTCCATCCCTTAATGGACTCTCATGGCCAAAGAACCCACTTGAGAAGCCTGAAGCCCACAACCATTGCTTGCAAGTGGACCCCACTCCCAAGATTTTATCATTATCCTTTGAAGATTGACATTGACTATTCCATGGTTTCCAAAAATAACCGAATCCCCCACATTCTCCTTCTCCTTCCTATTATCATGAGATAGCCCACGACTCCAAGAATATAAGACGAAGCAAGGAGGTGGAATGGTTTGGTTCCCTCCCCCTCTAAAAATCTTCTTCTTACCCCTCTCTTCACTTACTTCTCCTTGAAGACTTTGGGTGGCTGTGTGACAGGTAGCACCCCCACCCCTCCTCACCATTAATTCCGGCGAGAAGCTCGCCAAAATTGCACCATACCAAAGCAATCACCCTTTCTCTTACAGCCTTAATCCTTCAAGGTTCGGGATCCACCGGCAAACATCCTATCTCAATCTTGCTGCCTTTACAAGCAGCTCCACACCCGAACCTCCACCAAATCGCCGCTGCACTCACCTACACCATTAACGCCGGCGAGTTCAGATATGCAACTCTGACCGGAGTTAATCCTCCATCTTCTTCTTCTTCTTCTTTTTCTCTACAAGAGGCTCGCCGGACTGGATCATCTTCTTCGGCGAGCTCTTCATTCACGACCTGCTGGTGCTTCTTCTCCAAACGCACATCCCTGCCTCTGTCCACCTGCAGCACCTCTACCTGCGCCTGCAACTAGCAGGCGAGTCCTCAAACTCCCCCACCGTTCTCTACTCTTCAAGCTCCGCCCCCTTGCTTGATCACCGGCGCACCACCGCTGCAATCTCCAAGTCAGCAACCATTAACCCCTTCTTCCATTGGATCTTCCGAGCAGCAGCAACTTGCACGCCCCTCAGTTCGTTAAAATGACCTGCAACGTCTTAAGCACCACCACCGTTTTCTTGTTTTGCAACCACAATCACGCACTGGTTCTTCCAAAACTGGACTGATCTTGCCGGGATTCCCCTTCCAACCACTTAAGCACCACCAAGAAACACAGATCTGCAACACATATTGCAGGGCTGCACTCGTTTGCAAAGTGCAAAACTTCCTCCACCCTCCAACTATTTTCCTCCCCACGTCCAGCATCTCTGCAATGTCTTCATCACCTCCACCATCCTCAATCCACCTGAAATCCTCCTCAAGCTGCAGCTACTATCACAGTCATTCCTCGTCTGGACCTGCAACTCCACCGAACCACGTTTTGCTGCCCCCACTCCGCTGTCTTCTTCACTGATTGAGTTGCATGACCTACAACTCAATCTTGTTGCTGCCAGTCCAGCCAACACCCTCAAATTTCGGCAACTGCCATTAAATCCGGCAGCCTTTGCCAATATGGTGCATCTCACCAGCCATTACCTCTTCCACGATGCTCCTCTCCTTTGCTGCCCTTCTCATGCTCCTCACTGGCAAGTAGCTTCACACAACCACCATGCACCATTCTTCTTATCTCTTTGCTGCTGGACTCCATCTCCAATCGAATCTCCCATCCTAGTTGCATGTGTGCTCCTAGCACTATCATTCCACCATTGCAGCAATGCCTCTTGTTGCTGTTGTTGCACACTGTAACAACGGCTTCAACAACCAGCAACAACCACCGTGGAGCACATGTTCGATAGCTTATAGAGCAGCAAACCCCTTGATCCTCACGTGCTAAGACCAGCTGATGTGTCACGTTTCTACTACTATTCTCAAAGTGCAACTCCAGCCCGTGAGCACACCTGCCTATTCCTAAGCCGTGAACCTTCAATCAAGGGAGCAGCCACATGGTAGATCCTCCCTACACCTGTACAACAAAAAAAAAGCCACCCTCTTCAAGCCGTGCTCACCACCTTGGCACCTACGATTCCTCGGTCATCTTGCTGCCTCTCTTTCGAGCGATCACATTGGCTGATCAACTCACAGGGCCGATCCGACCACATCCGGTAAGTGTTCCTAAGGTACTTCCTTTCTTTCCTCTTTCTCTCTCTAAATCCTCTCTTTCCCTCTTTAAATCTCACTTTCTCTCTCTACCTCTCATTCTCTCTCTAGATCTCTTGTTTTAGCCATTTTCTCTCTTTTGATCCATTACTTTCTCTCTACTTGTCTCTCTCTATAAGTTCAATTTTCTCTCTCTAAAATGCTTTCTAGAATAATTTCTTTTTAATTGATTCACTTTTGTAAGCACTTAATTAATTAATGAATTGAAATTCCTTTATTCATAGTATTTTCATCTTATGTTATTTTGTATTGAATTTAGTGCATGAATCTCGAACTATCAAAAATTAGATTTTAACTCCGATCTCCATCTCTCTCATCTCTCCACCATTATAAGCAGTTTTCATTATTATTGTTCTTTAATTGCCCTAACCCCGAGTGCGGACGATATCCGACACGAGCCACTGTGCAAGTCTGCATTTTTGCAGATTAAGTGAACAAATTCGGAGAAATTACAAATATTGTTGAAATCAAGGGTTTCCGTAACCAACGACACGGAAAAATTCTACTTTCAAGTGCCGCCCCTACCTGCAAATCCCCTAGCAATGGCAACAGACCCCCAGAGGCTGGGGTCAACGCTCGGACGGCCAGTCACTCGTATCAATGCTTAGATAACTACTGGTTGGAGGAGGAGCAGGACCTTGCCTTTCTTATTGAGGAGCGAGGCCCTCAAAGATATTTTATGGGAGTTGTCTCGCATGAGAATGTTACTGAAGAGCAACTTTTTGAGACCTTGGTGGTATAGACTCGCAGAGTTAGGAGAGCCTTAGATGGCCTCACGAGTCGGGATTCCGCCACCCTCACTGATTTACCTGCAGAGGGGACTGAATAGAGTGGGGCCCCTACGGCCCCGATTGAAGTTATACCAGACCCACGGTGGGTCGAAAGAGAGAAGAAGCATCTGGAACAAATTAGCAAGCTCCGAGTGCAAGCCGCAGAGCTCACTAGTGAGAAGTCAAAGACGTGTGCCCTATATGACGTGGTGGCACACCTGAAGAAGATCCCGGCTATGATGTCCGTTTTTGAGGTATTGAAATTCTCCTCCGGGACGAAGTTGTCTCTCGAGGTGGCTATTGTCGAGGCGGCTCTGGATAGGGGAGAGCATGAGGTTTTCTTTTCTTGTAGCTCGTAGCGTGAGCCTGGGGATGGCTAGACGGGTAATCCCCTACTTTCTGTGGAACCAGCTCGGACCTCCATTTTAGAGCGGGGGAAGGGGCCATTTGTCGATACTTCGACGCCTGAGGGGAGGAGTGACTAGGGGCTGGCAGGAACATCCTAGAGCCTCGTCGAAGTCTTCGCCGCCTCTCGATTCTTGTGGTTGATGGAATATTCCCCGCCCGCCATAACTTTCACGGACGCAGACATGGTCTGCCATGACAAGGGCCACAATCGCCCTTTGTATATTCAGGTTCTGGCAAGGGACGTCGTCATACCCAGGGCTCTTCTGGACATGAGATCGTCAGTCAATATCATCCCTTTGGGCATGCTACCCCCGTTGGGCATTTTCATGGATGACGTGGATACAGCCCAACCTATCTACATCCACAGGGTCGGCAGGGCCATGCAGAGATCGATTGGGACGATCCAACTGCGGATTGTGGTGAACGAGCTAGACCATATCCACCGTTTCGACGTGTTGGATACTACCCCTTCCTATCATCTACTGTTGGGCAGACCATGGATCCATTACTACCACGGAGTCCCGTCGTCCTACCACCAGTGTTTCAAGTATTGTGTGGACGGACAGTAGGGGATTGTCATGGGTCTGGTGCAGCCATTCGAGAGATGGGAGTCTTACTATGTGGACGCTTGTTTTTATAAACTGTCAGATGCGGCTGATAGGCCCATGCCACCCTTTTGTGAAGTTGATGGGAAGAAGATGGTTTTTGTGGCCGAGGAGGGAGTCCCGAAATAGATAACGTGATGGGAATATCCGAACAGAAATACAACCATCTCATTGTCCGACATCTCAGACGAGGAGGGTGTTACACCCATCAGCGCAGACGGGATTTGCTTCGTGCCGATTGATTTTCTCCAATTCGTAAAGGATGACGAGGAACCCTCCAATTCAGAACCCTTTGTTTACGACTGGGAGTAACGACAGTTACTTCCTCAATAGAATAGAATCTTGATTTTCTTTTTCTTTGCTGTTTTATCTTTTTGAGCCTGTGTTTCAAGCTGTCCCAGAGGGTACTTCAGGGTATACGTACCTTGGAGGTAGTTCACCCTCAACTAATTGGAGTGCCTCAATTTTTTCTGTTTGACGTCAGGATTTCTTTTTGTTCTTTGTTTGCGCATTATGAATGAAGATTATTACGTTCTTATGTTTTCTCACTTATTTTGGTCTCAATGTTTCCTTTTCGTGCATGCATTATCATTGTAACGATGACCTAAATATTTTCCTTAAACCATCATGAAAGGACAAGGAGGTCTGTGCTCTGTGGTGTCTTATCATGATCTCCTCCTTCTCTTGTAATGGTTTTGGTCAAGGGTTCCTTCATATAGCCAATGTCGCGCTCGTCTAGCGGTCTTGTATACTTAGGGGCTAAACAAGCAGATTAGGTGATATACATTTACACTTTGACCTCCTTTGGAACGCATTCAGATCATTTTACTTAAAAAACCATTCATCGTATTAGTGTGTATGCATCTTTTATATAGTTGCCATGTTTGTCTACTTGTAATGGCACCATGTTAGATATTTATTAATTTATGTTACGCCTTTTAGAAATGTCCACTATTGCACACGTCGATGCCCCATTCAACTGCTTTGTATGGGAACATGGTACTGAATTCGTAACGGAGGAGGTTTGCACGGTTGAGAATATGGATCCATCAGAAGAGTTAGATATGAGCCTAGCTCTGAATTGTTTCGAGGAAGGAGTGGTAGCAGTGGAAGAGATTTTGAAGGAAATCAATTTGGGCAAGCCTCAGGAAGACCGCAAGGTCTTTATATCAGCATCCTTGGAAGCTCACGAAGAAACAGTTCTGATAGATCTTCTATCCGAGTATCGCGATGTCTTCACATGGAGTTACGAAGAAATGCCTAGTTTGCCGAAGGATATCATAGTACACCATTTGGGGATTTATACGCATGTCAAGCCTGTGAAACAAGCACATCTGAAATTCAGGGCCGAATTAGAGATTCAGATTAAATTTGAACTCCAGAAGCTCACTAAAGCTGGTTTCATTCATCCTATTCAATGGTCCGAGTGGTTAGCCAATGTAGTACCCGTCAAGAAGAAGAATGGACCGATTAGAGTGTGCGTAGATTTTCGAGACTTGAACAACAACTGCCCTAAAGATGATTTTCCCCTACTCAATATGGATATCTTGATTGACAACACGTCCTACTATCAAATGTTCAATTTTATAGATGGTTACAGTGGGTACAACCAGATCAAGATGGTCAAAGCAGATGAGATCCATACTAGTTTTTATTCCCCGGTGGGTAGCTTTTGCTTCACGGTTATGCCTTTTGGCTTGAAGAACGTAGGGGACACTTACCAGAGAGCTATGACTACGATTTTTGGTGAAATGATGCACTATGAGATAGAGGATTATGGCGACGATGTGGTTGTACGCTTCCCCACGAGAGAGAGTCATTGCGACATCCTGAGGAAGGTCTTTGATCGGTGTCGGCAGACGAATTTGAAGATGAACCCATTGAAGTGTGCATTTGGGGTCAGTTCCGATAAGTTCTTGGGATTCCTGATCCGGCATCGGGGAATTAAGATCAACCCCTCCAAATTAGACGCAATACCTATTCATGGACAGCCCCTGGTTCTTTATCTTTCCACCTTAGAGAATGCTATGGGCGTTCTATTGGCCCAAGAGGATGAAGAGGGCGTGGAAAAGCCTATTTACTATCTTAGTCGGGTTTTATTACCATCTAAAACTCGTTATCCTAAGATCAAGCAGGCTTGTTTAGCCTTGGTTTTTGCATCTTAGAAGCTCCGCCACTACATGTTGGCTCATTCCGTTACGCTAATGTGTGGGAGTGACCCTATAAAGTACCTTCTAAGTCAGCCAGTTGTCTCGGGTAGTTTGGCCAGATGGTCCTTGATGTTAAGTGAATTCGACATCACGTGTAAGATGCAGAGGTCGATTAAGGGACAAGCTATGGCTGACCTATTAGCTGAGAACCCGGTACCCTCCAGGGGAGTCATTACCAAGGATTTGCCAGATGGGGAAGTTTTTGAAGCCACGACCACGTTGGAAACTTGGCTCATGTTTTTCGATGGATCTCCTAACAGGTTGGACTCACAGAACAATGGGGGGGTAGGAATGGTGTTCCGATCTCTTGAAGGTGCATTTGTATATTTTTCCTTCAAATTTGAATTTGAATGCACTAACAACATGGCGGAATACTAGGCCTTGGCAATTGGCTTGGAAATGGCCGTCTTGGCAGACATCCTAGCCATTTACAAATTTTTGGGGATTCTATGTTGGTCATCTATCAAGTCACAGACCTATTCAAGGTCAAGGAGGAGCATTTGAAGCCTTATCAATGGAAGGTTTTGAGATTACTCTCGTCCTTCGAGACATTCGAGCTAGAACACATCCGTCGGACAAAAAATTCTCATGCCAATTCTTTGGCAACCATAGCGGCTAAAATTTAGATGGGGCCAGACGAGTACGCCAAAGAAGTTCGCATCAAGAGGGTCCTACCAACATCCTTTTTGGAAGCTGACTGGGAAGAGTCTTACCTCATGGACACCCAAGACGCCTTCATCGAGTTACCTGAAGATGAATGGTTTTGGCCCATTTGGGATTGGTTGAAGCATGGTTGTGCACTGATTGACTGGGACGAATCAAGAAATGTTAAGCGGCAGGTAGTCAGATATGTGGTCATGGGAAACAGGTTGTTCAAGCATAGTTACAGTGGAGTCCTATTGCACTGTGTCTCGCTTAGAGAATGGAATATCATTTTGAGGGAAGTACATGAGGGAGACTACGGTGAACATCAGAGCAAGATTAGACTGGCTCATCAGGCGATACATCTGGGGTACTATTGGCCTCATTTGCACAAGGACAGCATCAATCATGTTCAGAAATGTCGGGCATGCCAGTTACATTCGTATGTTGACTGTTTGCCACCAGGTTATCTTCATCCTATCAAGTTTTATTGGCCGTTCCAGACTTGGGGGCTGGATTTCATTGGAAAAATCAATCCAGCCTCCCGCAAAAATCGTGTTTGGATACTGGTTGCCACGGAGTATTTTATTAAGTGGGTCGAAGCTATTCCTTTACGCCGAGCTACTTCCGCGGCCGTCGCCAAGTTAATTATGGGTCATATTATTTCAAGATTCAAAATTCCTCAGAAGATTGTCACCGACCATGGGACTCAGTTCAGGGGAGACGTGGAAGAGTTGTTAAAGAAGTATGGCATATTCCATAGCCAGTCCACGACGTATTATCCGCTAGGGAACAGACAAGTTGAAGCCATTAACAGGGTTTTGTTAAAAATTCTCAAGAAGACAGTTAATTTGTGTCAACGGGATTTGCACAAGAAGTTAGTCAATGCTTTGTGGGCTTATCGTACTGCTGCACTTACCTCTCTACTTGCGAAACCCCCTTCTCTCCCGTTTATGGCACGGAGGCTGTTGCACCCATCGAAATTCGAATTCCTAGTCCCCACATGGAATCTGTTGCAGTGTTGGATTACCGTGAAGTTGAGTATGCTTTTCTCAAGCATTTTGACCTATTAGCCGTGGATGAACACCGCCTCCGTGCCAAGAAGAATTTGGATGTTTATGTTTACAGAATGACCAGGGCATATGATAATAAGGTTAAGTTCAGAGCCCTAGGGGTAGGGGACATTGTTATGAAGGTAGCTGATTGATATTCGCTCAAAAGTGCTTATTTTAAGCAATTATCCTTTTAGCGTTATTGCATTCTCCTACGTAAAATGCTCTATTTATTTACTTTTCTACGTAATAGTCTCTTCTGTTGCGTAGAACACACTTTTCTGGACGAAATGGTATATTTACATGCATTAAACGCATTTCTGGAAGTCTAGACATTAAGTTGTTCTGATAAAGTCTCATTATGCGCTTTTTCTGTCGCAGGAAACCCCGACGGGACAATTCTCGAGACTTGCGAGCCCACATCGATTAGGAAAGCCCATTATCAAAGCTTAAAGAGCCCACATGCTATGACTAGAAGATATGGGCCAAATATGGGCTGAATAAGAGGACCAAAAAGCCGGCCCAAAGAACGAAGAGAGCAGGAGAGCCAATGACCAAGAGACGGATCAAAGCGTTTAAAGCCACATGAGTCAGCAAGGAATGATAGTCTACTCTACTGGAGAAGCGTGAGGATGGTCACAGTGAAGACCAGGGTTCCAGACCCTCTACCAATACTTTTATCTCCATTTTCTAATATTTTCTCTCTCATCTCTCCTTATTCTCTCTCTCTTCATCTCTCGGTCCTCGAATCTACTGACCTAACCCCAGAACTCCTGCCCATTGGCTCTGTCTCATCTCCCTTAGCTTTCTAACCGTTGGATCTTCCACCGGACCGTTGGATCTCTCTAGATCCGTCGATCTACCAATCTGGGTCCCAATCAAGTCACCATCCATCCGATCGCCATCAGATTGTCTGTCACATCATCTTGTGAGACGATGGACATCATCATTCCATGTGGGCCAGTAGCCGGGCCCATCATCATCGACCCGCTGTCCGACCATTTAGTGGACCCCGTGAATTTTAAAATAATTTCAATAAAATTTTAAAAAATGGGGGGTCCACTAAATGGGGAAATTCCCCAAAGAAAAGTAGTGTTTTACTTTAAAAATATATATATATATATATATATATTTTTTTTTTCTTATTTTTTATTTTCAAAAAATACCCTATTTCCATTAAAGGAAATAGGGAGCTTTAAAAGGGGAAGGAGAAGGGTTCGTTTGAACCCTAATCCCCCTCCTTTCTACTCCTTTCTCTCCCCTTATCAATCCTGCACGGATCCCTTCTCCTTCTGGTCCCTTCTTCCTTTCTTCTTATTTTTTTTCTTCTTCTTCCTCCTCCATCTTCGCCGGAGTTGCAGGCAGCAACTCCGGCCATCAAGGTCTTCCTCCTCCTCCTCTTCTTCTTCTTCTTCTTTGTCTCCTCTTCTCTTCTTCTTCTTCTTCATCCCCTCCACCGGAGTTGTAAACCTGCAACTCCAGCTTGCTGTTTCAGGCGTCTCCACCAGCAATGTCTTACCTCATCTTCCCTCTTGGCTCTCTCATCTCGCTCGCCCCTTGCAAGCACTCACAGTGTTCTCGACCGCCACTTCCTGCAACCTCTGTTTCAGACTGCGACCGGTGAAAAACTCCTCAAAGCTTTGATCCACGTCACTAGCTAACACCACAATCATCTCCACCGTTCCTCCTCAAAGCACAGCAGGTAAGTCCCTCCCTGTTGCAGTAACGTGTCGCTTCCTTTTTCTCCACGGCTTGCTGCTGTGCAAGTCTATTTTTCTCTCCATACAGTTCCTCCATGAAAGTTGGATTTTTTCGTGTCGTTGGTTACGGAAACCCTAGATCTCAACAATATTTGTAATTTTTCCGAATTGGTTCACTTAATCTGCAAAATTGCAGACTTGCACAGTGGCTCGTGTCGGATATCGTCCGCATTCGGGGTTAGGGCAAATAAGAACAATAATAACAGAAAATGCTGATAATTTATGAAAGGGTGAGAATGTTGATTATATCAAGATTAAAACACGCTTGTTGGAGATAGATTATTAAAACTATGAATGAGAACTAACATAATCAAAATGCAACAATGAACAAGAGTGAACATAAATAAGAAGCATTCAAAACCTAATCAAGAAAAATCAATTTTATTTATTAAAGTAAAATCCAAATTACAATGCTTTGAAATAAAATTCGCAAACAAAGAACAATTAACAAAACTAATTTAGAAAGCAAGATATAGAGAGAGAAAGATAGAGATATAGGTAGAGAGAGAAAGTGACTAAAGAGGTCTAGAGAGAGAAAGTAAGAAATTAGAGAGAGAAAATATATTCTAGGGAGAGAAACAAGTAAGGAAGAGAGAGAAGGTGAGCAAGAAAGAAAACAACCTTGAGATTTACCAAAAATTGGATCGGAATTGGCCATTGAATGGTGGAGCTTGTGAGAAGCTTGGTGGAAAGAAGGAGGCTATGGCTTGCTGTCCAGCGTGGTGGGCTTGTAAGTTATGAAGCCCTACCTGTTCTTCTTCACTGGAGAGCGACTCTTTTGAAGCGAGAATGGAGGTTGCTGACCATCAACCCAACGAGGATGGTGGTGCTGTCCAGCAGCTAGGAGAAGAAGAGGTGCTCTCAGCCAAGTTTTTCAAGCGGTGCTTGAAGAGGAGGTGCAATACATGGTGCACTAGAGAAGGTTGCTGATAAAGGACACATGGAGGAGCAGGCGATCTATTGGCTGCCCTTGCAGGTTCGGACACCAGCAAGGCTATGCAACTGTTGGTGTTTCACAGGAGGGGGAGTTGAGTTGCTGGTTGCTTGCTGTGCAACAACAACTTGGAGATGTGAAGATGGAGGTGGATGCAAGAGGTGTGCGTGCAGGTTGTGGAACACGTTGTGGATGAAGCTAACGGCTTGCTCTATTGCAGGCCGTGAAGACGGTGATGATATTGGTGTAGACAACGACTTGCTGGAGTCGTGGTAGACCAAGGTGGAGAAAGGAAACCTGTTGAGGAGTTGCCTTGCAACGATGGAGAGGTGAGGTGCTGTAAGGATACAGCAGCTTGATGTAGCAGCAGCTTTAAACACCGCTGGTGGGAGTGATTCTACCGGCCGGAGGAAATTGCAGCAACGTGCTGCACTTGAAGATGGAAGAGGAGGTGTCCAAAGAGTTGCAGTCTGGCCAGCAAGGTGGCTGGACAGTTTCGGAGAGAGAAAATGGTGGCAGCAGTGGGTTGTGGTGCTCTAACCGGTAACGGAGATGGAAGATCGCCGAAGTTGCAGGTCTGCAACTTCGGTGGACAGATTAAGAAGAAGAAGACGTGTGCAGAAGGTGAAGACAGAGGAAAGAAGAAGAAAAAGAAGAAGAAGAAGAAGAAGGAGAAGAAGAAGAAGAAGAAGAAGAAGATGGATGGTGAGTTGCAATCCGTTTGGACAAGGTAGGAGATGAAGACGTGGGCTGCACCTTGGTAGAGATGCACACGGTCCAGCAGCTTTGAGCAGCCACAAAACGTGAGGAATACCACCTGAAATACCAGTCGGAGATGGTCAGCAACCTTGCTGGTTTGGGCTCGTATGAACTGGTGCGTGGCTGCAAGAAGAAGGGCAGCAAACTCCTCTTCAATAGAGTGTCGCTTGAGATCGTCGGAGAAGAGATTGTTCGATCTCTTCTTTAGAGGCTGAGATAGAGATAGGGGTTGAGGGAAGAAAAGGAAGGAGAAGTGAAGGGGGAGGGAACCGTCCTTCTCTAGGGTTTCAGCCTCCCTTTATACAATGTGGGAGGCACCCTTCATAATAACCATTGGATCTTTCAAGAGATGGTTCGATCTCTTGAGCATTCCATGGGTTCCTTATGGAATGGGATAGAAATGGAGAGGAAAGAGGAGACTTTCCTCTTATGGGGGAAGAGAGAGAATAGGAAAGGATACGGTTTCTAAAATCGTGTGAGACATTCTCTTATAGTTTCCATGAGAAAATCGCTTGTGTGGCTTGAAAGTGGGGCCCATGGAGGAGAAAAATGTGGAATCAATGCGGGGTCCGCTTGTCGTAGGTTATGGGTTGTGGGCTTGCGGATAAAAGGCCATAGATAATGGGCCTTGATGAGCTGGCCAATGATAAGTTAGCAGGATAGTGGACCATGGACTGATGCCAAAAATCGTGGGCCCAGAGTGCATAGACCATGGGCCAGCAAGCGGACAAGTCAAATAGTGGGCCACTGGGCTAAAGGATAAGCATGCTAATGGGCCAGATGGATGTGGGCCTCTTGCGAGGCCATGGGTTAGGAGTGCGTTTGGTCGTCAGGGGGGAGAAATACATTTTTTTAGTGAAACACCCATCAAGGAAAATGCATTTTTCTTTCCTCGAAACTCGAGCTATGCGCTATCAGCCACAATCAACCATTTGGGGGCATTTCTCTACAATCAAACGCGCCCTAGGGATTGAGATTTTACAATGGAGATCGGGCGGGTGATAGGATGGATGGATCAGATGGCGATTGAACGGTGGATGGTGACTTGATTGGGACCCAGATTGGTAGATTGACTGACAGATCTAGAGAGATCCAACGGTCCGGTTGAAGATCCAACGGTCAGAAAGCTAAGGGAGATGAGACAGAGCCAATGGGCAGGAGTTCTGGGGTTAGGTCAGTAGATTCGAGGACCGAGAGATGAAGAGAGAGAGAATAAGGAGAGATGAGAGAGAAAATATCAGAAAATGGAGATAAAAATATTGGCAGAGGTTCTGGAACCCTGGTCTTCACTGTGACCATCCTCATGCTTCTCCAGTAGAGTAGACTATCATTCCTTGCTGACTCATGTGGCTTTAAATACTTTGGTCCGTCTCTTGGTCATTGGCTCTCCTGCTCTCTTCGTTCTTTGGGCCGGCTTTTTGGTCATCTTATTCAGCCCATATTTGGCCCATATCTTCTAGTTATAGCATGTGGGCTCTTTAAGCTTTGATAATGGGCTTTCCTGATCGATGTGGGCTCGCAAGTCTCGAGAATTGTCCCATCGGGGTTTCCTGCGACAGAAGAAGCGCGTAATGAGACTTTATCAGAACGACTCAATGTCTAGACATCCAAAAATGTGTTTAATGCATGCAAATATACCATTTCGTCCAGAAAAGTGTGTTCTACGCAACAAAAGATACTCTTACATAGAAAAGTAGATAAATAGAGCATTTTAACATAGGAGAGTGTAAAAACGCTTAGAAGATAACAGTGGAAAATACGCACTTTTAAGCGAATATCACTCCACATACCTCTGCAAGACCTCCCACACGGCATGCCACAGGACGTGAATCCCTACTCCTTGCACCACTGTGCACCACCCATCAACTCCTCCAAGTCGCTGCCCAACTGCTGCTCCTATTCTTCATAGCTTAGCCGTGATGCACCTGCTAGTGATCTCCACAACAAGCCTACAAAACCGCCTCCCTTCTCCTCCACCATGCTCTTTGCACCATGGCTGCCATCATTCACTCCACCGACCACAACAATGGCTGATCTTGGCAATCCTCCTTCATCATCAGTCGATCTTCTCCGACCACTCGGGGGTAAGTTCAAAGGGTAACTCTTAGATCTCTCTCTCTCTCTCTCTCTCTAGACCTCTCTCTAGGATTAGATTTCTCTATTTAATTTCATCTTTCTCTCTCTAGAAATCTCTAGACCTCTCTCTTTAACTCTCTAGTTTCTCTCTCCCTATCATTCTTTTTCTTTCCCTAGTTTATATCTTTTTCTCCCTAAAATTCTCTTATTTCTCTCTTTACCTTACTCTTTCTCTCTCTACTACTCTCTTTATCTTGCTTTCTAGAATTAATTTCTTTTTATTTGCTTAAGTAGTGGATTCAAGCATTGTAAACTTTATTTCGTTGAAAGAATAAAAAAATTGATTTTAGCATGTTTGTTCTCTCTCAATCTTCTTTCATGTTTGTTGATTTAGTTTGTAGTTTCGATAAATTCTCTCTCTAAAAATTACTGAAGATGCTTTAACTCAATCCACCATTCTCACATCTCCGTCAATTTCTATAGCATTTTTCTGTGAAAAATTCCTCATTTTATGTTCTTTAATTGCGCAAATAACCCCGAGTGCGGATCGACATCCGACCTGAATCCCTATGCTAGAATCTCTGAATTTTGCAGGATAATCTCGGATCAATTTACAAATGTGTTGAAGTTAGGGTTTTCGATCCCAACGACGCGGAAAATTCCTAGTTTCAAATGGCGCCGTTGCCGCTCGGGTGTACGGGAGTGCGAAAAAGGACGTAAAGACGGAATTGGAAAGTTGCCAAATCGGAAAGCTGCTCAATTTGGACAGCTCGACCTTTTTGGGAAACTTTCTATTTTGTGTTTTTAGTGATTTTTAGCAGTCTTTTAAATTACTATTTTTAATGCCTCGGAAGGCCGAGTGCAAAGTTGTAATAATTTAGGAATTTTACTGCTTTCCAAATAACTGCTAGATCTTGTTCTAGGGTTTTTTAGAAACCCTAGATTAAGTGAAAATACCAAAAAAATCAAAAATCAAAAATCAAAATTAAAAAAAATTAGGGTTTTATCTTCTGTAGATTTTTAGAAATCACCAATCTAGGATTTGTGATTTTTGGAAAGATTCTAAAATCTTGAAACTTTGCTAAATTAGGGTTTCCCCTCTTAGAAGTTTCCACTTTAGAGGAATTTCTATCTTTAGAAATCCTCCGAATTTGGAAAAGTCTACAAAAGGAAATATCCCAAATCTAGCAGAATTTCAATTTTGGGAAATTTCCCAAAATTGTAAGGGATCTCGCTGAAAGTAGGATTTTTCCGCGTCGTTGGTTACGGAAACCCTAACTTCAACAAGATTTGTAATTTTTATCCGATTATCCTGTAAAATTGATAGATTTTTGTATAGCAGTTTCGTGTCGGATGTCGATCCGCACTCGGGGTTAGGGATTAGCGCAAATAAGAACATAAAATGATGAATTTTTCCATAGAAATTGAAGGAGAGGTGAGAATGGTGAAGTGATTTAAAACAAGCTTAGTGATTTTTAGAGAGAGACATTGTCACAAACAACCAAAACCATAAAAGTAAAGTAACAAATGCAAAATAGCAACTTTATTTACCACCAATGAGTTCTTACAAAATCAGAGTAAATTTAGAAATAATCTAAAAAGCCATAAAAATTATCCTAAAAAAAAAACATGATGATGCTAGAGAGAGAAAGTGGAGAAAGAAAGGGAAAATAAGAGATTTTAGAGAAAGAAAACTAGAGAGAAGTCTAGAGAGAGAAGAGAGAAATCTAAGCCTAGAGAGAGAATGCTAGAGATAGAAACTATGAGAACTAGAGAAAAGAGAGAAAATTACCTCACTTATCGGAGTTTGGCATCGATGGAGGAGACGGAGTTGGATTAATGCTTGGCCATGGGTTGGAGGTCTGCCCGGTTCGTTATGAACTTTGAAAAGGAGGAGGAGGTAAGCGGTGGCTGCTGGAGATGAAGTTGCAGGTGTGGTGGAGGTGGCAAGGAGGAGGTGTACTTGGAGAGGCGGCAACGTTGAGGACGTAGCAGGGGAGCCGGCCAGCAAGTGGCTATCTCCAACAGGTGAGGACGTCTTCCTTTTTTTTCTTTTTTTTCTTTTTTTCTGAAAAGAGAACGGTTTGGGAGAGAGGGAGAATGAGAAAGGGGGGAGCGTGAATGGGAGTTGCAGGGGCTTTGCACCATGGTGAAGGTGCTGCTAGACTGGAGGACGTGGGGCCGTGCACCTGTAGGCGGACTGGTGTGGTTGTGGAGGTGCTCTTGAAGAAGGTGAAGTGGCGGTGGTTTGCAACGGTGCAAGAGGCACAGGCGGTAATGGTGGTGGCTGCAGGCGGTCGTGGTGGTGTTGGTGTTGCTGTTATGCAACACCAGCACGTTGCTGCTACGAAGGTGGGAGGTGCTGGTTGCAGACGAGGAAGAGGGGCAGAAGAAGAGAAGAAAACGATGAAGAAGAAGGGAAAATGGTGGCGGCCGACCGGAGTTGCAGGCTGCAACTCCGGTAGAAAACGGTAATGAAAAAAAACAAAAACTAAAAATATGAGAAGAAGAAGACAGAGGAGAGAAGGAGAAAGAAGAAAGGGAAGAGAAGAAGAGGAACAAAGAGAAGGAAGAGAAGAAAGAGAAGAGAAGAAGGAAGAAGGACGGCCGGAGTTGCAAACCTGCAACTCCGGCGAAGAAAGGTGAAGAAGACGAAGAAGAAAAGAGGAAGAAGAGGAGAAAGAAGTCGCGGGGAAGAAGGGAAAGGATAGGGGGAAGGAGAGGAGGAGAGGGGAGAGGGATTAGGGTTCGAACGAACCCCTATCCTTCTCCTTTTAAAGCTTCCCTATTTCCTTTAATGGAAATAGGGGATTTTTGAAAATAAAAAAATAAGAAAAATAAATTTTTTTTTTTTTTAAAGTAAAAACCTACTTTTCTATGGGGAATCTCCCCAATTAGTGGACCCCCCATTTAATTAAAATTATTTTGAAATTCGCGGGGTCCACTAACTGGTCGGACAGCGGGTCGATGAAGATGGGCCTGGCTACTGGCCCGTATGGATTGATGATGTCCATCATCTCACAAGATGATGTGACAGACAGTTTGATGGCGATCGGATGGATGGTGACTTGATTGGGGCTCAGATTGGTAGATCGACAGATCTAGAGAGATCCAACGGTCCGATTGAAGATCCAACGGTCCGATGGAAGATCCAATGGTCAGAAAGCTAAGGGAGATGAGATAGAGCCGATGGGTAGGAGTTCTGGGGTTAGGTCAGTAGATTCGAGGATCGAGAGATGAAGAGAGAGAGAGAATAAGAAGAGATGAGAGAAAAAGTATCAAAAAAATAGAAAAAAGCACTGGCGGAGGGTCTGGAACCCTGGTCTTCACTGTGACCATCCTCACGCTTCTCCAGTAGAGTCGACTATCATTCTTTGCTGACTCATGTGGCTTTAAACGCTTTGGTCCGTCTCTTGGTCTTTGGCTCTCCTGCTCTCTTCGTTCTTTGGGCCGGCTTTTTGGTCCTCTTATTCAGCCCATATTTGGCCCATATCTTCTAGTCATATCATGTGGGCTCTTTAAGCTTTGATAATGGGCTTTCATGATCGATTTGGGCCCACAAGTCTCGAGAATCGTCCCATCGGGGTTTCCTGCGACAGAAGAAGCGCGTAATGAGACTTTATCAGAACGGCTTAATATTTAGACTTCCAAAAATGTGTTTAATGCATGCAAATATACCATTTCGTCCAGAAAAGTGTGTTCTACGCAACAGAAGAGACTCTTACGTAGAAAAGTAGGTAAATAGAGTATTTTACGTAGGAGAATGCAATAACGCTAAAAGGATAATTGCTTAAAATAAGCACTTTTGAGCGAATATCACTCGCAATCACATCTTTCGTGGAAGATCTTCACAGTTCGGGAAACTTTCCAATCTAGGTATTTTCCATCTGGGAATTCCTAAATTTTAACCCATCTCGAACTTGGAAATTAATTCAAAAACTTGCCTAAATACAATACGTGCTCTGTGAACCCTAAAAAGGCAAGGATCTTCCAAATAGAATCCCAAATACCTAGACCGTGCGATCTAACTTTTCTGCAGGAACACGATCCAGTGTGGGTAGGGAGCGAAAGCTCAAAGAGGTGGAGTCGGGCCCAAGCCCATTAGGATACCCCTCCCTAACCAGCGGAGGCGACCCCGTGGCGTGGCCCATGGGAAGTAAGTCCCTATCCTCGCCTTGAGTGCGATACGGTGTTATTGGGTGAATCATTGCCGCTTGTCTATTTGTTTTCTAGCAACAACTTATTCGACTTGCGTGGCGTGGCCATTAATCAATCAACACTAAGAGAGCAAACCCAGCTCCAAAATTAAAACTGGTGGGATTTCATCACCCACCTCATCATTCCAACTGATTTGATCCCAAGGCTCCATTTAATTAAAAAGAATCAAGAAGTAGAGCCAATTAGCCCGGTGTTCGAGGAAAAATCCACACAAAATGAATCCGCTTAACATCCAATCGAAATAAGACCACGAGTGCGGGTCCCTGTTGTCTAACACACCCATAAGTCCTTGCTACTCAAGTACACTGAGCTCGATGTGGCATCTTGGACTATTCGGCGGTTAGTTGCGTGTGGACTAGGAACACGCACCAACCCTAGCTTAACCCGAGGGAACACTCTTCTTATACACTTGACCAATCCGGTTAGTCTGGGATGTACTTAAGACAGCCATTGTGCCGCACGTCTGTCTAGGCTTCGGATTGCCTTGTTGTTGACTAGAGTTAGTACTAAAGGATTCGCTCTGAAGAGTGTAGCCTGGTGAGAACCTCTGAGTGCATACAGTTAGTACGGCGGCTAAAAGATAAACCAGTGGTCCGCCCACTGTCATAATTACTCTAACCCCAAAACTAACAAGATAATGCCTAAAATATATCCTGATTGTTTAGAATAGGATTATCTGTGCTTGGTCTGCATCATTTAGAATCACTACTCTAGTGTCTCCTTTTGGCAACTTTTTGCCAAATCTTGGGCTTGTTTTTTCAAGTAGAAGCCCGGTTGGACCTGTCCTAACCTTTTACTGACTCGATCTGAGAGTTAGTCCACCGCACCCCTCTATCGCCTCTAATGGCAGATGAACGGCCTCTGTATGAGACCTACTACAATTTCTGTGAGAATCGAGGTGATCACTGAAAGTAGGGTTTTTCCGCGTCGTTGGTTACGGAAACCCTAACTTCAACACATTTGTAATTATCCGAGACTTTTAACCTGTAAAATGGGCAATTTTGTACAGTGGCTTGTGTCGGATGTCGATCCGCACTCGGGATTAGTCGGATTAGCGCGAATAAGAACATAAAATGACAGATAATATACAAGAGAAAAAGGAGAATGATGGAAGAGATGAGAAGGGCGAGTCGATTTAAAACACATCCAAATAAGATCCGAGAAGACTAAAATTATCGAAATCAAATTGCATTAATCAAACTGTTGCTTACATGAAATAAATGACAGAAATAAATAAAGCGGTAAATCTATTCTAGAAAGCATGTAAGAAAGCATGTAAAAAGAGATTTTAGAGAGAGAGGAAGAAGGTAGAGAGAGAATTTTCACACCTCGGTCGTTTACCGGCCGACAAGGTAGAGGTGAGAGAAAAACTCACCCTCTTGCATTCACCGAACGGAGTCGGCGGTGCAAAAAGGCGATCAGCCTGGGGATTCTAGAGAGAGAATCTCACTAACCCTAGAGAGAGAAAATGAACCCTAGAAAGAGAACATGTTTCTAGAGAGAGAGCCTAGAGAGAGATAGTAAGAGAAAGGAAGGTACCTTGCAAGCACTTACCATGATCGGATCCGGCCATAAGATAGGCCATGGTGATCGACCATGTGATGATGTGCACATGAGTAGGGATGTGGCTATGGCTCGAGCATTGGTCGAACATGAGTGCATGACGCTGGCTGGCCTAGTAGTGCATGGAGAGGAGGAGTGGTGCTCAATCAGGCGCTCCCAAGGAAGGTTGAGGGACTGTGAGTGGAGGTCCACAACCACTTTGGAGGAGAATGCAACTGAGTTGCTGGTTGTGCACGTGTGCACAACGGAGGAGATAGAGTTCTAGCCGTCAACAACTGTAATCTTTGGTGGCTTGCTATTTTCAACGGAGTTACAGTCCGGCATGTGTGCAGATCGATGGCTGGCCTTGGTGATGGAGCATCAGAGATGAGAGAGGGGAAAGAGGAGGCACACCAGCAATAAGGAAGGGAGCGTGTTCGGCGAAAATGGTTGCCGGTGATCACCGGAGTTTGCAGGTTCAGGCCGTGAATGGTGATAGAATGGGTGGAGGAGATGGGGATTCGAATGGAGTTAGAGATCCAGCCAGTAGGTTATTGATGGAGAAAAGGAAGGGAATAGGTAACCCGACCGGAGTTGCAGGTCTGCAACTCCGGTATGGGAGGTGGAAAGGAGCTCCAATGGTGGACGCTGATCTGCACTGGTGGTGTACTGGAGCGATGCGATGCACATGGTGGTGTGCCTAACTGATTTGCAGGGTTGCTGTGCAAGGCAAGGGCTGGAGATCCACACGGAGGTGGAAAAAATGGGATCCGACCGGAGTTGCAGGTCTGCAACTCCGGTAATGGAGGTTGGATCGGCAACCTGAGTTGCAGGTGCTAAATGGTGATGAAGGCGGTCTAGGAGAGCTGTAATGGTGCAGAACAGAAGAGGAGAAGACTATGCACGGGAAGTAGTTGCTGGTTTGCAACAATGATGTGAATGGTGAGGAAGCAGATTGCTCCGGCGTTAATGGTGGTCTGGTGAGGGAGCATCACCGTGAGTTGCAATGGAGAAGAGCAGCACCTTGAGGAGGCGCATAGCAAGTGCAGTAGCAAGGAGGGGGCTCCGGTTATAGGAAGTGGTGAAGATGCTGCCAAGTTGCAGGTCGTTGGTCCACGTCCAAGGAGAATAAAAGTTGTTGGTGGTTTGGTGGTAGCAGAAAAGATGAAGATGAAGATGACCGGAGTTGACCTGCAACTCCGGTAATGGTATTGCAGGTCGCAAAAAGGCGCAAGAGAGCAAGGTAAGCACCTTGAGAAGATGTAGAAGAAGAAGAAAGAAGGAGGAAGAAGAAGAGGGGGGGGAACTTTGTTGGTGAAGGGTGGTACAGTCCAGCCATGAAGCTAATGGAGCAACCCGACGGGAGTGGTGGAAAGGAGTTGCGGGTTTGGTTGCCGGAAAGATGAAGAAGGAGATTGTGGGGAGGAACCCACGGCTCTTCTTTTCTTTATGGCTAAGGGGAATGGGTTGAGATGGATATATGGGAGAATAAGGAAAGAGTCAACACAGTTTTAGAAACCGTGGAGATCCATTATTTTTGGAGATCTTTGTGAAGGTTGTTAGTGATAAGAACCGTGGGATCTAGTAAGATCCAACGGTGTGGGATTGAATTGGATTTGGTGAGATAGTCAAGGTGGGGGTTCGGTTCTTGCATGGGAGATGGGTAAAAAAGAGGTTGCATGGGCTTTGGGCCTTGGGCCACACTTGAGAAGCCAAGGGCTTGTTAGTTGGGTTGTGGATTTTGTTAGTGGGTTTTAAGGGGGTTGTTTGGCTTTTGGGGATTGAGAATGAAGGGCTTTATGTGAGTGAAGACCGTGGGCCATGGACTCGAGTTTTGGAGGCTTGTCGGCCACTTGGCCATAGGCTTTGTGGACTGTTTGGCCAAGTTACTTGTGGGCCATTCTTTTAATCGGTCCGTGGAATGAATGGGTGGATGGCCAAGATAGGCGAACTGTCAGATCTGGAAAGATCTAACGGTCCAATGGAAGATCTAACGGTGGAAAAGCTATGGGAGATGGGATAGAACTAGAGGAGAGGAGATCGAAGGTTAGGATGATCGATCTGAGGATTGGGGTGGTCGATCTGAGGATCGGAAGGGGGATATGATGATCTAATGGTATGATGATATGATCTAAGGGTTAGATGCTAGGGTCTAGAGAGATGGAGATAAAATTAGGAGAGAGGAGAGAGAATTAGGAGAGATGAGAGAGAAAATAACACAAAATAAAGGCAACAAAGCTGACAGAAGAGTCGTGAACCCTGATCTTCAGTGTAATCTTCAATTGGCTTCACCAATCACGTAAACCGTCATTTTATGTCCTTTGGCTTTGGCCCGTCTCTTAGTCTTCAACTTTGCCTCTCTATTGGTTCTTTATCTGGCTCTATGATCCTCTGACTTCATCCGTACTTGGCCTGTATCTTCTAGTCATAGCCTGTTGGCTCTTTAAGCTTTGATAGTGGGCTTCAATGGTTGATCCTGGGTCCGCAAGTCTCGAAAATTGCCCGATCGGGTTTCCTACAATAACGAGAAGCACGTAATGAGACTTAATCAAAACGGCTTCATATCTAGACTTTCAGAAATGCGTTTAATGCATGCAAATATACCATTTCGTCCAGAAAAGTGTGTTCTACGCAATGAAAGAGATTGACATAGAAAAGTGGATAAATAGCGAAGTTTAACGTAGGAGAGTGTGATAACGCTAAAGGATAATGGCTTAAAACAAGCACTTTTAAGTGAATATCACAACCCCCAACCAGCATATTGCCAATCCTTGGCAATTAGTGCGAAATAAATGAGCTTAAAAGGGCTCTGCACATGCTGCACACTTTTTCATATTAGCTCAGGGAAAACACCGTTCATCAAATCATTGAATTGATGCAAAAATAGTTACATGCTAGCGAAGAGTTGGAGAGTTTTGACAAGACTACAGACTGATAATCATGACCCAGAATATTCAGACTCTGCGTGTGTGTGTGCTCAACATTCTCATCATCCGACAGTAAAGATTTCCAAATCACCTCTAAGTTTTTATGCCTCGACCTCAAATCTCACATGTTTAGCACTCAGAATAGAATCACACAAGAAGGGTTTTCTTCTTTTTCTCTCAATTTATATGTGAGGAGATATATTTAATATAAAGAGGCAAAAGATCTCACATATGTTTTATTTGAAGGAAGGACATCTTTAACAGAAGAAGATCTCATGATTGGAATACCACTTCACTCGGGAACGTCAGATCAAACTCTATAGCTTCTCTTTCTCCAATCTCCACATTTTATGATCGTGCTATCCTAGAATCAAATAGGACTTTCCTGGGTTATAATGAGGCTTAGGTCCGGTGTAGAAAAATAAAGGGATACAAGATTTCAAAGATCTTGAGAGGATATTGCCATTTTCTTGCATTTTTCCTGCGGCGTAACACCATTATCTGGTTCTTTTTCCTTTTTTCGTATTTTTCTCTTTTTCTTGATATTTCTGAGACTGCTCAATTTCTTTTCAGCTCTTCTTCATACTTTCTTTTCATATTTTGTTTTCAGCTTGAACCACTTTCTTTTCCTTTTGATTCTTCTTCTTTACTTTTCTTTTTCACGGTACACCCACATCGGTTATTCTTTTGTCCATCTCAAAATAAGGGTAGCCAGTCATGTTTCGTAGCTGGACTGGATTTTAGGTTGATGGGTTTGCAAATAAAAGGCTTTTATAGAACGGCTCAAGGGGTTTCTAGTGAAGTATAATTCAGGTGAGTAAAAAGGCTGAATGGTTCAGAAAAATGGCCTAAATCATTTTCTAGGGTTTGCACTATCATGTATACTGTCTTGACTGGATACAGAGAAGGTTCTGTCGTAGTAATCCAATGTTGATGTCGTTCCGAGTTTTATGATCGAAGCAAAAGATAATGAGATCTCTCAACGAATTATTGCGGGCATGAAGAATAGTGAGTCATCTTGTGACTCAGGATTAATGTATACTCTCTGAAATGATTAAAGGCTCGAAAGCTTACTGGGTTAGGTCTCCACAATTCTTCTCACAGGATCTCTAGAATTTCCAAACTTAGGATGACTCTGATGTTGATAGTGTACAATTGTGCCGAATCTGATTTTTTCTGAGTTTTCAAACCTGCTGTAGTCACGCTTGAATTGACTCAACGCTAACTTTAAACAAAAATTGACATCCTCAATACTGACTTAACGGAGGTTTTCAGCTAATCAAAGTCAGGGTATTTGACACATTTTTGAAATTCTAGAAAACTTTTGGAGAACATCGGAAATCACCCCAAAAACAAAAAGTTTTTTTTTTTTTTTTTTTTTTTTTTTTTTTTTTTTTTTTCAAAGACATGAGTTTTTGTAAATACCCACCCCCAACCAAAATACAGCACCGTCCTCGGTGCTCATGACCGGGACATAAAATGATAACAAATCAATGATGATGATGCAAAGATTCAGGAAGGATGTTACCAAGTCGGTAGAAACTTGACAGTGTGTGGTACCTGATGATCGGAAGAATGACTGTACCTGCATTTCCAGAGATATAACAGTAATAACAAATGCATGAGACTTATGTACTCTAGGAATACCGGAATTGCCTTTCCGAAAGCGCTAAGTTTTACGTCTTCAGCCAGACATGACGGGGGTGATAAGCACCCCCAACCAATTTGAAGCATAGGGAGACTGAGTGAGTCATCAGTCATCCAGCTCATCAGTTGGAGCAGGAATGCTTCCAATCGAGCTAACCCAACCCAGCAGTAGTACAGGTAGGTTCTTTCTCAGTTAAGACTGAGAGGGTTCTCTGGCCGTGGTTAGCAGAGCCGCAAACTCATAAAGAGGAGCGGGTATGGGAGAACAGTAATGGGTCTCTCATCAGTAAGAGACCTAACAAGGGATTCTCTGACCATGGTTAGCAGAGCCGAAGACACAATGTGTATCGGGGATGGATTTAGTGGAGCAGACTCCAGTGGGGTTGACAGTCAGCACCCCTATCCAGTATAAAATGCAGTGAGACTGAAATGATCATCAGTCATAAGAGATTGGATCGATGAGATCCGTCTGCCTGGTCTCTCATCAGTAAGAGACCAATGGCAAAGGAAGAGTGTTGAAGATTGAAGGACTCTCAGATCGAGTCAAACAATGGGGCAGTTGAACCCATATAAATAAGCTTCAGATTAGGTTACAAAGAGACACTGGGTTTGAGATCCTAAATGATGCACATAGAGCAAGCAAGATAATCCTATGCCTAAAACAAATCAGGATAAGTTTGAGGATTTATCTTGTTAGTTTCTGGGGTATGGTAGATTATGACAGTGGGCGGACCACTGGTTTATTTTGTTAACCGCCGGACTAACTTTGTCGCTCTTAGGTTCTCACCAGGCTACACTCTTCAAAGCGAATCCTTTAGTACTGACTCTAGTCAACAACAAGGCAATCCGAAGCCTAGACAGACGTGCGGCACAATGGCTGTCTTAAGTACGTCCCAGACTAACCGGATTGGTCAAGTGTTTAAGAAGAGTGTTCCCTCGGGTTAAGCTAGGGTTGGTGCGTGTTCCTAGTCCACACGTAACTAACCGCCGAATAGTCCAAGATGCCACGTAGAGCTCAGTGTACTTGAGTAGCAGGGACTTATGGGTGTGTTAGACAACAGGGACCCGCGCTCGTGGTCTTATTACGATTGGATGTTAAGCGGGTTCGCTTTGTGTGGATTTTTCCTTGAACACCGGGCTAATTGGCTCTACTTCTTGATTCTTTTTAATTAAATGGAGCCTTGGGATCAAAACAGTTGGAATGATGAGGTGGGTGATGAAATCCCACCAGTTGTAAAAGAGCTGGGTCTGCTCGATTAATGTTCAATTATTAACGGCCACGCCACGCAAGTCGAATAATATGTATACGAAAGCAAATAGACAAGCGGCAATGATTCACCCAAATTGCTCTGTATCGCACTCAAGGCGAGGATAGAGACTTACCTCCCGTGGGCCACGCCACGGGGTCGCCTCTTTGGGGTAGGGAGGGGTATCCTTCACGAGCATGGGCTCGACTCCTCCTAAGTGAGCTTTCGCTCCCTACCCGCAGTTAGATTCGCAATCCTGCATACGAATTAGTATATGATATGGGTCTAGGGTGTGGGAATATTTTTTTGGAATGTCCCTGCCTAGGGTGGGTAAGCAATCAATCAATCAATTAGGCAGGGTAAATTGGAAAGTTACTATTCATGAGAGTTGACTAAACAACTATCAACCCCCTAATAGACCTTTCCAATTTAAGAGTTTCTCCAAGTTAGGAAAATTCCCTAAAAGTAGAAGTTTCCTAAATCTGAAAACTTACTAAACTTAGGGTTTCTTCCTGTGTTGGAAACCTTCCAAAAAGGGGACCTACCATAGTTAGAAATCCTCTAAAAATAAGAATTGCTAATTATGGAATTTCGTCCGATTTGGAAACTATCCAAATAAGCTTAATTCCAATTTTGAAATTTTCCAGGAATGGAAACCGTGCAAAAATGGAAATTTCCCGATTCGGAAAGTATCCAAAAATGCAATCTTCCCATATGCAAATATCCTAAAATGTGCAGAAATAGAAACTACCATTTTTCAATTTTTGTGATTTTTTTGGTATTTTTTTCACTTAATCTAGGGTTTCTAAAAAACCCTAGAACAAGATCTAGCAGTTTATATGGAAAGTAGTAAAATTCCTAAATTATTACAACTTTGCACTCGGCCTTCCGAGGCATTAAAAATAGTAATTTCAAAGACTGCTAAAAATCACTAAAAACAAAAAATAGAAAGTTTCCCGAAAAGGTCGGGCTGTCCAAATTGAGCAGCTTCCCGCTTCAGCAACTTTCCAATTCCGTCTTTACATCCTTTTTCGCACTCCCGTACACCCGAGCGGCAACGGCGCCATTTGAAAGTAGGGTTTTTCCGCGTCGTTGGTTACGGAAACCCTAACTTCAACACATTTGTAATTATCCGAGACTTTTAACCTGTAAAATGGGCAATTTTGTACAGTGGCTTGTGTCGGATGTCGATCCGCACTCGGGATTAGTCGGATTAGCGCGAATAAGAACATAAAATGACAGATAATATACAAGAGAAAAAGGAGAATGATGGAAGAGATGAGAAGGGCGAGTCGATTTAAAACACATCCAAATAAGATCCGAGAAGACTAAAATTATCGAAATCAAATTGCATTAATCAAACTGTTGCTTACATGAAATAAATGACAGAAATAAATAAAGCGGTAAATCTATTCTAGAAAGCATGTAAGAAAGCATGTAAAAAGAGATTTTAGAGAGAGAGGAAGAAGGTAGAGAGAGAATTTTCACACCTCGGTCGTTTACCGGCCGACAAGGTAGAGGTGAGAGAAAAACTCACCCTCTTGCATTCACCGAACGGAGTCGGCGGTGCAAAAAGGCGATCAGCCTGGGGATTCTAGAGAGAGAATCTCACTAACCCTAGAGAGAGAAAATGAACCCTAGAAAGAGAACATGTTTCTAGAGAGAGAGCCTAGAGAGAGATAGTAAGAGAAAGGAAGGTACCTTGCAAGCACTTACCATGATCGGATCCGGCCATAAGATAGGCCATGGTGATCGACCATGTGATGATGTGCACATGAGTAGGGATGTGGCTATGGCTCGAGCATTGGTCGAACATGAGTGCATGACGCTGGCTGGCCTAGTAGTGCATGGAGAGGAGGAGTGGTGCTCAATCAGGCGCTCCCAAGGAAGGTTGAGGGACTGTGAGTGGAGGTCCACAACCACTTTGGAGGAGAATGCAACTGAGTTGCTGGTTGTGCACGTGTGCACAACGGAGGAGATAGAGTTCTAGCCGTCAACAACTGTAATCTTTGGTGGCTTGCTATTTTCAACGGAGTTACAGTCCGGCATGTGTGCAGATCGATGGCTGGCCTTGGTGATGGAGCATCAGAGATGAGAGAGGGGAAAGAGGAGGCACACCAGCAATAAGGAAGGGAGCGTGTTCGGCGAAAATGGTTGCCGGTGATCACCGGAGTTTGCAGGTTCAGGCCGTGAATGGTGATAGAATGGGTGGAGGAGATGGGGATTCGAATGGAGTTAGAGATCCAGCCAGTAGGTTATTGATGGAGAAAAGGAAGGGAATAGGTAACCCGACCGGAGTTGCAGGTCTGCAACTCCGGTATGGGAGGTGGAAAGGAGCTCCAATGGTGGACGCTGATCTGCACTGGTGGTGTACTGGAGCGATGCGATGCACATGGTGGTGTGCCTAACTGATTTGCAGGGTTGCTGTGCAAGGCAAGGGCTGGAGATCCACACGGAGGTGGAAAAAATGGGATCCGACCGGAGTTGCAGGTCTGCAACTCCGGTAATGGAGGTTGGATCGGCAACCTGAGTTGCAGGTGCTAAATGGTGATGAAGGCGGTCTAGGAGAGCTGTAATGGTGCAGAACAGAAGAGGAGAAGACTATGCACGGGAAGTAGTTGCTGGTTTGCAACAATGATGTGAATGGTGAGGAAGCAGATTGCTCCGGCGTTAATGGTGGTCTGGTGAGGGAGCATCACCGTGAGTTGCAATGGAGAAGAGCAGCACCTTGAGGAGGCGCATAGCAAGTGCAGTAGCAAGGAGGGGGCTCCGGTTATAGGAAGTGGTGAAGATGCTGCCAAGTTGCAGGTCGTTGGTCCACGTCCAAGGAGAATAAAAGTTGTTGGTGGTTTGGTGGTAGCAGAAAAGATGAAGATGAAGATGACCGGAGTTGACCTGCAACTCCGGTAATGGTATTGCAGGTCGCAAAAAGGCGCAAGAGAGCAAGGTAAGCACCTTGAGAAGATGTAGAAGAAGAAGAAAGAAGGAGGAAGAAGAAGAGGGGGGGGAACTTTGTTGGTGAAGGGTGGTACAGTCCAGCCATGAAGCTAATGGAGCAACCCGACGGGAGTGGTGGAAAGGAGTTGCGGGTTTGGTTGCCGGAAAGATGAAGAAGGAGATTGTGGGGAGGAACCCACGGCTCTTCTTTTCTTTATGGCTAAGGGGAATGGGTTGAGATGGATATATGGGAGAATAAGGAAAGAGTCAACACAGTTTTAGAAACCGTGGAGATCCATTATTTTTGGAGATCTTTGTGAAGGTTGTTAGTGATAAGAACCGTGGGATCTAGTAAGATCCAACGGTGTGGGATTGAATTGGATTTGGTGAGATAGTCAAGGTGGGGGTTCGGTTCTTGCATGGGAGATGGGTAAAAAAGAGGTTGCATGGGCTTTGGGCCTTGGGCCACACTTGAGAAGCCAAGGGCTTGTTAGTTGGGTTGTGGATTTTGTTAGTGGGTTTTAAGGGGGTTGTTTGGCTTTTGGGGATTGAGAATGAAGGGCTTTATGTGAGTGAAGACCGTGGGCCATGGACTCGAGTTTTGGAGGCTTGTCGGCCACTTGGCCATAGGCTTTGTGGACTGTTTGGCCAAGTTACTTGTGGGCCATTCTTTTAATCGGTCCGTGGAATGAATGGGTGGATGGCCAAGATAGGCGAACTGTCAGATCTGGAAAGATCTAACGGTCCAATGGAAGATCTAACGGTGGAAAAGCTATGGGAGATGGGATAGAACTAGAGGAGAGGAGATCGAAGGTTAGGATGATCGATCTGAGGATTGGGGTGGTCGATCTGAGGATCGGAAGGGGGATATGATGATCTAATGGTATGATGATATGATCTAAGGGTTAGATGCTAGGGTCTAGAGAGATGGAGATAAAATTAGGAGAGAGGAGAGAGAATTAGGAGAGATGAGAGAGAAAATAACACAAAATAAAGGCAACAAAGCTGACAGAAGAGTCGTGAACCCTGATCTTCAGTGTAATCTTCAATTGGCTTCACCAATCACGTAAACCGTCATTTTATGTCCTTTGGCTTTGGCCCGTCTCTTAGTCTTCAACTTTGCCTCTCTATTGGTTCTTTATCTGGCTCTATGATCCTCTGACTTCATCCGTACTTGGCCTGTATCTTCTAGTCATAGCCTGTTGGCTCTTTAAGCTTTGATAGTGGGCTTCAATGGTTGATCCTGGGTCCGCAAGTCTCGAAAATTGCCCGATCGGGTTTCCTACAATAACGAGAAGCACGTAATGAGACTTAATCAAAACGGCTTCATATCTAGACTTTCAGAAATGCGTTTAATGCATGCAAATATACCATTTCGTCCAGAAAAGTGTGTTCTACGCAATGAAAGAGATTGACATAGAAAAGTGGATAAATAGCGAAGTTTAACGTAGGAGAGTGTGATAACGCTAAAGGATAATGGCTTAAAACAAGCACTTTTAAGTGAATATCAATCACTCTCAACAATGGTATGACAATTCTGCGTATCATCATGATACTCCAGTCTCGCACACTTCTACAGGGTATGATAATCACCGAGATCCGGAGTACAATTCTGTACTCCAAGAGCTTAAAAATTCAGTCTCTGCCCTTAGTGTCGCAGTCCAGGAATCTGTGCACAATTCTCATTCTGTCGGATATTATCCTCATATTCAGCAAGATGTCTGTACCTTTCCATCTCCAATGCAGACCTCCTATGACAACACTTATTATCCGGATAATAGGAGTCACCATAACTTTGGTTGGGAACAGTCTGCTATCCCGCAGCAACTTCCGCAGGACAATTATTCTTCCAGGTTCCATCAACCCAATGGAGAGTATGACCGGCAATACTCGCAATCCCAGTACCCGCCATATCCACAGAATGACTATTCTGGTCAACAGTGGGCCCCTCAGGATTTTCAAAGTCAGCAGCTAGTCCCAGACTCCACTCTGCCTTACAACTTTAATACCCAGTCAGACTACAATCAAGAGTTGGCACCTCAGCTCCCCTTGGCTTAACCGCCTCCGTTGGCTACTAAACCCTGTCTAGAGGACCTTCTCTCTCAGTACATTGCCCAGCAACAACAGTATTTCCAAGGTCTAGAGCACCAACAACAGCAATCTATGGAGAGCTTGGAGCAACGTCTAGTTCAATTAGAAACTGAGAGAGAGGATGTCAACTTCACTAGCCCACCAATAGCCTATCATGAGGAGAGTGACAGGGCCACTGTCTATAATGAGGAGCCGCACAATTGGACCCAGTACCAACATTGCGAGGAAGAAATAGAAGTTGTACCCACCCCTAGATCGAGCCAGACTATTGAGGAGCCAGTGTATCCATCTTCGGTGCCTTTAAAAGCACCACATCCTGAACCTACGTCAGAGCAACCTATTTCTCATTCTACTACTGCTGCTTCTAACCTGGACCCTGAAGATGATCTTCATGACACTGAGTTTTGTCTCGATCGTAGGATCCCAACTGTCCTAGATCTACCGTTCCTCCCCACCTCCCTTGGATTGTGCAACAATAGTGATGAACCCGAGTCTCAATCTTTGGTATCCTTAACAGCACCAACTTCTGGACCGAGCATAGAGGAACTCAGTTTCATCTCTATCTTTGATAATTCTTTCTCTGCCCTGGATGCAGACATTCCTACTAATGAGCCGTGTCTAGAACATGGGATTCCCATTGTCCTGAACCTACCGTTCGCCACCGAGGATGAACATATTGAATGTAGGGATTGGAACATCCCTATCAAATTAGGAAACCTAGAGGGAGAGGTCAACAGTTTTCACCCGTCACCCTACGTCGATGTTGTTGATGAACCATATGTCATGGAGAGTCTAATTCAAGACTCTCACGAGGACAAATTATCCCAGTGTCAAGAACACTTTGAGTCTGACTTCATCTCGGAGTTAGACAATTCTGGTATTACTGATCTGCAGGAGTCTGCTCCATTCAGATACATTCCCAATAAACTCAATGAGTTTGCGGCTCTGCTAACCATGGTCAGAGAATCCCCTCCTCCTGTCCTCTCAGTTTTTATTGAGAAGCTTCAATCCCTCCCTACTCAACTACACACTTTTGTAGGGCTACTCAGAGAACTTACTGTCATTCTCTCAGTCTACACTAAGAAAGACCTGTTCTATACAGGTATACCTAGACAAGGGATAGGATAGTTGTTTCCGTTCCACCTTAGGTGTCAGGAAGACTGCAGATTCACTCAGTCTCCATGAGTTTTAACCTGGTTGGGGGTACTTGATATACCCCCGTCATGTCTGGCTGAAGACGTAAAACTTAGCGCTTTCGAAAAGGCAATTCCGGTATTCCTAGAGTACATGAGTCTCATGCATTTGTTATTACTGCTATATCTCTGGAAATGCGCAGGTACATTCATTCTTCCGATCATCAGGTACCACACACTGTCGAGTTTCTACCGACTTGGTAACATCCTTCCTGAACCTTTGCATCATCATCACTGATTTTTTTTATCATTTTATGTCCCGGTCATGAGCACCGAGGACGGTGCTGTATTTTGGTTGGGGGTGGATATTTACCAAAACTCATGTCTTCATTTTGATAAAAAAAAATATATATATATATAAAAAAAAAAAAAAAAAATTCTCATTTTTTGGGGTGATTTCCGATGTTCTCCAAAAGTTTTCAAGAATTTCAAAAATGTGTCAAATACCCTGACTTTGATTAGCTCCGTTAAGTCAGTATTGAGGATGTCAATTTTTGTTTAAAGTTAGCGTCGAGTCAAGTCAGGCGTGACTACAGTAGATATGAAAACTCAGAAAAACTCATATTCGGTACAATTGTACACTATCAATATTAGAGTCATCCTAAGTTTAGAAATTCTAGAGATCCTGTGAGAATAATTGTGGAGACCTAACCCAGTGAGCTTTCGAGCCTTTAATCAATTCAGAGGGTTATACAACAATTCTGAGCACAAGATGACTCACTATTCTTCTTGCCCGCAATATTTGTTGAGAGATCTCATTACCCTTTTATTTGATCATGGAACTCGGAACGACATCAAAAATTGGATTACTACAACAGAACCTTCTCTGTATCTAGTCAAGACAGTATACATGATAGTGCAAACCCCAGAAAATGATTTAGGCCATTTTTCTGAACCATTCAGCCTTTTTACTTACCTGAATTATACTTCACTAGAAAACCCTTGAGCCCGTCTAAAAGAGCCTTTTCTTTGTAAACCCATCAACCTAAAATCTAGTCCAGCTACGAAACATGACTGGCTACCCTTATTTTGAGATGGACAAAAGAATAACTGATATGGGTGTACCGTGAAAAGAAAAGTAAAGAAGAAGAATCAAAAGGAAAAGAAAGTGGTTCAAGATGAAAACAAAATATGGAAAGAAAGTATGAAAAAGAGCTGAAAAGAAATTGAGCAGTCTCAGAAATATAAAAAAAAAGAGAAAAATACGAAAAAAGGAAAAAAAACCAGATAATGGTGTTACACCGCAGGAAAAATGCAAGAAAATGGCAATATCCTCTCAAGATCTTTAAAATCCTGTATCCCTTTATCTCTCTACACCTGACCTAAGCCTCATTACAACCCAGGAAAGTCCTACTTGATTCTAGGATAGTCCACCGCACCCCTCTATCGCCTCTAATGGCAGATGAACGGCCTCTATATGAGACCTACTACAGTTTCTGTGAGAATCGAGGTGATCACTCTCAACAATGGTATGACAATTCTGCGTATCATCATGATACTCTAGTCTCGCACACTTCTACAGGGTATGATAATCACCGAGATCCAGAGTACAATTCTGTACTCCAAGAGCTTAAAAATTCAGTCTCTGCCCTTCGTGCCGTGGTCCAGCCACCTGTGTACCATTCCCAGTCTGTAGGATATTACCCTCCTATCCAGCAAGATGTCTGTACCTTTCCATCTCCAATGCAGACCTCCTATGACAACACTTATTATCCGGATAATAGGAGTCACCATAACTTTGGTTGGGAACAGTCGACCCTCCCGCAGCAACTGCCGCAGGATAATTATTCTTCCGGGTTCCATCACCCCAATGGAGAGTATGACTGGCAATACTCACAATCCCAGTACCCGTCATATCCACAGAATGACTATTCTGGTCAACAGTGGGCCCCTCAGGATTTCCAGAGTCAGCAACTAGTCCCAGACTCCACTTTGCCTTACAACTTTCATACCCAGTCGGACTACAATCAAGAGTTGGCACCTCAGCTCCCCTTGGCTAAACCGCCTCCGTTGGCTACTAAACCTGGTCTAGAGGACCTTCTCTCTAAGTACATTGCCCAGCAACAACAGTATTTCCAAGGTCTAGAGCACCAACAACAGCAATCTATGGAAAGCTTGGAGCAACGTCTAGTTCAATTAGAAAATGAGAGAGAGGAAGTCAACTTCACTAGTCCACCAATAGCCTATCCTGAGGAGAATGATATGGCCACTGTCTATAATGAGGAGCCGCACAATTGGACCCAGTACCAGCATTGCGAGGAAGAAATAGAAGTTATACCCACCCCTAGATCGAGCCAGACTATTGAGGAGCCAGTGTTTCCTTCTTCGGTGCCTTTAAAAGCACCACATCCTGAACCTACCTCAAAGCAACCTATTTCTCACTCTCCCACTGCTGCTTCTAACCTGGACCCTGAAGATGATCATCATGACACTGAGTTTTGTCTCGATCGTAGGATCCCTGCTGTCATAGATCTACCGTTCCTCCCCACCTCTTTTGGATTGTGCAACAATAGTGATGCACCCGAGTCTCAATCTTTGGTGCCCTTAACAGCCCCATCTTCTGGACTGAGCATAGAGGAACTTAGTCCCATCTCTATCTCTGATAATTCTCTCTCTGCTCTGAATGCAGACATTCCTACTGATGAGCCATGTCTAGAAAATGGGCCTCCCGCTGTCCTAGACCTACCGATCCCCACCGAGGAGGGACATATTGAGTGTAGGGATTGGAACATCCCTATCACATTAGGAAACATCGAGAAAGAGGTCAACAGTTTTCACCCGTCACCCTACGTCGATATTATCGATGACCCGTGTGCCGTAGAGAGTCTAATTCAGGACTCTCCTGAAGATAATTTATCCAAGTGTCATGAACACTGTGAGTTTGACTTCATCTCGGAGTCCAATATTTCTGGTATTACTGATCTGCAGGAGTCTGCTCCATTCAGATACATTCCCGCAAAACTCAATGAGTTTGCGGCTCTGCTAACCACGGTCAGAGAACCCACTACTACTCCCCTCTCAGTCTTTACTGAGAAGCTTCTATCCCTCCCCGCTGAACTAAATGTTTTTGCGAGTCTGCTCAGAGAACCCACTCCTACTCTCCTCTCAATCTTTACTGAGAAGCTTCGATCCCTCCCTACTCAACTACACACTTTTGTAGGGCTACTCAGAGAACTTACTGTCCTTCTCTCAGTCTACACTGAGAAAGACCTGTTCTACACAGGTATACCTAGACAAGGGATAGGATAACTGTTCCCGTTCCACCTTAGGTGTTAGGAAGACTGCAGATTCACTCAGTCTCCATGAGTTTTAACCTGGTTGGGGGTACTTGATATACCCCCATCATGTCTGGCTGAAGACGTAAAACTTAGCGCTTTCGGAAAGGTAATTTCGGTATTCCTAGAGTACATGAGTCTTATGCATTTGTTATTATTGTTATATCTTTGGAAATGCAGGTACATTCATTCTTCCGATCATCAGGTACCACACACTGTCGAGTTTCTGCCGACTTGGTAACATCCTCCTTGAACCTTTGCATCATCATCATTGATTTTTCATCATTTTATGTCCCGGTCATGAGCATCGAGGACGGTGCTGTATTTTGGTTGGGGGTGCGTATTTACCAAAACTCACGTCTTCATTTTGATAAAAAAAAAAAAAAAAAGGTTTTTTGGGTGATTTCCGATGTTCACCAAAAGTTTTCTAGAATTTCAAAAAAAATGTGTCAAATACCCTGACTTTGATTAGCTGAAAACCTTGTTAAGTCAGTATTGAGGATGTCAATTTTTGTTAGCATTGAGTCAAGTCAAGCGTGACTACAGCAGGTTTGAAAACTCAGAAAAACTTATATTCGGCACAATTGTACACTATCAATATCAAAGTCATCCTAAGTTTAGAAATTCTGGAGATCCTGTGAGAATAATTGTGGAGACCTAACCCCAGTGAGCTTTCGAACCTTTAATCATTTCAGAGAGTTATACAATAATCCTGAGTCAATGGATGACTCACTATTCTTCATGCCCGCAATATTCGTTGAGAGATCTCATTATCTTTTGCTTCGATCATGGAACTCGGAACGACATCAACATTGGATTACTACGACAGAACCTTCTCTATATCCAGTCAAGACAGTACACATGATAGTGCAAACCCTAGAAAATGATTTAGGCCATTTTTCTGAACCATTCAGCCTTTTTACTCACCTGAATTATACTTCACTAGAAACCCTTTGAACCTTTCTATAAAAGCCTTTTCTTTGTAAACCCATCAACCTAAAATCCAGTATAGCTACGAAGCATGACTGGCTACCCTTATTTTGAGATGGACAAAAGAATAACTGATATGGGTGTACCGTGAAAAAGAAAAGTAAAGAAGAAGAATCAAAAGGAAAAGAAAGTGGTTCAAGCCAAAAACAAAATATAGAAAGAAAGTATGAAGAAGAGCTGAAAAGAAATTGAGCAGTCTCAGAAATATCAAGAAAAAGAGAAAAATACGAAAAAAGGAAAAAGAACCAGATAATGGTGTTACGCCGCAGGAAAAATGCAAGAAAATGGCAATATCCTCTCAAGATCTTTGAAATCCTGTATCCCTTTATCTCTCTACACCTGACCTAAGCCTCATTACAACCCAGGAAAGTCCTATTTGATTCTAGGATAGTACGATCATAAAATGTGGAGATTGGAGAAAGAGAAGCTATAGAGTTTGATCGGACGTTCCCGAGTGAAGTGGTATTCCAATCATGAGATCTTCTTCTGTTAAAGATGTCCTTCCTTCAAATAATACATATGTGAGATCTTTACTTTCATCAACACATCTCCTCACATATAAATTGAGAGAAAAGAAGAAAACCCTTCTTGTGTGATTCTATTCTGAGTGCTAAACATGTGAGATTTGAGGTCGAGGCATAAAAACTTAGAGGTGATCTAGAAATCTTTACTGTAGGATGATGAGAATGTTGAGCACACACACACGCAGAGTCTGACTATTCTGGGTCATGATTATCAGTCTGTAGTCTTGCCAAAACTTTCAAACTCTTCGCTAGCATGTAACTATTTTTGCATCCATTCAATGATTTGACGAACGGTGTTTTCCCGGAACTAATATGAAAAAGTGTGCAGCATGTGTAGAGCTCTTTTAAGCTCATTTATTTCGCACTAATTGCCAAGGATTGGCAATATGCTGGTTGGGGGTTGTGATATTCGCTCAAAAGTGCTTATTTTAAGCAATTATCCTTTTAGCGTTATTGCATTCTCCTACGTAAAATGCTCTATTTATCTACTTTTCTACGTAAGAGTCTCTTTTGTTGCGTAGAACACACTTTTCTGGACGAAATGGTATATTTGCATGCATTAAATACATTTTTGGAAGTCTAGACATTGAGTCATTCTGATAGAGTCTCATTACGCGCTTCTTCTGTCGCAGGAAACCCCGATGGGACAATTCTCGAGACTTGCGAGCCCACATCGATCAGGAAAGCCCATTATCAAAGCTTAAAGAGCCCACATGCTGTGACTAGAAGATATGGGCCAAATATGGGCTAAATAAGAGGACCAAAAGGCCGGCCCAAAGAACGAAGAGAGTAGGAAAGCCAATGACCAAAAGACGGACTAAAGCGTTTAAAGCCACATGAGTCAGCAAGGAATGATAGTCTACTCTACTGGAGAAGCGTGAGGATGGTCACAGTGAAGACCAGGGTTCTAGACCCTCTGCCAATACTTTTATCTCCATTTTCTGATACTTTCTCTCTCATCTCTCCTTATTCTCTCTCTCTCTTCATCTTTCGGTCCTCGAATCTATTGACCTAACCCTAGAACTCCTGTCCATCGGCTCTATCTCATCTCCCTTAGCTTTCTGACCGTTGGATCTTCCATCGGACCGTTGGATCTCTCTAGATCCGTCGATCTACCAATCTGGGTCCCAATCAAGTCACCATCCATTCGATCGCCATCAGAATGTCTGTCACATCATCTTGTGAGACGATGGACATCATCAGTCCATGTGGGCTAGTAGCCGGGCCCATCATCATCGACCCGCTGTCCGACCAGTTAGTGGACCCCGTGAATTTCAAAATAATTTTAATTAAATTTTAAAAAAATGGGAGGTCCACTAAATGGGGACATTCCACAAAGAAAAGTGATGTTTTACTTAAAAAAAAAAATATTTTTCATATTTTTTATTTTCAAAAAATACCCTATTTCCATTAATGGAAATAGGGAGCTTTAAAAGGAGAAGGAGAGGGGTTCGTTCGAACCCTAATCCCTCTCCCCTCTCCTCCTCTCCTTCCCCAAAACCGTTCCCGAGGTTTTCCGCTCCTTCTTCTCCTTCTTTTTCTTCCTTCTCTTCCTCCTCTTCTTCATCTTCTTCATCTTTTCTCTCGCCGGAGTTGCAGGCAGCAACTCCGGCCTCCTGCACGTCCTTCTCCCTTCTCCCCCTCTCCTCCTCTCCTTCTTCTTCTCTGTCGCTTCTTCCTCTTCTCTTTCTTCTTCTTCTTATTCTTCTTCTTCTTCTTCTTCTCTTCTTATCTTCATACCGGCCGGAGTTGCAGAACTCCGGCCGTGCGCCTCCTCCTTCTCCTTCTTCTTCCATTCTTCTTCATCGTCTGCTCGCCCTTCTTCTTCTCCCTTTCCTGTGCTGCTCCTTTGCGCAGCACCACGAGCAACACCCACGCCGAGTTGCAGGCCGTGCACACTAGCAAAACGGACTTGCAACTCCAGCGTCTTCTCTTCCTCCCCACGGACGGACTCTCTCTCAAACCATTGAAGAACGCCCCAAGCCGCCATCATCTTCTCATGTTCCACCTGCTAGTGTGCAACAACATCACCACCACCAGTCCGCCTGTTGCCTTTCCGCCCTCACCTCTGAAATCGCACCTGTTTCCATCTCCTCAGCCTGGCTGCAAGCACCACACCTGCAGCGTGCTCTACCACCGTCTAACAGCAGCCCTGACCACTATTGGAGGTGATCCGACTCCCTCCACAATGCTCTCACCTTCACCTTGCTGACCAAGACTCCACCGCCCCAAACCGATCGACTCTCCTTGTTTTCTGAATAAAAACAAAAAAAAAAAAAAAAAAGATAGAAGAAGAAGAAAAAGAAGAGAAGCCTCCTTGCTGCCACCTACAACAGCTGATCCAAAGACCACCGCCCCTCTCCTTTTTGCCGCCTGCTAGCACCACCGTTTCACTTCTCCCGGCCCTCTTCTTCTCCATCAAACAAAAAAAAAAAAAAGAAAAACGCAGCAAGGCAAAGAAAAATAAAAGTAGAAGAAGAAGAAGAGAAGGGAGGAATGATCGATCCATACTCCTACCGCCTGCTGCCACCAATTGGTTGACCTGCAACTCCCCAAATCGTTGGATCTACTCGATCATTCCTCATGGTGGGTAAGCGGTAACTTTCTCTCTCTTCCTTTTCATTTTCTCTCTCTACCACTTTCTCTTTCATCCTTTAGTCTCTCATCTCTCTCTCTACTTTCTCTCTTTAGAACTCAGTTTCTCTCTCTCTAGCTTAGTCTTTCGTTCTTTTACATTGTTATTGTTACTTTTTATATTTTGAAGTATTGTAAGAACCTTGGATTTTTAAATGATGAATTACTTTTGTTGGTTGTGGTTTGATTTTCTTCATTAGTATTTTTTTGGTAGATTATGATAATTTCTCTCTAAAATCAAGCAATTTCTCTCTCTAAAATCAAGCAATCTTGTTTTAATCCAAATACATCATTCTCATCCCTCCATGAATTTTTGGCAAAAATCTATCATTTTATGTTCTTATTGCACTAACGTGATTAATCCCGAGTGCAGATCGACATCCGACACGAGCCACTATGCAAAACTGCTCATTTTACAGGTTAAATGTCTCGGATAAATTACAAATGTGTTGAAGTTAGGGTTTCCGTAACCAACGACGCGGAAAAATCCTATTTTCAGTATTCCAATCATGAGATCTTTTTCTGTTAAAGATGTCCTTCCTTTAAATAATACATATGTGAGATCTTTGCTTTCATCTATCAACACATCTCTTCACATATAAATTGAGAGAAAAGAAGAAAACCCTTCTTGTGTGATTCTATTCTGAGTGCTAAACATGTGAGATTTGAGGTCGAGGCATAAAAACTTAGAGGTGATCTGGAAATCTTTACTGTCGGATGATGAGAATGTTGAGCACACACACACATGCAGAGTCTGACTATTCTGGTTCATGATTATCAGTCTGTAGTCTTGCCAAAACTTTCTAACTCTTCGCTAGCATGTAACTGTTTTTGCATCCATTCAATGATTTGATGAACGGTATTGTCCCAGAGCTAATATGAAAAAGTGTGCAGCATGTGCAGCGCCCTTTTAAGCTCATTTATTTTGCACTAATTGCCAAGGATTGGCAATATGCTGGTTGGGGGTTGTGATATTCGCTCAAAAGTACTTATTTTAAGCAATTATCCTTTTAGCGTTATTGCATTCTCCTACGTAAAATGCACTATTTATCTACTTTTCTATGTAATAGTCTCTTCTGTTGCGTAGAACACACTTTTCTGGACGAAATGGTATATTTACATGCATTAAACGCATTTCTAGAAGTCTAGACATTAAGTCGTTCTGATAAAGTCTCATTACGCGCTTCTTCTGTCGCAGGAAATTCCGACGGGACAATTCTCGAGACTTGCGAGCCCACATCGATCAGGAAAGCCCATTATCAAAGCTTAAAGAGCCCACATGCTATGACTAGAAGATATGGGCCAAATATGGGCTGAATAAGAGGACCAAAAAGTCGGCCCAAAGTACGAAGAGAGCAGGAGAGCCAATGACCAAGAGACGAACCAAAGCATTTAAAGCCACATGAGTCAGCAAGGAATGATAGTCTACTCTACTGGAGAAGCGTGAGGATGGTCACAGTGAAGACCAGGGTTCCAGACCCTCTGCCAATACTTTTATCTCCATTTTCTGATATTTTCTCTCTCATCTCTCCTTATTCTCTCTCTCTTCATCTCTCGGTCCTCGAATCTACTGACCTAACCCCAGAACTCCTACCCATTGGCTCTGTCTCATCTCCCTTAGCTTTCTGATCGTTGGATCTTCAATCAGACCGTTGGATCTTCTACCGGACCGTTGGATCTCTCTAGATCCGTCGATCTACCAATCTGGGTCCCAATCAAGTCACCATCCATCCGATCGCCATCAGATTGTCTGTCACATCATCTTGTGAGACGATGGACATCATCATTCCATGTGGGCCAGTAGCCGGGCCCATCATCATCGACCCGCTGTCCGACCATTTAGTGGACCCCTTGAATTTCAAAATAATTTTAATAAAATTTTAAAAAATGGGGGGTCCACTAAATGGGGAAATTCCCCAAAGAAAAGTAGTGTTTTACTTTAAAATATATATATATATATTTGTTCTTATTTTTTATTTTCAAAAAATACCCTATTTCCATTAAAGGAAATAGGGAGCTTTAAAAGGGGAAGGAGAAGGGTTCGTTTGAACCCTAATCCCCCTCCTTTCTACTCCTTTCTCTCCCCCTATCAATCCCGCACGGATCCCTTCTCCTTCTGGCCCCTTCTTCCTTTCTTCTTATTTTTTTTCTTCTTCTTCCTCCTCCATCTTCGCCGGAGTTGCAGGCAGCAACTCCGGCCATCAAGGTCTTCCTCCTCCTCCTCCTCCTCTTCTTCTTCTTCTTCTTCTTCTTCTTCTTCTTCTCTTCTTCTTCTTCTTCATCCCCTCCACCAGAGTTGCAAACCTGCAACTCCAGCTTGCTGTTTCAGGCGTCTCCACCAGCAATGTCTTACCTCATCTTCCCACTTGGCTCTTTCATCTCGCTAGCCCCTTGCAAGCACTCATAGTGTTCTCGACCACCACTTCCTGCAACCTCTGTTTCAGACTGTGACACCTCCATTGATGCCGGTGAAAAACTCCTCCAAGCTTTGATCCACATCACTACCCAACACCACAATCATCTCCACCGTTCCTCCTCAAAGCACAGCAGGTAAGTCCCTCCCTGTTGCAGTAACGTGTCGCTTCCTTTTTCTCCACGGCTTGCTGCTGTGCAAGTCTATTTTTCTCTCCATACAGTTCCTCCACATACCTCTGCAAGACCTCCCACACGGTATGCCACAGGACGTGAATCCCTACTCCTTGCACCACCGTGCACCACCCATCAACTCCTCCAAGTCGCTGCCCAACTGCTGCTCCTATTCTTCATAGCTTAGCCGTGATGCACCTACTAGTGATCTCCACAACAAGTCTGCAAAACCGCCTCCCTTCTCCTCCACCATGCTCCTTGCACCATGGCTGCCATCATTCACTCCACCGACCACAATAATGGCTGATCTTGGCAATCCTCCTTCATCATCGGTCGATCTTCTCCGACCACTCGGGGGTAAGTTTAAAGGGTAACTCTTAGATCTCTCTCTCTCTCTCTCTCTCTAGACCTCTCTCTAGGATTAGATTTCTCTATTTAATTTTATCTTTCTCTCTCTAAAAATCTCTGGACCTCTCTCTTTAACTCTCTAGTTTCTCTCTCCCTATCATTCTTTTTCTTTCCCTAGTTTATATCTTTTTCTCCCTAAAATTCTCTTATTTCTCTCTTTACCTTACTTTTTCTCTCTCTACTACTCTCTTTATCTTGCTTTCTAGAATTAATTTCTTTTTATTTGCTTAAGTAGTGGATTCAAGCATTGTAAACTTTATTTCGTTGAAAGAATAAAAAAATTGATTTTAGCATGTTTGTTCTCTCTCAATCTTCTTTCATGTTTGTTGATTTAGTTTGTAGTTTCGATAAATTCTCTCTCTAAAAATTACTGAAGATGCTCTAACTCAATCCACCATTCTCACCTCTCCATCAATTTCTATAGCATTTTTCTGTGAAAAATTCATCATTTTATGTTCTTTAATTGCGCAAATAACCCCGAGTGCGGATCGACATCCGACTTGAATCCCTATGCTAGAATCTCTGAATTTTGCAGGATAATCTCGGATCAATTTACAAATGTGTTGAAGTTAGGGTTTCCGATCCCAACGACGCGAAAAATTCCTAGTTTCACTGATCAGCGGGCATCGACTACGCACACCAAGTTTACACCAAATTTTGATGAAGAATTATACATCATCACTAGCGCGTTCAATTCCGGTTATTATCGCATCGCGACTTTCGACGGTTTTGAGTTAGAAGCTTCGATCAATGGCAAGTTGTTGAAGAAGTATTATTGTTAAGAGTTGAATGGGCGTTGTCTTTTCTCTAATGCGGATGTGACATCCATTTCTGTGTGTGATTACATTTTAGACCTCTTTGAGGCATTGGTTTACTTGTTTGCCTAATTAATGGATTTTCTGTTGCATATGTTTGGAAGTATGCCTTTGTGTGACTGATCGTGAAAATGGGTTTTTATTCATAAAAAATTGTCATGCTTTGAGTGATTTGAACCATCTTTTTCATATGGCTGTTTTATCCCGTCACACCTTTAGAAACAAATTCGAGGGCGTCTCCCCACCTCGTAAAATAACTTCGAGGGCGTCTTCCCTCCTTTAGAAACAAATTCGAGGGCGTCTCCCCACCTTTAAAAACAAATTCAAGGGCATCTCCCCACCTTTAAAAACAAATTCGAAGGCGTCTCCCCACCTTTAAAAACAAATTCGAGGGCGTCTCCCCACCTTTAGAAACAAATTCGAGGGCGTCTCCCTACCTTGAGAAACAAATTTGAGGGCGTCTCCCTGATATTCGCTTAAAAGTGCATATTTTCCACTGTTATCTTCTAAGCGTTATCACACTCTCCTACGTAAAACTGCTCTAATTATCCACTTTTCTACGTAAGAGTCTATTTCATTGTGTAGAACACACTTTTCTGGACGAAATGGTATATTTGCATGCATTAAACGCATTTTTGGAAGTCTAGGTATAAAGACGTTATGATCAAGTCTCATTACGTGCTTTTCTCTTGCAGAAAACTCGATCGGGCTATTCTCGAGACTTGCGGGCCCCATGATCAACCACAGAAGCCTAATATCAAAGCTTGAAGAGCCATATGCTATGACTAGAAGATATGGGCTGAATAAGAGGACCAAAAAGCCGGCCCAAAGAACGAAGAGAGTAGGAGAGCCAATGACCAAGAGACGGACCAAAGCGTTTAAGGCACATGAGTCAGCAAGGAATGATGGTCTACTCTACTGGAGAAGTGTGAGGATGGTCACAGTGAAGACTAGGGTTCCAGACCCTCTGCCAATACTTTTATCTCCATTTTCTGATATTTTTTCTCTCCTCCCCCTAATTTTCGATCTCATCTCTCCTTATTCTCTCTCTCTTCATCTCTCGGTCCCCGGATCTACTGACCTAACCCCAGAACTCCTGCCTGATATTCGCTCAAAAGTGCTTATTTTAAGCAATTATCCTTTTAGCGTTATTGCATTCTCCTACGTAAAATACTCTATTTACCTACTTTTCTACGTAAGAGTCTCTTGTGTTGCGTAGAACACACTTTTCTGGACGAAATGGTATATTTGCATGCATTAAACACATTTTCGGAAGTCTAGACATGTAGTCATTCTGATAGAGTCTCATTACGCGCTTCTTCTGTCGCAGGAAACCCCGATGGGACAATTCTCGAGACTTGCGAGCCCACATCGATCAGGAAAGCCCATTATCAAAGCTTAAAGAGCCCACATGCTATGACTAAAAGATATGGGCCAACTATGAGGACCAAAAAGCCGGCCCAAAGAACGAAGAGAGCAGGAGAGCCAATGACCAAGAGACGGACCAAAGCGTTTAAAGCCACATGAGTCAGCAAAGAATGATAGTCGACTCTACTGGAGAAGCGTGAGGATGGTCACAGTGAAGACCAGGGTTCCAAACCCTCCGCCAGTGTTTTTTTTCTATTTTTTTGATACTTTTTCTCTCATCTCTTCTTATTCTCTCTCTCTCTTCATCTCTCGATCCTCGAATCTACTGACCTAACCCCAGAACTCCTACCCATCGGCTCTATCTCATCTCCCTTAGCTTTCTGACCATTGGATCTTCCATCGGACCGTTGGATCTTCAATCGGACCGTTGGATCTCTCTAGATCTGTCGATCTACCAATCTGAGTCCCAATCGAGTCACCATCCATCCGATCGCCATCAAACTATCTGTCACATCATCTTGTGAGATGATGGACATCATCAATCCATACGGGCCAGTAGCCGGGCCCATCTTCATCGACCCGCTGTCCGACCAGTTAGTGGACCCCGCGAATTTCAAAATAATTTTAATTAAATGGGGGGTCCACTAATTGGGGAGATTCCCCATAAAAAAGTAGTGTTTTACTTAAAAAAAAAAAAAAAAAAAAAAAAAAAAAAAAAAAAAAAAAATTTTCTTATTTTTTTTATTTTCAAAAACCCCCTATTTCCATTAAAGGAAATAGGGAAGCTTTAAAAAGGGGAAGGAGGGGGACGAACCCTAATCCTCCTCTAATCCCCTCCTTTCTCTCCCAAAACCTTCCCTTGCCGTTCTTCCTCCTCCTCTTCCCTTCTCCTTCTTCTTCTTCACCTTCTTCTTCGTCATTGCTTCTCGCCGGAGTTGCAGAACTCCGGCCAACTGCAACTCCTTCCTTATTCCCCATCCACCATCTTTCTCCTCTCCTTCCCTTCTCCACATCCTCTTCGTTACTGGTGTTGCAACCTACAATACCAGGTTACAGCTCCGTGGCTGCGCCTCCCAACTGGTTTACCAAAACGCAGTCTCCATCATCTCCAAAGCGTTGTTGGTTCACCGCCCGCAACACCACTTCTTCTTGCACCGCCCCACTTGCTGGTCCATCATCCCACGTCTACACCGCCTGCACCTCCTTCAAGAGGACGTCTCTTTCCCACGCCCCATGCTTATTCCTTCATCTCTTTCACCGCCAACTGCCAACGCCTTCCCCTGCACTAGCAGCAACCGCCCCACTCTGCATTCAACGCTGCTATCACGGCCTGCAAGTGCAGGCCGTTAAACCCTTTCGCACCTCATCTCCTAGTTGCCTCTCTCTTCGTCTTCACCGAAACAAAAAAAAAAACAAAAAAAAGAAAAGGAAAAACAAAAGGATAATAAAAGAAGAAGAGGGGAAGAGGAGAGGAGGTCGTCTCCTCCTTTGTGGACTAGTTCACCACCAGTCCACTGTCTTGCTGCCCTCCATCTCCAAATCGTTACTGCCATGGAATGCATTGCTTTCCACGCCTTCATCTTTTCCTTGGATGGTCGAACCTGCACTTAAGCAAGCCATTACAACCATAGATGGCACCACCATCTTCTGTCAACAGCCGGCAACACCCACCACTTCCATGCACACAATCCATCCCACAGTCCAGGTTTCATCATCCTATCAATCATTTCTCTAACCTTTCATGATTTCTTTCTTGTTCATTTTTAATCTTTAGGGCTAGTTTCATTTAATTAGAAGTTCAATTTCATTGTTTTTGTTTGTTTGAAATTTTAAGTTTGGTTGTAATAGAATCAATTGATTTCAATCAATGGAGAGAAGTTTCAGTCAAGAGCTTTTAATCTATCTTATTAAATTTTGCTTATTGTGTTATTCTTATTTTCTCTCTCCTCATTTTAGTAGTTAATGATTCTCTCTAGAATAAAAAAAAAAAGATTTTATGTTTGATCCACATCACCATTCTCACCTCTCCAAGCTTTTCTAAGAAAAATCTATCATTTTATGTCCTTGAGTCACGCGAACTAACCCCGAGTGCGGATCGACATCCGACACGAATCCCTATACAAAGCCTGTAATTTTGCAGGAATTTTGAGGCTCGGATCAAATTACAAATCTTGTTGATTCTAGGATTTCCGTAACCAACGACGCGGGAAAATCCTATTTTCACTGCCCGTTGGCTTTGGCCCATCTCCCTAAGCTATCGGATTGTTGGATCTTCTATTGGACCATTGGATCGTCCATCAGACTGTCGGATCTCTTTAAATCCGTTGGCCTGCCAATCTGGATCCTGATCAAGTCATCTTCAGTCTGACCATCAGATTGTCTGTCACATCATCTTGCGAGACGATGGACATAATCAATCCATGTGGGCCAGTAGCCGGGCCCATCATCATCGACCCACTGTCTGACCATTTAGCGGAAGAGAAGGGTTCGTTGGAACCCTAATCCCCCTCTTTTCTTCTCCTCTCTTTCCCCGAATCTTCTCCCCACATTCTACCCTTCTTTCTGGCCATTTTCTCTCCTTCTTTCTTTTCTTCTTCTTCTTTTCTCGCCGGAGTTGTAGGTCTGCAACTCTGGCCGGCAGAAGCTCTTTCCCACGTCCTCAGGCTGCTGCCCAATAGCAACAAGATCTGCAAGCTCTTCACTTCCTCTCTCATTCCCTTGCTGCCCAACGGATCTCCACGGTCTCAGCCACTGTGTAGCCGGACTTCAACAACATTACCGGAGTTGCATACCTGCAACTCCGGTCGGCCTGATCTCTTCCCATTCGGGTTGCCACCGAACTCTCTAGACCTTCTCTCTCAAGCCATTCACACATCTGTGTGCCCTTCTTCCCTCTCTCCCTCAGAAAAAAATTTCAAGAAAAAAAAAAAGAGAGGAGAAGAAGAGAAAGGAAGAGGGTTCATCCTCCATGAATGTTGGAGAGTAGCACCGCCCAAAACCTCCTCCTCCTATTTGAAGCCACTGCCTGCATCACCACACCTTCCATTAATGCCGGCCTCAAGCTTTCGATCACTTCTCCACAGCTTGCACATGCTGCTCCTCTCCACGGTTTGCTAAACCGTTAGCAACAACAACTGCACATCATCACCGTCCTACCACAACCATCCATCCATCTCTTGGCGAGCCTGCACGATCTCTCCCATCTCAAAAAGTCGTCTGCCAGTCACAGTCCAGGGGGGTTCCTCCATCTCTTTATGCCATGGAAGCTGCTGCCCCTCTCATAGTCAGAGACCTCCTTCAGTCCAGTCTCCACTTGCAGGTTCGTTTGCAACTCGTTCTTTTTGTCCAACAAGCATCTCCACGGCTAGAAGACCATTGAGGACTTTCCCTTGGATCATCTTCCATTGCACACCGAAGCAACCCGCTTCACCATCACCTCCTCTTGCTAGATCTAGATCTAAAAACCAGATCATGCACCTAACTTGTCCCTTAACTTGTGGTTGTAAGATTCTACAACAACCACCACTCCGTGCATACAAAGAATCCCAATGTCCAGGTTTGATCTTCCTAAACTCAATTCCTCAAACTTTCCACCCTTTCCTTTTTTGATTTCCAATCTTGTGGGCTAGTTCATTTACTTAGAAGTTTTATTTTTTGTTTGAATCTTGAGTTGGATTGTAAGAGAATAATTTGACTTAAATCAATGAAGAAAAGTTTCAGTTAGTAGCTTTAGATTTTTTTTTCTCAATCTCGTGGATATTCGTTGATTTTCTTTCACTAGTGTTATTGCGTTGCATGGATCTTTCACAAACAAAAGAAAAACAAAATCATGTTTTTAACCCCTTCTATTCACCATTCTTTTCTCACCATTGATAGCTAGTTTCCGCATAGTTTGTGTTCTTATTTGCGTATTCCCTAACTCCGAGTATGGATCGATATCTGATACCAAACCACTATGCAAAGGATTCTGTCTTTTTGCAGGATTTTTGGATTAAAGTTTCAGAGAAATTACAAATATTGTTGAGATCTAGGGTTTCCGTAACCAACGACACGGAAAAAGCCTAGTTTCACTCCCCACCTTGTAAAATAAATTTGAGGGCGTCTCCCCACCTTTAGAAACAAATTCGAGGGAGTCTCCCCACCTTGTAAAATAACTTCGAGGGCGTCTCCCTACCTTTAGAAACAAATTCGAGGGCGTCTCCCCACCTTGTAAAACAAATTCGAGGGCGTCTTCCCACCTTCTAAAATAAATTCGAGGGCGTCTCCCCACCTTTAGAAACAAATTCGAGGGCATTTCCCCACCTTTAGAAACAAATTCGAGGGCGTCTCCCCACCTTGTAAAATAAATTCGAGGGCGTCTCCCTACTTTGTAAAATAAATTCGAGGGCGTCTCCCTACCTTTAGAAACAAATTCGAGGGAGTCTCCCCACCTTTAGAAACAAATTCGATGGCATCTCACCACCTTGTAAAACAAATTCAAGGGCGTCTCCCCACCTTATAAAATAAATTCGAGGGCGTTCCCCCATCTTCAGAAACAAATTCGAGGGCGTCTCCCCACCTTTAGAAACAAATTTGAGGGCGTCTCCCCACCTTGTAAAATAAATTTGAGGGCGTTCCCCCATATTTTGAAACAAATTCGAGGGCGTCTCCCCACTTGGAACTTACCAATATTTGAATGTCGAAAGGAGTCGGCCAAGTGAATAGGCGATCGGCCTGAGAAGATGTGTGTACACTCGTTGTTCATCATGAAGAGGTGGTGATCGCTGCCCGATGAGTGGTTCTTGTCGGCCAAGTGTGGAAGGTGGTTTGCACTCGAGGTACATGCGATGCTTGTCTAGAGAAGGAGGCGCACTCATGTGGTTGCCGCATGAAGGTGCTAGAGTTTTCAGCGCTTGGTGGAGGAAAGGGATCCTGTGCACGCTGGCCAATCGGGTTAGAGACCTTGGTGACGCCTGAAAGGTGGAGAGAGGGGCCCACGGGGAAGAGAAGATGGAGGCGTCTGATCTGTTGAAGGAGAAATGACCTGCATCATTGTGGAAGGATGCAACGTGATTTTGGAAGGGAGATGCACAGCAGGTTCTTGGGAGGAGCCCACCAATTTGTAGAGGAAGAAACTCGTGGGAGCTTGGTTTGCAGGGGCAGCAACCATTTTTCATTGCTGGTTCGGCCTGGTGCACATGGCTAGTGAAAGTAGGGTTTTTCCGCGTCGTTGATTACGGAAACCCTTGTATTTCAACAATATTTGTAATTTCTCCGAATTGGTTCACTTAATCTGCAAATAAGCAGACTTGCACAGTGGCTCGTGTCGGATATCGTCCGCACTCGGGATTAGTTAGCACAATAAGAAACAAGAATAATCAGAAAATGCTTGGAATAAATGGAAGGGTGAGAATGGTGGAGGTTCATTTAAAATATGTTTGAGATTGTTGTTAAACCTATTAGAATGAAAAAAAAAAACATAAGAGAAACGAGAATGAAAAACAAAATAAATGAAAACAACTTAAACTTGAATTTAAAACTTGTTCATTAAACTAAAAACAAATGCTTACAATGCTTGTTCAAATGCTTTACAATGGAAATAACATTAAACCAAATTAATCTAGAAAGCCATTAAAATATTATCCTAGAAAGCATGTAAAGGTAGAGAGGGAAAGAAGAGAGTGAAAGAAGGTAGGAAGGTTAGAGAGATGAATTAGAGAGAAGCTTACCATTGAAGAGGTAGATGGTGCAACTTCTATTGGATAAAACTCAATGGGATTGAGGATTATAGCCTTTGATTGTGGCGAATGGAATGGGCAGCAAGGAGACGTTGCTGTTTGACGCTTTGCACTTCGAGGTGGAGGCGTTAATGGTGAGCTTGCCGGAGTTGCTCGCCGGAGAAGAAGGATGAAGAAGAAGAGAAAGAAGGAAGAAAGAGAGGAAGAGAAGGGGGAGGGAACCAAAGAAACCCAAGGTTTCTCTCTCTTTTATAGGAGTAGTTTGTTGTGGGAGAGAGAAACGTGGGAATGAAGTTGGGGATTGATGAGAAGTGGTCAAAGTTGACCACTTCTCCCATTGGCTTGAATGTGGGCTTGTGAGAGCCCATGGGTTTATGTTGGCCACTTGCTTTGATTGGGTCATTACAAGGATAATTGGCCCGTGGGCCTTGTGACCATGTGTCAATGGGTATGGGCATGGGCTCAAGGATAAGCGGGCTAATGGGCCGGATAGATATGGGCCTCTTGCGAGGCCATGGGTTAGGGTGCGTTTGGCCGCTAGAGGAGAAAAAATGGTAAATGAGCCCAAAACACCATGGGCTCTAGGATGGGTTACAAGGCCGTGGGCTTCCAATTTGCTTGTGGGTCACTTGGCCATGGGGCCTATTAGATGATGAAACTATGATAATTGGATGAGATGAGGTGGCAGTTTGACTCGGTCCACAATTGGCGGACCGTAGGATCTGGAAAGATCCAATGGTCAGATGAATGATCTAACGGTCGAATTGAAGATCTAATGGTAGAAGAACTATGAGAGATGGAATAAAGCTAAAGGAGAGAAGATCTGAGGTTAGATGATGGAGATCAGAGGGTTAGGACGATCGATCTAAGGATCGGATGGTGAGATATAGGCAATTCGATCATGGAGAGGGGGATCGGATGGTAGATCTGGGGATCTAATGGTAGGATGAGATGATCTACAGGTTAGATATTAGAGTCTAGAGAGATGGAGAGAGAATTAGGAGAGAGGAGAGAGAAAATAATACAAAATAATGGCAAAAGAGCTGGCGGAGGGTCATGAACCCTGATCTTCAATGTAATCTTCCGTCGGCTTTACCAATTACGTAAGCTGTCATTTTATGTCAGTTGGTGCGGCTTTGAATCACTTTAGCTCGTCTCTTGGTCTTCAGCTTTTCCTCTCTCTTGGTTCTTTATCTGGCTCTACGATCCTCTGACTTGACCCGTACTTGGCCGGTCTCTTCTTGTCATAGCTTATTGACTCCTTAAGCTTTGATATTAGGCTTCTATGGTTGATCGTGGGCCTGCAAGTCTCTAAAATCGCCCGACTGGGTTTCCTGCGAGAGAAAAGCACGTAATGAGACTTAATCAAAATGGCTTCATATCTAGACTATCCGAAATGCGTATATTTCATGCAAATAGTCGATTTTCGTTTAAAGATTGCGTTCTACGCATTGGAAGAAACTCTTACGTGAAAAAGTCGACGAAAAGACAAGTTTTGCGTAGGAGAATGCGACATCGCTATAAGGATAATGGCTTAAAATAAGCACTTTTGAGCGAATATCACAACCCCCAACTAGCATATTGACAATCCTTGGCAATTATTGCGAAATAAGTGAGCTAAAAAGGGCTTGGCAGAACATGCTAGAAAACTTATTTGCATTACTCAGAAAAATTCTGTTTTGTCCGATTATTTTAAGGATGCAAGAAATCATTCACAAATTAGAACTAATCAGCAAAATACAACACTTCTACAAATGGACCTTCAAATAAAAGATTACTCAGACTCAGTGTGTGTGTGTGTGTTCAACATCATCCTTATCTGGTAGTAGAGATATTTGGATCACCTTAGAGAATCTATGCCTCGACCTCAATCCTCACTTGTATACCACTCAGAAGTGAATCACTCAGAAATGGTTTTATACTTTTCTCTCAAACTATATGTGAGGAGATGAATATAAAAACTGGCAAACGTCTCACATATATAGTTCTTGAATGGAGGATATCAGAAGATTTAAGATCTCATGATTGGAATGCATATCACTTAAGAACGTCGGATCAAACTCTATAATTTCTCTTTTCTCCATTCTCCACACTTGATGATGGTACAAATCTAGAATCAAATAGGACTTATATAGGTTATATTAAGGCTTAGGATAGGTTCAGAAAAGAAGGATATTTTGGTATTCAAAAATTCTGAGAGGGTATCTCACTATTCTTTGCAATTTTTTCCAAGGGTAATATTTCCTTGATTTTTCTTCTTTCCTTTCTCCAATTTTTGTCTTTTTGGATATTCTTCAACCTTTTTCAAATTCTTTTTCCTTTCGTTCTTTTTTTCTGATCATGTTTCTTTTCAGCACAAACCATTTGTTTTCTTTTCTTTTCTTGGTGTAATCATACCAAATACTCTTTGATCCCTCTCAGAAGTAGGTTATCGTATTGAACTCTTTTTGGGATTGGGTTTTTGGTTGATGGGTTTAACAAGAAAAGGTTTTCATCAAAAGGCTCAAAAATAGTTTCTAATGGTATAGATGTTTAGGGAAGCTAAAAAGTCTGATTGGTTAGAAAGATGGCCTATATCATTTTCTAGGGTTTGTACTTTCATCTTCGATGTCTCGAATGGATATAGAGAAGGTTCTTTATGTAATAATCCGAATTTGATGTCGTTCTGAGTTCCATGACCAAAGCAAAGGTTAATGAGATCACTCAATGGAAATATTTGGGGACTAGAAGAATTGTGAGTCATCTTGTGACTCAGAATAATTTTATAACCCTCAGAAATAATGAAAAGCTCAAAAGCTCACTGGGTTAGGTCTCCACAATTGTTCTTCTTGGATCTCTGGATAATCTAAACTCCGGATAATTCTGACGTTGAGATGTGAACATTTTTGCTGAATCTGAGTTTTCAAAGATTTTTCAATCCACTGTAGTAATGTTTGCTTTCAAACTGAATGAAGAGCTAATAAGTGATTTTTCAAAACAGACATCCTTTTCAATAAATAGACTTTCCAAAAATTTTGTACTCATCATTGTAAAGGATTTGAAAAGCATTTCGAAAGTACTCAGAAAACTTTGTAAAACACAGGTTATCGCCCCAAAATACATCTTTTTCTCATTTTTCTCAAAATTTTTTTTTTTTTATATGAAGACATGAGTTTTGATAAATCCCCACCCCAACTGAAATATAGCACCGTCCTCGGTGCTCAGACCGGGACAAAAATGTATGAAAACTCTGAATGTGATGCATGTTAGAGGAAGAGTTATACCATTATGGCTGATATTTGGTGATACTTGATGGTAGTGAGAGTAATTGTACCTGTATAGCCATAATAATATATGAAATATAAGAATTATGCATGTGACTCAATGACTTCTAGGAATACCGGAATTGCCTTTTCGAAAGCGCTAAGTTTTATGTCTTCAGCCAGACACAACGGGGGTAAAATTCACCCCCAACTAAGTTGGAGCTCAGAGAGACTGACAGAAACATCAGTCTTCATATATTGGATCAATAAGATCTATCTCGAAGGTTTGAATAGATGACACGTCTAATTCTTGAAAAGGTTTGAGACGCTGTCCATTGACCTGGAAGGTTGAATTATCCTTCGAATTCTCAACAGTTATAGCCCCATAGGGCTTGACTTCAGTAACAACAAATGGGCCTGACCATCGGGATTTCAATTTTTCAGGGAAGATGTGAAGTCTAGAATTGTAAAGTAAGACCTTCTGTCCCTAGTGGAAATCCTTCCTAAGAATGCTCTTGTCATGTATCCATTTCATTTTATCTTTATACTTTTTTGACAAGGCATATGAATCATTTCTCAGTTCATCCAATTCATTGAGTTGTAAATTCCTTTCCTCTCCTGCTGCGTCTAAGTCGAAATTGAGTTTTTTGATCGCCCATAGGGCGCGATGCTCAATCTCAACAGGGAGATGACAAGGTTTACCATAAACCAACCGGTATGGAGACATATTCAAGGGAGTTTTATAAGCTGTTCGGTAAGCCCATAGAGCATCTGAGAGGTGTGTAGACCAGTCTTTACGAGTTGTATTGACTGTCTTCTCCAGTATCTGCTTGATTTGCCGATTGGAGACCTCGACCTGACCGCTGGTCTGCGGATGGTAAGCAAGGGCAACCTTATGAGTTACACCGTACTTTTTCATTAACTTTTCAAAAACTCTATTGCAGAAATGGCTACCCCCATCACTTATAATGGCTTTGGGGGCTCCGAATCTTGTGAAAATGTACTCTCTCAAAAATCTCACCACAACTTGATGGTCATTGGTTCTTGTAGGAATTGCCTCAATCCACTTAGAGACATAGTCCACAGCTAGGAGGATGAATTGGAAACCATTGGATATAGGAAAGGGCCCCATGAAATCAATACCCCACATATCGAATATCTCATCGACTTGAATAGGGTTCAAGGGCATCATATTTCTCTGAGAAATTTTGCCAAGGTTTTGACAATTAGGGCAGGCCTTGCAGTAGATATGTGTTTCTCTAAACAGTGATGGCCAGTAGAATCCACATTGTAGGATTTTCTCAGCCGTCTTTTTGGAACTAAAGTGACCACCACATGGTTGGTCATGACAAGAGGACAAGATGTTTAATTGCTGAGATTCAGGGACACAGAGACGAATAATCTGGTCAGGACAGTATTTATATAAATAAGGCTCGTCCCAAGAGTAATACTTAACTCTTGCCAGGAATATATTTTTGTCCTGTTTTGACCAATGAGATGGTATTTTGATATTCGCTCAAAAGTGCTTATTTTAAGCACTTATCCTGTTAGCGTTATCGCACTCTCCTACGTAAAATTGCTCTAATTATCCACTTTTCTACGTAAGAGTCTATCTCATTGCGTAAAACACACTTTTCTGGACGAAATGGTATATTTGCATGCATTAAACACATTTTCGGAAGTCTAAATATTAAGCCGTTCTGATAAAGTCTCATTACGCGCTTCTTCTGTCGCAGGAAACCCCGATGGGACGATTTTCGAGACTTGTGGGCCCAAATCGATCATGAAAGCCCATTATCAAAGCTTAACAAGCCCACATGCTATAACTAGAAGATATGGGCCAAATATGGGCTGAATAAGAGGACCAAAAAGTCGGCCCAAAGAACGAAGAGAGTAGGAGAGCCAATGACCAAGAGACGGACCAAAGCGTTTAAAGCCACATGAGTCAGCAAAGAATGATGGTCGACTCTACTGGAGAAGCGTGAGGATGGTCACAGTGAAGAACAGGGTTCCAGACCCTCCGCCAGTGCTTTTTTCCATTTTTTTTGATACTTTTTCTCTCATCTCTCCTTATTCTCTCTCTCTCTTCATCTCTCGATCCTCGAATCTACTGACCTAACCCCAGAACTCCTGCCTATCAGCTCTATCTCATCTCCCTTAGCTTTCTGACCGTTGGATCTTCCATCGGACCGTTGGATCTTCAATCGGACCGTTGGATCTCTCTAGATCCGTCGATCTACCAATCTGGGTCCCAATCAAGTCACCATCCATCCGATCGCCTTCAGAATGCCCGTCACATCATCTTGTGAGACGATGGACATCATCAGTCCATGTGGGCCAGTAGCCGGGCCTATCAGCATCGACCCGCTGTCCGACCAGTTAGTGGACCCCGCGAATTTCAAAAATAATTTTAATTAAATGGGGGGGTCCACTAATTGGGGAGATTCCCCATAGAAAAGTAGGTTTTTACTTAAAAAAAAAAAAAAAAAAAAAAAAAAAAAAATTAAAAATATTTTTTTTATTTAAAAAATACCCTATTTCCATTAATGGAAATAGGGAGCTTTATAAGAGGAAGGAGAAGGGTTCGTTCGAACCCTAATCCCTCTCCCCTCTCCTCCTCTCCTTCCCCAAAACCGTTCCCAAGGTTTTCCCCTCCTTTTTCTCCTTCTTTTTCTTCCTTCTCTTCCTCCTCTTCTTCATCTTCTTCATATTTTCTCTCGCCGGAGTTGCAGGCAGCAACTCCGGCCGCCTGCACGTCCTTCTCCCTTCTCCCCCTCTCTTCCTATCCTTCTTCTTCTCCGTTGCTTCTTCCTCTTCTCTTTCTCCTTCTTCTTCTTCTCCTCTTCTTCTTTTCGTTCTTTTCTCTTCGTTCTTCATCATCTTCTCATCCTCCGGCGGACTGAACCAGTCCGTCAAGCACGCCATTAACCGCTGCAACTTGCTGGCCACCGCTGCTGCAACTCCGGTCGTTGCTTGCACCTGCTCCACGCCCCTCTAGTTAGCGACTTTGTGGGGTTTTCTCGTCGAATTCCACCCCCGTCACACACAGTTTGCTGGTCAACACGGAACAGATCTACATCACGAGCAGATCTGTTCTCCTCCCCCTACCGCCTTCTCAACCACCGGACTGCCCTCCTCCAGCCGCTCTCCTCTCCAACGCCCTTATCCGTTTGATGGTTGCTGCCTACAACAGCCTCCCCCCAAACGTGCAGCAGCACCATTGCTGCATAGCAACACCGTGAAAACGGTCTGAACTTGCAGCCTTGCAAGTTGCATCTCGAACTCCGGTGAGAACACTCCGGCCAACAACCTGTGCTCCTCCTCGTTCTCCATCAGGCGCTGGTACTATGCTCTACAGCAACCTCCAATCTACAAGGCGTCCCTACACCTTGCAACGTCGGCAGCCCCTCTCTTCTTCTTCATCTTTCACGATTTGTTAAACCGTTCACCATGGCTCACCACGTGAAAAGGGAGGGATTCCAGCTTTGTTGATCCACGCCTCCTCCTCCACGGCACCACCAAACCAGCGTGCATCCACTCCTCTCCATTGCACCATGTGTGCTTCCCCATCGTCCTTGGCCGAAGCGATTCCCGGTAAGTTTGGTAAGTTTCACCTTTTTCCTTTTTTTTCTTTAGTTTCTCTCTCTAAAACCTCACTTTCTCTCTCTACACTCGTTTCTCTCTCTAGTTTTTAGCATGTTCTCTCTCTATCTCTCTTTCTCTCTCTAGATTTCTTCTTTTTCTCTCTAAAATGCATCGCCTCTCATCTTCTCTCCACCTATTCTCTTTTTATTCTTCTCTCTCTAGAATGCTTTTTAGTCTAGTTTCGATTATTGCTGATTTTTATTCAGATATTGTAAGGACATTTTGATTAATGAATGATGAAGTTTGTTTTTATCTATTATTTCTTGTGATGGTCCGTCAGTTTTTGTTCTTATTAGCGCTAATCCGAATAATCCCGAGTGCGGATCGACATCCGACACGAGCCACTGTGCAAAATTGCCCATTTTACAGGTTAAATGTCTCGGATCAATTAAAAATGTGTTGAAGTTAGGGTTTCCGTAACCAACGACGCGGAAAAACCCTACTTTCAAATGGCGCCGCTGCCGCTCGGGTGTTCGGGAGTGCGAAAAAGGACGTAAAGACGGAATTGGAAAGTTGCTGAAGCGAAAAGCTGCTCAATTTGGACAGCCTGACCTTTTCGGGAAACTTTCTATTTTTGGTTTTTAGTGATTTTTAGCAGTTTTTAAATTACTATTTTTAATGCCTCGGAAGGCCGAGTGCAATTTGTAATAATTTAGGAATTTTATTGCTTTCCATATAACTGCTAGATCTTGTTCTAGGGTTTTTTAGAAACCCTAGATTAAGTAGAAATTACCAAAAAAATAAAAAAATCAAAATTCAAAAAATTAGGGTTTTATATTCTGTAGATTTTTAGAAATCACCAATCAAGGATTTGCGATTTTTGGAAAGATTCCAAAATCTTGAAACTCTGCTTAATTAGGGTTTCCCCTCTTAGAAGTTTCCTCTTTAGAAGAATTTCTATCTTTAGAAATCTTCCGAATTTGGAAAAATCTGCAAAAGGAAACGCCCCAAATCTAGCAGAATTTCAATTTTGGGAAATTTCCCAAAATTATAAGGGATCTCGCAATCAAATCTTTCTTGGAAGATCTCCACAGTTCGGGAAACTTTCCAATCTAGGTATTTTCCAATCTGGGAATTCCTAAATTTTAACCCATCTCGAATTTGGAAACTCATTCAAAAACTTGCCTAAATTCAGTGCTTGTTCAGTGAACCCTAAAAAGGCAAGGATCTTCCAAATAGAATCCCACATACCTAGACCGTGCGATCTAACTGTTTCTGCAGGAACACGATCCAGTGTGGGTAGAGAGCGAAAGCTCAAAGAGGTGGAGTCGGGCCCAAGCCCATTAGGATACCCCTCTCTAACCCACGGAGGAGACCCCGTGGCGTGGCCCGCGGGAGGTAAGTCTCTATCCTCGCCTTGAGTGCGATACAGAGCATATTGGGTGAATCATTGCCGCTTGTCTATTTGCTTTTGCATACATATTATTCGACTTGCGTGGCTTGGCCGTTAATCAATCAACTCTAAGAGAGCAGACCCAGCTCCAAAATTAAAACTGGTGGGATTTCATCACCCACCTCATCACTCCAGCTGAAATTGATCCCCAAGATCCATTTAATTAAAAAGAATCAAGAAGTAGAGCCAATTAGCCCGGTGTTCGAGGAAAAATCCACGCAAAGCGAACCCGCTTAACATCCAATCGAAATAAGACCACGAGCGCGGGTCCCTGTTGTCTAACACACCCATAAGTCCCTGCTACTCAAGTACACTGAGCTCGACGTGGCATCTTGGACTATTCGGCGGTTAGTTGCGTGTGGACTAGGAACACGCACCAACCCTAGCTTAACCCGAGGGAACACTCTTCTTCTACACTTGACCAATCCGGTTAGTCTGGGACGTACTTAAGACAGCCATTGTGCCGCACGTCTGTCTAGGCTTCGGATTGCCTTGTTGTTGACTAGAGTTAGTACTAAAGGATTCGCTCTGAAGAGTGTAGCCTGGTGAGAACCTCTGAGTGCAAACAGTTAGTCCGGCGGCTAAAAGATAAACCAGTGGTCCGCCCACTGTCATAATCTACTCTAGCCCCAAAACTAACAAGATAATGCCTAAAATATATCCTGATTGTTTAGAATAGGATTATCTGTGCTTGGTGTGCATCATTTAGAATCACTACTCCAGTGTCTCCTTTTGGCAACTTTTTGCCAAATCTTGGGCTTACTTTTTCAAGTAGAAGCCCAGTTGAACCTGCCTTAACCTTTTACTGACTCGATCTGAGAGTTAGTCCACCGTACCCCTCTATCGCCTCTAATGGCAGATGAACGGCCTCTGTATGAGACCTACTACAGTTTCTGTGAGAATCGAGGTGATCACTCTCAACAATGGTATGACAATTCTGCGTATCATCATGATACTCCAGTCTCGCACACTTCTACAGGGTATGATAATCACCGAGATCCAGAGTACAATTCTGAACTCCAAGAACTTAAAAATTCAGTCTCTGCCCTTCGTGCCGCAGTCCAGCCACCCGTGTACCATTCCCACTCTGTAGGATATTACCCTCCTATCCAGCAAGATGTCTGTACCTTTCCATCTCCAATGCAGACCTCCTATGACAACACTTATTATCCGGATAATAGGAGTCACCATAACTTTGGTTGGGAACAGTCTGCCCTCCCGCAGCAACTACCGCAGGATAATTATCCTTCTGGATTCCATCAACCCAATGGCGAGTATGACTGGCAATACTCGCAATCCCAGTATCCGTCATATCCACAGAATGACTATTCTGATCAACAGTGGGCCCCTCAGGATTTTCAGAGTCAGCACCTAGTCCCAGACTCCACTTTGCCTTACAACTTTCATACCCAGTCGGACTACAATCAAGAGTTGCCACCTCAGCTCCCATTGGCTGAACCACCTCCGTTGGCTACTAAACCCGGCCTAGAGGACCTTCTCTCTCAGTACATTGCCCAGCAACAACAGTATTTCAAAGGACTAGAGCACCAACAACAGCTATCTCTGGAGAGCTTGGAGCAACGTCTAGTTCAATTAGAAAATGAGAGAGAGGAAGTCAAATTCACTAGCCCACCACTAGCCTATCTTGAGGAGAATGATATGGCCACTGTCTATAATGACGAGTCATACAATTGGACCAAGTACCAGAATTGCCAGGATGAAATTGAAATTGTACCCACCCCTAGATCGAGCCAGACTATTGAGGAACCAGTGTATCCTTATACGGTGCCTTTAAAAGCACCACATCCTGAACCTACCTCAGAGCAACCTATTTCTCAATCTCCCACTGCTGCTTCTAACCTGGACCCTGAAGTTGATCATCATGACACCGAGTTTTGTCTCGATTGTAGGATCCCTGCTGTCAAAGATCTACTGTTCCTCCCCACCTCCCTTGGATTGTACAACAATTGTGATGAACCCGAGTCTCAATCTATGGTGCCCTTAACAGCACCAACTTCTAGACCGAGCACAGAGGAACTCAGTTCCATCTCTATCTCTGATGATTCTACCTCTGCACTAGTTGCAGACATTCCTACTGATGACCCATGTCTAGAAAATGGGCCTCCCGCTGTCCTGGACCTACCGATCCCCACCGAGGAGGGACATATTGAGTGTAGGGATTGGAACATCCCTATCACATTAGGAAACATCGAGAAAGAAGTCAACAATTTTCACCTGTCACCCTACGTCGATATTATCGATGACCCATGTGTCGTAGAGAGTCTAATTCAAGACTCTCCTGAAGATAATTTATCCAAGTGTCATGAACACTGTGAGTATGACTTCATCTCGGAGTCCAATATTTCTGGTATTACTGATCTGCAGGAGTCTGCTCCATTCAGATCCATTCCCGCAAAACTCAATGAGTTTGCGGCTCTGCTAACCACGGTCAGAGAACCCACTACTACTCCCCTCTCAGTCTTTACTGAGAAGCTTCTATCCTTCCCCGCTGAATTAAATGTTTTTGCGGGTCTGCTCAGAGAAACCGCTCCTACTCTCCTCTCAATCTTTACTGAGAAGCTTCGATCCCTCCCAGATCAACTCCGTACTTTTGTCGGTCCACTCAATGCCCTTCTCTCAGTCTACACTGAGAAAGACCTGTTCTACACAGGTATACCTAGACAAGGGATAGGATAGTTGTCTCTAATCCACCGTAGGTGTCAGGAAGACTGCAGATTCACTCAGTCTCCATGAGTTTTATCCTGGTTGGGGGTACTTGATATACCCCCGTCATGTCTGGCTGAAGACGTAAAACTTAGCGCTTTCGGAAAGGCAATTCCGGTATTCCTAGAATACATGAGTCTCATGCATTTGTTATTACTGTTATATCTCTGAAAATGCAGGTACATTCATTCTCCCGATCATCAGGTACCAAACACTGTCGAATTTCTACCGACTTGGTAACATCCTTCCTGAACTTTTGCATCATCATCACTGAATTTTTATCATTTTATGTCCCGGTCATGAGCACCGAGGACGGTGCTGTATTTTGGTTGGGGGTGGGTATTTACCAAAACTCATGTCTTCATTTTGATAAAAAAAAAAAAAAAAGATGTTCTCCAAAAGTTTTCTAGAATTTCAAAAAATGTGTCAAATACCCTGACTTTGATTAGCTAAAAAACCTCCGTTAAGTCAGTATTGAGGATGTCAATTTTTGTTTAAAGTTAGCGTTGAGTCAATTCAAGCATGACTACAGCAGGTTTGAAAACTCAGAAAAACTCAGATTTGGCACAATTGTACACTATCAACATCAGAGTCATCCTAAGTTTTGAAACTCTAGAGATCCTGTGAGAATAATTGTGGAGACCTAACCCAGTGAGCTTTCGAACCTTTAATCAATTCAGAGTGTTATACAACAATTCTGAGTCACAAGATGACTCACTATTCTTCATGCCCGCAATATTCGTTGAGAGATCTCATTATCTTTTGCTTCGATCATAAAACTCGGAACGACATCAACATTGGATTACTACGACAGAACCTTCTCTGTATCCAGTCAAGACAGTATACATGATAGTGCAAGCCCTAGAAAATGATTTAGGCCATTTTTTTCTGAACCATTCAGCCTTTTTACTCACCTGAATTATACTTCACTAGAAACCCCTTGAACCCTTCTATAAAAGCCTTTTCTTTGTAAGCCCATTAACCAAAACCCAGTTCAGCTACGAAGTGTTACTAGCTACCCTACTTTTGAGAAGGATAAAAAAATCACTGATGTGGGTGTACCGTGAAAAGAAAAGTAAAGAAGAAAAATCAAAAGGAAAAGAAAGTGGTTCAAGCTGAAAATAAAATATGGAAAGAAAGTATGAAAAAGTGCTGAAAAGAAATTGAGCAGTCTCAAAAATATCAAGAACAAGAGAAAAATATGAAAAAAAAGGAAAAAGAACCAGATAATGGTGTTACGTCGCAGAAAAAATGCAAGAAAATGACAATATCCTCTCAAGATCTTTGAAATCCTGTATCCCTTTATCTCTCTACACCTGACCTAAGCCTCATTACAACCCAGGAAAGTCCTACTTGATTCTAGGATAGTACGATCATAAAATGTGGAGATTGGAGAAAGAGAAGCTATAGAGTTTGATCTGACGTTCCCGAGTGAAGTGGTATTCCAATCATGAGATCTTCTTCTGTTAAAGATGTCTTTCCTTCAAATAAAACATATGTGAGATCTTTTGCCTCTTTATATTAAATACATCTCCTCACATATAAATTGAGAGAAAAGAAGAAAACCCTTCTTGTGTGATTCTATTCTGAGTGCTAAACATGTGAGATTTGAGGTCGAGGCAGAAAAACTTAGAGGTGATCTGGAAATCTTTACTGTCAGATGATGAGAATGTTGAGCACACACACACGCAGAGTCTGACTATTCTGGGTTATGATTATCAGTCTGTAGTCTTGCCAAAACTTTCCAACTCTTCGCTAGCATGTAACTATTTTTGCATCCATTCAATGATTTGACGAACGGTGTTTTCCCTGAGCTAATATGAAAAAGTGTGCAGCATGTGCAGAGCCCTTTTAAGCTCATTTATTTCGCACTAATTGCCAAGGATTGGCAATATGCTGGTCGGGGGTTGTGATATTCGCTCAAAAGTGCTTATTTTAAGCACTTATCCTGTTAGCGTTATCGCACTCTCCTACGTAAAATTGCTCTAATTATCCACTTTTCTACGTAAGAGTCTATCTCATTGCGTAAAACACACTTTTCTGGACGAAATGGTATATTTGCATGCATTAAACACATTTTCGGAAGTCTAAATATTAAGCCGTTCTGATAAAGTCTCATTACGCGCTTCTTCTGTCGCAGGAAACCCCGATGGGACGATTTTCGAGACTTGTGGGCCCAAATCGATCATGAAAGCCCATTATCAAAGCTTAACAAGCCCACATGCTATAACTAGAAGATATGGGCCAAATATGGGCTGAATAAGAGGACCAAAAAGTCGGCCCAAAGAACGAAGAGAGTAGGAGAGCCAATGACCAAGAGACGGACCAAAGCGTTTAAAGCCACATGAGTCAGCAAAGAATGATGGTCGACTCTACTGGAGAAGCGTGAGGATGGTCACAGTGAAGAACAGGGTTCCAGACCCTCCGCCAGTGCTTTTTTCCATTTTTTTTGATACTTTTTCTCTCATCTCTCCTTATTCTCTCTCTCTCTTCATCTCTCGATCCTCGAATCTACTGACCTAACCCCAGAACTCCTGCCTATCAGCTCTATCTCATCTCCCTTAGCTTTCTGACCGTTGGATCTTCCATCGGACCGTTGGATCTTCAATCGGACCGTTGGATCTCTCTAGATCCGTCGATCTACCAATCTGGGTCCCAATCAAGTCACCATCCATCCGATCGCCTTCAGAATGCCCGTCACATCATCTTGTGAGACGATGGACATCATCAGTCCATGTGGGCCAGTAGCCGGGCCTATCAGCATCGACCCGCTGTCCGACCAGTTAGTGGACCCCGCGAATTTCAAAAATAATTTTAATTAAATGGGGGGGTCCACTAATTGGGGAGATTCCCCATAGAAAAGTAGGTTTTTACTTAAAAAAAAAAAAAAAAAAAAAAAAAAAAAAATTAAAAATATTTTTTTTATTTAAAAAATACCCTATTTCCATTAATGGAAATAGGGAGCTTTATAAGAGGAAGGAGAAGGGTTCGTTCGAACCCTAATCCCTCTCCCCTCTCCTCCTCTCCTTCCCCAAAACCGTTCCCAAGGTTTTCCCCTCCTTTTTCTCCTTCTTTTTCTTCCTTCTCTTCCTCCTCTTCTTCATCTTCTTCATATTTTCTCTCGCCGGAGTTGCAGGCAGCAACTCCGGCCGCCTGCACGTCCTTCTCCCTTCTCCCCCTCTCTTCCTATCCTTCTTCTTCTCCGTTGCTTCTTCCTCTTCTCTTTCTCCTTCTTCTTCTTCTCCTCTTCTTCTTTTCGTTCTTTTCTCTTCGTTCTTCATCATCTTCTCATCCTCCGGCGGACTGAACCAGTCCGTCAAGCACGCCATTAACCGCTGCAACTTGCTGGCCACCGCTGCTGCAACTCCGGTCGTTGCTTGCACCTGCTCCACGCCCCTCTAGTTAGCGACTTTGTGGGGTTTTCTCGTCGAATTCCACCCCCGTCACACACAGTTTGCTGGTCAACACGGAACAGATCTACATCACGAGCAGATCTGTTCTCCTCCCCCTACCGCCTTCTCAACCACCGGACTGCCCTCCTCCAGCCGCTCTCCTCTCCAACGCCCTTATCCGTTTGATGGTTGCTGCCTACAACAGCCTCCCCCCAAACGTGCAGCAGCACCATTGCTGCATAGCAACACCGTGAAAACGGTCTGAACTTGCAGCCTTGCAAGTTGCATCTCGAACTCCGGTGAGAACACTCCGGCCAACAACCTGTGCTCCTCCTCGTTCTCCATCAGGCGCTGGTACTATGCTCTACAGCAACCTCCAATCTACAAGGCGTCCCTACACCTTGCAACGTCGGCAGCCCCTCTCTTCTTCTTCATCTTTCACGATTTGTTAAACCGTTCACCATGGCTCACCACGTGAAAAGGGAGGGATTCCAGCTTTGTTGATCCACGCCTCCTCCTCCACGGCACCACCAAACCAGCGTGCATCCACTCCTCTCCATTGCACCATGTGTGCTTCCCCATCGTCCTTGGCCGAAGCGATTCCCGGTAAGTTTGGTAAGTTTCACCTTTTTCCTTTTTTTTCTTTAGTTTCTCTCTCTAAAACCTCACTTTCTCTCTCTACACTCGTTTCTCTCTCTAGTTTTTAGCATGTTCTCTCTCTATCTCTCTTTCTCTCTCTAGATTTCTTCTTTTTCTCTCTAAAATGCCTCGCCTCTCATCTTCTCTCCACCTATTCTCTTTTTATTCTTCTCTCTCTAGAATGCTTTTTAGTCTAGTTTCGATTATTGCTGATTTTTATTCAGATATTGTAAGGACATTTTGATTAATGAATGATGAAGTTTGTTTTTATCTATTATTTCTTGTGATGGTCCGTCAGTTTTTGTTCTTATTAGCGCTAATCCGAATAATCCCGAGTGCGGATCGACATCCGACACGAGCCACTGTGCAAAATTGCCCATTTTACAGGTTAAATGTCTCGGATCAATTAAAAATGTGTTGAAGTTAGGGTTTCCGTAACCAACGACGCGGAAAAACCCTACTTTCATATTTCCTCCGTCACTAGGTAATTGACAATGTCAGCATACCATGGGGTGACGGAGATAGCGAACAGTTGTTCGTCAGGAAAAGTTTCGAGAATGGGCTGAGATTCAAAATTAGACTCTAAAGTCAGCCTTGACAAGTGATCAGCCACAACATTCTCAGTTCCTTTCTTGTCCCTGATCTCTAGATCGAATTCCTGCAATAGAAGGATCCATCTTATCAATCTCGGCTTCGTCTCCTTTTTGGACATTAGATATCTCAGGGCCGCATGATCCGTATAAACTATGACTTTAGTGGCCAATAAGTATGGTCTGAATTTATCCAGAGCAAAAACAACGGCCAGAAGCTCTTTTTCAGTAGTGGAGTAGTTTAACTGAGCCGAGTTTAAAGTCTTACTCGCATAGTATATCACATGTGGCATTTTGTTGACTCTTTGGCCCAAAACTGCTCCAAGAGCATAGTCGGATGCGTCACACATCACTTCAAAAGGTATGGTCCAATCAGGAGGGCGGATGATGGGCGCAGAAGTAAGTTCAGATTTAAGACGCTCGAATGCCTTTGCACAGTCAGCATTGAAGTCAAAAGGGCTATCCTTAGCCAGAAGACTACATAGGGGTCGAGCTATCTGGGAGAAATCCTTAATGAATCTCCTATAGAATCCTCCATGTCCAAGAAAAGATCGAATATCACGCACAGATTTTGGAATTGGTAGGGTCGAGATAATATCAATCTTGGCTTTGTCAACCTCAATACCCTTGTCAGAAATGACATGTCCTAGTACGATTCCTTTCTTTACCATAAAGTGACATTTTTCCCAATTTAGGACAAGTCGCTTATCCTGACATCTTGCGAGTACCAGACTCAGATGTTGTAGACAGTCATCGAAAGAGGATCCAAAGACGGAGAAGTCATCCATGAAAACTTCTAAGAACCGTTCGACCATGTCCGAAAATATACTCATCATACACCTTTGAAAAGTCGCAGGTGCATTACAGAGGCCAAACGGCATGCGACTGTAGGCAAAAGTGCCAAAGGGACAGGTGAACGTGGTCTTCTCATGGTCCTCGGGTGCAATGGGAATCTGATTATATCCCGAGTAACCATCTAGGAAGCAATAGTAGGAATGACCTGCAAGACGTTCCAACATCTGATCAATGAATGGGAGAGGGAAATGGTCCTTCCGGGTGTTGGTATTGAGCCGTCTGTAGTCAATACAAACTCTCCATCCTTTCTTTAAGCGCTGGGTTACCATTTCTCCTTGATCATTTTCTACAACAGTGAAACCCGCTTTCTTAGGTACGACATGGATTGGACTCACCCATTTGCTATCAGAGATGGGGTAAATGATACCCGCATCTAGCAATTTTAGAATTTCATCCCGTACTACTTCTTTTAGGATTGGATTTAACCTCCTCTGGTGCTCTCTAGATGTCTTAGAGTCATTTTCAAGATAAATGTGATGTTGACACACAGAAGGGTCTATCCCACGAATGTCATCAATGGTCCATCCTATGGCTGATTTGTGCTTCTTTAGCAACATAATCAGTCTCTCTTTTTGGGACGCAGATAGGGCAGAAGAAATGATGATAGGATAAGTCTCTTCAGGACCAAGATAAGCATAAAATAGTTCAGAGGGTAGAGGCTTAAGCTCGAGTTTCTGATCAGTGGAGCTTGATTCTTCCTCCTCTACCGAGATAGAGTTGACAGTAGTAGGATCTCTGATCATGGTTAGCAGAGGCTCGTACTCAACAATAGGAGGAGGAATAGAAATCAGTGTAACTGACTCTTGGATAGTATTATCCTCAGAAATTGCTGACTCCCATTGGAAGTCAGTATCAAAGTGCTCTTGGCACTGTTTCAAGATATCTTCGGTGGAGTCTTGAATTAGACTCTCAACGGCACACATTTCATCTGTCACATCGCGATCGGCATCCTGTCGCATAAGTCGAAAGATGTTAACCTCAGCCTTTAGGTTGCCGAAGGCAATTGACATATTCCCGTCCCTACACCCGATGTGTGCATTAGCGGTAGCAAGGAAAGGTCGGCCTAGAATGACTGGGATCCGATTTTCCTGACACGGTTCTGTGTCGAGGATGATGAAGTCTACAAGGTAGTAAAAGTTAGCTACTTTCACTAGGACATCTTCAATAATTCCCCGTGGAATTTTTATGGACTGGTCGGCCAGCTTCAGAGTGATTTTTGTTGGCTTCATATCCTTGAGGCCTAACTGCTAGTATACCAAAAACAGTATGAGATTGACACTAGCTCCTAAGTCCAACAAAGCTGTGCAACTAAAGTTATCACCGATTTCACACTGCACAGTAGGACTTCCCGGATCCTTATGCTTAATTACACTGTTGCGTTGGATGAACGCTGTAGCTTTTTCTGCCAAAAAGGCATCTTTGGGTACATGCGTACGCCGTTTGACAGTGCATAATTCTTTTAGGAATTTGGCATAGGAAGGGATCTGTTTGATAGCAGATAGGAAAAGGATATTGATCTGGACGTCTTTGAAAACGTCTAAGATCTCTGAAAATTGCTGATCTCTTTTGTCTTGGACAAGCCTGTCCGGGAAGGGAGGTTTAATCCGACAAATAGATTTGTCCTTCGCCTGATATCTCTGCACTGGGATTGTAGATTTTGGTGCAGGCTTCATAGTATCAGAAGTGGATTTTGAAATGTGTTCCTCTATGCTCGGTTTAGGAATAGGAGCAGGAGATGGCTCTGAGGGTTCTTTTACTCCCATATCCACAGTCTTTCCAGATCGGAGTGTGGTAACAGCTTGTACCTCTCCTTGGTAGTTTTGATTCTGTGATTGGGAACCGACCTCATAAACTGCGCCCTTGGCATTCCCTTTAGGATTTGCAATAGGTTGGCTAGGGAAGATGCCTTTGGCTTTCTCAGCTTCTAAATTCCCAAGACGCTGCTCTAGGCGCTGCATGGACTGGGTTTGCTGCACAATAAATTGTGATAAGAGGTCTTTTAGACCGGGTTTAGGAGCAGCTTGAGCAACCAGTTCACGATTTGAGCTCATAGGGGCAGAATAATTGTAGGATTGAGGTGTAGTTTGACTTAACTGCAGATTCTGGGGATTCTGATTAGGTGCCTGTTGACCAGAGTATTGTCCTTGCTGGAATGATCGAATCTGATTAGACGGGTATTGACTCGTCTGGTTCTGACTCTGTTGGTACTGTCCCTGTTGGTATTGTCCCTGTTGGTATTGCCTGTTGGGTTGATTAAACCCAGGAGGATATGTGCTCTGCGCAGGTCTTTGCTGTGGAGCAGACTGCTGCCTCCAGGAGAAGTTAGGATGATTTCTCGTATCAGGATGGTATGTTTGGCTATACGAGTTCTAGGTAGGTGGTTTAAAGGTATTAAACGCACAAACTTCTTCTTGGAGTGGAGGGGCACATCCGTCATTTAAAGGACAATTTTCAGTAGAGTGGGAGGGCTGTAAACAGATATTACAGGGTTCCATGAGGTTCTCTTGACCTATATTCATGACTGGGGCAGAATGGTGAACAGGCTTGTGTACAGACACAGCCAGGGCAGAGACTGACTTGGTCAACTCTTGAATGAGGGATTTGAGTTCAGGGTCAACCTTTGCTTCATTTCCCATATTAGTTTTCAGGTCCGGAGTATTTTGACTGAACTCATTGTCAATCGTCCAATGCTGGGAATTTTCACTTAATTCTCCCAGAAATTTGTACACTTCAGTAGGAGTATTATGCATGAATTTTCCTTGGCACATTGACTCAACCATAGTGCGGGACTCATCAGTAAGTCCCTTGTAGAAAATGTGAACCAGACTGCCTTTGTCGATACTGTGATGTGGACACTTGGTCAGATGATCCTGGAATTGTTCCCAAGCTTCATAAAATTTCTCATTGGACTTTTGTCGGAAGTCCTGTATGAGTTGTTTCATTTGATTAGTACGAGTCATGGGGTAAAATTTGGACATAAATTTTCCTACAAGTTCTTTCCAATTTGTGATAAAATCTGCAAGAAGAGAGTAAAGCCAGTCCGAGGCTCTATCCTTTAGAGAGAAAGGAAAAACTCTCAGTCTAACATTGTCATCATCAAGATTCTGATTTCTAAAGAGCAGGATGACATGTTGAAATTCGCTGATATGGGAATAGGGGTCTTCTCTGGGGAGACCTCTAAAAGTTGGCAGCATTTGAATAGTTTGTGGCCTGATCTCGAATTGTACCGCCGCAGTAGGTGGAAGAACAATGCATGATGGCGGGTTGGCCGAGATCGGCGCATACGTCTCGATGAGGGGCGTTCGTCTGCCATGACGAAAAAGGTATTTTCTCTGGAAGAGGGGGGAGGAAAGGGGGAAGGGTGATGAATAGTGGAAGACTCCACTGTAAGAGAATGATTCTCAGATCGAATCAATCTACGATTGGATCTAGTCCAAGCGGGCATGTGCTGAAAGAGCAAGCCTCTAGAGTCGGCAAGAGGTGTATGAAACCAAATAAGCCTAGATGATGCACACAAAGCAACAGATATTCTTAACCTAAACAATCAGGATAGTATTATGAATTATCTTGTTAGTGTAGGGCTAGTGTAGATTATCACAGTGGGCGGACCACTGGTTTATCTTCAAATACCCGCCGAACTAACTTTTCACTCTGTAGGTTCTCACCAGGATACACTCTTCAAAGCAAATCCGCTAGTACTAACTCAAGTTGACTGCAAGATAATCCGAAGCCTAGACAGACGTGCGGCACAATGGCTGACTTAAGTACGCCCCAGACTAACCGGATTTGTCAAGCGTGAAGATGAGTTTTCCCAGAAGAGGAGCTAGGGTTGGTTCGTGTTCCTAATCCGACACTAGCTAATCCGACAGACAATCAAGGAGGCCACTTACGAGCTCGGTATACTTGAGTAGTAGGGACCTATGGGTGTGTTAGATAACAGGGACCCGCACTCATGGACTTAATCGACTTGATCTTTGAAGGGGTCGCTTTCTGTGGAGTTTTCCTCGAACACCGATCTAAGTGGGCTCTATTCTTGATTGATTTTAATTCTTGGATGTGGTTGCACAAAAGCTGGAATGACGAGGTGAGTGATGAAATCCCACCAGTTTCAAGTTAGAGCTGGGTTTGCTCTTTAATGTATTTTTTTACGGCCAAACCAAGCAATTCCGATAATTTTTGCAAAAGCAAATAGACAATCGGCACAGTATTTTGCACAATGATCAAGATCGCACTCAAGGCGAGGTGTAGAAACTTACCTGCCCGTTGGCTACGCACAGGGTCTCCTCCGTGAGATAGGGAGGGGTATCCAAATGGGCTTGGGCCCGACTCCACCTCTTTGAGCTTTCGCTCCCTACTCACTTGGTAAACGCAATCCGCAATCACGTTAGTCCACAATGGTCTATGGTATGTAATTGGAAGATATACCGCCTTTGGGGTTTCAAGAAACACTTAATGATTTAGGGCCGATATTGTGAATTAGTTCCAATTAGGGTTTAAAATTCAACTTTAGCTATTCCCGAATTAGGGTTCGGAAATATCTACTTTTGAATTACTCGGAGTTGGAAATCTTCCAATTTGAATCAAATAACCAATGGTGATCTAACTAGAAATGGCAGAATTGAAATCTGACCCTAATATTTTTGGTATTTTTTTTAATTAGTTAATTATCTAGCAGTTATTCTAAAAGGAGAGAAAATAAAGTCCTAAGTTATTACAACTTTGCACTCGGCCATCCGAGGCATTAAAATAATAAGTGAAAAATGTGAAAAATAAAATTGAAAGTTTCCGATATGGATCGGATCTTGAAGATTAAGCAGCTTTCCGAATTTCTGTTCGTCTTTTTGCAATCCCGTCAACCGAGCGGCAACGGCGCCATTTGAAAGTAGGGTTTTTCCGCGTCGTTGATTACGGAAACCCTTGTATTTCAACAATATTTGTAATTTCTCCGAATTGGTTCACTTAATCTGCAAATAAGCAGACTTGCACAGTGGCTCGTGTCGAATATCGTTCGCACTCGGGATTAGTTAGCACAATAAGAAACAAGAATAATCAGAAAATGCTTGGAATAAATGGAAGGGTGAGAATGGTGGAGGTTCATTTAAAATATGTTTGAGATTGTTGTTAAAACTATTAGAATGAACAAAAAAAATATAAGAGAAACGAGAATGAAAAACAAAATAAATGAAAACAACTTAAACTTGAATTTAAAACTTGTTCATTAAACTAAAAACAAATGCTTACAATGCTTGTTCAAATGCTTTACAACGGAAATAACATTAAACCAAATTAATCTAGAAAGCCATTAAAATATTATCCTAGAAAGCATGTAAAGGTAGAGAGGAAAAGAAGAGAGTGAAAGAAGGTAGGAAGGTTAGAGAGATGAATTAGAGAGAAGCTTACCATTGAAGAGGTAGATGGTGCAACTTCTATTGGATAAAACTCAATGGGATTGAGGATTGTAGCCTTTGATTGTGGCGAATGGAATGGGCAGCAAGGAGACGCTGCTGTTTGACGCTTTGCACTTCGAGGTGGAGGCGTTAATGGTGAGCTTGCCGGAGTTGCTCGCCGGAGAAGAAGGGTGAAGAAGAAGAGAAAAAAGGAAGAAAGAGAGGAAGAGAAGGGGGAGGGAACCAAAGAAACCCAAGGTTTCTCTCTCTTTTATAGGAGTAGTTTGTTGTGGGAGAGAGAAACGTGAGAATGAAGTTGGGGATTGATGAGAAGTGGTCAAAGTTGACCACTTCTCCCATTGGCTTGAATGTGGGCTTGTGAGAGCCCATGGGTTTATGTTGGCCACTTGCTTTGATTGGGTCATTACAAGGATAATTGGCCCGTGGGCCTTGTGACCATGTGTCAATGGGTATGGGCATGGGCTCAAGGATAAGCGGGCTAATGGGCCGGATAGATATGGGCCTCTTGCGAGGCCATGGGTTAGGGTGCGTTTGGCCGCTAGAGGAGAAAAAATGGTAAATGAGCCCAAAACACCATGGGCTCTAGGACGGGTTACAAGGCCGTGGGCTTCCAATTTGCTTGTGGGTCACTTGGCCATGGGGGCTGTTAGATGATGAAACTATGATAATTGGATGAGATGAGGTGGCAGTTTGACTCGGTCCACAATTGGCGGACCGTAGGATCTGGAAAGATCCAACGGTCAGATGAATGATCTAACGGTCGAATTGAAGATCTAACGGTAGAAGAACTATGAGAGATGGAATAAAGCTAAAGGAGAGAAGATCTGAGGTTAGATGATGGAGATCAGAGGGTTAGGACGATCGATCTAAGGATCGAATGGTGAGATATAGGCAATTCGATCATGGAGAGGGGGATCGGATGGTAGATCTGGGGATCTAATGGTAGGATGAGATGATCTACAGGTTAGATATTAGAGTCTAGAGAGATGGAGAGAGAATTAGGAGAGAGGAGAGAGAAAATAATACAAAATAATGGCAAAAGAGCTGGCGGAGGGTCATGAACCCTGATCTTCAATGTAATCTTCCGTCGGCTTTACCAATTACGTAAGCCGTCATTTTATGTCAGTTGGTGCGGCTTTGAATCACTTTAGCTCGTCTCTTGGTCTTCAGCTTTTCCTCTCTCTTGGTTCTTTATCTGGCTCTACGATCCTCTGACTTGACCCGTACTTGGCCGGTCTCTTCTTGTCATAGCTTGTTGACTCCTTAAGCTTTGATATTAGGCTTCTATGGTTGATCGTGGGCCCGCAAGTCTCTAAAATTGCCCGACTGGGTTTCCTGCGAGAGAATAGCACGTAATGAGACTTAATCAAAATGGCTTTATATCTAGACTATCCGAAATGCGTATATTTCATGCAAATAGTCAATTTTCGTTTAAAGATTGCGTTCTACGCATTGGAAGAAACTCTTACGTGAAAAAGTCGACGAAAAGACAAGTTTTGCGTAGGAGAATGCGACATCGCTATAAGGATAATGGCTTAAAATAAGCACTTTTGAGCGAATATCAGCTAGCAGGCCATGGTGCACACTGGTTCAAGCAGGAGCCCAAACGGGGGTGCATAGGTGGCTGCATTGCCGTTTTGTGGAGAGGTCAGCAAGCATGGAGTTGCAGGTTGAAACCGTGGCTGAAGAGGATGATCTTGAGGGGGCGCATAGCCTGCAACAGGTGGTAACAGGTGAAGATGGCCAGCAACGGTGGTGACCCTGTGTGAGGAGCTCGTCGGTTTTAATGCCGAGATGGAGGTTGTGGGGGCGGTGCTCAGGCCGGTGATTCGATTTCCAGGCGATGAGGGGTGAAGCCATGGGGAAATTGAGAGAGAAGAGTGAAAGAGATGACGAGAGCTGCTGGTCTTCAACTCACCGGTGGTATAGAAGAAGTGGACCAGAGTTGCAGACCTGCAAGTCTGGTCAACACAAATGATCACGGCCTGGCCGTGAATGGTGATAGAATGGGTGGAGGAGATGGGGATCCGACTGGAGTTAGAGATCCAGCCAGTAGGTTATTGATGGAGAAAAGGAAGGGAATAGGTAACTTGACCGGAGTTGCAGGTCTGCAACTCCGGTATGGAAGGTGGAGAGGAGCTCCAATGGTGGACGCTGGTCTGCACTGGTGGTGCCCAAAGCAGCCCATGGGCAAGAGAGGGTGGTGGTCTGTGGTTCCAGGAGGCGGACCGCGGAGTTGCAAACAACTCCGGTTATGGAGGAAAGAGATATGGCCGGAGTTGCAGGTATGCAACTCCGGTGAGGGAAATTAATGGATGATGAAGAAGAAGAAGAAGAAGAAGAAGAAGAAGAAGAAGAAGAAGAAGAAGAAGAAGAAGGAGGAGGAGGAGGAGGAGACATCTGCACCTTTGCTAGTTGCATAGCAGACCTGCAACTCCGTTTTGCAGGTCTGAAAGTGACAATGGTGGTGAGGGAGAACGGTAAGAACACCACCGTGGGGAGGAGCCTGTGCAAACCGTGGAAGCCATAGAAGATGGGAGGAGGAATCGTCAGTAATTCTCATGGAGGAGAACATGACAGCAAAGGGAAGAAGAGTTGCAAGTCTGCAACTCTTCTCCGGCGATGGAGATATCATGGGGAGGAGCAGAACGACTCTCCTCTCAAAGGAGGAGCCTAGTAGATCTGTTGGAGATGTGAAGATGGTGAAGGAACCCACGGCTCCTCTCTAGCTTTTGCCCAAGGGGAAGTTTTTCTCTTAAAAGAACGTGGGTGAGAGGCACACGGTTTTAACAAACCGTAGGTATTTTTGGAGGAGAGAGAATTGGTCAAGAATGACCAATTCTCTCTCATGGGTATAAATGATGGGTTAGATTATGGGCCATGGGCTTGTGTTTGGGCTTTTGAGGCCTTGGCCTTATAAGTTAGGCTTTGGGCCTAATGTTTGTATAGGCCTTTGGATGCAATGCACTCACTTGCCATGATGGCCGTAGGATTTGATTGCGTGGGATCGTGGGCTACTCAAGGCCGTGAGCTTAATGGCCCGTTTGATGTGAGCTTGATTTGGCGATGATGGTGTGGGCCACCATTGAAGGCCTTGGGATACATGAGTAAAAATTTGAGGAATGATGATTGGGTCTGGCCCATATTTGGCGAACCATCGGATCTGGAGAGATCCATCGGTCCAATAGAAGATCTAATGGTCCAATGGATGATCTAACGGTGGAAAAGCTATGGGAGATGGGATAGAACTAGAGGAGAGGAGATCGAAGGTTAGAATGATCGATCTGAGGATTGGGGTGGTCGATCTGAGGATCGGACGGGGGATATGATGATCTAATGGTAGGATGATATGATCTAAGGGTTAGATGCTAGGGTCTAGAGAGATGGAGATAAAATTAGGAGAGAGGAGAGAGAAAATAACACAAAATAAAGGCAACAAAGCTGGCAGAAGGGTCATGAACCCTGATCTTCAATGTAATCTTCAATCGGCTTCACCAATCACGTAAGATGTCATTTGATGCGGCTTTGAATCACTTTGGCCCGTCTCTTGGTCTTCAGCTTTGCCTCTTTCTCGGTTCTTGATCCGACTCTATGATCCTTTGACTTGACCCGTACTTGGCCTGTATCTTCTAGTCATAGCCTGTTGGCTCTTTAAGCTTTGATAGTAGGCTTCTATGGTTGATCGTGGGCCCGTAAGTCTCGAGAATCGCCCGATCGGGTTTCCTGCAATAACGAAAAGCGCGTAATGAGACTTAATCAAAACAACTTCATATCTAGACTTCCAGAAATATGTTTAATGCATGCAAATATACTATTTCGTCTAGAAAAGAATGTTCTACGCAATGAAATAGACTCTTACATAGAAAAGTGGATAAATAGGGAAGTTTTACGTAGGAGAGTACGATAACGCTAAAGGATAATGACTTAAAATAAGCACTTTTAAGCGAATATCAAAATGCTGTTCGAATGTGTTTGCATTATTAACATGAGCTGGTATTTGTATGTGCTTGGTAAAATCAGAGACAAAGAAGATTCTAATCAAAAGATTGTTGAATATTTCAATTCATTTCAAAAGATTTACATGTATGTTACTAATCAAGGTCAGCCTTTGACAAAAAGCATAAAGGCTAGACATTACAATTGGTATCTTGTAGATGTACATGTATGAGAAATATAAAGCAGTAGGACAAGTCAAAAGCCGACGGCACGAAAGATTTCTTCCACCAGTTGCCTTCTCGCATCCACTTTTGAACGTTCGAGCTGATCCTCTCAGAGATTTCTGTCATGACTCTTGCTCTTTCATTGGCAGACAACTTGAGACTACTTAACTTCTTCTTCGCACCGGCCAATTCATTCTTTGCTTGCCCCAATCTAGTCAAGTCAGCATGCAGAGCACTGAGCGTGTCCTTGGCTTTGGCTAGTGCCTCTTCCAAGCGGGTTACCTCCTCATGGGCTTCTTTGTAGGCAGACCGGGTCACCTCGAGTTATAAGTCTAGAGAGGGCTCAGAAGCTATTTTTTCCTCTACCTCTGATATTTTGGATAGCTCCTCTTCTTACTTTTGACCTTAGACGAGTCCTTTCACTTCAAGGTCAATGGTGTCCCACTCTGCCTTTCGGTAGTCAAAGACGAAGTCGATGATCGACTTTAGTAAGCTCAAGTTCAAGCTGTTCGCTCAAGATCAACCAAGGCCCCTTGAATACGGCGGAGTTCGTATATTGATCACTCGGCAATACCAACGACTTGTTGGAACAGCCAGATGTACTTCAATATGTTCAGGAACATCACCACCGAGTCGACGGCTCCGTTGTCCACCACTCGTGGCATAGCGGACATCAAGGAGCAGAAGTGGAAAAATGCCTCATACACCAGTATTAGGTCTTCTCTGTCCATGGGTGGCAACGACTCGGGTCGCACCCCTATGGGAAGTACTTTTGAGTTACTTATGAGAGCATCCAACAACAATCCTATCTCCATCAGATGTCGCACACTTGTTAGAGTCTGAACTAACAAGTGCCCTGATATTCGCTCAAAAGTGCTCATTTTAAGCCATTATCTTTATAGCGATGTCGATTTCTCCTACGTAAAACTTGTCTTTTCGTTGACTTTTCCATGTAAGAGTTTCTTCCATTGCGTAGAACGCATTCTTTAGACGAAAATTGACTATTTGCATGAAATATATGTATTTCGAATAGTCCAGTATCAAGTCGTTTTAGTTGAATCTCATTACGCGCTTTTTCACTTGCAGGAGACCCTATCAGATGATTCTCGAGGATTGATGGGCCCACGATCAACCACAGAAGACTTCTATCAAAGTTTAAAGAGCCAATAGGCTAGGATAAAAAGATAGAAGACATGTACAGGTAAAGCTAGAAGATCGTAGAGCCGGAACAAGGACTAAAAGAGAGAAGAATAGCTGGAGACCAAGAGAAGGACTTAGGTGTTAAAGGCCACACCAATTGACATCAAAGGATAAGTTTGACTAATTGGTGGAGCGGACGAGAGAGAATAAAGAAGACCAGGGTTCAAGACCCTCCAATGCTTTTATTTTTGTATTTTTCTCTCACCTCTCTCCTATTTTTCTCTCTATCTATCTATCTTGGCCCATGACCCATGACCCATGACCCATGCCCCATGCCCATGCCCATGCCCATTTGTAATAACAAGAGAGAATTGGTCTCACTTGACCGATTCTTCTCTCCCCCATCTCTCTCTATCCTAGTCACTCTCTCTCATCTAACTAATCCATTCCCAATTGTTGGATCTCTTTAGATCCAACGGTCATCATTTTTATAACAAGCAAAAAAAAAAGTCTATAAGAGATCTACGATCTCTCCTTCTTGGGTTGGTTATCTCCCTCCCTCACTTCTCTCATCTTTTCTTTTCTTCTCTCTCTCACTCACAAGCATACCTTGGACGGTTGCTCCTCAACCCCTACTCATTTGCAACACCAAAACCACTTGCTACCATCTCATTCACAAGGCTACAATCCTAAATCCTATTGAGGTTGATCGAATCGGAGTTGCACCATCTACCTCTTCAATGGTAAGCTTTTCTCTAATTCCACTCTCTGACCTTCCTACCTTCTTTCTTTCTATTCTTTTTCTCTCTACCTTTACATGCTTTCTAGGGTAATATTTTAATGGCTTTCTAGATTAATTTGGTTTAATGTTATTTTCATTGTAAAGCATTTAAACAAGCATTGTAAGCATTTGTTTTTAATTTAATAAACAATTTTAAAATTTAAGTTTAAGTTGTTTTTATTTATTGTGTTTTTCATTCTCGTTTCTCTTATGTTTTTTTCATTCTAATAGTTTTAACAACAATCTCAAGCATATTTTAAATCAACCTCCACCATTCTCACCCCTCTATTTATTCTAAGCATTTTTTGATTATTTTTGTTTCTTATTGTGTTAACTAATCCCGAGTGCGGACGATATCCGACACGAGCCACTGTGCAACTTTGTATTTTTACAGGATTTAGTGAACTAAATCGGAGAAATTATAAATATTGTTGAAATCAAGGGTTTCCAATCCAACGACACGGAAAAATCCTAATTTCAAATGGCGTCGTTGCCGCTCGGTTGACGGGATTGCAAAAGACGAACATGAATTCGGAAAGCTGCTTATTCGTGAAGATCCGATTCAAATCGAAAACTTTCCATTTTATTTTTCACATTTTCCACTTATTATTTTAATGCCTCGGACGGCCGAGTGCAAAGTTGTAATAACTTAGGGATTCATTTTCTCTCCTTTTAGAATAACTGCTAGATAATTAATTAATTAAAAAATATAAAAAATATTAGGGTCAGATTTCAATTCTGCTATTTCTAGTTAGATCACCATTGGTTATTTGATTCATTTTGGAAGGTTTCCAACTCTGGGTAATTCAAAAGTAGATATTTTCAAACCCTAATTCGGGAATAGCTAAAGTTGAATTTCAAACCCTAATTGGAACCAATTCACAATACCTGCCCTAAATCATTGCGTGTTTCTTGAAACCCCAACTGTGGTATATCTTCCAATTCCATACCATAGACCATTGTGGACTAACGTGATTGCGAATTGTGTTTACCAAGTGAGTAGGGAGCGAAAGTCGGGCCTATGCCCATTTGGATACCCCTCCCTATCTCATTGAGGAGACCTCGTGCGTAGCCAACATGTAGGTAAGTTTCTACACTTCTCCTTGAGTGCGATCGTGATCATTGTGCAAACACTGTGCCGATTGTTTATTTGCTTTTGCAACACTTATCAGAATTGCTTGGTTTGGCCATAATAAAATACATAAAGAGCAAACCCAGCTCTAACTTGAAACTGGTGGGATTTCATCACTCACCTCGTCATTCCAGCTTTTGTGCAACTACAGCCAAGAATTAAAATTAATCAAGAAGTGGAGCCCAATTAGATCGGTGTTCGAGGAAAACTCCACATAAAGGGACCCCTTAAAAGATCAAGTCGATTAAGTCCATGAGTGCGGGTCCCTGTTATCTAACACACCCATTGGTCCCTACTACTCAAGTATACCGAACTTGTAAATGGCCTCCTTGATTGTCTGTCGGATTAGCTTAGTGTCGGATTAGGAACACGAACCAACCCTAGCTCATCTTCTAGGAAAACTCATCTTCACGCTTGACAAATCCTGTTAGTCTGGGGCGTATTTAAGTCAGTCGATGTACCGCACGTCTATCTAGGCTTCAGATTATCTTACAGTCAACTTGAGTTAGTACTAGCCAATTTTCTTTGAAGAGTGTATCCTGGTGAGACCCTACAGAGTGAAAAGTTAGTTCGGCGGGTAATTGAAGATAAACCAGTGGTCCACCCACTATCATAATCTACACTATCCCTACACTAACAAGATAATTCATAATATTATCCTGATTATTTAGATTATGATTATCTGTTGCTCTGTGTGCATCATCTAGGCTCATTCGGCTTTATAACCTCTTGCCGACTCTAGAGGCTTGCTTTTTCAAGCATATGCCCATTTGGATTTGATCCAACCCGAGACTGATTCGATCTGAGAGTCACCGGTCTCTTTCACCTAATCTATCTCCCTCCTCTAAGAGACTTACATCTCTCTGATGGCAGTTGAACGGCCTCTATTCGAGACCTACTACAATTTCTTTGAAGATCTAAGTGATAACTCTGAGCACTAGTATACCAATCCTGAGTGTAGTCATGACACTACAGTCTCACAGAGTTCAATGGGATATGAAGCAAAGGGTGATCCAGTGCTAAAATCCCTACTTAAGGATTTGAAAAAATTAGTTTCCACCATTGATGTTGCGGTCCAGAAGTCTATTTATCACTCCAAATTTGTGGGATATTTCCCTCATGTCCAAGAAGAGGTCTTTAATTTTGTACATTTGAACCTTCATTGTAGACCTCCTACAATAACATGTATTATCCGGACAATGGAAGTCACAATAACTTTGAATGGGAACAACAATCTTTTCCCCAGCAGCATCTGCAACAGGATATGTATCATTCCGGGTTTCACCAACCCTGTGGACAATCTGATGAGCAGTACTCGCAGTCGCAGTACCAGCCAAATCCACAGACTGGATATTTTGGTCAACAGTGGACCCCGCAGGATTTTCAGAGTCAACAGATAGTCCCAGAGTCACTTTCATCCTATAACTTTCATACTCAGTCGGACTACATTCAAGAGTTGGCACCTTAGCTTCCCTTAGCTGAACCGCCACAGTCTGCTACTAAACCTAGTCTAGAAGAACTCCTCTCGCAATACATCATCCAACAACAGCACTCCATGGAGAGCTTGGAACACCGTTTAGGTGAGTTAGAATCTGAGAGAGAGGAAGTCAACTTCACTAGCAAAACTATGGCTTATCCAGAGGGGAATACCATGGCCACAGTCCATAATGAGGAGTCGCCCAACTGGACCCTGTACCAGCCTTTACAAGAGGAAATTGAGGATACTGCAAACAATGGATCAGACAACAATATTGATGAGCCAGAGTCTCCATCTTCAGTGCCCTTAGAAGCACCAAATCTTGAGCCTCTCCCAGAGAAGCCAATTTCTCCATCTACCTCTGCTATTTCTATCTGGGACTCTGAAGAAGCTATTCATAACACTGAGATGTGTCTTGACTATAGGATCCCAATTGGACTAGACTTAACCGTCCCCACCACCCTTGGAGTGTGCAACAATCGTGATAAACCCGTGTTTCCGTCTATGGTGCCCTTACAGGCAGCTACTTCTGCACCGAGCACAGAGATACCCATATCCATCTCTATCTTTGATGATTCTACATCTGTACTAGATGCAAACATTCCTACCATTGAGAAGTATTTAGAAAATGGGATTCCAGTTGCCCTGGACCTACCGTTCCCCACCGAGGATAAACACATTGAGTGCAGGGATTGGAACATCCCTCTCACATTAGGAAACCTCGAGGAAGAGGTCTACAGTTTTGACCTGCCACCATACATCGATGTTGTCAATAAACCATGTGCCGTAGAGAGTCTAATTCAGGACTCTCCCGAGGAAAATTTACCTAAGTGTCTAGAACACTTTGAGCCTGACTTCATCTCGGAGTCAGACAATTTTGGTATTACTGATCTGCAGGAGTCTGCTCCATTCAGATACATTCTCGTTAGACTCAATGAGTCTGCGGCTCTACTAACCATGGTCAGAGGACCCACTACTACTCTCCTCTCAATTTTTACTGAGAAGCTTCTCTCCATCCCCGTTGAACTAAATATTTTTGTGGGTCTGTTCAGAGCACTTACTATACTTTTCTCAGTTTACACTAAGAAAGACCTGTTCTTCACAGATATACATAGACAAGGGATAGGATAATAGTCCCTGTTCCACCATTGGAATTGGAATACTGCAGATTCACTCAGTCTCCATGAGTTTTAACCTGGTTGGGGGTACTTGATATACCCTCGTCATGTCTGGCTGAAGACGTAAAACTTAGCGCTTTCGGAAAGACAATTTCAGTATTCCTAGAGTACATGAGTCTCATGCATTTGTTATTACTGTGATATCTCTGGACATGCAGGTACATTCATTCTTCCTATAATCAAGTACCACACACTGTCGAGTTTATGCCGACTTGGTAACATCCTCCCTGAACCTTTGCATCATCATTATCGATTTTCCATCATTTTATGTCCTGGTCATGAGCACCGAGGGCGGTGCTATATTTTGGTTGGGGGTGGGCTTTTACCAAAACTCATGTTTTCAATTTGATAAAAAATAAAAAAAGAAGAGAGAAACCTTGTGTTTTTTGGTGTGATTTCATGTGATTTTCGAAAATACCCTGACTTGATGAGTAAAATGTTTTCGGAAAGTCTATTTATTGAAAATGATGTTTGTTTTGAAAAATCGCTTATTAGCTATTCATTCAGTTTGAAAGCAAATATTACTACAGTGGATTAAAAAATCTTTGAAAATTTAGATCTAGCAAAAATGTTCACATATCAATGTCAGAATTATCAGAAGTTTAGATTATCGAGAGATCCAAGAAGAACAATTGTGGAGACCTAATCCAGTGAGCTTTTGAGCTTTTCATCATTTCTGAGGGTTATAAAATTATTCTGAGTCACAAGATGACTCACAATTCTTCTAATCCCCAAATGTTTAGATTGAGTGATCTCATTAACCTTTGCTTTGGTCATGGAACTCAGAACGACATCAAATTCGGATTATTACATAAATAACCTTCTCTATATCCATTCGAGACATCGAAGATGAAACTACAAACCCTAAAAAATGTTATAGGCCATCTTTCTAACCAAACAGACTTTTTAGCTTCCCTAACATCTATACCATTAGAAACCATTTTTGAGCCTTTTGATGAAAACCTTTTCTTGTTAACCCATCAACCAAAAACCCAATCCCAAAAAGAGTTCAATACGATAACCTACTTTTGAGAGGGATTAAAGAATATTTGGTATGATTACTCCATGAAAAGATAGAAACCAAGAAAGGAAAAGAAAAGAAAATAAATGGTTCAAGCTGAAAAGAAACATGATCAGAAAGAAAGAAGGAAAGGAAAAAGAATCTGAAAAAGGTTGAAGAATATCCTAAAAGAAAAAATCAAAAAAAGGAAAGAAGAAAAGTCAAGGAAATGCTATATACTTGGGAAAAGTTGCAAAGAATAGTGAGACATGAGGAGCGGATGGCACAGAGCTTTCGCCGATTGAGGAGGGTTAGGAGAGGATGACGGGTTCCATGTACGATATGAAGCATTACATGGAGTACCAGTTCACCATGATGGGATTTAGACAGCATCGAGCAGCTCATGGCCCTAATCAGCATGATGGTGCTGGACCACCTACATAAACTACTAGAGAGAGATATCTTGAGAGTTATCGGGTGTTTTTACTTGTGTTATTATTGTACACCAATAAACTCAGACTATGTATGGTTATACTCTGCTTGTGTTATATTGTGTTACAGGTATAAACCAGTATGTATTTGGTTATGGATGTATATATTGCACTTGTTTCTCATGATAATCTTCATTGCATGCTTATTATTTGCATATATTTCTGTACCTTTGTCAATCTATGACAAAAAGGAGGAGAGAAAATCATAGCGGTAAAAATAAGTTGATGCATGAGATAAGGGGAGAGAAATTTAAGGGGAGAAATTTTTTTCATTTTTTTTCCAATTTCTCTACTTGTGATATGCATAATTAACTCACTGCATTTTATATGAATTATTGATTGCCGATGATATTACATGGTATGTATTGTTGGTAGAATGTGCAAGGAATAGATCAAAAGCCATTACACTATATCTGTTCGATTATCTCCAAGAGAATGTGAGATAGTGAGTGAATCATGTAAGAGGGTGGGATTGTATTTTCTATTTTTTACCTTCTTTATGATTAAATATTTTTTATCACGGAATTGCCAAAGGGGGAGATTGTAAGGAATATTTTCATATTCAATTTGGCAAAGATTCTATTTAACATAAAAACATTCTTGTAACCGTTCCTACGAGCACTAGTGTAGCATGAAGATGTCGTAGTAGGCATACTTTGCCAACTGCGTGAAGACTAAAAGACAAAGACAGTAAGAATCAGATGGTTGATGATATGAGTCATCTGAATAACTACCGATTTGTCAGTTAACGATCGTGTATGCTCGATTAGGAAGGTATGTGACTTAGTGGCCATAGGAGTTGATTAAAATGAACAAAATATAATGGTCAAACTTAGTCATTGGACAAACCCGAGTCAAAGTCAATTTTATTGACTAGTGGGATAGTCCAATCGATTGGACATGTATCCCCAATTGATTGGACATAGCCCAATCAATTGGAGACACTGTGTAATCGATTGGAGACTATGAGGCAGAAACTTATTTGAGTACAATCGATTGGAGACTCTGTCAAATCGATTGGAGCCTTCGGGACAGAAATCTTTTTGAGTACAATCGATTGGAGACTCTGTGTAATCGATTGGTGCCTTCGGGACAGAAAGTTATATATGTCAAATCGATTGGAGAACCCTGTGCAATCGATTGGTGCCTTCAGAATAAAAAACTTATTGAGCCCAATCGATTGGACACTTATCCCCAATCGATTAGACCAAGTGTACAATCGATTGGACTTTGAACAGAATCGGTTTTATCAGATCCAAAATTCTAGGTTCCATCATCCCACGTTCCACACGACTCAAGGTCTTGGAATTCTATAAATAGAACCCTTCTATGCCTTCTTTAACCACACACAGAGACACAGAGTAACTCAATCTTCAAGAGAGAGAAGCAAAGGCTTTATTTATTAGAGTGTCCATTCGAAGAGCAAGAAGCTTGTTTTCATTCATATCTTGTGAGCTTGTTCTCTTCTCGATCAAAGCCAAAAGCTTGATCTTTACTCAGCCTAGGTTTTCCACTTCTATGTTCAACCTAGTAAGCCTGAGAGTACCAGTGTGACTCAATACCATTTGAGCAACTTGGGGTTCAAGGTGTACTGAATCATTCACCTTCTGCAAAGGCAAGAGTGTTGAGAATTAAGATCGGAGGAGCCGGTCGAAGGTAGGTTTGGGGTGTACCAAACTGAACAAGCGGATAAGGCTTCTTGGTTGGAAGGGCGCACGCGGATTCGTGGCATTGATTCAGAGGACGTGGACGCATCGACAGTAGGCCTTGGCTAAGGTTGGAAGCTGTATTTGTAATGGTGCTGCGTAGGTAACCTTTGTTTTGTTTAACATTTTAGTTAGTGATACTTTTCGTCTGGACGTGGTCCCGTGGTTTTTTCCTTGGCTAAGGTTTCCAAGTAAAAAATCTCTTGTCTTGTGTGATTGTTTGTTTATATTCCGCAATCTATCTTGATTAGATCAAACGACAAAAAGACAATATACCACGGAGGTATATTTGATTTGAGTCAGTTGTGATAATCCTTTATCAAATAATCAAGGCATGCGATTTTATCCTCATACCATAGACCAGTAAAATTGTATAGGTATAATTAATTTTAAATACCTAATCAACCCCCCCCCCTTTTAGGTATATTGTGTTAAAGAGAACGGACCAGTGAAATTTTATATACAAGTCCTATTTGATTCTAGATTAGTACCATCATCAAGTGTTGAGAATGGAGAAAAGAGAAATTATAGAGTTTGATCTCACGTTCTTAAGAGATATGACATTCTAATCATGAGCTCTTAAATCTTCTTATACCCTCTATTCAAGAACTATATATGTGAGACGTTTGCTAGTTTTTATATTCATCTCCTCACATATAGTTTGAGAGAAAAGTATAAAACCTTTCTGAGTGATTCATTTCTGAGTGGTATACAAGTGAGGATTGAGGTAGAGGCATAGAGTCTCTAAGGAGATCCAGATATCTCTACTGCCAAATAAGGATGATGTTGAATACACACACACACTGAGTCTGAGTTATCTTTTGTTTGAAGGTCCATTTGTAGAAGTGTTGCATTTTGCTGATTAGTTCTAATTTGTGAATGATTTCTTGCATTCTTGAAATAATCTGACAAACCGGAGTTTTTTTTTCTGAGTAATGCAAATAAGTTTTCTAGCATATTATGCCAAGCCCTTTTTAGTTCACTTATTTCGTAATAATTGACAAGGATTGGCAATATGCTAGTTGGGGGTTGTGATATTCGCTCAAAAGTACTTATTTTAAGCCATAATCCTTATAGCGATGTCGCATTCTTCCATTGCGTAAAATGCATTCTTTAGACAAAAATCGACTATTTGCATGAAATATATGCATTTCGGATAGTCCAGTATTAAGCCATTTTAGTTGAATCTCATTACGCACTTTTTCACTTGCAGGAGACTCTATCGGGCGATTCTCGAGGACTGGTGGGCCCATGATCAACCACAGAAGACTTTTATCAAAGCTTAAAGAGTCAACAAGATAGGATAAAAAGATAGAAGACATGTACGGGTAAAGCTAGAGGATCGTAGAGCCAGAACAAGGACTAAGAGAGAGAAGAATAACTGGAGACCAAAAGAAGGACTTAGGTGTTAAAGGCCACGCCAATTGACATCAAAGGATAAGTTTGATTAACTGGTGGAGCAGACGAGAGAGAATAAAGAAAACTAGGGTTCAAGACCCTCCAATGCTTTTATTTTTGTATTTTTTTGTCACCTCTCTCCTATTTCTCTATCTATCTATCTTGGCCCATGACCCATGACTCATGCCCATGACCCATGACCCATGCCCATGCCCATGCCCATTTGCATCAACAAGAGAGAATTGGTCTCACTTGACCGATTCTGCTCTCCCCCATCTCTCTCTATCCTAGTCACACACTCTCTCATCTAACTAACCCATTCCCAACTGTTGGATCTAGGTCATCATTTTTACAACAAGCAAAAAAAAAAAATGTATAAGAGATCTACGATTTCTCCTTGGGTTGGTTCTCTCCCCCCCTCACTTCTCTCATCTTTTCTTTTCTTCTCTCTCTCTCACTCACAAGTATACCTTGGACGGTTGATATTCGCTCAAAAGTGCTTATTTTAAGCAATTATCCTTTTAGCGTTATTGCATTCTCCCACGTTAAAATACTCTATTTATCTACTTTTCTACGTAAGAGTCTCTTCTGTTGCATAGAACACACTTTTATGGACGAAATGGTATATTTGCATGCATTAAACACATTTTTTGAAGTCTAGATATAAAGCCATTCTGATTAAATCTCATTACGCGCTTTCACTGTTGCAGGAAATCCAATTAGACAATTCTTGAAACTTGCGGGCCCACAATCAACTTCCAGAACCTAGGATCAAAGCTCAAGAGCCAACAAGCTGAGGATGAGAAGATATGGGCCGAAGACGGGAAGAGCCAGAGAATAGAAAGAATCAAGGGATGACCAAGAGAAAAGGAGGGACAAGCCCTCAAAGAAGAGACTAAGGAGATTAAAGCTTATAAACCAACACAAGGAAACTCGAATGGACGATTCTTGAGAGTCGCGGGCCCACGATCGACCACAGAAGCTCACTACCAAACCTGTCCAAATCAAATATGATCACGTAGACTAGTGAACTATGCTCAGATAAAGTTGGATAACAAACAAGCGAGACCAATGAGATGGACCGATGAAGATGGAACAACACAACTCAAGTTGACGGACATCAAGATAACGGGTCAGTAGATCATGTTGATGAGCCAATAGATAAGTCAAGGAAAGCTCCATCAAATGAATGAGTTTAAAACATGGTTGAAGCAAAACCAATGGATGGTGGGATCAATGATAATGCGACATGCATGGAAACTCATGAAGGCAAACCACACCGTGGACCAAATCAATGGGCCATGGTGTTGGACCCTTGTGTGAACCAAGTTGGTGGGCTAAGATTATGAACCAAATGTTGATTCAAGTTGCTAGCCGTTGATCAATGGTGGGGTGTTATAAAATGGTCAGGTTTTCATAAGGCTTAGAAATGATGAACTTCAGACAAGGTGGATCCCATGTGCTTGGTCTAAGAAGCAAAGAGTTGCTGGATTAGCTTAATTAACTTTGAAATGCAAAGTGGATGGATGCTAATATGATAGAGGAAAGAATGCAAGGGGCTAGATCGCTTCGGATAATAAATTGGGTACCAATAGACAAGGAAGGAAGGAAGAAAAAAGTGCTAAAGAGGGTGTTGCATGATGGTTGATACATCTTCAATACATGGGATACTTTTCCATAATTGAAAATATGGCCAAGAGAAGATAGAAGAGGATCTAACGGTCCCCACTCACCCTAAAATTAAAAAAACCCTAGGGCCTTGGTATTTAAGAGGAAAAAAAAAGAAAAGGGAGCTCTCTCTTACTTGACGCCCCCATCCCATTCACGTTTCAACTTTTCTATCTCTCCTCTCACCAAGCCACTCCACCCACGGACTACAATTCCGCCATTAGTGCCGCCCTCCACCGGACTGGTAAACCCTTACCGGTGTTGCTGCTTCTCCCTTAACGGTTTCTACAACCAGACTGGTGCGCCACCATCTTCTCCACGCCGCCGGTCTGCTCTCACCTTGCTGCTGCTGCCCTCAATGACTGCAACCTTCTCAAGGCTGCACCGTTGATATCTTCTCTCCACCAAGTTCTCTCGTCTCTCCATCATCAAACCCCATCCTCTCCCTCTCTCTATTCATTCAACTAGCCACCCCATTGATCACAAGAGAAAAAGAAAGAAAAAAAAAAAAAAAAATAATTTTTTTTTAGATCACCGGAGTTGCAGGTTGCAACTCCGGTAACCTCCATTAACGCCTGCACATCTCTTGTGCTCTTCTTCCACGCTTCAGTAGGCGGTCTTCCATTACTGCCACCAACCTTTCCTCTCCCACCTTGCTGCTCAAAAACAGCAAGGTTGCACCACGGTGTAGCCGGATTGAAATCCCATCACCGGAGTTGCAGACCTGCAACTCCGGTCGGCCTCTCCTTCACCTTCGTTGAATCTTCCTTGTTCCACCTCCATAGCCGCCCCTCACCAGCCGAATTCACATCCCTCTCCTCCAAGATTCGGACCGTTTGCAAGAAAGAAAAGAGAAGAAATAGAAAACAAAAGAAAAAGAGAAGAAGCAAGAGAGGAGAGAAGACCGCCATCTCTTCTTCTCAACGTTGCCGTCTCCATCCTCCACCTGGTTTGAGTGCTTGCAACTCCGGCAGCCTGCACCTTGGGACGAATTAGCTTCTCCTCCATAGCGCCAACCACCACACTGCAAACATGTGGCAAAATCACTTCATGGGCTCCTCCACTTCGGCCATTCACCATTAGGAGATCTCCATTGCTATCCCTCTCCACTTCATCCTTGGTAAGCTCTCTCTTTAGTTTCAATTTATCCCTCCAGGTCTCTCTTACTTTCTCTCTTTCAAGCCCTTTCTCTCTTTAGGTTCTCCACTTTCTCTCTCTACACCAATAGTTTCTCTCTCTAGAGATTTTTCTATTTTACTCTCTCCCTCTCTAACTCTCCATTTTTCTCTCTCATCTCCACCTTTCTTTTGTCTAAATTTTTATTGCTTTCTAGTTTTTTTGTTTGAATTTAGTTTGATTTTTGTAAGAAATTATTGATAATTAATAAAGTTGTTATTTAAATGCAAGTTCTTGTCTTATATTATTTCTTTTGCTTTTTTTTTCTAGTAATTCATGTTAGCTTCTCTCTCCAAAATATGTGTTTTAAAATCACCCTTTTCTTTACCACCCTTCTCACCTCACCATGATTTTTTGGCAATTTTTCGTCATTCTATGCTCCTTATTTCACTGACCCTAACTCCGAGTGCGGATTCGACATCCGACATACTTCCACTGTGCGAGAATTGCTATTTTTGCAGGAATTAAGTTTCGGATAATTAAAAATGTGTTGATTCTAGGGTCGTTCTCTCAACGACAGAAAAACCCTACTTTCAACGGTTGCTCTTCAACCCCTACTCATTTGCAACACTAGAACCACCTACTACCATCTCATTCACAAGGTTACAATCCTCAATCCTATTGAGGTCGATCCAATCGGAGTTGCACCATCTACCTCTTCAATGGTAAGCTTCTCTCTAATTCCTCCAACCTTCCTACCTTCTTTCTCTCTCTTCTTTCCCTCTCTACCTTTACATGCTTTCTAGGGTAATATTTTAATGGCTTTCTAGATTAATTTAGTTTAATATTATTTCCGTTGTAAAGCATTTGGACAAGCATTGTAAGCATTTGTTTTTAGTTTAATGAACAATTTTAAAATTCAAGTTTAAGTTGTTTTTATTTATTGTGTTTTTCATTCTCGTTTCTCTTATATTTTTTTCATTCTAATAGTTTTAACAACAATCTCAAGCATATTTTAAATCAACCTCCACCATTCTCACCCCTCCATTTATTCTAAGCATTTTCTGATTATTCTTGTTTCTTATTGTGCTAACTAATCCCGAGTGTGGACGATATCTGGCACAAGCCACTGTGCAAGTCTACATTTTTATAGGATTTAGTGAACCAAATCGGAGAAATTACAAATATTATTGAAATCAAGGGTTTCCGATCAAACGACACAGAAAAATCCTAATTTCATTCCCCATACTGACAATGAAACTCTTCATTTGAGGACGGCTTGGACTTCCCTGTAGTGAGAGGATCGCCATTTTGTCCTGATATAGGGGGATTTCCCCTTCTTCTAAGCTCATGGGGACTAGTCACGTTGGGAACCTCCCTTCCCCGACCTTTTCGAATATGCGCGTTGCTACGGGTGTGTCTTGGATTCCCCCCATTCTCATTCCGCCAATGGACAGATGTGGAATGGAACGTACAACAGGCGTTACTGGTGTATCCCTCTCCCCTACTACCGCCTTGCCTTTGAGTTGCCTTTTCCGTTCTTCTTCGGCCCAGTGTGCCGTCATGGCCAGCTTTATCTCAGCATCTATCTCACCCTGCTCAGCACCCCCATCTTTTTCTCCGTTGCCTATCATGAAATACATACAAGCACTTAGTTCAATGGGTCTTTCAATACATTTCTTACTACAATTGATTGGTGTCAAGCCGAATACAACTTATCTCCAGCGAATAAAGCCTCTAGTTCAGCCTCGGTCAGGGGCGTCATTTTTCCCAGGTGATTGCAGGCCCGATGTGGTTGGGACTTCTTCCTGCGCTGGCGGCACCTTTGTCATAGGCATCGCCCCCTCCTGGGCTTCTTTGGGAAGAGGATTGGCCGCTTTCCCTTCTCCACCTGTTCATTACACATCACACCACCAAAGTCAGTACCCAATAACGAATTTTTTTTACTAAAGTATTACCCAAAGTTTCAACACATCTATATCCATCCTTACCTATTCCCAGGAAACCCTCCCCATCGAGCTCCAGCATGTCAAAAACCATCTGCCAGTCTTTGTCTAGAGGGGCTTCAGCTCCCCCCGTGTGTACCTCTCGCACGGTTGGCTGTTCCGACACCGTTTCCACACCTAGATATGAGTTTTGGTTAGTGTCGTTTTAAACAAACCCTAACGCTTCATTTCACTCAGCAGTAGAACATCACAAAGGAAACGGATTTGAAATCCAATTGGCGACATGTGACCTCTACTCTCATTGGTTCGCCAGTAGCTATTCAACCTTAGGTGATTTCTTTACCTCTGGTGCCGACATCTGGTACTGTTGGTTTCGTGGCGGCTGGCTGTAAGATTGGCTCAGTTTTTATTGGGGAGTCTGATTCATCCCCTGACTATTCGGGTTTTGGCTTTGCTTGGCACTCGGGTCTCTTGACTCCGACCTTCTTGACCTTCTTGAATGGGCCGGTTAGGACGGTTCTTGTTGCTTTCTTTCCCTGAGCCACCTCAGGATGTATTTTACCAGGCCGCGACAAGCGAGGTGCAGCGCCTCCCAAGGTTTCTGTTTGGGCCTTCTTGGGACTTCAATCCCAACCCCGCTTGGTCCCCCGTTGCAGCCTAGTTGATCTCCGAGGAGGTGAGGGTACCTCAATTCTAGAGGTTGCTTCTGTTTCTCCCAACCCCGGGACGACTTCTTGTTCTTCTCTTCGTCGAGAGGAGTCCGATCTCCGCTTAGATCGCCTCTCCCTTACTGATAAGAGAGAGAATGAACTACTGAAATTGTGAAATCAAATCACTTTATTAAATTCAAATGTCAAAATACAACTTTCAATCAAATAAAACATGCTAATTAAATAATTAACTAGAAAGCAATGATAAGAGAGACAAAATTGTAGAGAGAGAAAATTAGAAAGAGGAAGAAATGGTAGAGAGAGAAAGAGAGATTTAGAGAGAGAGAAAGTGCTAAGAGTAGAGAGATAAAGAAGAAGAGAGATGAGAGAGATCAAACCTTGATCTTTACTTATGGGGATCGGTCACAGCCAAATAGATGGCCACATTGGGGTGATGTGGCAGAGCTTGCTATTGTTGGAGGATGGTGGTGGTACTGACTAGAATAAGGGCTGAGATGAGGAGGATGCAACCCCGTTGAGTGAGAGGGATGAAGGTCCCGTGGTGGCAAGAGGATACTAGCTGGTGTGCTGGCTGCAAGCAATGAGGATGGCGTGAATGGGATGCACTTTGTGCACTTGGAAAAGAGGAGGAACCGGTGATTGTGCTGATGTGGATGAGGGGCAGCAAGACATGTGGTGGCTGGAGTGTTGCAGGTCTCTTTAGATTGGTGGCAACAAAGAAAGATGGGCTGCAACTTGGTGAAGTTGCCTGAGTTGTGGATCAGCATGGGATTACAGGAGGATGAGAAGGAGAAGAGCAACGACTCTAATGGAACGATCCTGGTGGTGCGTGGTTGCTTTAGCCATGAGGTGAAGAAGACGGACCAATTGCTGGTTAGCAACAATGATGGGAATGGTGGCTGCCACCGGTTGGAGTAGCAGCAATGGAGGGCGGTTCCTCACCGGAGACAGGTGGAAGATGAGATGTTTATGCAGGTTGCAGGCATTGCAATTACTTGCTGGAACTTCTCCATCAATGTAGAAGGACCATGTGGTTGAAACAATGGAGAGAGCAGCTAGCAGCTGGGGGCATGTGATGGAAAGGTTGTGGTGGTGGAGCTAGGAGGCCTGCAATGGAGGAGGGGTGTGTGGGGAGTAAAAACTGTGTAACACTGTTGACACGTGGACATATGATATTGTGACACGTGTCACACTGTTCGGTTGACATGTGGCATTCCCTTTAAAAACTTGGAGTTGGAAAAACTTTACACTTTGGAACCTCGGCACCTCGGGTACCTTGGGCAGCTACCACCTTGGGTGCCATTATCAGAAACACCTCGGATACCTCGGGCACCTTGGATACCTCGGGTATAGATACCTTGTCACCTCGGGTACCTCGGGTGCATAACCTTGCAACCTCGGATCCTAGGGTGACATATAGAGGTTTTGCCAACCTTGAAGCAAAGAGCAAACTATTCCCAGTATCATGCTCGAGAAATTCAGAGATCTTAGATACCTTATTCGGGAACCTCGGGAGTCTCGGATATGATATTCGGCAACCTCGGGAACCTCGGAATTACCTTTATACTTGAAGAATATTATTGAAAGGCACATGGTGAATTCTTATTGGTTCCTATAAAATATCTACATAAATATCTAGCTTTGAATGCTATAAATAACAACATTTGCTACAGTAAAAGGCATGCAATCTTAGAGGTTTAAACTTGATCGTATATTCTACTCAGACTGACTTAAGCATCGGAGGCTCATTTGGTGGAATTCCACCATATTGAGTTATTTGTAGGATCATCCAGCAGCCTTGGAACCTGACCTTGGACACGTTGGAACTTGATCTCGGATACCTCGGAATCTGACCTCGGAAACCTCGGAACCTGATCTCGGATACCTCGGAAACCTCAGAACCTGATCTCGGATACCTCAGAATCTGACATTGGATACCTCGGAACCAACTTCAGATACCTCGGATCCAACAGCATGTGAAGGATCAATCAAGTCCGTGGAAAAGCGCGTATTTTGAGGGTGTGTGAATTTATTCCCTACATTTTTTGGCGCTGTCTGTGGGAAATCGAATAAGACTTATGCGCTCTCCAAAGCTTGATTAATTCAGATGGATTCAGAATGCCTCCTCGAAAATTACCTGGAGCTTTTAAAGAAAAGGAAGTTGATGAGGACGTCAGGGCTCAGCTAGAAAATAGCGAGGCTGACGTCCCAGCCCAGACAAGTTTAGAGAAAATAGCTTAGATGCTAATGGCAGAGATGGCCGCCATGAGAGAGGACATGAAGGAGATTAGAAAGGAGAATGAAGCATTAAAACTACAAGCCTCGGAAGGCTATCAGAGGGATTCAAGCAAAACTTGTCACGAGGAAGAAGCTGGAAGGAAAGAGCTAGAGATCAGCTCCGACAGGAGAAAGTCACATGCACCCGGTCGTGAACCAGCAGAAAGGATGGAAAATCAGCCAGACCCTGATCGCTTAGTCACTGTGGAGAAAGTAACTGAGATGATCAAGAAAGATAGAGAGAGAAGGCCGGAACTGGGACAAAAATCGGCAGCTGGAGCTTCCAAGGAAGCCTTGAGGATGTTAAGATCTTCAGCATTTTCTGAAGGGATCCTAAGATCTGAAATCCCAAAGAAATTCGTGCAGCCAAAATTTGAGATGTTCGACGGATCATCAGATCCAGTAGAACACATGTTACACTATAAACAGCTCATGGTACTCTGGGAGTCACCAATTTATGACGGATTAAGATGTCAACTTTTTCCTGCCAGTCTGAAGGGCCCGTCCCTAACTTGGTTTCACAACCTTGGTCTCGACTCCATACAACTCTTTGAAGATTTGGAAGATGCCTTCGTACGGCATTATTATCACCAGAGAAAACTAATGCTAAATGTAACATCTTTGCTAAGTGTCCGACAAACAGAGAATGAATCTCTGAGAGATTATCTTACTCGTTTCAAAAAAGAGGTTACATTAGTAGACCAGATGGATGAGAAAACTGCTGCATATGCACTACAGATTGGGGTTCTCATAGGAAGTAGAGCTCACGAAACTCTAGTAATACAAAATTTCTCCCAACTAGAAGACGCTTATCTAGTTATCGAAGAGCACATTCGAGTAGATGAATCAATTCGAGTCATGAATGAGACCCAGAAGAGTCGAGTACAAGAAGTGAAAACTTCAGCAGGGAGAAGTAGTGAGAAACGAGGAGAAAAGAGAAGCAGTACCAAATCCGAGACAAAGGAACCGGAAGAGAAAAAGAAGCAATTTTAGGATAGAGAATATACCCCCCTGATGGCAACTCTATCTGTAATTTTGGAGAGCATCAGGGGAAAATCTTTTTACAGACCCCCCTGAAGAACATACGTGATATTCGCTTAAAAGTGCGTATTTTCTACTGTTATCTTCTAAGCATTTTCGCACTCTCCTATGTAAAAGGCTCAATTTATCTACTTTTCTACGTAAGAGTCTCTTCTGTTGCGTAGAACACACTTTTCTGGACGAAATGGTATATTTGCATGCATTAAACACATTTTTAGAAGTCTAAATACTAAGCCGTTCTGATTAAGTCTCATTACGCGCTTCTTCTGTCGCAGGAAACCCTGATTGGATGATTCTCGAGACTTGTGGACCCACATGGATCATGAAAGCCCATTATCAAAGCTTAAAGAGTCCACAGGCTATGTCTAGAAGATACGAGCCTATTACGGGCTGAGCAAGGGGATCGAAGAGCTGGCCCAAGGAACCACGAGAACGGGAGAGCTGATAACCAAGAGAAGGACCAAAGCATTTAAAGCCACATCAAATGATGGCCTGCTCTACTGGCAAAGCTCAAGTGAAGAACAATTGAAAACCAGGGTTCATGACCCTCCGCCAACACTTTTCTCTCTATTCTCTATCATTTTCTCTCTCATCTCCCCTAAGTTTCTCTCTCATTTCTCTTTCATCACTCTGATCCCTAACATCCGACCGTTAGATCCTCTCATCCCACCATTAGATCCCCAGATCGACAGTCTGATCCCCCTCTCCTTGACCTGACTGCTCACATCTCACCATACGATCTAACCTTCCCACCATCCGATCGTGCTACAGATCAGTCGATCATCCATCCTATCAACCACCCGATCTCCATTGTAAAATATCAGTCCCTAGGGCAGGTTTGATTGTTGAGAAATGCCTCAAATGGTTGATTGTAGATGAGAGAGAGTAGAGCTCGATCTCCGAGGAAAGAAAAATGCATTATTCATTGATTGATATTTCGAGGGAAAAATGCATTTTTCACCCTTGGCAACCAAATGCACCCTAACCCACGACCTCGCAAGAGGCCCACCTCTCTCTAACCCATTGCCCACTATCTTATTGGCCAATCATGGGCTTACATGTGGCGATTGGTCCCTGAGCCCTTTATCATTGCAATAACCTATGATTATCATGGATCCCAAAGCGACCCAAGTCCATGAGCCCACTGTCCTGTTAGTCCTTGCATTACTTGATGGCCCACGGCCCCTAGAGGACCGCTCACGCTCAGCCCGCTCCCATAAAGCCCATATTTTTGGGAAAATTAAGGAGAGAGAGAGAGACTTTTTCTCTCACTTCATCCACGGTTTCTAAAACCGTTAAGGGAGCCTAAGCTCCTCCCTTTATAAAGGAAACGAACCCTAAGGAGCGCCTCTCTCTCCCCCCTCTCTCCCTTCTCTTTCTCCTTTCTCTTCCTTTTCTTCTTCTTCCTTCCTCTTCCGGCGACCTTTCTCCGGCGAGTTGGTGGAGCACCCTCGTCTTCTTCTTCTTCTCCTTCTTCTTCTTCTTCTTCTTCTCCTCCTTCTTCTTCTTCTTCTTCTTCTTCTCCTTCTTCTTCTGCTTCTTCTTCTTCTTTCATATTCTAAATTACTTACCGGAGTTGCAGGTAGCAACTCCGATCGTTCTTGCTGGTTGCAAAACCAGCAACGGTTGTGAACCCCCTGCCCAACCAGCAACACTGTCACCATCCTCTCCTTCGCCTTCTTCTTCTTTTCATTCGCCTCTACCACCACTGATATTCGCTCAAAAGTGCTTATTTTAAGCAATTATCCTTTTAGCGTTATTGCATTCTCCTACGTAAAATACTCTATTTACCTACTTTTCTACGTAAGAGTCTCTTCTGTTGCGTAGAACACACTTTTCTGGACGAAATGGTATATTTGCATGCATTAAACACATTTTCGGAAGTCTAGATATTAAGCCGTTCTGATAAAGTCTCATTACGCGCTTCTTCTGTCGCAGGAAACCCGATGGGACGATTCTCAAGACTTGTGGGCCCAAATCGATCATGAAAGCCCATTATCAAAGCTTAAAGAGCCCACATGCTATGACTAGAAGATATGGGCCAAATATGGGCTGAATAAGAGGACCATAAAGTCGGCCCAAAGAACGAAGAGAGCCGGAGAGCCAATGACCAAGAGACGGACCAAAGCGTTTAAAGCCACATGAGTCAGCAAAGAATGATAGTCGACTCTACTGGAGAAGCGTGAGGATGGTCACAGTGAAGAACAGGGTTCCAGACCCTCCGCCAGTGCTTTTTTCCATTTTTTTTGATACTTTTTCTCTCATCTCTCCTTATTCTCTCTCTCTCTTCATCTCTCGGTCCTCGAATCTACTGACCTAACCCCAGAACTCCTGCCCATCGGCTCTATCTCATCTCCCTTAGCTTTCTGACCGTTGGATCTTCCATCGGACCGTTGGATCTTCAATCGGACCGTTGGATCTCTCTAGATCCGTCGATCTACCAATCTGAGTCCCAATCAAGTCACCATCCATCCGATCGCCTTCAGAATGCCCGTCACATCATCTTGTGAGACGATGGACATCATCAGTCCATGTGGGCCAGTAGCCGGGCCCATCAGCATCGACCCGCTGTCCGACCAGTTAGTGGACCCCGCGAATTTCAAAAATAATTTTAATTAAATGGGGGGTCCACTAATTGGGGAGATTCCCCATAGAAAAGTAGCATTTTACTTAAAAAAAAAAAAAAAAAAAAAAAATTAAAAATATTTTTTTTATTTAAAAAATACCCTATTTCCATTAATGGAAATAGGGAGCTTTATAAGAGGAAGGAGAAGGGTTCGTTCGAACCCTAATCCCTCTCCCCTCTTCTCCTCTCCTTCCCCTTTTACTCTTCCCGTCGTTTTTGGCCCCATCTTCCTCCTCCTTTCTTCTTTCTCGTTTTTCCTTCTCTTCATCTTCTTCACCATTCTTCGCCGGAGTTGCAGGTTTGCAACTCCGGCCGTCCTTCTTCTCTTCTCTTTCTTCTCTTCATCCCTCTTCCTCTCTTCCCTTTCTTCTTTCTTCTTCTCCTTCTCGTCTTCTTCTTCTTCTTCTTCTTTTTTTTTTCTTTTCTTCGTCCGGCCGGAGTTGCAGAACTCCGGCCGTCTCCGCCTTCTTCTTCTTCCTTTCTTCTTCTCTTTTTCTTCTTCTCTCCTTGCTGCTGCACGACCGCCAGCCTCCAGCTGCACCTCCACTTGCGCCTGCAACCAGCAGGCGAGTTTTTAAACTCCTCCGGCGGACTGGTTCACGTTAACCAGTCCACCACCACCGCCTGTTCCCCTCTCACCCAGCCCACCGGACTGGTTCGCCTCCGTCTCCTCTTCTCTCCGGCAACGCCCCCTCCTTCTCCACCTGCTACGCCTGCCCCCACTTCTTCCTCCCTGATCCTCCTCTTCCACCAGTCCGTCTTCTCCACTCGAACAACCAGCTGCCCACCGCCTGCAACTTCTTGGGTTCGCCTGCTGCTGCACGTCACCTCCGCCTCATTGCTCCGCCTCCTTCCTAGCGTCCCAGCAGCCACGCACCAGCAGCTGCTGCCCTTCCTCAAGCAGATCATCCTCTCCACAACTTCCACCGTTGCTGCCACCTTCCAGAACGTGCAACCTTGCACGTATTCCACCTGTGAGCACCGCCTCTTCCACCTTCAATTTGCAGGTATTTGTGAGATATAAAAAAAAATGAACCAAAAGAAAAGGGGAAGAAAAGAGAATTGGTGATTCATCCTTCATGCAAGCCACGCCTCCACCATTTGATCTTCTTCGCTGCCATGCACCACAACTCCATTGACCGGAGTTGCAAACCTGCAACTCCGGCAATCTTCATGACCACATCTCTTGCGGTGCTACCCACCAAGATCCTCCTTGTTTCTCTTGCTGCCCCATGTCTTGGCTGTGCACCCGATCATTGGTAAGTCTAAGGTATTGTTTCTTTCTCTCTATTCTTTTTTTTTATTTTTACTTTTCATTTTCTCTCTCTAGATTTCTTCTTTCTCTCTCTATATGTCCTCTCTCTCTAGATCTCTCTAGTTCTCTCTTTCTCTCTCTAGTTTATTTTTTTTAACGCTTTATAATTTAGTTATTTTTACTTGATTGTAAGAGACATGTTCGAATGAATGAAGTTGATTTGAATAAAATTGTGTTCTATTTTCAGGAAATTTTCTGTCATTTTATGTTCCTATTCGCGCTAATCAGACTAATCCCGAGTGCGGATCGACATCCGACACGAATCCCTATACAAATCTGTCAATTTTGCAGGATAATCAGGATAAAATCGGATAAAATTACAAATCTTGTTGAGGTTAGGGTTTCCGTAACCAACGACGCGGAAAATACCTACTTTCAACCACCTGCTGCTACCACAGGTGGCAGCACCAGCAGCCCATCCACGAGTCTTCTCCCATGATTCTAGCCGGAGTTGCAGGTCTGCAACTCCGGCCATCTCCCCTTCCTCCTCTCCTTTTCCTTCTCCTCTTGCGCCTCCTCCTCTTCTGGTCCTTCTATTCCGCTTCTCCTTCTTCTTGCAGGTTTCCCTCTTCATCAGAAGGCCGCACAACCACTCGTAGCCGGAGTTGCAGACCTGCAACTCCGGCCAAAAACCAACTTAAATGGTGGCTGCAAGCCACCGCCTCTTTAAAAAGCTTTAACCTCTCTCCGCCTTTCTCTCTCTCAGAAAAAAAGAAAAGAAAAGAAGGAGAACGAGAGAGGAAGCGGTGAGCTTCCTGGGCTGATGCATCTTCACCGCCCCCACCTGCAACTTCCGGTGAACTCCTTCGGGTTACACTACCGTCTTCTTCACCAGCCACAGCGCCTTCTCCTTCTTCTCGACCACCCTTCCTCCTCTCGCCTGTCGCTCCGCCCACGAGCTCCACCGCCAATCGACACCCTTCTTCAAAGGTTGCTGGAGTTGCAACCTGCAACTCCAGTCAGTCCAAGTCGTCTCCCACACCATTGTGTGCAAAAAAAAAAAAAAGAGTAAAGAAGAGGAAGCCGTCTTCTCTTGAGTGTCCACCACCCCGAGCTCCACCGGCAACCAGCACCCTGTGGACGATCTGCCTATGCACTCCGCCCTCCACACCACCACTGAGTTTTGGGCCTGCCACCTCCTCTTTTAGGAGAGTGATCCACATCCTCTTTCACGGGTTGACAAACCCGAACCAGCACCTCACCACGCCCATGGGCAGATCCCACTCTCGGTCAGTCAACGGGTAAGTTTCTTCGACCTTCTATCCCTTTCTTTCTTCACTCATCTCCTCTTCTCTTTCACTATGCCTCTCTAACTCTCTCTCCACCATTCTCTCTCTAGTTTCTTCCATTTTTCTCTCTCTACTTAGCTTTCATCTCTCTTCTCTTTCTCTCTCTAATTCAATTTTACTATTTTCTAGATTAATTGTTTCATGTTTGAGTTGTAAGTTACATTTGAATTCATGAAATAAAGTTTATTTTGATTCGAGTTTGACAAATTCTGTTATTTTATGTTCCTTATTGCGCTAATCTGATTAATCCCGAGTGCGGATCGACATCCGACACGAGCCACTGTGCAAAATTGCCCATTTTACAGGTTAAAAGTCTCGGATAATTACAAATGTGTTGATTCTAGGGTTTCCGTAACCAACGACGCGGAAAAACCCTACTTTCAATACGAAGATAGACCAGAGAGACCATATTGTGCGTATCATAAGGCACAGGACCATGCCACTGATCGATGTTATGCGTTGCAGGGATTTATCCAAGATTTAGTTGATAGAGGAAAAATACCACAATTCGTGGTCCAAATAGGGGTCAGAGAAGAGGTTGTCAAAGAACAACCAAAGAAAGCTCCATTGAATGAAGAGGGCCCACCAAAAACTATCATCCACATAATATATGGTGGACCATTAGAAACCAACAGTGCTCATCGGGATAAAGTCCGGCGAACCATGAGCATGTGATATTTGCTCAAAAGTGCTTATTTTAAGCAATTATCCTGTTAGCGTTATTGCATTCTCCCACGTTAAAATACTCTATTTATTTACTTTTCTACGTAAGAGTCTCTTTTGTTGCGTAGAACACACTTTTCTGGACGAAATGGTATATTTGCATGCATTAAACACATTTTCGAAAGTCTAGACATGAAGTCATTCTGATAGAGTCTCATTACGCGCTTCTTCTGTCGCAGGAAACCCCGATGGGACGATTCTCGAGACTTGTGGGCCCAAATCGATCATGAGAGCCCATTATCAAAGCTTAAAGAGCCCACATGCCATGACTAGAAGATATGGGCCAAATATGGGCTGAATCAGAGGACCAAAAAGCCGGCCCAAATAACGAAGAGAGCAGGAGAGCCAATGACCAAGAGACGGACCAAAGCGTTTAAAGCCACATGAGTCAGCAAAGAATGATAGTCGACTCTACTAGAGAAGCGTGAGGATGGTCACAGTGAAGACCAGGGTTCCAGACCCTCCGCCAGTGCTTTTTTCCATTTTTTTTTATACTTTTTCTCTCATCTCTTCTTATTCTCTCTCTCTCTTCATCTCTCGATCCTCGAATCTACTGACCTAACCCCAGAACTCCTACCCATCGGCTCTATCCCATCTCCCTTAGCTTTCTGACCATTGGATCTTCAATCGGACCGTTGGATCTTCAATCGGACCGTTGGATCTCTCTAGATCCGTCGATTTACCAATCTGGGTCCCAATCAAGTCACCATCCATCCGATCGCCATCAGACTATCTGTCACATCATCTTGTGAGACGATAGACATCATCAATCCATGCGGGCCAGTAGCCGGGCCCATCTTCATCGACCCGCTGTCCGACCAGTTAGTGGACCCCGCGAATTTCAAAATAATTTTAATTAAATAGGGGGTCCACTAATTGGGGAGATTCCCCATAGAAAAGTAGGTTTTTATGGAAATAGGGAGCTTTATAAGAGGAGGGAGAAGGGTTCGTTCGAACCCTAATCCCCCTCCAATCTCTTCCATTCTCTCCCCAAAGACCTCTTGTCCCTTTTCCCCTCTCTTTAGGCCGTTTTCCCCCACTTCTCCTCCGCCTTCTTCATCTTCTTCACCAAGCTATTGCCGGAGTTGCAGGCTGCAACTCCGGCCGATCAAGATACTCCTCCCCCACGCGAGCACCACCACACCTGCGCCCTCCAACCCGTGACTAAAGCACGGGACCATTCCCTCTCCTCCGTCTTCTTTTGCAGACCGTGCTCCCCACGGTCTGGTTCATGGAGCAGCTCCTCATACCGCCACCTGCTTGCTCTACCTCCATTGGCCGCTCGCCTGCACGCTGATCTCCTTCACCTGCAACTCCGTTCGAGGGTGCTGCAGTCCAGCCACTCCACCGCCTCAACCAGCAAGCAACACCACCGTTGTTGCTGCTGGTGCGCCTTCACAACCAGCAGTCAACGCCCCCCCATCATCTCCTTCCACGATCTCCCATTCCACGTTTCAAACCAAGACGACCCCTCAAAAAGATCTTCCATCCACGCTTCACCATCACTTGGCCCAGCCGTTTTCATCGTCTCTCCTTCCCCAGCGTTTTCACGATCGCTCCAAAGGAAAAGAAAAAGAAAAAGAAAAGAAGTAAGGAGAAGAGAAGAAAGCACTCCAATCTCTAGCCACCGCCTCCTCCCACTTGCAAGCGCTTCACAATCTGTTGCCGCCCTCCTCCATCACCTTCACCATCACCTGCTACTTGTTCACCAAGCTACAGCCTCCACACGCTCCACCATCTCTAGCTTGCTCTACCGTGCAACAATTTTGAACCCCACCAACGGTAAGGATCTCTTTTTTTTTCATCATCTCTTTGTGCTCTCCCTTGCACAATATCCATCCCTAGGTTGCACAAGTGCAGGTTGCAACTAACGGTTAGTCACCTCATACTATCCAAGAGATTTCCTTAACCTCACCTATCGGTTGGCTTCCTTGTTCACCATGCACATCAGCTTCTCACTTCCTTCTCTCTCATAGTAATAGTCTTATATGCTTTCTAGATTAGTTTGTATTTTCTTTTCTTAGATATAGTACAATTTTTCTTAATGTATCACTTGTTCTAAATCAATAAAAAAAAAATAGTTTTGAATGAGTTCTCACTCTCAGTTCTTCTCTAGTGATAATTGTCTTTCTTTCACTTTTGTTAGTAGATAAAAAGCAAAAAAAAAAAAAAAAAAGCGTTAGGTTTTAAATCTCGTGATCATTCTCACATCTCCATCCTTTTTAGTAGTTTTTTTTTTTATGAAGAAAATCCGTCATTTTATGTGTTTGAGTTGCGCAAACTAACCCCGAGTGCGGATCGACATCCGACACGAATCCCTATACAGATCTAAAATTTTGCAGGATTTAAGAATCGGATCAATTTACAAATATGTTGAAGTTAGGGTTTCCGTAATCAACGACGCGGAAAAATCCTATTTTCAGCATGCAAGAAGTGATGGAAGTCACAACAGAACCTAGACCAGTCGAGGGTTCGTTGATGAAGGGGGTCGACCACAGCAGGGCAGTTTGGTTTTCTGATAAAGACCTGGAGAAGGTTTCGGCACCGCATAATGACGCCTTGGTAATTTCCTTAGCAGTTGGAAATTTCTCGGTAAAAAGAATCCTCATCGATTGCGGAAGCTCAGTGGAGATTTTGTTCAAATCCGCATTCAATAATATGGGCATTAACTTAGCTGCACTAGAACCTTCAAGAGCAGTGATATATGGATTCAATGCGGCAGCCTCAGAACTTCTGGGAGAAATTGTCTTACCTGTGACAGCAGGACCAATCATGGTAATTACAAGGTTCTTGGTGGTAGATGCCAAATCTTCGTACAACATTATCTTGGGAAGAAGATGGACACATAGCATGAAAGCAGTACCATCTACTTACTATCAGACAATCAGATTCTCTACTTCTCAGGATTATTTGAAATACGCAGAGATCAGAGCGCAGTTCAGAAATGCCAAACAGCCATGATGAAGGGACTGTCAAACCCTAAAGAAAACCCTGAGGAAGATGGGACGTCTGATAAATAGCAATTACAGGCGATTTCGCTCAAGGGTAAGAGCGAGGAAAAAATAAGAACCATTGAAGAAGTAGAGCCAGTAGAGATCGGGCAGGAAGGAGAAAAGAAAATCACGTATGTTGGCGCTGGCTTGAGTCAAGAAGAAAGATGAATGATAGTGAAATTTCTGAAAGAAAATGCTGACGTATTTGCCTGGTCAATGAAGGATATGCCAGGAATTGATCCAAGTATTATGAGTCACCAACTGAACATAAAGCATGGGGCGGAATCAGTAAAGCAGAGATTAAGGCGAATTTCCCCAAAGGTGGCCTAGGCGGTCTCAGAGGAGGTCAACCGACTTTTAGAAGCCGGAATTATTGAAGAAATAAAATGCCCAGAGTGGATCGCCAACATAGTAGCAGTTCCAAAGAAGAATGGGAAGGTCCGAGTCTGCATTGACTTCACCGATTTAAACAAAGTCTGCCCTAAAGACAGTTACATCATGCCCCGGATAGACGAACAGACTGACAGGACAGCTGGATTTGAACTTCTGTCATTTATGGACGGTTATTCAGGATACAATCGGATTTTGATGCAAGAATCGGACAAAGAGAAAATCGCATTTTATACAGACTGAGCCACATTCTACTTCAAACGGATGCCCTTTGGCCTGAAAAATGCGGGTGCTACATACCAACGCCTGGTAGAGAATATGTTCAGGGATAACTCAGAAAAACAATGGAGGTCTATATCGATGACATGCTAGTAAAAAGTAAAACTCGAGAAGATCACTTGGGAAATTTAGAATCAACCTTTCAAGTATTGAGAAAGTATAAAATAAAGCTAAATCCCGAGAAATGCACATTCGGAGTATGATCGGGTAAGTTCCTTGGACACCTTGTCACCAGGAGAGGTATAGAGGCCAATCCCGATCAAATTTGAGCTTTGCAAGAAATGCCATCTCCATGTAGATAGAAACAAGTTCAGAAGTTAACTGGAATGATTGCAGCCTTGAATCGATTCATCTCTAAGTCCTCGGATCGATGTCAACCTTTATTCCAGTTACTGAAAAAGCACGCCAAATTCGAATGGAAGGATGAATGTGAACGAGCTTTTCAGAATCTGAAAGAGTATTTTGGACAGCCTCCTATCTTATCAAAACCAGAAGCAGAGGAATTTTTGTTACTATATCTCTCAGTCTCAGAATTTGCAGTAAGCTTAGTACTATTCCAAGACAGAGATGGGGCAGAGAGGCCAGTCTACTTTCTTAGTAAAACACTATTGGATGCCGAAACTCGCTACAGCAGGATCGAAAAAGCAGGATTGACTCTAATGTTTTCAGCTCAGAGGTTGAGACCTTATTTCCAAGCCCACCCAATAATTGTTATCACAAACCTCCCTCTCAAGAACATTCTGACAAAATTTGAAAAATCTGGTCGCATGGAAAAATGGGCAGTAGCTTTGGGTCAATACGATATCACTTACAAACCTAGAACAGCCGAGAAGGGACAGACTATGGTAGATTTTTTGGCAGATTTTCTGATAGAAGATCCATTATGGGAAGAAGAACCAGAACCCATAATAACTGAAGAAGAATCTGAAGGACCTTTAGATATATGGGATAAAAAGAGCGGATGGAGGCTCTTCGTTGATGGGTCAGCTAACAGCACTAGGGCGGGAGTAGGTGCCATTTTGGTTACACCCGATAACACAAGATTGGAACTAGCAATAAGACTTGGTTTTCCGGCCTCGAACAATGAAGCAGAATATGAAGCACTTCTGGCAGGATTAAAAATGGCCGAAAATCTAGGGATACAAGAACTAAAAATCTTCAGCGACTCACAGCTAGTTGTAAATCAGGTAAACGGAGAATTCTCGGCAAGAAATGAACAGATGGCAAAATACATGGAGGTAGCTCTACTGGCAATGGGAAGATTCGAAAATGCAAAACTATTTCACATGAATAGGGGAGAGAATCGTCATGCAGACGCCTTGGCCTATGTAGCAGCTATGCTAGGAGAAACCGAGAGAAGATCTATCTCAATAGAGTTTTTAGCCATCCTGAGCATACCATTCGTGGAAGAATGTTCTCAGGCAGAAGAAGATGATACTTGGATGGCACCAATTATAAGATTTATAAGAGATGGAATCCGAGATCCAGACGAGAAAACGGCAAGACGAATTGAAGAAAGAGCCAGGCGATATAGTCTACTTGGGGGTGAGCTATACTGAAAATCAGCAGGGGGACCATGGTTGAAATGTGTTACCCTTTCAGATGCTCAACAGATCATGGCCGAAATTCATGAAGGAGAATGTGGAAATCATTCAGGAGGAAGATCTTTAGCCCATAAAGCTTGGACTCAAGGATATTATTGGCCTTACCTGCAAGAAGATGCAAAGAAATATGCAAAGAAGTGCGAAAAATGCCAGAAGCACGCACAAACAATCCATGCTCCTGCTGGCGAATTACACTCGGTAGCAAGCCCATGGCCATTTGCACTATGGGGCCTTGACGTAGTTGGACCTCTCCCTATGGCCCCAGGAAAGAAACAATACATGATAGTTGCTACCGATTATTTCACAAAATGGGTAGAAGCAGTGGCTTTACAGCAAGTCTGAGAAGAAGAAGTGGAAAATTTTTTGTGGGAAATGGTCGTCACCAGGTTTGGTCTCCCTTATGCTTTTATCTCAGACAATGGGGCACAATTTCGAGGTAGTAAAATCGCCTATTTTTGTGAAAAATTCAGGATAAAACAATTGTTCTCCGCTCCCATTGAAACTAGGATTTTTCCACATCGTTGGTTACGGAAACCCTAGAATCAACACATTTGTAATTTTATCCGATTTTATCCTGCAAAATTTAGAGATATTTGTATAGAGATTCGTGTCGGATGTCGATCCGCACTCGGGGTTAGTTAGCGCAAGCAAGGAACATAAAATGATGAATTTTTCTCAGAAAAGCACGGAGAAATGAGAGTGGTGAGAGATTGGGATTTAAAACATTCTTTCCAAGATTATAATAGGCTAAAATGCACTGAAATGAAACCTAAAATACCAAAACATAATAATCAAACTACTTTATTATTAAAAGAAACTATATTATTAATTGAAATAAATAAAAGTGCGTACATTGATTGAATGAGAAACTACATCCTAAAAAGCATTAAAAATTAACTAAAGAGAGAAATTTTAGAGAGAGAAAGATAAAAATAGAGAGAGAAGAAGAGAGAGAAAAGAAGAGACAATATGATTTTTAAAATCTAGAGAGAGAAGTGGTTTTTAGAGAGTGAAATGATAGAGAGAGAAAGAGAATAAGGTTAGAGATAAAAATGAAATCTAGAGAAAGAAGGCAATGTAGAGAGAGAAAGTAGAGAGAGTCTAAGAGTTTTTAGAGATAGAAAGAGGTATAATGAGAGAAGATTAGAGAGATGGGTCCGGCCAATGGATGAGAATGGATTTGTGCAAGTGCACGGATAATGATAGTGGATTCACCAAGGAATTATAGCAGGCTGATGGTGCATTCAAGGGAGAGCCAACCCGTGGTGGTGCATGTTACACCAGCAGGTGAGGTGGATGGGGTAGATCTGCAAGGAGGGGTGCTGACTATGGTGGATGTGGTTCAACAGGTGGAAAGTAGGTAGGAGGGGAGGTGGTGAAGACGCATCCCGGTTGTAACCGTCCGGCAACACAAGAGGGGTTGGAGTTGTAGGTTTTACAACTCCAAAGGTCGTTGAACAGCCAGATGAGAACGAGATTGAGAGGGGGTTTTTGTTGATGATGTTGCAGGTGTGCAACATGCAGCAAGTGGGAAAGTTCGCCGGAATAGAGGGCAGCGGCTTGCTGAGATGGTGAAGGGAGACGCTCCCTTGCTGGTACAACCAAGGCGCTGGAAGTGAAGAAAGTGAAGAGAAAGAAGAAGAAGAAGAAGAAGAAACGGAGGGGAAGAAGAAGAAGATGGAGGGGAGGTGGTGAAGACGATCTTCACAGAGTTCGCCGGCGATTCTATTTTTCATTTTTTTTTTTTTTCTTTTGAAACTTAAAGCAGAATAAGAAGGGAAGAAGAATAAGAAGAATAAGAAGGGGAGGATGAGGAGAGGAAGGAGTAGGGAGCAGCAACATTCTGCCTGTGTGCAGAGTCGGCCGGAGTTGCAGCCTGCAACTCCGGTCAGTGAAAAAAAATGAGGAAGACAGATGTTAGAAGAAGAAGAAGAAGAAGAAGAAGAAGAAGAAAGAGAAGAAGAGAAGGGGGGAGAGAACAGAACTCACCGGTGATGCAGGTTTGATTCGCCGGAGATGGCAGCTCGTGAGGGAGAGGTGTGGTGGCTACGAGGACGAAGACGTTGCTGGTCTGGTTGGGAGGAACGCATGGTGCAGCAGCCAAGGCAGCAATGTGTTGCAGGCCAAGCCTGTGGTGGAGGACGGCCAGCCCACCAAGAAGAAGAAGACGGTGGTGAAGTAGGGAAGAAGAAGAAGAAGAAAGAGAAGAAGAGAAGGGGGGAGGGGACCAACTAGCCGAACGTGAATGGCGTTCTTCTTATATCTCCAAGTTAGGGTTAGCCTTGAGGGAAGTTAGAGAGTTAGTGGGGAGGAACCGTTGGATCCCATGAGATCCAACAGTGTGGATTGGTGAAATATGGAAAAAAAAGGGGGAGTAACTACTTGGGAGTCAAATCATTTTGTCTTATTGTTTTTATTTATTTATTTATAACGGTTAGGATTAGAATGGGAAATGGTTGATAGAGTCTAAGCCAAGTGAGGCAGTTGGATGACGGCTTTTGGTGATGATGGTATGGACCACCATTGAAGGTTTTTGGCCACATGACTAAGCCGTGGGATTGATGAGGGCTATTGGAGGTTAGGGTTGATGAGGATGAGATGATGCTCATGGGTTTAGGTTAGACACGATGATTGGAGAAATGGGTGATCCGACGGTTGATCGTGAGTGTCAAGGGACATTGATTGATGAAGTGATCAAGGGTTTGATCAAAGGTCAGGATGATCTAAGGTGGATATCAAAGAGATTGTGCATAGGAGAGATGAAATGGTGATGATTGGCCCTGACTGTGGGTTGGCTAGTGTTAGGAGAGAGGAAATTAGAATTTTAGAGAGAGGAGAGAGAATTAGGGGGGATGAGAGAGAAAATATCAGAAAATGGAGAGAAAAGTGTTGGCGGAGGGTCATGAACCTTGGTTTTCAATTGTTCTTCACTTGGGCTTTGCCAGTAGAGCATGCCATCATTTGATGTGGCTTTAAATGCTTTGGTTCTTCTCTTGGTTATCAGCTCTCCCGCTCTCGTGGTTCCTTGGGCCAGCTCTTCGATCCCCTTGTTCAGCCCGTAATAGGCTCATATCTTCTAGACATAGCCTGTGGATTCTTTAAGCTTTGATAATGGGCTTTCATGATCCATGTGGGCCCACAAGTCTCGAGAATCATCCAATCAGGGTTTCCTGCGACAGAAGAAGCGCGTAATGAGACTTAATCAGAATGGCTTAATATCTAGACTTCTAAAAATGTGTTTAATGCATGCAAATATACCATTTCGTCCAGAAAAGTGTGTTCTACGCAATGAGATAGACTCTTACGTAGAAAAGTGGATAATTAGAGCAGTTTTACGTAGGAGAGTGTGATAACGCTTAGAAGATAGCAGTGAAAAATAAGCACTTTTAAGCGAATATCACCCATGTACCCCCAAGGTAATGGTCAGGCTGAAACAACCAACAAGGTGATTTTAGAAAACCTGAAGAAAAGACTCGAAAAAGCCAAAGGGAAATGGGTAGAATTACTAGATGGTGTTTGAAAGTAGGATTTTTCCGCGTCGTTGGTTACGGAAACCCTAACTTCAACACATTTTTAAGTTGATCCGGTTCTTAATCCTGCAAAATTAGAACTTCTTGCACAGTGGAAAGTCGGAGTCGAATCCGCACTCGGGATTAGTCGGATTAGCGCGATTCAGAGCATGAAATGACAAAATTTTCCATAGAAATTGCTAAAAAGACAGAATGGAGGGGTGAGAATGGTGGTTATATTATGGATTTAAAAACATTATTTCGATAGAGATATCATTACCAACTAATTAAAAACAAGAAAGATGCGAAACAAATCAAACTCTAAATATCACATAAAATTCTTCATTAATGCATAAACAACCATTCATTACATTGACTCGACATTGAATTAACATCAAACTAAAAAGCAAATAAACAAAACCTTATGAAGATTTAAAGAGAGAAAATACTAAAAGATGAGAGAGAAACTAGTGAGAGAAAGGTGAGAATGCCTAAGTTTAGAGAGAAAAATGGGTTTTAGAAAGAGAGAGTGAGATGGAGAGAAGAAGGATGAGAGAGAATCTCACCTTTTACTTACCGGAGAGTCCAGTTGTTCCACCATTGATGTGGTCATGAGATCGACCAAGGACGATGATCCCCAACCCAAGAGAGGGTGGGCTAGTGGTTAAGGCACGGACTGGAGGTGTGCAGGTTCAACTAGCCATGGGACTTGGGGAGCATGAGCACCGGCCAGCATGGGGTTGTTTCAACGGAGGAGATGAAGAAACAGCGTAACAGGTGGTGTTGGTTCTCATGGAGGACGTTGCAGGTGGTTGAGGCACTGGTTTCTTTCAAGAAGCCAACGACTTCTTCTTCTTCTCCCCTCTTTTCTCCCTTTTCTTTTTTTGTTTTTAGGATGGAGGTAGGCGGTGATCAGTGGAAGGGTGAAGGAGTAGAACTGATGGTGAAGAACTTTGCTCCGGGCCAAGACTTGCTAGTTGGACCAATAGTAGCAAGGTGAGGAGCTATGTTGGTTCGTCCGGCCGGCACTGTAGAGTTTTAGACCTGCAACTCGGAGTTGCAGGTCACGGTCTTAATGGTGACAGTGCTGCTAGTGATGAGCAGCCACCATGACTTGGCTCATTTGGATCCGCTCTTGAGGGTAGAAGGATGAGAGAAAAATGGAAGAGAGAGACGGGTAGTGAATACCGTTAAGAGAGGGTTGAAGAGAGTTGCCTAGAGTAGCAGCAGCAACGTGGTGGAAGAGAGAAACGGTGGACTGAGCATGCAGGCCGTGAGGGTGGAGTGAGATGACGGTGGATGGTGCTATTAGGGAACAAAACGGTGGTTGTTGCAGTTGCCTCAATAAAATGAGGGGAGGAGCACGGCTGTGGAGACTAAGAATGGGGAGCAGCAACGTGATGCAGCAAGGAGGTGCATGGCTGGTGTGTAGTCTACAGCAGGTAGGAGGCGCATGGGAAGAGAGAAAACGGTGGCTGGTGGTGTTACGGGGCTACCCCATCGGAGATGGCGGAGGAGCAGGCGGAGGGCGGCGCTGACGGCCGGAGTTGTAGGCTGCAACTCCGGTAGAAAACGGTAATAAGAATATGACGAAAACGAAAATAAAATAAAATAAAATAAATGAGAAGAAGAAGAAGAAGAAGAAGAAGAAGAAGAAGAAGAAGAAGAAGAAGAAGAAGAAGAAGAAGAAGAAGAAGAAGGAGGAGGACAAGAAGAACCAGATGGCCGGAGTTGCTGCCTGCAACTCCGGCGAAGATGGAGGAGGAAGAAGAAGAAGAAGATGGAAGAAGAAGAGGAGAAAGAAGGAGAAGAAGAGGCGAAAACGTGGTGGTGTTTTTTGGGGAGAGAAAGGAGAAGAAAGGAGGGGGATTAGGGTTTCAAAGAACCCTTCTCCTTCCCCTTTTAAAGCTCCCTAGTTTCCATTAATGGAAATTAGGGAATTTTTGAAATAAAAAAAATATATATATATATTTTTTTTAAGTAAAACACTACTTTTCTTTGGGGAATGTCCCCATTTAGTGGACCCCCCATTTTTTAAAATTTAATTAAAATTATTTTGAAATTCACGGAGTCCACTAACTGGTCGGACAGCGGGTCGATGATGATGGGCCCGGCTACTGGCCCACATGGATTGATGATGTCCCTCATCTCACAAGATGATGTGACAGACAGTCTGATGGCGATCGGATGGATGGTGACTTGATTGGGACCCAGATTGGTAGATCGACGGATCTAGAGAGATCCAACTGTCCGATTGAAGATCCAACGGTCCGATGGAAGATCCAACGGTCAGAAAGCTAAGGGAGATGAGATAGAGCCGATGGGCAGGAGTTCTGGGGTTAGATCAGTAGATTCGAGGACCGAGAGATGAAGAGACAGAGAGAATAAGGAGAGATGAGAGAAAAAATATCAGAATAAGTAGATAAAAGTATTGGCAGAGGGTCTGGAACCCTGGTCTTCACTGTGACCATCCTCACGCTTCTCCAGTAGAGTAGACTATCATTCCTTGCTGACTTATGTGGCTTTAAACGTTTTGATCCATCTTTTGGTCATTGGCTCTCCTATTCTCTTCGTTCTTTGGGCCGGCTTTTTTTGGTCCTCTTATTCAGCTATTTGGCCCATATCTTCTAGTCATAGCATGTGGGCTCTTTAAGCTTTGATAATGGGCTTTCCTGATCGATGTGGGCTCGCAAGTCTCGAGAATTGTCCCATCGGGGTTTCCTGCGACAGAAGAAGCGCGTAATGAGACTCTATCAGAATGACTTCATGTCTAGACTTCTAAAAATGTGTTTAATGCATGCAAATATACCATTTCGTCCAGAAAAGTGTGTTCTATGCAACAAAAGAGACTCTTACATAGAAAAGTAGATAAATAGAGCATTTTAACGTAGGAGAATGCAATAACGCTAAAAGGATAATTGTTTAAAATAAGCACTTTTGAGCGAATATCAGTGTTTTATGGGCTTATCGGACTACGCCCAGAAGATCAACTGGAGATTCGCCATTTGCCCTAGCATTTGGGATGGAGGCAATTATACCAGCAGAAATGGTAGTAGCGACAACTCGTCACAGAGCTGTGGAAGAAGGTTCTGGATTCAAAACACAAGTTTTCGATGTTGACATGGCAGAAGAACGAAGAGAGCAAGCTCGAGTCCGAATAGAAGATTATCATCGAAAATTAAGAAAATGGTATCAAAAGAAGGTCAAAGAAAGGAATTTCCAAGAAGGAGACCTAGTACTGAGAAAAGTATTCCAGAATACAAGAGAAGTAAATGCTGAAAAACTAGCAACCAATTGGGAAGGACCGTATGTGATTCAAAAGGTTGGTCAAGCCGAAAGTTATCACCTGAAAACTATGGAAGGAAAGTACATAGAAAAACCCTAGAATGTAATGAATTTGAAGAAATTCTATCAATGAAATTTCAATTACGACTAGATTGTAAAGAAATTTTTATCAGTAAAGATGAGATACTTTTGAAATTCGCCATCATAAAGTTCTCGATTGATATTCGCTTAAAAGTGTATATTTTTCACTGTAATCTTCTAAGCGTTATCACACTCTCTTACGTAAAATTGCTCTAATTATCCACTTTTCTACGTAAGAGTCTATTTTATTGCGCAGAACACACTTTTTCTGGACGAAATGGTATATTTGCATGCATTAAACGCATTTCTGGAAGTCTAGGTATAAAGACGTTATGATCAAGTCTCATTATGTGCTTTTCTCTTGTAGAAAACTCGATTGGGCTATTCTCGAGATTTGTGGGCCCACGATCAACCACAGAAGCCTAATATCAAAGCTTGAAGAGCCACAGGCTATGACTAGAAGATATGGGCCAAATATGGGCTGAATAAGAGGACCAAAAAGTCAGCCCAAAGAACGAAGAGAGTAGGAGAGCCAATGACCAAGAGACGGACCAAAGCGTTTAAAACCACATGAATCAGCAAGGAATGATGGTCTACTCTACTGGAGAAGTGTGAGGATGGTCACAGTGAAGATCAGGGTTCCAGACCCTCTGCCAATACTTTTATCTCCATTTTCTGATATTTTCTCTCTCCTCCCCCTAATTTTCTATATCATCTCTCCTTATTCTCTCTCTCTTCATCTCTCGGTCCTCGGATCTACTGACTTAACCCCAGAACTCTTGCCTGTTGGCTTTGTCTCATCTCCCTTAGCTTTTTGACCATTGGATCTTCAATCGGACCGTTGGATCTTCCACCGGACCGTTGGATCTCTCTAGATCCATCGATCTACCAATCTGGGTCCCAATCAAGTCACCATCCATCCGATCGTCATCAAATTATCTGTCACATCATCTTGTGAGACGATGGACATCATCAATCCTTGTGGACCAGTAGCCGGGCCCATCATCATCGACCCGTGGCCCGACCATTTAGTGGACCTCGCGATTTTCAAATGCTTTAAATTAATTATTTTTAAATAAAAAAAGGGGGTCCACTAAATGGGGAAATTCCCCAAAGGGGAGAAGAGAGGGTTCTTTGGAACCCTAATCCCTCTCCCATCTCCTCCTCTCTTTCCCCCAAATCCTCTTGCCCCTTCTTCCCCTCTGTTTTTTGGCCATTTTCCCTCCTCTTCTTCACCTTCTTCTTCATCTTCTCCGTTTTTGTTTCTCGCCGGAGTTGCAGAACTCCGGCCATCTGCAACTCCATTTTTATCCCCCTTAGCTCCATCTCCTAGCCTCCTTCTTCCTCCTCTCATCTGCGCTCCCTGCTGCTGCGTGAAACACGGCCGCATCCCTCTTTTCTTGACGCTGCAACAATGCCTCCACAGCCGCTGCAACTCCGCCTGGCACCGCCCCTTGCCGGTATACCGCTGCTCCCTGTTCTTCCGCAGCCACTTGCTCCGCCTCTGCCATCACCACCAGGCCGTCACTTCCTTCTTTGGACGGCTTCATCTCCTCACATTATCATCTCTCATTGCCGCTGCAAATCCACCACGCACCAGCAACTCTTGATCTCTCCATTGCTTCTTCTCTCTCGACTTCTACAAAGCTACCATCACCAGTTCGGGTTCCACTGTGTAAGCCGTTCATCCACCTCTTGACCAGCAAGAACTACTCGCTGTACCCGACCTGTGGTGCTCTAAACACCACAACCTGCAACTCCAGTCGGAAACACCTCCCCCATCTCCGTTCAGCACCTGTACACCGCTCTTCTCCTTGGACGGACCAGCAAACCACGACCTTGGTCATGCACTCTTTCGTTGCTGGACACACCACACCAGCAACTCTCTCCGGCGCTCACCTCCTTGCAAAGTCACCACTGTCCCTAGTTCACCATCATGCAACATCACCTTCTTCAACGGTGTTGTTTCTCCTTCACCTAACAGAAAAATTCCATGGCTAGCAAGCACGGTGTGGTCGGGCCCACCATCATGGCCGATCTCCCCCTTTAATGGTCCATCTCCGATCCTTCTCCCAATGGTAAGTGGTAAGCATTTTCTCTCTCTACTTTTCTCACTTTCTTTCTCTAGATATCCCTTTTTCTCTCTAGGGTTCCATATCTATCACTTTCTTTCTCTTGTTTCTCACTCTAAAAACCCTTATTCTCTATCATTCTCTCTCTAAGGTTTCTCTACTTCTATCTTTCTCTCTCTAAAAATCTCTCTTTAGTTAGTTTTTTTTTATGCTTTTTAGTATGTAGTTTCTCGTTCAATCAATGTACGCACATTTATTTATTTCAATCAATAACATGGTTTCCTTTAAATGCAGTGTCTTCTTGTTGATTATTTCCTATGCTTTCAGTAGTTGATAATTTCTCTCTCTAAAAATAAAAAATAATGTTTCAAAATCCAATTTCATCTCTCTCATCTCTCCATGAATTTTTGGCAATTTTTTAATTATAATCGTTCTTTGATTTGCATGAGCTAACCCCGAGTGCGGATCGACATTGCATGGAGGAGGCGGACCAGTCCGATCTAGTTGAGGGCTGTGTTTACAGGCTGGTTCCAGCGGTGGTGGCTGGCGCATCAAGAGAACACGGCTGGAGAAGAAGAAGGAACAAGAGGAGAAGGCGCAGGCGCAGGCAGAAGAGAAGAAGGAGAAAGAGGAGACGCGTTGGAACATGGGAGGAGAAGAGAGAGAGCAAGCAAGGGGAGAGAAGGACGTTGCTGCCCAAGAGAAGAGGCAGCACCATTTTTTTTTTCTTTTTTTTTTTTTTTTAGACGAGGTGTTGGATAGATGTTCGCCTCCGAAAGAATAAGGGGCAGAGGGTTTTGTGGGAGATGGCGAGAAGAGGAGAGAAGAGAGGAGGCGGTAAGCTGGTTGCTATGCAGGTTTCCGGCGAGCTTCTCACCGTAGAAGACGACCGGAGTTGCACCTGCAACTCCGGTGGAATTAAAGGAGAAGAAGAAGAAGAAGACTGAGGATAAGAAGAAGAAGAAAACGAAGAGGAAGAAGAAGGATAGGAGGAGAGGGGGAGAAGCTCACCGTTGCCTGCTGTGAAGAGGACGGTGGTGGAGCACGGTTCGCTGGCCGGAGTTGCAGACCTGCAACTCCAGCAAAAGAAGAAGAAAACGAAGAAGAAGAAGAGGAGGAGGAAGAGGAGAAGAAGAAGAAGAAGAAGAAGAAGAAGGAGGAGGAGGAGAAGAAGAAGAAGAAGAAGAAGAAGAAGAAGAAGAAGAAGGAGGAGGAGGCGCTCCACTCCTCACCGGCGATGGCACGCCGGAGGAGAAGAAGAAGGGGAAGGGGAAGAGGAGGAAAGGGTGTCCGAGCGGGGGCGGAAGAAGAGGATCTCGAAGGGTTTTTAACCCCTCTCCTCAAGTAGAAACTGTGGGTTTCTAAACTTAGAAACTCACGGTTTCTAAAAGAAAATTTTTTTTATTTTTTTATTATTATTTTATTTTTATTTTTATTTTTGAACCAGGGGTTTTGCAGGCTTGGGCTCGATGTTAATGGGCCGTTTGGCCATGACCACTAGGCCAAGAGCTGATGCCACGTGTTGGCCAGTGGTTGGCCGAGAGATGACGCCACGAGTCGGCCAGTGGTTGGCCAATGGGAACGCTAAAAATCGTGGGCCCAGAGTGCATCGGCCATGGGCCAGAAGGTAGGTGAGAAGGATAGTGGGCCACTGGGCTCGATGGATGTGGGTTAGGGTGCGTTTGGTTGCCAGGGGAGAAAAATACATTTTCCCCTTGAAATACCCATCAAGGAAAAATGTATTTTCCTTTCTTCGGAAATCGAGCTCTACGCTCTCAGCCACAATCAATCATCTGAGGCATTTCTCTACAATCAAACCTGCCTTAGGGACTGATATTTTACAATGGAGATCGGGTGGTTGATAGGATGGATGATCGACTGATCGGTAGCACGATCGGATGGTCGGATGCATAGAATTGATAGATCAGATGGCGATCTATAGAGATTCAACGGCCCGATGGAAGATCCAACGGTCAGAAAGCTAAGGGAGATGAGACAGAGCCAATGAGCAGGAGTTCTGGGGTTAAGTCAATAGATTCGAGAACTGAGAAATGAAGAGAGAGAGAATAAGGAGAGATGAGAGAGAAAATATCAGAAAAAGTATTGGCAGAGGGTCATGAACCCTGGTTTTCCATTGTTCTTCACTTGAGCTTTGCCAGTAGAGCAGGCCATCATTTGATGTGGCTTTAAATGCTTTGGTCCTTCTCTTGGTTATCAGCTCTCCCGCTCTCGTGGTTCCTTGGGCCAGCTCTTCGATCCCCTTGTTCAGCCCATAATAGGCTCATATCTTCTAGACATAGCCTGTGGACTCTTTAAGCTTTGATAATGGGCTTTCATGATCCATGTGGGCCCACAAGTCTCGAGAATCATCCAATCAGGGTTTCCTGCGACAGAAGAAGCGCGTAATGAGACTTAATCAAAACGGCTTAATATCTAAACTTCTAAAAATGTGTTTAATGCATACAAATATACCATTTCGTCCAGAAAAGTGTGTTCTACGTAATGAGATAGACTCTTACGTAGAAAAGTGGATAATTATAGCAGTTTTACGTAGGAGAGTGCGATAATGCTAAAAGGATAATTGCTTAAAATAAGCACTTTTAAGCGAATATCACAACCCCCAACCAGCATATTGCCAATCCTTGGCAATTAGTGCGAAATAAATGAGCTTAAAAGAGCTCTGCACATGCTGCACACTTTTTCATATTAGCTCAGGGATAACTGATATTCGCTCAAAAGTGCTTATTTTAAGCAATTATCCTTTTAGCGTTATTGCATTCTCCTACGTAAAATACTTTATTTATCTAATTTTCTACGTAATAGTCTCTTCTGTTGCGTAGAACACACTTTTCTGGACGAAATGGTATATTTGCATGCATTAAACACATTTTCAGAAGTCTAGATATTAAGCCGTTCTGATAAAGTCTCATTACACACTTCTTCTGTCGCAGGAAACCCCGATGGGACGATTCTCGAGACTTGTGGGCCCAAATCGATCATGAAAGCCCATTATCAAAGCTTAAAGAGCCCACATGCTATATGGGCCAACTATGGGCTGAATAGGAGGACCAAAAAGCCGGCCCACAGAACGAAAAGAACAGGAGAGCCAATGACCAAGAGACAGACCAAAGCGTTTAAAGCCACATGAGTCAGCAAAGAATGATAGTCGACTCTACTGGAGAAGCGTGAGGATGGTCACAGTAAAGACCAGGGTTCCAGACCCTCCGCCAGTGCTTTTCTCTCTATTTTCTGATACTTTCTCTCTCATCTCTCCTTATTCTCTCTCTCTCTTCATCTCTCGGTCCTCGAATCTACTGACCTAACCCCAGAACTCCTGTCCATCGGCTCTATCTCATCTCCCTTAGCTTTCTGACCGTTGGATCTTCCATCGGACCATTGGATCTTCAATCGGACCGTTGGATCTCTCTAGATCCGTCGATCTACCAATCTGGGTCCCAATCAAGTCACCATCCATCCGATCGCCATCAGACCGTCTGTCACATCATCTAGTGAGACGATGGACATCATCAATCCATGTGGGCCAGTAGCCGGGCCCATCATCATCGACCCGCTGTCCGACCAGTTAGTGGACCCCGTGAATTTCAAAATAATTTTAATTAAATTTTAAAAAATGGCGGGTCCACTAAATGGGGACATTCCCCAAAGAAAAGTAGAGTTTTGCTTAAAAAAAAAAATATATATTTTTTTTTTTATTTCAAAAATTCCCTAATTTCCATTAATGGAAACTAGGGAGCTTTAAAAGGGGAGGGAGAAGGGTTCTTTGGAACCCTAATCCCCCACCTTTCTTCTCTTTTCTTTCCCAAAAACCATCCCCCACGTTCTACCCTTCCGGCTCTTCTTCTTTTCTTTTTCTTCTTCGCTTCTTCTTTCTTCTTCTTCTCTATCTTCTTTCGCCGGAGTTGCAGGTCTGCAACTCCGGCCAGCAGGTGTCCAACTCGCTACCACTCGCATCATGCTCAGTTCAGCCACTTCAGTGGCCACCCATGCTACTGGTCTGGCCTACAACGGCCTGCAGCTCCTAAAACCCCACCACCGTCTTCTTCACCTTCATCTACCGGCCGGAGTTGCAGAACTCCGACCGTGTCTGCTTCTGCCTCCCGCTGCTGTCTCCTTCTTCTAATCCTTCATCTAAAACTTCCCCCCCCCTCCGCCTGTGCGCAGCAGAGCTTGCTGCCACGGGCCATACCGCTTCTTATTGCGTTTTACTTACCGGAGTTGCAGCCTGCAACTCCGGTCACCACGTCACGAACCGCCATCCTCACGCACCACCACCCTGTTGCGAGCATGGCCTGCACAACCTCCAGCCGTCTCCTCCACCTGTTGTGCGTCCGCCTCCTCCACCTGCAAGCTTCAACGAGCTTCAATGTCGGAGTTGCACACCTGCAACTCCGGCCGACTTATCAACCTAACGGTGTTCTCCTTTCCGGTCTCCACCGGCTGCAACTTCACTTTCAGCACCTCCTCTCTTCACAACAGTGCTCCGCCTGCTCACCACCTGCCTACCCCGCCCATAGCGAGCAGCGCCCGCTGCCTGTGAGTCCTTTAATGCCTCTACAAGACTGAAGAAGGTAGTTTCTCCAGTCGTCTCCTCCAAGTCAGCACCTCCTAGCGCCTCCACCATTGGAGGTCGTGGCTAGAATATAACTTGGGGTGAGTCGATCCTCACCCAATGGGACTCACCTCGCTTCACAACGCCTGCAAACTCAGGGAGATCTCAGGTCTTCCTCCAACTCACCATTCTTGCGTAAGCAGACAGCAACACCTCGCACCACTACCAGTGCATCGCCTCCCTCATCCTCGCATGGAACACCGAACTGTAGGTGATCTTCCCACCATGCACCACCGTGGAACCAACTCATCCATAAACACCTCGAGCATGAAACTCCGAGCACTCACACAAAGACTACCAACGTCTGAACCAGGGCAAAAAGGTCGTGCACCCCACAACTTCTCACCTTGGGCCAGCATTTTTCCAAGGCCGGTGCACCAAGCAGCAACGCCATTCTTTCCTTCATGGTGATCTCATCCTCGTCCCTTGGCCGAGATCCTCACTCTTGGTTGGACCCCACATTTACTGGCTGAATCCCATGTTCTCCATCTTGGCCAAATCAATGGTCTATTACCCGGGCCGAACCACTCACCGGGCCAATACGACCACCTTCCGATCTTCTATCTGGATCCCCAGGCTGATCGCCTTTTTGCACCACCGACTCCATTCGGTGAATGCAAGAGGGTGAGTTTTTCTCTCACCTCTACCTTGTCGGCCGGTAAACGACCGAGGTGTGAAAATCTCTCTCTACCTTCTTCCTCTCTCTCTAAAATCTTTTTTTACATGCTTTCTTACATGCTTTCTAGAATAGATTTACCGCTTTATTTATTTCTGTCATTTATTTCATGTAAGCAACAGTTTAATTAATGCAATTTGATTTCGATAATTTTAGTCATCTCTGGATCTTATTTGGATGTGTTTTAAATCGACTCGCCCTTCTCATCTCTTCCATCATTCTCCTTTTTCTCTTGTATATTATCTATCATTTTATGTTCTTATTCGCGCTAATCCAACTAATCCCGAGTGCGGATCGACATCCGACACGAATCCCTATACAAATCTGTCAATTTTGCAGGATAATCGGATAAAAATTACAAATTGTGTTGAAGTTAGGGTTTCCGTAACCAACGACGCGGAAAAACCCTACTTTTAATAACCCCGTTCGTCAAATCATTGAATGGATGCAAAAATAGTTATATGCTAGCGAAGAGTTGGAAAGTTTTGGCAAGACTACAGACTGATAATCATGACCCAGAATAGTCAGACTCTGCGTGTGTGTGTGCTCAATATTCTCATCATCCGACAGTAAAGATTTCCAGATCACCTCTAAGTTTTTATGCCTCGACCTCAAATCTCACATGTTTAGCACTCAGAATAGAATCACACAAGAAGGGTTTTCTTCTTTTCTCTCAATTTATATGTGAGGAGATGTTTTTAATATAAAGAGGCAAAAGATCTCACATATGTTTTATTTGAAGGAAGGACATCTTTAACAGAAGAAGATCTCATGATTGGAATACCACTTCACTCGGGAACGTCAGATCAAACTCTATAGCTTCTCCTTCTCCAATCTCCACATTTTATGATCGTACTATCCTAGAATCAAGTAGGACTTTCCTGGGTTGTAATGAGGCTTAGGTCAGGTGTAGAGAGATACAGGATTTCAAAGATCTTGAGAGGATATTGCCATTTTCTTGCATTTTTCCTGCGACGTAACACCATTATCTGGTTCTTTTTCCTTTTTTTCGTATTTTTCTCTTTTTCTTGATATTTCTGAGACTGCTCAATTTCTTTTCAGCACTTCTTCATACTTTCTTTCCATATTTTGTTTTCAGCTTGAACCACTTTCTTTTCCTTTTGATTCTTCTTCTTTACTTTTCTTTTCACGGTACACCCATATCAGTTATTCTTTTGTCCATCTCAAAATAAGGGTAGCCAGTCATGCTTCGTAGCTGGACTGGATTTTAGGTTGATGGGTTTACAAAGAAAAGGCTTTTATAGAAGGGTTCAAGGGGTTTCTAGTGAAGTATAATTCAGGTGAGTAAAAAGGCTGAATGGTTCAGAAAAATGGCCTAAATTATTTTCTAGGGTTTGCACTATCATGTATACTGTCTTGACTGGATACAGAGAAGGTTTTGTCGTAGTAATCCAATGTTGATGTCATTCCGAGTTTTATGATCGAAGCAAAAGATAATGAGATCTCTCAACGAATATTGCGGGCATGAAGAATAGTGAGTCATCTTGTGACTCAGAATTGTTGTATAATCCTCTGAATTGATTAAAGGTTCGAAAGCTCACTGGGTTAGGTCTCCACAATTCTTCTCATAGGATCTCTAGAATTTCTAAACTTAGGATGACTCTGATGTTGATAGTGTACAATTGTGCTGAATCTGAGTTTTTCTAAGTTTTCAAACCTGCTGTAGTCACACTTGACTTGACTCAATGCTAACTTTAAACAAAAATTGACATCCTCAATACTGACTTAACGAAGGTTTTTAGCTAATCAAAGTCAGGGTATTTGACACATTTTTGAAATTCTAGAAAACTTTTGGAGAACATCGGAAATCACCCCAAAAATAAGATTTTTTTTTTTTTTTTTTTTAAATGAAGACATGAGTTTTGGTAAATACCCACCCCCAACCAAAATATAGCACCGTCCTCGGTGCTCATGACCAGGACATAAAATGATAACAAATCAGAGATGATGATGCAAAGATTCAGGAAGGATGTTACCAAGTCGGCAGAAACTTGACAGTGTGTGGTACCTGATGATCGGAAGAATGAATGTACCTGCATTTCCAGAGATATAATAGTAATAACAAATGCATGAGACTCATGTACTCTAGGAATACCGGAATTGCCTTTCCGAAAGAGCTAAGATTTACGTCTTCAGCCAGACATGACGGGGGTATATCAAGTACCCCCAACCAAGATAAAACTCATGGAGACTGAGTGAATCTGCAGTCTTCCTGACACCTAAGGTGGAATGGAGACAACTATCCTATCCCTTGTCTAGGTATACCTGTGTAGAACAGGTCTTTCTCAGTGTAGACTGAGAAAAGGACAGTAAGTTCTTTGAGTAGCCCTACAAAAGTACGGAGGTGATCTAGGAGGGATCGAAGCTTCTCAGTAAAGATTGAAAGGAGAGTAGGAGTGGGTTCTCTGAGCAGACCCGCAAAAACATTTAGTTCAACGGGGATGGATAGAAGCTTCTCAGTAAAGACTGAGAGGGGAGTAGTAGTGGGTTCTCTGACCGTGGTTAGCAGAGCCGCAAACTCATTGAGTTTTGCGGGAATGTATCTGAATGGAGCAGACTCCTGCAGATCAGTAATACCAGAAATGTTGGACTCCGAGATGAAGTCAGACTCACAGTGTTCATGACACTTGGATAATATATCTTCGGGAGAGTCCTGAATTAGACTCTCTACGGCACACGGGTCATCGAAAATATCGACGTAGGGTGACGGGTGAAAACTGTTGACCTCTTTCTCGATGTGTCCTGATGTGATAGGGATGTTCCAATCCCTGTACTCAATATGTTCCTCCTCGGTAGGGATCTGTAGGTCCAGGACAGCGGGAGGCCCATTTTCTAGACACGGCTCTACGGTGGGAATGTCTGCAACTAGTGCAGAGGTAGAATCATCAGAGATAGAGATGGAACTGAGTTCCTCTGTGCTCGGTCTAGAAGTTGGTGCTGTTAAGGGCACCATAGATGGAGACACGGGTTCATCACTATTATGGCTCATTCCAAGGGAGGTGGGGAGGAACGGTAGATCTAGCACAGTTGGGATCCTACGATCGAGACAAAACTCAGTGTCATGATGATCATCTTCAGGGTCCAGGATCCCCGACAGCGGCGCCATTTGAAAGTAGGATTTTTCCGTCGTTGAGAGAACTACCCTAACTTCAACACAATTTGTAATTATCCGAGATTTCAATCCTGCAAAAATGGGCAATTTTGCACAGTGGCTCGTGTCGGATGTCGATCCGCACTCGGGATTAGTCGGATTAGCGCGAATAAGAACACAAAAGATAACGAAAAATTTGCATGTAACACATCATTCTCAAATCAACTTTATTTAATCAAAATTGTCTTTTACAGCAAAAATTTGACAAAATAACTAAACTAGAAAGCATTTTAATAAGAGAGGGATGTAGAGAGAGAAAGAGGTTTTGAGATAGAGAAACTAGAGAGAGAAAGTTATAGAAATGTTAAAGATGAGAGAGAGAAAGTGGTAGAAGAAGAGAGAAAATTGGAGTTTTAGAGAGAAAATGAGAAGAAGAGGTTATTCTAGAGAGAGAAAAAGGAAGAAAGCAAGAGAGAGAAAGAGAATGGTCAACCTATGGTGAGGAAGACGATCCCAAGCCCACTGTTGGACGATAGGTGAAGGAGCAATGGCAGTGATCTGATGGAGTTGCTACACCTTCACCATGCAGCAACCATAAAGGAAGAGAGATTAGACCCAGTGGCTGTGAAGTTGCAGACTTAGATCTGCTGGTGGTTCTTGCCGGAGAAGATGAAGAAAATCAGCAAGTTGGAGGTGCTCATGGTCAATCTTAATGGTGAGGGGCTGGTTTTGATCGGATGTGCACGGAGCACACGATCAGGGAGTGGTGGAGTATTCTTGTAGATGACTGATGGAGAAGAAAATCGTGAGAAATCACGATGCTGCATGGAGGAGGCGGACCAGTCCGATCTAGTTGAGGGCTGTGTTTACAGGCTGGTTCCAGCGGTGGTGGCTGGCGCATCAAGAGAACACGGCTGGAGAAGTAGAAGGAACAAGAGGAGAAGGCACAGGCGCAGGCAGAAGAGAAGAAGGAGAAAGAGGAGACGCGTTGGAACATGGGAGGAGAAGAGAGAGAGCAAGCAAGGGGAGAGAAGGACGTTGCTGCCCAAGAGAAGAGGCAGCACCATTTTTTTTTTCTTTTTCTTTTAGACGAGGTGTTGGATAGATGTTCGCCTCCGAAAGAATAAGGGGCAGAGGGTTTTGTGGGAGATGGCGAGAAGAGGAGAGAAGAGAGGAGGCGGTAAGCTGGTTGCTGTGCAGGTTTCCGGCGAGCTTCTCGCCGTAGAAGACGACCGGAGTTGCACCTGCAACTCCGGTGGAATTAAAGGAGAAGAAGAAGAAGAAGACTGAGGATAAGAAGAAGAAGAAAACGAAGAGGAAGAAGAAGAAAACGAAGAGGAAGAAGAAGGATAGGAGGAGAGGGGGAGAAGCTCACCGTTGCCTGTTGTGAAGAGGACGGTGGTGGAGCACGGTTCGCCGGCCGGAGTTGCAGACCTGCAACTCCAGTAAAAGAAGAAGAAAACGAAGAAGAAGAAGAGGAGGAGGAAGAGGAGAAGAAGAAGAAGAAGAAGAAGAAGAAGAAGAAGAAGGAGGAGAAGAAGAAGAAGAAGAAGAAGAAGAAGAAGAAGAAGGAGGAGGCGCTCCACTCCTCACCGGCGATGGCACGCCGGAGGAGAAGAAGAAGGGGAAGGGGAAGTGGAGGAAAGGGTGTCCGAGCGGGGGCGGAAGAAGAGGATCTCGAAGGGTTTTTAACCCCTCTCCCCAAGTAGAAACCGTGGGTTTCTAAACTTAGAAACTCACGGTTTCTAAAAGAAAATTTTTTTTATTTTTTTATTATTATTTTATTTTTATTTTTATTTTTGAACCAGGGGTTTTGCGGGCTTGGGCTCGAGGTTAATGGGCCGTTTGGCCATGACCACTAGGCCAAGAGCTGATGCCACGTGTTGGCCAGTGGTTGGCCGAGAGATGACGCCACGAGTCAGCCAGTGGTTGGCCAATGGGAACGCTAAAAATCGTGGGCCCAGAGTGCATCGGCCATGGGCCAGAAGGTAGGTGAGAAGGATAGTGGGCCACTGGGCTCGATGGATGTGGGTTAGGGTGCGTTTGGTTGCCAGGGGAGAAAAATGCATTTTCCCCTTGAAATACCCATCAAGGAAAAATGTATTTTCCTTTCTTCGGAAATCGAGCTCTACGCTCTCAGCCACAATCAATCATCTGAGGCATTTCTCTACAATCAAACCTGCCTTAGGGACTGATATTTTACAATGGAGATCGGGTGGTTGATAGGATGGATGATCGACTGATCGGTAGCACGATCGGATGGTCGGATGCATAGAATTGATAGATCAGATGGTGATCTATAGAGATTCAACGGCCCGATGGAAGATCCAACGGTCAGAAAGCTAAGGGAGATGAGACAGAGCCAATGAGCAGGAGTTCTGGGGTTAAGTCAATAGATTCGAGGACCGAGAAATGAAGAGAGAGAGAATAAGGAGAGATGAGAGAGAAAATATCAGAAAAAGTATTGGCAGAGGGTCATGAACCCTGGTTTTCCATTGTTCTTCACTTGAGCTTTGCCAGTAGAGCAGGCCATCATTTGATGTGGCTTTAAATGCTTTGGTCCTTCTCTTGGTTATCAGCTCTCCCGCTCTCGTGGTTCCTTGGGCCAGCTCTTCGATCCCCTTGTTCAGCCCATAATAGGCTCATATCTTCTAGACATAGCCTGTGGACTCTTTAAGCTTTGATAATGGGCTTTCATGATCCATGTGGGCCCACAAGTCTCGAGAATCATCCAATCAGGGTTTCCTGCGACAGAAGAAGCGCGTAATGAGACTTAATCAGAACGGCTTAATATCTAAACTTCTAAAAATGTGTTTAATGCATGCAAATATACCATTTCGTCCAGAAAAGTGTGTTCTACGTAATGAGATAGACTCTTACGTAGAAAAGTGGATAATTAGAGCAGTTTTACGTAGGAGAGTGCGATAATGCTAAAAGGATAATTGCTTAAAATAAGCACTTTTGAGCGAATATTAGACATCCGACCCGAGCCACTGTACAAAATAGCCTATTTTACAGGTTGAAAGTCTTGGATAATTAAAAATGTGTTGAAATTAGGGTTTCCGTAACAAACGATGCGGAAAATACCTACTTTCACCGGTCCACTTCAGAAATGGAGTCGGATTAGGATTGAAGTTACCGGTCCACTTCAGAAATGGAGTCGGATTCAGATTGAAGTTGCCGGTCCACTTCAGAAATGGAGTCGAATTCGGATTGAAGTTACCGGTCCACTTCAGAAATGGAGTCGAATTCGGATTGAAGTTCCTGGTCCACTTCAGAAATGGAGTCGGATTCAGATTGAAGTTCCCGGTCCACTTTAGAAATGGAGTCGGATTCGGATTGAAGTTACCAGTTGAAAGTAGGTTTTTCCGCGTCGTTGATTACGGAAACCCTAACTTCAACACATTTGTAATTTTTATCCGATTATCCTGCAAAATTGACAGATTTGTATAGGGATTCGTGTCGGATGTCGATCCGCACTCGGGATTAGTCGGATTAGCGCAAATAAGAACATAAAATGACAGATAATATACAAGAGAAACGTGGAAAGATGAGAATGGCGAGTCGAGATTAAAAACACATCCAAGAGATCCAGAGAAGACTAAAATCATCAAACTCAAATTGCATTAATTAAACTGTTGCTTACATGAAATAAATGACAGAAATAAATAAAACGGTAAATCTATTCTAGAAAGCATGTAAAGAGAACTTTTAGAGAGAGAGGAAGAAGGTAGAGAGAGAATTTTCACACCTCGGTTGTTTACCGGCCGACAAGGTAGAGGTGAGAGAAAAACTCACCCTCTTGCATTCACAGAAACGGAGTCAGTGGTGCAAAAAGGCGATCAGCCTGGGGATCTCTAGAGAGAGAGTCTAGAAAGAGAATGGGATTTACCCTGTTGCACTTACCGAAAGTGGACGGTTAATATTTTACCCTTGGTTTCTCGATCAAGGGTGGATCGACCAATGTCAAGGATGATGGATAGTCCAGTTCACTAAGTGAAAAGAATGATGTGCGCATTTGTGGTGAAGATCTCAAAGAAGGTGGATACCCGGCCGGTGCACTAGGTGGTTGCTAGCGATGGAAGGATGCGGTGAAGTTTGAGGAAATCGTGGTAGGTTGGTGGTTTGCTTGGCAGATCTGGATCTTTGGAGCACCGGTGGAGATTTTTCTGATCTATTGGTCTCTGGCCAGCAAGTTAAGGTAATGGATTATAGAGGGAAGATGGGCGAGTAAAGTGATAACCGGCTGGAGTTGATGGCGGTGATAGCTGGAGGCAGTGGAGAGGAATTGATGCAACAGGCGGTGGTGTTGTTTGTTGTCCAGTGGGGGAACGTGTAGTAGATCGTGAGGAGGAGGTGCTGTCCACGGTGGCTGCTGGTGCCTTACCAGTGAAAGATGGAGGTGCTCTTGAGTGGGAGAAGATGAGGGTGTTGTAGGTGGGCTATAATGGAGGACGGCCTGCAAGTAGGAGGACGTGAGAGTGAGGGAGAATGGTGCGAGATCGTTGGAGTTTCAGTCGGCAAGTGGCCGGTGAAGAAGACACCAGCGTTGAAGATGCAGCAAGCGAGAAGATGCCCGAAGAAGATGGAAGGGGGCGGTGCTGTTGTGGCTGTCGTGCACCCTTCGTGCACTAGCAGCGTGGAGAAATAATGGATTCCCCCTGCATGGACGACTGTGAGGTGAAAGGGAGAAAGGGAGAGATTGGAATGGGGGTGATAGCAGCGTGGGGCGAGGCAAGGGGAGCGCTGATGCGATGGCGACCGGAGTTGCAGCCTGCAACTCCGGCGAGGGCGTGAAGAGGAACAAGAAAAGAAAAAAAACAAGAAGAAGAAGACAGAGGAGAGAAGAAGAAGAAGAAGAAGAAGAAGAAGAAGGAGGAGGAAGAGAAGGAGAACCAGATGGCCGGAGTTGCTGCCTGCAACTCCGACGAAGGTGGAGGAGGAAGAAGAAGAAGAAAAGAAGAAAAAAGAAGAAAGGGAAGGAAGAAGAGAAGGAGAACCTTCGGGATTGACAGGGGGAGATGGGGAAAAAGATTAAAGGGGGATTAGGGTTCGAACGAACCCCTCTCCTTCTCCTTTTAAAGCTCCCTATTTCCTTTAATGGAAATAGGGTATTTTTTGAAAATAAAAAATATGAAAAATATATATATATATATATATATATATATATATTTTTTTTTTAAGTAAAACATTACTTTTCTATGGGGAATCTCCCCATTTAGTGGACCCCCCATTTTTTAAAATTTAATTAAAATTATTTTGAAATTCACGGGGTCCACTAACTGGTCGGACAGCGGGTCGATGATGATGGGCCCGGCTACTGGCCCACATGGATTGATGATGTTCATCGTCTCACAAGATGATGTGACAGACAGTCTGATGGCGATCGGATGGATGGTGAAGAGAGATCCAACTGTCCGATTGAAGATCCAACGGTCCGATGGAAGATCCAATGGTCAGAAAGCTAAGGGAGATGAGATAGAGCCGATGGGCAGGAGTTCTGGGGTTAGATCAGTAGATTCGAGGACCGAGAGATGAAGAGACAGAGAGAATAAGGAGAGATGAGAGAGAAAATATCAGAAAATAGAGATAAAAGCATTGGCAGAGGGTCTGGAACCCTGGTCTTCACTGTGACCATCCTCACGCTTCTCCAGTAGAGTAGACTATCATTCCTTGCTGACTCATGTGGCTTTAAACGCTTTGATCCGTCTTTTGGTCATTGGCTCTCCTACTCTCTTCGTTCTTTGGGCCGGCTTATTTTGGTCCTCTTATTCAGCCCATATTTGGCCCATATCTTCTAGTCATAGCATGTGGGCTCTTTAAGCTTTGATAATGGGCTTTCCTGATCGATGTGGGCTCGCAAGTCTCGAGAATTGTCCCATCGGGGTTTCCTGCGACAGAAGAAGCGCGTAATGAGACTTTATCAGAACAGCTTAATATCTAGACTTCCGAAAATGTGTTTAATGCATGCAAATATACCATTTCGTCCAGAAAAGTGTGTTCTGCGCAACAAAAGAGACTCTTACGTAGAAAAGTAGATTAATAGAGCATTTTAACGTAGGAGAGTGTGAAAACGCTTAGAAGATAACAGTGGAAAATACGCACTTTTAAGCGAATATCACCAGTCCACTTCAGAAATGGAGTCGGATTCGGATTGAAGTTCCCGGTCCACTTCAGAAATGGAGTCGGATTTGGATTGAAGTAACCGATCCACTTCAGAAATGGAGTTGGATTCGGATTGAAGTTACAATTATGAGCGTTTTTTCTTTAAATGGGATTCGGATTGAAGTTACAATTATGAGCGTTGTTTTTTCTCTAAGCACTTAAGTCGGATTCAGTTTTACTATGCGAAAAATAAACGGCAACGAAGCATTGTAACATGATATATATTTAAAGTTTAAAAAGATCAAATTCCAATAAGGGAAAGGTAGAAACTAACCTCCCCAAACTGAGTATCTTAATTACATCCCTATTAAAAGTAAGTGCAGAAATCCAAATGGATCATTTCTTCTCAGAGTCGGTTAATTCTCCCTCCTCAGTTTTTTTCTCGGCCTCCTCTTCATACTCTTCCTCGGGAAGATCATATTTGTCTACTATTTCCTGTAGACGATCTCGCTCAGCACGTAGACGATCAACCCTTTTATAAACAGGGGCAACTAGATCTTGGGCTTCTTTCTGGTATTTAGCAGTGAGAGCAGCATCCAGAGCCTCTTTATTAGCTTCAAATTTGGCCTCCTTGTCGGCCATCATCTTCGCCAGAGCCTGACGTGCCGACTCTAATTCTGCCAAAGCTTAGTGAAGACGGGTAGCTTCGGCCTCGAATATTTTTGCAGCAGCTTGAGCTTTGCCTGCCTCGTCCTTGGCTTTGGAAACCTGACCTTGCAGGGTCCGATTCTGAGCTTGGGTTGCGTGCAAATCATTCTCGGACGCTTTAAGCTTGTTATTTAGCTTAGCCACCAGCGAATGCATCGAGTTTATACTCTGCAACCAAATTACAAGCATATTTACCTGACTTCAGTACTGATCGGGGCCGAAAGACATCCGAAGGTTTGGAGACAGGACCTTTATGATGATGGACCTGTTCATGACGCCCTTCCTTTTGGGCCACTTTCCCAGGCTCATGCTGGGATCCAGAAGCCTGATCTTGTGACTTTTCAGCCTCAGGGAGCCAAGAAGCCGACTCAGGAACATCTGCACCGGGAAGAATAATTATAGGAGGTGCAGCGTTCAAAGGTGCCTCATCATTTCCGGCAGCCTGGGCACTTTGGCTGGATTGACCAGCTTCCCTACTTTTCGTAGCAGGCTTCTTGGCAACACGGGGCATACCCTGCCCTGAACTTTTCCTTTTTTGGCGAATAGGGGAGTCAGCTCCAACATCCACTTGAAGACGCCCCATGTCTCGAGATCCTGTTCGATAAGATCTCCCGAGAGACTCTGCGATTTCAAGAAGAGGGTCAAAAGATGAAACTGAAGAGCTCGAATCAGAAGAAAGAGTGACCGAGCTTGAATCGGACGAGATAGGAATATAATAAGAAATAGGATCAACGTCAACTACCTCGGACTCCGTGGCTTCAGAGTCGGCACCAATAGGGGTATCCAAAGATGAGACCTGAGGTTTTAACCTCTTAGCTTGTTTTCTCTTCGATTGACGAGATTCGACTGGGTCAGTAGAAAATCCGATAGGAAGTTTTTGAAGAAACTCTTCCTCGGGTATGGTTTGGCTCAATTCCTCGGACGTCGGATCGACACAAGTCCGAGAATATCCGAGAGCGTTGAGACCAACTAAACGTTGGTAGATAAGAGGAGGAAGTCGGCGTAAGTTGAAGCAGAGAGGAAGCGTATCCTCGGGGAAAGCGAAAGAACTATCTGTATTCACATCTGCAAAACAGTGTGAAGAAATTAAAGACTTGCTGAAACAAAAATGGTGATTTATTTCTAAAAAATTAGAACTCGGGTACCTTCAAAATTAAAACTTTTATATAGGAGACCTAGGGCGTCATCCTCGGATCCTCTCTCCCAATCCCTTGATAGGAACGCAGGGTAACATTGCCACGATTTATCACAATCCTGGATCCTCTCTAGGATTGGGAGTCTTCGGGTCCGGGTCGCCAAGAAGTAGAAAGTTATATTTGGACTCTCCCCTCGCTCCTTGGGAACTTTTTTAAGGAAATGTTGTCGGCGAACATCCTCAAGGGTAGGACCTCGGCCCCATATGTCCCTGATACGTTCAAAGGAACGTACCATACGCCAAAAATTGGCATTTACCTGCCCCGGAGCAACTTTATGAAAATTAAGTAGCTTTCGGGTGAAGGGAGTAAGCGGAAGGGGAATACCCAAGAGAAGTTGTCCGACTGTTAAACATGTTACATTCGGATTCGGCAAGGAATGATGGGAATATAGAAGGGAATTTGGCACATGTTCAAGTTCAATTGACTCGGGTATATGGTACTTAGCTCGGACCTCATCTAGATCAGGTCGAGGCCAAGTTTGAAGATCAGCGTGTTTTAAAATGGATTTTAACGATTCTTGGGCAGTTTTTAGGAAACCCGAGAAGGCAAAATGACATCGAATTTACTAAAAATGAAGCTTACCTACTAGAGCCGAGAGCTCTGAGAAGTATTGAAGAATAGAGCCGAGAGGACCGATGAATGAAGCCGAGAGGACCGAGAAGGAGAACCGAGAGAGCCGAGAGATCCGAAGAGATGGAGCCGAAAGTGCCGAGAAAGAGAGTTTACAAATTGTCTGAAATCCAAAGATACAAATGGGACGAGAGCAACCTATTTATACTTGCAGACATAATAATTACACTGACAGGAAACCAGTATGGACCAATAGAAGGCCAACATGTGGCAACATTAATTGTGCGCAGAGGAGCCGAAGAGTCGCAGAGAATCCACACGCGTCGGTGTCTTGGAGTTGACACGTGTCTTACACGTGCTGTACACACGTGCGGGTGACACGTGTCATCTCCAAGAGGGGCGATTGTGGGGGGAAAAATTGTGTAACACTGTTGACACGTGGACATATGATATTATGACACATGTCACACTGTTTGATTGACACGTGGCATTCCCTTTAAAAACTTGGAGTTGGAAAAACTTTACACTTTGGAACCTTGGCACCTCGGGTGCCATTATCAGAAACACCTTGGATACCTCTGGCATCTCGGATACCTCGGGTACAAGTACCTTGGGACCTCGGGTACCATTATCTCGGATACCTCGGGCACCTCAGATACCTCGGGTATAGATACCTTGTCACCTCGGGTACCTCGGGTGCTATTACCTTGCAACCTTGGATCCTCGGGTGACATATAGAGGTTTTGCCAACCTCGAAGCAAAGAGCAAACTATTCCCAGTATCATGCTCGGGAAATTCAGAGATTTTAGATACCTTATTCGGGAACCTCGGGAGTCTCGGATATGATATTTGGCAACCTCGGGAACCTCGGAATTACCTTTATACTTGAAGAATATTATTGAAAGGCACATGGTGAATTCTTATTGGTTCATATAAAATATCTACATAAATATCTAGCTTTGAATGCTATAAATAGCAACATTTGCTACAGTAAAAGGCATGCAATCTTAGAGGTTTAAACTTGATCGTATATTCTACTCAGACTGACTTAAGCATCGGAGGCTCATTTGGTGGAATTCCACCATATTGAGTTATTTGCAGGATCATCTAGCAGCCTTGGAACCTGACCTCGGACACGTCGGAACCTGATCTCGGATACCTCAGAATCTGACCTCGGAAACCTCGGAACCTGATCTCGGATACCTCAGAATCTGACCTCAAAAACCTCGGAACCTGATCTCGGATACCTCAAAATCTGACATTGGATACCTCGGAACCAACTTCAGATACCTCAGAATCGGATCTCAGAATCTGTCTCAGGACCTCGGATCCAACATCACGTGAAGGATCAATCAAGTCCGTGGAAAAGCGCGTATTTTGAGGGTGTGTGGATTTATTCCCTACAGGGTGCAGAACATGAAACACTTCCAGCAGGTGGCCGTCGGTGAAACGAGATGAGTTTCAGATCGCACTAGCAGATGGGAGGAGCTGCAACTGAACAACAGTAGAAGCTGGCCGGTTTTAATGGAGATGAGATCTATGGGAGAAGGAAACAGAGCAGCTTTAAGGAAGGAATCTAGCCAGTAGTTATGCAAGCAAGGTGGAGTTTTTAGAGGAGAAGGAGATGGGCGGTTAGTTGATGCACATATGAGGAAAAAGAAGGCAAAGACGTTGGCTAGTGGTGCAGGTATTGCACTACCTACTACTGTTGGTAAAAAGAGAGGAGGAACAGGCTGAACCCGTGGAGAAAGAGATGCAATCCAAGCCTTTGATGGAAGTGTAGGTTATGGCATCAAAAAGTTGCCAGAGGAGAACACTAACCTGAAGTAGACTATATGATGCACAAGGAGCAAACATGATAACCCTATTTCTAAAACAATCAGGATATATTTAGGGATTATCATGTTAGTTTCTGGGCTGAGGTATATTATGGCAGTGGGTGGACCACTGGTTTATCTTGTTACCCACCGGACTAACTTTGTCGCTCTTGGGTTCTCACCAGGCTACACTCTTCAGAGCGAATCCTTTAGTACTAACTCTAGTCAACAACAAGACAATCCGAAGCCTAGACACACGTGCGGCACAATGGCTGACTTAAATACGTCCCAAACTAACCAGATTGGTCAAGTGTTATAGAAGAGTATTCCCTCGGGTTAAGTTAGGGTTGGTCGTGTTCCTAGTTTACACGTAACTAACCGCCGAATAGTCCAGGATGCCACGTCGAGCTCAGTATACTTGAGTAGTAAGAACCTATGGGTGTGTTAGGAAAGATGGACCCGCGCTCGTGGTCTTATTTCGACTGGATGTTAAGCGGGTTCGCTTTGTGTGGATTGTTCCTCGAACACCAAGCTAATTGGCTCTACTTCTTGATTATTTTTATTAAGTAGAGCCTTGGGAGCAAAGCAGTTAGAATGATGAGGTGGGTGATGAAATCCCACCAGTTTCAATTTTGGAGCTGGGTCTGCTCTCTTAAAGTTGATTGACTAACGGCCACGCCACGCAAGTTGAATAATATGTATGCGAAAGCAAATAGACAAGTGGCAATGATTCACCCAATAACACTGTATCGCACTCAAGGCGAGGATAGGGACTTACCTCCCATGGGCCACGCCCCCAAGGTCATCTCCGTGGAATAGGGACAGGTATCCAAATGGGCTTGGGCCCGACTCCACCTCTTTCAGCTTTCGCTCCCTACCCATACTAGATCGTGTTCCTGCACTCAATGGTTAGATCGGGTTTAGGGATGGAATTTTTATTGGAAGGTTTGACCGGCTATTAGGGTTTCACGAAGCACGCATTGGTTTTAGCCAGTATTAGATTTGTTTCCAATTATGGTTTGTAGTTGAGAATAGAAATTTTCGAATTGGGATTCGAAACTTTCTCTTTTCAAACCTTCTCAGATAAGGAAACCTTCCAAATGAAGTGAAGATTTGAAATCCCGTCTATTTTGGAAATTTCCCAAATCGAGGAAATCTTTTCAAATTAGAAGATCTCCTATTTTAGAATTTTCTAAAATTAGAGAATATCTATAAATAGACTCTCTCCAAAATTGGAATGTCCTAAAAATGGAAATCCTAATTTCGAGGTTCTTATATTTCTGGAAACTTTCCAAGAATAGAGAATCCTAGGATCTATCTAAAAGTGGAAAGAAATGAAAACCCTAATTTTTTGAATTTTTTGAATTTTTTATTTTTTTGTATTTTTCACTTAATCTAGGGTTTTTAAAAAATCCTAGAAAAAGATCTAGCAGTTATCTGCAAAGCAGTAAAATTCCTAAATTATTACAAATTGCACTCGGCCTTTCGAGGCATTAAAATTAATAATTTAAAATACTGCAAAAAATATATAAAAAAAAAGATGGAAAGTTTTCAAGTTTGAGCTTTTCGCTTTTAGCAATTTCCCGATTCCGTCGCTTGCATTCCTTTTCGCACTCCCGTATACCCGAGCAGCAACGGCGCCATTTGAAAGTAGGGTTTTTCCATGTCATCAGATCAGAAACCCGGAGTAAACACATTTGTAAAATCCAATTGTTAATCCTGCAAAATGCAGACAATTCTTGCACAATGGAAAGTCGGATGTCGAATCCGCACTCAGACTTAGGGTAATGCATTGAGGAACATTATAAGTCATGGAAATACTGTAGAAAAAGATGATGGGGATGAGAATGAGATTGTGGAATGATTTTAAAACATCTTTTTCTTTTTTTGGGAGCTTACGACAAAATTACTGATAATTTAAAATAAAAAGAACGAAGACTAATCCATTAATCAATCAAAAACTTAAAAACAATCAAACTAATTTTATTAATCAAATGGAGTTCCTTACATTCAAGTATAACATAAAATCTAATCTAGAAAGCAATAAAGAAGAGGTCGATAGAGGTAGAGAGAGAAAATTCAGGAGAGCGAAAGGGGATGATGAGAGAGAAAATGATATGGGAGAGAGTGTAGAGAGAGAAAGAAGAGAGAATGTGAGAGAAAATCCTAGAGAGAAGAGAAGGTGGGAGAGAGAATAGCTAGAAAGATAGTGGATTACTTCAAGATGCTTACCGGAGTTGCATAGGTGGAGATCAACCTTGTGAGTCTGCCATGTGATGGAGAGTCCGGCCAAGAGGCTGGGCCAATCGAAGCCGTGATGGGCAATGGTGCTGGCCGTTGAATGGTTCGTGTTTGCTGGCCTAAGAACACAGCCGTGAAGAATATCTTGTCGTGATATTGTAGGCAAGTAGATAGCCCTTACAGTCCATGGGGACAGCAAGGATGTGGAGCATGGCTGACGGTGGAGATCCCAGCAAGAGACTCGGAGTTGCAGCTCCACTTGACGGTGGTGTGTGGGAAGAGATTGATCCCACGGCCAAAAGTTTCAGGCTCTGAAGGAAAGCATTGAAGACGTGGCTTGTTGCAGGCTACTTCACCGTAGTAGTTCGTTATGTAGGAAGGAGGAGTGATGGTGGAAGGTGTAGTTCAGTCGGAGTTGGGGGCGGTTGTAATGGAGTTTCTCGGAGTTGCAAGTCTGCAACTCTGGTGATCACAACAAGAAAGGAGAAAGAGAGAGAAGGCGAAGGATAAGAGGATTGTGGTGCATGAACTGTTCAGGCAATGGCGGAAAAGAAGTAGACGAAGGCGGAGAGGGAGGCTGTCGGATGTTGCAGGCATTGGAGGTGAACTGGTTAATGTGAACCAGTCCGCCGGAGGAAGGAGGCAGGAAGTGGGGCAAAGCACGGGCAAGAGGGGGACAAAAAAAAAGAAGAAGAGAGGGAAGAAAAAGAAGGAAAGAAGGAAGATGAAGGATTAGAAGTTGCTGGTCCGACCGGCGGTCTGGCAAAGCCACCTGTACTTGGGTCAGCAACGTGAAGGGCGGATGGGTTGCTGGCGGGCGGAGCAGTAGGAGGAGGAGGAAGAAGGGTGAGAAAGAAGAGAAAGAGAAGAAGGAGAATAAAGAGAAGGTGGCCGGAGTTACTGCCCAGCAACTCTGAAGAGGCAAGGAGAAAGAAGAAAGAAGAAGAAGAAGAAAAGATGAAAAGAAGAAGAGATCTGAGGATCAGGTGGTGATGTATAGGGATTTGAAGAGAGAGGAGAGAGAATAAGGAGAGAGGAGAAAGAAAATTCTACAGATTTCAGAGATAACAACTGGCGGAGGGTCTAGAATCCAAATCTTCAACATAGACTTCTATCGCCTTCTCGAATCATGTAAACCACCACTTTTGCGGCTTTGAATCTTTGGTCCGTCTCTTGGTCTTTAGCTCTCCAGCTCTCCTGGTTTTTTGGGCAGGCTCCGTGATCCTCTGCCTCGACCGGTACTTGGCATGTCATAGCCTGTTGGCTCTTTATGCACTAATATGAGACTTCTATGATGAATGTGGGCCCACAAATCTCGAGAATCATCCCATCGGGATTTCCTGAAACAGAAGAAGCGCGTAATGAGACTTTATCAGAACGACTTAATATCTAGACTTCAGAAAATGTGTTTAATGCATGCAAATATATCATTTCGTCCAGAAAAGTGTGCTCTGCATAATGAAAGAGACTTTTACATAGAAAAGTCGATAAATATAGCAGTTTTACGTAGGAAAGTGTGATAACGCTTAGAGGATAATAGTGAAAAATATGCACTTTTAAGCGAATATCACAAGCCCCAACCAGCATATTGCCAATCCTTGGCAATTAGTGCAAAATAAATGAGCTTCAAAGGGCTCTGCCCATACTACACACTTTTGTATATTAGCTCAGGGAAAACACCGTTCGTCAAATTATCTAATGGATGCAAAAATAGTCACAGGCTAGCAAAGAGTTATGAAGTTTTGATAGGACTACAGACTGATAATCAAGACCCAGAATAGTCAGACTCTGCATGTGTGTGTGCTCAACATTCTCATCATCCAATAGTAAAGGTTTTCAGATCACCTATAAGTTCTTATGCCTCGACCTCAATTCTCACTTGTAAACCACTCAGAATGGGATCACTCAGGAATGGTTTTCTTCTTTTCTCTCAATTTACATGTGAGGAGATGTGTTGATATATGAAAGTAAAGATCTCACATATGTATTATTTGAAGGAAGGACATTTTTAACAGAAGAAGATCTCATGATTGGAGTATCATTTCACTCGGGAAAGTCAGATTAAACTCTATAGCTTCTCTTTCTCCAATCTCCACATTTTATGATCGTGCTATCCTAGAATCAAATAGGACTTACCTGGGTTGTAATGAGGCTTAAGTCAGGTGTAGAAAAATAAGGGATACAGGATTTCAAAGATCTTGAGAGGATATCTCTATTTTCTTGCATTTTTTCTACGGTGTGGCACCATTTCTTTTCATTTTTCTTCTTTCGTATTTTTTTCTTTTTCTCAATATTTCTGAGACTACTCAATTTCTTTTGCAGCTCTTTTTCATACTTTCTTTCCATATTTTATTTTCAGCTTGAACCACTTTCTTTTTCTTTTAATTTTTCTTCTTTACTTTTCTTTTCACGGTACACCCATATCAGTTATTCTTATATCCATCTCAAAAGAAGGGTAGCCAGTCATGCTTCGTAGCTGGACTGGGTTTTAGGTTGATGGGCTTACAAAGAAAATGCTTTTATAGAAGGGTTCAAAGGGTTTCTAGTGAAGTATAATTCAGGTGAGTAAAAAGGCTGAACAGTTCAGAAAAATGGCCTAGATCATTTTTTAGGTTTTGCACTATCACGTATACTGTCTTGACTGGATATAGAGAAGGTTCTGTTGTAGTAATCCAATGTTGATGTTGTTCCGAGTTTTATGATCGAAGCAAAGGATAATGAATCCTCTCAACGAATATTGCGGGCATGAAGAATAGTGAGTCGTCTTGTGACTCAGGATTGTTGTATAACCCTCTGAAATGATTAAAGGCTCAAAAGCTCAATGGGTTAGGTCTCCACAATTATTCTCACAGGATCTCTAGAGTTTCCAAACTTAGGATGACTCTGATGTTGATAGTGTACAATTGTGCCGAATCTGAGTTTTTCTAAGTTTTCAAACCTGTTGTAGTCACGCTTGACTTGACTCAAAGCTAACCTTTAACAAAAACTGTCATCGTCAATACAGACTTAACGGAGGTTTTCAGCTAATCAAAGTCAGGGTATTTGACACATTTTTGAAATTCTAGAAAACTTTGAAAAACATCGGAAACCACCCAAAAATAAGATTTATATATATATATTTATCAAAATGAATACATGAGTTTTGGTAAAAACCATCCCCAACCAAAATATAGCACCGTCCTCGGTGCTCATGACTAGGACATAAAATGATGAAAAATTGGTAATGATGATGCAAAGGTTCAGGGAGGATATTACCAAGTCGGCAGAAACTCGACAGTGTGTGGTACCTGATGATCGGGAGAATGAATGTACCTGTATTTCCAGAGATATAACAATAATAACAAATGCATGAGACTCATGTACTCTAGGAATATCGGAATTGCCTTTCCGAAAGCGCTAAGTTTTACGTCTTCAGCAGACACAACGGGGGTGGTAAGCACCCCCAACCAAGTTAAAACTCATGGAGACTGAATGAATCTGCAGTCTTCCTGACACCTAAAGTGGAACGGAGATAGTTATCCTATCCCTTGTTGAGGTATACCTGTGTAGAACAGGTCTTTCTCAATATAGACTGAGAAAAGGATAGTAGGCTCTCTAAGCAGCCCTGCAAAAGTGTGTAGGCTAGCGGAGAGGGATCGAAGCTGCTCAGTAAAGACTGAGAGGAGAGCAGTAGAGGGTTCTCTGACCATGGTTAGCAGAGCCGCAAACTCATTGAGTTTAGCGGGAAGGTATCTGAATGGAGCTGAAAGTAGGTATTTTTCGCGTCGTTGGTTACGGAAACCCTAACTTCAACACATTTGTATCTTTTCCGATTTAATTCCTGCAAAAATAATAATTCTTGCACAGTGGAAAGTTTCGGATGTCGATCCGCACTCGGGTTTTGTTAATGCAATCAAGAGCATAAAATGACGGATTTTTGGCTGGAAATTAGTGAAGAGATGAGAATGGTGATTAAAAGTGATTTTAAAACATGATTGATTTTATTTTATTTCTTTAAAAGTGATTTTAAAACTTGAATGACTGATCGAAGCTCAGTATCAGCTGTAGCATCATGTCCCTTGGTTGTCCTTTGGACCGAAGTGGTTCGACTGAACTCTGAGTCAGTCGTCCAATGTTGAGAGTTTTCTCCTAACTCTCCCAAGAATTTGTATGCATCGGTCGGAGTTTGGTGCAAGAATTTTTCTTGGCACATTGACTCTACCATGGTCCGGGACTCATCAGTAAGTCCCTTGTAGAAGACATAGACAAGATTGCCCTTGTCGATGCTATGGTGGGGGCACTTAGTCAGGTAGTCTTGGAATCTATCCCACGCTTCGAAAAATTTCTCATCGGACTTCTGTCGAAAGTCCTGGATGAGTTGCTTCATTTGGTTGGTCCGAGTCATGGGGTAGAATTTAGACATGAATTTGCCCACCAATTCTTTCCAACTGCTGATTGAATCAGCGGGTAAGGAGTAGAGCCAATCTGAGGCTCGGTCTTTGAGTGAGAATGGGAAAACTCGTAGACGGACATTGTCATCATCAAGGTTCTGATTCTTGAAAAGTAGGATGACATGTTGGAATTCCCTAATATGGGAATATGGGTCTTCTCTTGGGAGACCACGAAAGGCAGGCAGCATTTAGATCGTCTGCGGTCTGATCTCAAACTGTACCGTCGTAGTAGGTGGGAGAATAATGCAAGTGGGCGGATTCGCAGAGATAGGGGCGAACGTCTCGATAAGAGGTCGTTCGACTGCCATGACTACAAAGGTAGTAGTACTGGGGGAGGCGGGTGGGGAAAGAGATGGGGAAGAATTCAGTAGAGGATCCACTGTAGGTACGTGATTCTTAAATCGAACCAAGCGTTTGTTCGGACGATTCCAAACGGACATACGCGAATGAGGCAAGCTCTATACTTGGCAAAAAGTTGCCAGAGAGGAACACTATCCTAAATGATGCACACCAAGCACAGATAATCCTATTCTAAGCAATCAGATATATTTTAGGAATTATCTTTGTTAGGTTTGGGGCTAGAGTAGATTATGACAGTGGGCGGACCACTGGTTTATCTTTTAACTGCTGGACTAACTGTTTTGCACTCAGAGGTTCTCACCAGGCTACACTCTTCAGAGCGAATCCTTTAGTACTAACTCTAGTTAACAACAAGGCAATCCGAAGCCTAGACAGACGTGCGGCACAATGGCTGACTTAAGTACGTCCCAGACTAACCGGATTGGTCAAGTGGATAAGAAGAGTGTTCCCTCGGGTTAAGCTAGGGTTGATGCGTGTTCCTAGTCCACACGCAACTAACCGCCAAATAGTCCAAGATGCCACGTCGAGCTCAGTGTACTTGAGTAGCAGGGACTTATGGGTGTGTTAGACAACAGGGACCCGCGCTCGTGGTCTTATTTCGATTGGATGTTAAGCGGGTTCGCTTTGCGTGGATTTTTCCTCGAACACCGGGCTAATTGGCTCTACTTCTTGATTCTTTTTAATTAAATGGAGCCTTGGAATCAAATCAGATGGAATGATGAGGTGGGTGATGAAATCCCACCAGTTTCAATTTGGAGCTGGGTCTGCTCTCTTAGAGTTGATTGATTAACGGCCACGCCACGCAAGTCGAATAATATGTATGCGAAAGCAAATAGACAAGCGGCAATGATGCACCCGATAACACCGTATCGCACTCAAGGCGAGGATAGGGACTTACCTCCCGTGGGCCACGCCACGGGGTCGCCTCCGTGGGTTAAGGAGGGGTATCCTAATGGGCTTGGGCCCGACTCCACCTCTTTGAGCTTTCGCTCTCTACCCACACTGGATCGTGTTCCTGCAGAAAAGTTAGATCGCACGGTCTAGGTATTCGGGATTCTATTTGGAAGATCCTTGCCTTTTTAGGGTTCACAGAACAAGCACTGGATTTAGGCAAGTTTTTGAATTAATTTCCAAGTTCGAGATGGGTTAAACTTTAGGAATTCCCAGATGGAAATACCTAGATTGGAAAGTTTCCCGAACTGTGGAGATCTTCCAAGAAAGATTTGATTGCGGGATCCCTTACAATTTTGAGAAATTTCCCAAAATTGAAATTCTGCTAGATTTGGGGTGTTTCCTTTTGCAGACTTTTCCAAATTTGGAAGATTTCTAAAGATAGAAATTCTTCTAAAGAGGAAACTTCTAAAAGGGGAAACCCTAATTTAGCAAAGTTTCAAGATTTTAGAATCTTTCCAAAAATCGCAAATCCTTGATTGGTGATTTCTAAAAATCTGCAGAATATAAAACCCTAATTTTTTTGAATTTTGATTTTTTAATTTTTTTGGTAATTTCCACTTAATCTAGGGTTTCTAAAAAACCCTAGAACATGATCTAGCAGTTATTTGGAAAGTAGTTAAAATTCCTAAATTATTACAACTTTCCACTCGGCCTTCTGATATTCGCTCAAAAGTGCTTATTTTAAGCCATTATCGTTATAGCAATGTCGCATTCTCCTATGTAAAACTTATCTTTTCGTTGACTTTTTCATGTAAGAGTTTCTTCCAATGCGTAGAGCGCATTCCTTAAACGAAAATCGACTATTTGCATGAAATATACGCATTTTGGATAGTCTAGATATGAAGCTGTTTTGATTAAGTCTCATTACGTGCTTTTCTCTCGCAGAAAACCCGATCGGGCGATTTTAGAGACTTGCGGGCCCACGATCAACCATAGAAGCCTAATATTAAAGCTTAAGGAGTCAACAAGCTATGACAAGAAGATACCGGCCAAGTATGAGTCATGTCAGAGGATCGTAGAGCCAGATAAAGAACCAAGAGAGAGGCAAAGCTGAAGACCAAGAGACGGGCCAAAGTGATTCAAAGTCGCACCAACTGACATAAAATGACGGCTTACATAATTGGTGAAACTGACGGAAGATTACATTGAAGATCAGGGTTCATGACCCTCCGCCAGCTCTTTTGCCTTTATTTTGTATTATTTTCTCTCTCCTCTCTCCTAATTCTCTCTCTATCTCTCTAGACTCTGATATCTAACCCATAGATCATCTCATCCTACCATTAGATCCCTAGATCTACCATCCGATCCTCAGATCGATCATCATAACTCTCTGATCTCCATCATCTAACCTCAGATCTTCTCTCCTTTAGCTTTATTCCATCTCTCATAGTTCTTCTACCGTTAGATCTTCAATTCGACCGTTAGATCATTCATTTGACCGTTGGATCTCTCCAGATCCTACGGTCCGCCAGTTATGGACCAAGTCAAATCGCCACTTCATCTCATCAAATTATCATAGTTCCATCATCTTATGGCCCCATGGCCTTAGTGGTCCACAAAGCCCGTGGCCAAATGGCCCTTAATCAAATTGTAAGGCCCATAGCCTATTCTCCATAACCCACTGGCCCATAGCTATGTCCCAAGAATGGACCCACTTCGTTGCCACCTCATATCTCCATGTGTCAATTAAAACCCATCAAGATCGGCCCACATTCCAACCTCTCTACTTCCTTGGGCTCCAAATAGGCCCACGGGTTGTTCAATACCCACGGGCTATTGACATAAGTGGCCCATGCACACTCATGTGGACACCTCATTTCCTCTAATGCATGGACGGTTTCCTCTTTGAAAACCGTCTAACATCTTCCCCCTTTTAAGGTGGATCTCAACCACATCTCACCATAAAAGGAGATCCAAGATCTCTTAGAAGGTGGTTCCCTCCCCCCTCTCACATTCTAATTCTTCCTATCTCTCCCTCTCTTCTCTCTCCTCTCCCATCTATCTCCTTCTCAACCTACTGTTCACGCAGGGAAACCTCACGAGTTGAACCTAGCGGTGGTGGGAACGTCTCCCTGGTTCATGCAACTACCACGGTGGATGCACAACCCGTTAGTGGTCTCACCATTCCAACCGGTGCTCTCCAACCCACCTCTTTAGATTTGTAGGTGTGGAACTCACCAACACCTGCAATTTTTGGGTGTTGCGTCTGCAAGCACCACCGCCCAAGAGATCCATAATCTACTGCTGGCCGGACCTGCAACTCCGTCCAGCTCTCCATTAACACTTGCAACAGGAGAACTGCATCTGCAACTCCAAGTTTGCAACCTCATCTCCACCTTGCTGGCTCGCCTCTTTGCCTTGCTGCAACGGTAAGATCACTCCTCTTCCTATCCTCCTTCATCTTCTTCTTCTTTATTTTTTTTCTCTCACCGGAGTTGCAACCTGCAACTCCGGCCGGCGCAACCAGCAAGTATCACTGGCTACCCCCTGTGTTGCTCCTCGTTCCTCTCCTAATCCTCTAACAAACTCGCCAGCACGTCTGGGCGAGTTTCACGTACGTTTTCCTTCCCCATTCTCTTTCCTCCTTCTTCACATTCTTACCGGAGTTGCTGCTGCAACTCCGGCCGCCACCATGTGCAGCACCTTCACCGGTTGCACACAACGTACCCTGCAAGCCTGCACCAGTCTCCCTTGCAAGATCTGCCCTCCATTGCAAGCAGACCCTACAAGCTCCCCACGGTGCTAGCTTCATGCAACACACCGTTTCCATTCTCTCCAAAACCTCCGGCGAACTAGGCTGGGAATTGCAGCAACGCATTGCCTTCTTCTCCTCCATAGCTACCTCCTTGCAACCGAAAATCCAAACAGGTGCTACAGTCAAGGGATCCACCAACAGTGTGCACCATCCTCACAAAAAACTCCTCTGTTTTCCACCGTCAAGAGCAACATCACTTTCTCTCAACTTTCACTCACATCCACTCACTGGTTCGGGCTCCATTAAAATTGGTGAATGCTGTTGCTACTCCTCCATTCAACAACAGCATCAACGCCTCCATCCTTGCTGACCACATGGTGCTCTCCACGGTTTGCTTCACCATGAACAACTGCTTCTCTAGCTAGGATCACCTCCTTGCCACCACCTGCTGGTACAACTTCCAGCAACGTGCATCTGCAGGTCTGCAAGATTCAACGTCCAGATCTCCACTTAGGATCTCTCCTACAGTCCGGATCTAAAAGATGCTGGACCCCACATTTTCTCCTTCTGGTAGCAGATCTGCAACCAGCATCCTGCAACTCCTCTCTCTACAATAACGTCAGCAGCCAACACCACATTCATAGGGAGCAACCCATTGCTCCTTCGTACCAACGATCGAAGCATCTCACGGCCAATCCCTTGGCCATGACCTCTTCTATTAGGTAAGTCCAAAGGTAAAAAAATTTCTTTCCTCTTCTCTTTCTCTCTCTTCCCTCTCTAATTCTCACTTTCTCTCTCTATCTCTCATTCTCTCTCTAGATCTCTTGTTTTAGCCATTTTCTCTCTCTAATCTCCATTTCTATATCTACCATTTCTTCCTCTATCTCTAATTTTCTCTCTCTATAATTTTGTCTCTCTTATTATTGCTTTCTAGTTAATAATTTAATTAGCATGTTTTATTCGATTGAAAGTTGTATTTTGACATTTGAATTCAATAAAGTGATTTGATTTCATAATTTGAGCAGTTCTTTCTATCTCGTATTTTATTTTTGTTTTCAGTTTAATTTCATCATCATTTTCTCTCTCTAAAATACGAAGCTTGTTTTAGATCACCGATTCACCATTCTCACCTCTTCCATCATTTCTAGCAGATTTTTATTAATTTGTTCTTTATTTGCCTTAACCCCGAGTGCGGACGATACCCGACACGAGCCACTGTGCAAGTCTGCATTTTTTTGCAGATTAAGTGAACCAAATCAGAGAAATTACAAATATTGTTGAACTTTAGGGTTTTCGTAACCAACGACGCGGAAAAACCTTAATTTCAAATGGCGCCGTTGCCGCTCGGTTGACGGGATTGCAAAAAGACGAACAGGAATTCGGAAAGCTGCTTAATCTTCAAGATCCGATCCAGACTTTTCACTTTATTTTTCACATTTTTCACTTATTATTTTAATGCCTCGGACGGTCGTGTGCAAAGTTGTAATAACTTAGGACTTTATTTTCTCTACTTTTAGAATAACTGCTAGATAATTAACTAATTAAAAATACCAAAAATATTAGGGTCAGATTTCAATTCTGCTATTTCTAGTTAGATCACCATTGGTTACTTGATTCAAATTGGAAGATTTTCAACTCAGGGTAATTCAAAAGTAGATATTTCCGAATCCTAATTCGGGAATAGCTAAAGTTGAATTTCAAACCCTAATTGGAACTAATTCACAATACCTGCCCTAAATCATTGTGTGTTTCTTGAAACCCCAAAGGCGGTATACATTCCAATTACATAACATAAACCATTGTGGACTAACGTGATTGCGGATTGCGTTTACCAAGTGAGTAGGGAGCGAAAGCTCAAAGAGGTGGAGTCGGGCACAAGCCCATTTGGATACCCCTCCCTATCTCACGGAGGAGACCCCGTGCGTAGCCAACGGGCAGGTAAGTTTCTATACCTCGCCTTGAGTGCGATCTTGCTCATTGTGCAAAATACTGTGCCGATTGTCTATTTGCTTTTGCAAAAATTATCGGAACTGCTTGGTTTGGCCGTAATAAAATACATTAAAGAGCAAACCCAGCTCTAACTTGAAACTGGTGGGATTTCATCACTCACCTCGTCATTCCAGCTTTTGTGCAACCACAGCCAAGAATTAAAATCAATCAAGAATAGAGCCCACTTAGATCGGTGTTCGAGGAAAACTCCACACAAAGCGACCCCTTCAAAGATCAAGTCGATTAAGTCCATGAGTGCGGGTCCCTGTTATCTAACACACCCATAGGTCCCTACTACTCAAGTATACCGAGCTCGTAAGTGGCCTCCTTGATTGTCTGTCGGATTAGCTAGTGTCGGATTAGAAACACGAACCAACCCTAGCTCCTCTTCTGGGAAAACTCATCTTCACGCTTGACAAATCCGGTTAGTCTGGGGCGTACTTAAGTCAGCCGATGTGCCGCACGTTTGTCTAGGCTTTGGATATCTTACAGTCAACTTGAGTTAGTACTAGCGGATTTGCTTTGAAGAGTATATCCTGGTGAGAACCTACAGAGTGAAAAGTTAGTCCGGCGGGTATTTGAAGATAAACCAGTGGTCCGCCCACTGTCATAATCTACACTAGCCCTACACTAACAAGATAATTCATAATACTATCCTGATTGTTTAGGTTAAGAATATCTGTTGCTCTGTGTGCATCATCTAGGCTCATTCAGTTTCATACACCTCTTGCCGACTCTAGAGGCTTGCTCTTTCAGCATATGCCCGCTTGGACTAGATCCAATCGTAGATTGATTCGATCTGAGAATCATTCTCTTACAGTGGAGTGTTCCACTATTCATCACCCCTCCCCCTTTCCACCCCCCTCTTCCAGAGAAAATACCTTCATCGTCATGGCAGACGAACGTCCCCTCATCGAGACGTATGCGCCGATCTCGGCCAACCCGCTATCATGCATTGTTCTTCCACCTACTGCGGCGGTACAATTCGAGATCAGGCCGCAAACTATTCAAATGCTGCCAACTTTTAGAGGTCTCCCCAGAGAAGACCCCTATTCCCATATCAGGGAATTTCAACACGTCATCCTGCTCTTTAGAAATCAGAATCTTGATGATGATAATGTTAGACTGAGAGTTTTTCCTTTCTCTCTAAAGGATAGAGCCTCGGACTGGCTTTACTCTCTTCCTGCAGATTCTATCACAAGTTGGAAAGAACTTGTAGGAAAATTTATGTCCAAAATTTACCCTATGACTCGTACTAATCAAATGAAACAACTCATACAGGACTTCCGACAAAAGTCCAATGAGAAATTTTATGAAGCCTGGGAACGATTCCAGGATCATCTGACCAAATGTCCACATCACAGTATCGACAAAGGTAGTCTGGTTCACATTTTCTACAAGGGACTTACTGATGAGTCCCGCACTATGGTTGAGTCAATGTGCCAAGGAAAATTCATGCATAATACTCCTACTGAAGCATACAAATTTCTGGGAGAATTAAGTGAAAATTCCCAGCATTGGACGATTGACAATGACTTCAGTCGAAATACTCCGGTCTTGAAAACTAATATGGGAAATGAAGCAAAGGTTGACCCTGAACTCAAATCCCTCATTCAAGAGTTGACCAAGTCAGTCTCTGCCCTGGCTGTGTCTGTACACAAGCCTGTTCACCATTCTGCCCCAGTCATGAATATAGGTCAAGAGAACCTAATGGAACCCTGTAATATCTGTTTACAACCCTCCCACTCTACTGAAAATTGTCCTTTAAATGACGGATGTGCCCCTCCACTCCAAGAAGAAGTTTGTGCGTTTAATACCTTTAAACCACCTACCCAGAACTCGTATAGCCAAACATACCATCCTGATACGAGAAATCATCCTAACTTCTCCTGGAGGCAGCAGTCTGCTCCACAGCAAAGACCTGCGCAGAGCACATATCCTCCTAGGTTTAATCAACCCAACAGGCAATACCAACAGGGACAATACCAACAGAGTCAGAACCAGACGAGTCAATACCCGTCTAATCAGAATCGATCATTCCAGCAAGGACAATACTCTGGTCAACAGGCACCTAATCAGAATCCCCAGAATCTGCAGTTAAGTCAAACTGCACCTCAATCCTACAATTATTCTGCCCCTATGAGCTCAAATCGTGAACTGGTTGCTCAAGCTGCTCCTAAACCAGGTCTAGAAGACCTCCTATCACAATTTATTGTGCAGCAAACCCAGTCCATGCAGCGCCTAGAGCAGCGTCTCGGGAATTTAGAAGCTGAGAAAGCCAAAGGCATCTTCCCTAGCCAACCTATTGCAAATCCTAAAGGGAATGTCAAGGGCGCAGTTTATGAGGTCGGTTCCCAGTCACAGAATCCAAACTACCAAGGAGAGGTACAAGCTGTTACCACGCTCCGATCTAGAAAGACTGTGGATATGGGAGTAAAAGAACCGTCAGAGCCATCTCCTGCTCCTATTCCTAAACCGAGCACAGAGGAACACATTTCAAAATCCACCTCTGATGCTGTGAAGCCTGCACCAAAATCTACAATCCCAGTGCAGAGATATCAGGCGAAGGACAAATCTATTTGTCGGATTAAGCCTCCCTTCCCGGACAGGCTTGTCCAAGACAAAAGAGATCAGCAATTTTTAGAGATCTTAGACGTTTTCAAAGACGTCCAGATCAATATCCCCTTCCTATCTGCTATCAAACAGATCCCTTCCTATGCCAAATTCCTGAAAGAATTATGCACTGTCAAACGGCGTACGCATGTACCCAAAGATGCCTTTTTGGCAGAAAAAGCTACAACGTTCATCCAACGCAATAGTGTAATTAAGCATAAGGATCCGGGAAGTCCTACTGTGCAGTGTGAAATCGGTGATAACTTTAGTTGCACAGCTTTGTTGGACTTAGGAGCTAGTGTCAATCTCATACCATTTTCGGTATACCAGCAGTTAGGCCTCAAGGATATGAAGCCAACAAAAACCACTCTGAAGCTGGCCGACCAGTCCATAAAAATTCCATGAGGAATTATTGAAGATGTCCTAGTGAAAGTAGCTGACTTTTACTACCCTGTAGACTTCATCATCCTCGACACAGAATCGTGTCAGGATAATCGAATCCCGGTCATTCTAGGCCGACCGTTCCTTGCTACTGTGAATGCACACATCGGGTGTAGGGACGGGAATATGTCAATTGCCTTCGGCAACCTAAAGGCTGAGGTTAACATCTTTCGACTTATGCGACAGGATGCCGATCGCGATGTGACAGATGAAATGTGTGCCGTTGAGAGTCTAATTCAGGACTCCACCGAAGATATCTTGAAACAGTGCCAAGAGCACATTGATACTGACTTCCAATGGGAGTCAGTAATTTTTAGGGATAATACTATCCAAGAGTCAGTTACACTGATTTCTACTCCTCCTCCTATTGTTGAGTACGAGCCTCTGCTAACCATGATCAGAGATCCTACTACTGTCAACTCTATCTCGGTAGAGGAGGAAGAATCAAGCTCCACTGATCAGAAACTCGAGCTTAAGCCTCTACCCTCTGAACTATCTTATGCTTATCTTGGTCCTGAAGAGACTTATCCTATTATCATTGCTTCTGCCCTATCTGCGTCCCAAAAAGAGAGACTAATTATGTGGCTAAAGAAGCACAAATCAGCCATAGGATGGATCATTGATGACATTCGTGGGATAGACCCTTCTGTGTGTCAACATCACATTTATCTTGAAGACGACTCTAAGACGTCTAGAGAGCACCAGAGGAGGTTAAATCCAGTCTTAAAAGAAGTAGTACGGGATGAAATTCTAAAATTGCTAGATGCGGGTATCATTTACCCCATCTCTGATAGCAAATGGATGAGTCCAATCCATGTCGTACCTAAGAAAGCGGGTTTCACTGTTGTAGAAAATGATCAAGGAGAAATGGTAACCCAGCGCTTAAAGAAAGGATGGAGAGTCTGTATTGACTACAGACGGCTCAATACCAACACCCGGAAGGACCATTTCCCTCTCCCATTCATTGATCAGATGTTGGAACGTCTTGCAGGTCATTCCTACTATTGCTTCCTAGATGGTTACTCGGGATATAATCAGATTCCCATTGCACCCGAGGACCATGAGAAGACCACGTTCACCTGTCCCTTTGGCACTTTTGCCTACAGTCGCATGCCGTTTGGCCTCTGCAATGCACCTGCGACTTTTCAAAGGTGTATGATGAGTATATTTTCGGACATGGTCGAACGGTTCTTAGAAGTTTTCATGGATGACTTCTCCGTCTTTGGATCCTCTTTCGATGACTGTCTACAACATCTGAGTCTGGTACTCGCAAGATATCAGGATAAGCGACTTGTCCTAAATTGGGAAAAATGTCACTTTATGGTAAAGAAAGGAATCGTACTAGGACATGTCATTTCTGACAAGGGTATTGAGGTTGACAAAGCCAAGATTGATATTATCTCGACCCTACCAATTCCTAAATCTGTGCGTGATATTCGATCTTTTCTTGGACATGGAGGATTCTACAGGAGATTCATTAAGGATTTCTCCCAGATAGCTCGACCCCTATGTAGTCTTCTGGCTAAGGATAGCCCTTTTGACTTCAATGCTGACTGTGCAAAGGCATTCGAGCGTCTTAAATCTGAGCTTACTTCTGTGCCCATCATCCGCCCTCCGGATTGGACCATACCTTTTGAAGTGATGTGTGACGCATCCGACTATGCTCTTGGAGCAGTTTTGGGCCAAAGAGTCAACAAAATGCCACATGTGATATACTATGCGAGTAAGACTTTAAACTCGGCTCAATTAAACTACTCCACTACTGAAAAAGAGCTTCTGGCGGTTGTTTTTGCTCTGGATAAATTCAGACCATACTTATTGGCCACTAAAGTCATAGTTTATACGGATCATGCGGCTCTGAAATATCTAATGTCCAAAAAGGAGACGAAGCCGAGATTGATAAGATGGATCCTTCTATTACAGGAATTCGATCTAGAGATCAGGGACAAGAAAGGAACTGAGAATGTTGTGGCTGATCACTTGTCAAGGCTGACTTTAGAGTCTAATTTTGAATCTCAGCCCATTCTTGAAACTTTTCCTGACGAACAACTGTTCGCTATCTCCGTCACCCCATGGTATGCTAACATTGTCAATTACCTAGTGACGGAGGAAATACCATCTCATTGGTCAAAACAGGACAAAAATCAATTCCTGGCAAGAGTTAAGTATTACTCTTGGGACGAGCCTTATTTATATAAATACTGTCCTGACCAGATTATTCGTCTCTGTATCCCTGAATCTCAGCAATTAAACATCTTGTCCTCTTGTCATGACCAACCATGTGGTGGTCACTTTAGTTCCAAAAAGACGTCTGAGAAAATCCTACAATGTGGATTCTACTGGCCTTCTCTGTTTCGAGAAACAGATATCTACTGCAAGGCCTGCCCTAATTGTCAAAACCTTGGCAAAATTTCTCAGAGAAATATGATGCCCTTGAACCCTATTCAAGTCGATGAGATATTCGATATGTGGGGTATTGATTTCATAGGGCCCTTTCCTACATCCAATGGTTTCCAATTCATCCTCCTAGCTGTGGACTATGTCTCTAAGTGGATTGAGGCAATTCCTACAAGAACCAATGACCATCAAGTTGTGGTGAGATTTTTGAGGGAGTACATTTTCACAAGATTCGGAGCCCCCAAAGCCATTATAAGTGATGGGGGTAGCCATTTCTGCAATAGAGTTTTTGAAAAGTTAATGAAAAAGTACGGTGTAACTCATAAGGTTGCCCTTGCTTACCATCCGCAGACCAGCGGTCAGGTCGAGGTCTCCAATCGGCAAATCAAGTAGATACTGGAGAAGACAGTCAATACAACTCGTAAAGACTGGTCTACACGCCTCTCAGATGCTCTATGGGCTTACTGAACAGCTTATAAAACTCCCTTGAATATGTCTCCATACCGGTTGGTTTATGGTAAACCTTGTCATCTCCCTGTTGAGATTGAGCATCGCGCCCTATGGGCGATCAAAAAACTCAATTTCAACTTAGACGCAGCAGGAGAAGAAAGGAATTTACAACTCAATGAATTGGATGAACTAAGACATGATTCTTATGCCTTGTCAAAAAGTATAAAGGTAAAATGAAATGGATACATGACAAGAGCATTCTTAGGAAGGATTTCCACCAGGGACAGAAGGTCTTACTTTACAATTCTAGACTTCACATCTTCCCTGGAAAATTGAAGTCCCGATGGTCAGGCCCATTTGTTGTTACTGAAGTCAAGCCCTATGGGGCTATAACAGTTGAGGATCCGAAGGATAATTCAACCTTCCAGGTCAATGGACGGCGTCTCAAACCTTTTCAAGAATTAGACGTGTCATCTATTCAAACCTCGAGATAGATTTTATTGATCCAATATATGAAGACTGATGTTTCTGTCAGTCTCTCTGAGCTCCAACTTAGTTGGGGGTGAATTGCACCCCCGTTGTGTCTGGCTGAAGACATAAAACTTAGCGCTTTCGGAAAGGCAATTCCGGTATTCCTAGAAGTCATTGAGTCACATGCATAATTCTTATATTTCATATATTATTATGGCTATATAGGTACAATTCCTCTCACTACCATCAGGTATCACCAAATATCAGCCATAATGGTATAACTCTTCCTCTAACATGCATCACATTCAGAGTTTTCATATATTTTTATCCCGGTCTGAGCACCGAGGACGGTGCTGTATTTCAGTTGGGGGTGGGGATTTATCAAAACTCATGTCTTTATAAAAAAAAAAAAAAAAAAAAATTATGAGAAAAATGAGAAAAAGATGTATTTTTGGGGTGATAACCTGTGTCTTACAAAGTTTTCTGAGTACTTTCGAAATGCTTTTCAAATCCTTTACAATGATGAGTACAAAATTTTCGGAAAGTCTATTTATTGAAAAGGATGTCTGTTTTGAAAAATCACTTATTAGCTCTTCATTCAGTTTGAAAGCAAACATTACTACAGTGGATTGAAAGATCTTTGAAAACTCAGATTCAGCAAAAATGTTTACATATCAACGTCAGAATTATCCGAAGTTTAGATTATCCAGAGATCCAAGAAGAACAATTGTGGAGACCAAACCCAGTGAGCTTTTGATCTTTTCATTATTTCTGAGGGTAATAAAATTATTCTGAGTCACAAGATGACTGAAAGTAGGTTTTTTTCCGCGTCGTTGGTTACGGAAACCCTAACTTCAACATATTTGTAATTTTTATCCGATTATCCTGCAAAATTGATAGATTTGTATAGGGATTCGTGTCGGATGTCGATCCGCACTCGGGATTAGTCGGATTAGCGCGAATAAGAACAAAAACTGACGGACCATCACAAGAAATAATAGATAAAAACAAACTTCATCATTCATTAATCAAAATGTCCTTACAATATTTGAATTAGCAACAGTCAAAGCCAGACTAAAAAAAAACATTCTAGAGAGAGAAAAATATAAGGAGAATAGGTAGAGAGAGAAAATGAGAGAGGAGGCATTTTAGAGAGAGAAAATGGAAGGTATAGAGAGAGAACGAGAATATGCTAAAGACTAGAGAGAGAAAATAATGTAGAGAGAGAGAGGGGAACTAGGAAATAGAGAGAGAAAATGAAAAGAAGAGAACTAGATGAAAAATCTAGTGAGAGAAGAAGTTACCTTGACCTACCAAGTGGATGACGGTGAAGATGTACGCTTGATGCTTGCCTAAAGAATGCCAACCGTGAGCGAGTGATATGTTGCCCCGTGCTTTGGGCCATGGAAAGGCAATGATGGATCGGGGTTGGTTTGCACGTGAAGATTGAATAGAAGAACCAAAAATGGTTGATCCGTGAAGAGCACGGACTCATTGAGTTGCACATCTGTGGAGGAACACTAAGAGAGTGTTGCTGCCCACAGTGATGATGGAGGAGAAGGGCATTTGCAAGTTGGCTTGGAGAAGGTAGGGTCTACAACGAAGCAGCCACTGCCTCTTGGAAGAGCCGTGAAGATGGTAGATTCAGCCAGTGGAGTTGTTGCAAGCTGCAACTGTGATGCAACAAAGAGGGTGGCGCGAATCGTGGTTGGATGAGATGCTACAAATGGGCAACGTGGTGGATCTGTAGGTGCTCATGTAGCCTACTCAAAAACGAACCCAGAAACCAAAACAAAAAGAAAACAAAGAAGAGAGAAAAGGTGAGGGAAAGAGGATTGCGTAGAAGAGAGATTACCGTTGGAGATGGTGGCGATGAGAACCAGCAAGGATGCTGGTTGCTGCAAGGAGGAAGAAGACGGTGGTTGCAGTGGCAAAGGTGCGGCGGGGTTGCTGTTCGCAGGCGGAGGTGCACCAAGGCGTTGATGCAGTGGGCGGCGGTGGTTTTTCGGTGGTAGCGTGTTGCTATTTGGAATACCAGGACAGTGTGGGCAGCAGCAAGATAGAGAAGAAGAAGAAGAAGAAGAAGAAGAAGAAGAAGAAGAAGAAGAAGAAGGCGGCCGGAGAAGATGGTGGAGGCGGAGAGGTGCGCTGGCGACCAGAGTTGCAGCCTACAACTCCGGTGAGGACGTGAAAACGAAAATAAAAATAAAAAAAATGAGAAGAAGAAAAAGAAGAAGAAGAAGAAGAAGAAGAAGAAGAAGAAGAAGAAGAAGAAGAAGGAGGAGGAGAAAGAGGACCAGATGGCCGGAGTTGCTGCCTGCAACTCCGGCGAAGATGGAGGAGGAAGAAGAAGAAAAAGAAGAAGAAGAAAAAAAAAGAAACGGCCACCGGTGGAGGGAGAACGTGGGGGGATTGAAAGGGGGGAAGAGAGGATGAGAGGGGAGAGGGATTAGGGTTCGAACGAACCCCTATCCTTCTCCTTTTAAAGCTCCCTATTTCCTTTAATGGAAATAGGGTATTTTTTGAAAATAAAAAATATGAAAAATATATATATATATATATATATATATATATATATATTTTTTTTTTTTAAGTAAAAATCTACTTTTCTATGAGGAATCTCCCCAATTAGTGGACCCCCCATTTAATTAAAATTATTTTGAAATTCGCGGGGTCCACTAACTGGTCGGACAGCGGGTCGATGAAGATGGGCCCGGCTATTGGCCCACATGGATTGATGATGTCCATCGTCTCACAAGATGATGTGACAGACAGTCTGATGGCGATCGGATGGATGGTGACTTGATTGGGACTCAGATTGGTAGATCGACAGATCTAAAGAGATCCAACGGTCCGATTGAAGATCCAACGGTCCGATGGAAGATCCAACAGTCAGAAAGCTAAGGGAGATGAGATAGAGCCGATGGGCAGGAGTTCTGGGGTTAGGTCAGTAGATTCGAGGACCGAGAGATGAAGAGAGAGAGAGAATAAGGAGAGATGAGAGAGAAAGTATCAGAAAATAGAGAGAAAAGCATTGGCGGAGGGTCTGGAACCCTGGTCTTCACTGTGACCATCCTCACGCTTCTCCAGTAGAGTCGACCATCATTCTTTGCTGACTCATGTGGCTTTAAACGCTTTGGTCCGTCTCTTGGTCATTGGCTCTCCTACTCTCTTCATTCTTTGGGCCGGCTTTTTGGTCCTCTTATTCAGCCCATATCTTCTAGTCATAGCATGTGGGCTTTTTAAGCTTTGATAATGGGCTTTCATGATTGATTTGGGCCCACAAGTCTTGAGAATCGTCCCATCAGGATTTCCTGCGACAGAAGAAGCGCGTAATGAGACTTTATCAGAACGGCTTAATATCTAGACTTCCGAAAATGTGTTTAATGCATGCAAATATACCATTTCGTCCAGAAAAGTGTGTTCTACGCAACAGAAGAGACTCTTACGTAGAAAAGTAGGTAAATAGAGTATTTTACGTAGGAGAATGCAATAACGCTAAAAGGATAATTGCTTAAAATAAGTACTTTTGAGCGAATATCAATGACTCACAATTCTTCTACTTCCCAAATATTTCCATTGAGTGATCTCATTAACCCTTGCTTTGGTCATGGAACTCAGAACGACATCAAATTCAGATTATTACAGAAAGAATCTTCTCTATATCCATTCGAGGCATCAAAGATGAAAGTACAAACTCTAGAAAATGATATAGGCCATCTTTCTAACCAATCAGACTTTTTAGTTTCCCTAACATCTATACCGTTAGAAACTATTTTTGAGCCTTTTGATGAAAACCTTTTCTTGTTAAACCCATCAACCAAAAACCCAATCCCAAAAAGAGTTCAATACGATAACCTACTTCTGAGAGGGATCAAAGAGTATTTGGTATGATTACACCAAGAAAAGAAAAGAAAACAAATGGTTTGTGCTGAAAAGAAACATGATAAAAAAGAAAGAATGAAAGGAAAAAGAATTTGAAAAAGGTTGAAGAATATCCAAAAAGACAAAAAAATTGGAAAAAGGAAAGAAGAAAAATCAAGAAAATATTACCCCTGGGAAAAATTGCAAAGAATAGTGAGATACCCTCTCAGAATTTTTGAATACCAGAATATCCTTCTTTTCTGAACCTATCCTAAGCCTTAATATAACCTATATAAGTCCTATTTGATTCTAGATTTGTACCATCATCAAGTGTGGAGAATGGAGAAAAGAGAAATTATAGAGTTTGATCCGACGTTCTTAAGTGATATGATATTCCAATCATGAGATCTTAAATCTTCTTATATCCTCCATTCAAGAACTATATATGTGAGACGTTTGCCAGTTTTTATATTCATCTCCTCACATATAGTTTGAGAGAAAAGTATAAAACCACTTCTGAGTGATTCACTTCTGAGTGGTATACAAGTGAGGATTGAGGTCGAGGCATAGAGTCTCTAAGGAGATCCAAATATCTCTACTACCAGATAAGGATGATGTTGAACACACACACACACTGAGTCTGAGTAATCTTTTGTTTGACGGTCCATTTGTAGAAGTGTTGTATTTTGCTGATTAGTTCTAATTTGTGAATGATTTCTTGCATCCTTGAAATAATCGGACAAAACGGAATTTTTTTGAGTAATGCAAATAAGTTTTCTAGCATGTTCTGCCAAGCCCTTTTAGCTCACTTATTTCGCAATAATTGCCAAGGATTGTCAATATGCTAGTTGGGGGTTGAAAGTAGGTTTTTCCGCGTCGTTGGTTACGGAAACCCTAGAATCAACAAGATTTGTAATTTGATCCGAGCCTCAAAATTCCTGCAAAATTACAGGCTTTGTATAGGGATTCGTGTCGGATGTCGATCCGCACTCGGGTTTAGTTAACGCAATCAAGCACATAAAATGACTAATTTTTTTGCTGGAAATTGGTGAAGAGATGAGAATGGTGATTAAAAGTGATTTTAAAACATGATTGATTTTATTTTATTTCTTTAAAAACTATTAATATTCTAAAATTTATGAAATAATCTAATGCAAGAAATAGAATGAAGAGCACTAAAGAAAATCCATTACTGTGAATCAAATAAACTTTATAGAATCCAAGCAACCCTTACAATGTTTTAAACAAAATATCAAACTAACACTGATAATAAAAAAAGAAAAATTGAGATTAAAAAAAAAATAAAATAAAATAAAATTGATGAGATGGGAATTGGAAAAAAAAACTAAAATCCTAGAATGGAGATTCAAGAACTTACCATGAGGGTCATTGATATTCGCTCAAAAGTGCTTATTTTAAGCACTTATCCTGTTAGCGTTATCGCACTCTACTACGTAAAACTGCTCTAATTATCCACTTTTCTACGTAAGAGTCTATCTCATTGCGTAAAACACACTTTTCTGGACGAAATGGTATATTTGCATGCATTAAACACATTTTCGGAAGTCTAAATATTAAGCCGTTCTGATAAAGTCTCATTACGCGCTTCTTCTGTCGCAGGAAACCCCGATGGGACGATTTTCGAGACTTGTGGGCCCAAATCGATCATGAAAGCCCATTATCAAAGCTTAACAAGCCCACATGCTATAACTAGAAGATATGGGCCAAATATGGGCTGAATAAGAGGACCAAAAAGCCGGCCCAAAGAACGAAGAGAGTAGGAGAGCCAATGACCAAGAGACGGACCAAAGCGTTTAAAGCCACATGAGTCAGCAAAGAATGATGGTCGACTCTACTGGAGAAGCGTGAGGATGGTCACAGTGAAGACCAGGGTTCCAGACCCTCCGCCAGTGCTTTTTTCCATTTTTTTGATACTTTTTCTCTCATCTCTCCTTATTCTCTCTCTCTCTTCATCTCTCGATCCTCGAATCTACTGACCTAACCCCAGAACTCCTGCCTATCAGCTCTATCTCATCTCCCTTAGCTTTCTGACCGTTGGATCTTCCATCGAACCGTTGGATCTTCAATCGGACCGTTGGATCTCTCTAGATCCGTCGATCTACCAATCTGGGTCCCAATCAAGTCACCATCCATCCGATCGCCTTCAGAATGCCTGTCACATCATCTTGTGAGACGATGGACATCATCAGTCCATGTGGGCCAGTAGCCGGGCCCATCAGCATCGACCCGCTGTCCGACCAGTTAGTGGACCCCGCAAATTTCAAAAATAATTTTAATTAAATGGGGGGTCCACTAATTGGGGAGATTCCCCATAGAAAAGTAGGTTTTTACTTAAAAAAAAAAAAAAAAAAAAAAAAAAAAAAAAAAAAAAAAAATTATTTTTTATTTTCAAAAAATACCCTATTTCCATTAATGGAAATAGGGAGCTTTATAAGATGAGGGAGAAGGGTTCGTTCGAACCCTAATCCCCCTCCAATCTCTTCCTTTCTCTCCCCCTATCAATCCCGCATTCACCCTTGGCCCCATTCTCCTTCTTTTTCTTCTTTTCTCTTTTTCCTTTTCTTCATCTTCTTCACGTCTTCGCCGGAGTTGCCTGCAACTCCGGCCGTCTGGTAAGGCTTCCTCTCCTTCTTCTTCTTCTTCTTCTTCTTCTTCTTCTTCTTCTTCTTCTTCTTCTTCTTCTTCTTCTTCTTTTTCCTTCTCTCCTCTGTCTTCTTCTTCTTGCTTTTCTTATTTTTCTTTATCACGTCCTCACCGGAGTTGCAGGCTGCAACTCCGGTCGCCATCGCACCTGCGCCTCTTGCAGCACCACGTCTTCACCATAGCACCTCCCTACTGCCTTTCCGTCTCTGCTAGCTCCACCTCTTCGGCTCTGCGCCTCCTTGCTCCGCCTGCTGCCTTTTTGCAACTCCACCACCCACCGTTAGCTTCACCTGCAACTTCCGGCGATCGCCACCACCTGCAACTCCACCTGGTTGCTGTCCTCCCTTGACAGGCACACCACCTCCAGCCGTGTGTCCACGTTGCTGACCTCCTTAAGCCGGCTCATCCTCCACTAAAGCTTTGAACGTTGCTGCAACTCAACCATCTGGGTTCAAGATCCGGTGGTGCGCCTCCATCAACACCATTACCGCCTCCTTCACAAACCGAACTCCTCTCTCCACGAGTGCAACCTTGGCGCCTCCATTGGTGGATCATTCACCTGCACTTCACGGTCTTCACTGATATCTAAAGCCTCCCTGCACGCATCTTCATCACACGGATCAAAATCTACATGACCAAACGGTGGTGTTCAAAATCAGTGCCGATTTCTGCAAAGCAAGGGCACCACGTGCTCCCTTCAAGACCCAGCACCAGCAGGTGCACCATTTTTGATGCCCCTGGACTGGTGCGCCTCACCTACTAGCAGCAGCCCTCACCTTCTCAACCGAACTGCCAATGGCTACCATTTAGCAACCAGACTGCTAGTTTTCTCCACTACTCTCCTGGCCGTGGGTGAACTAAACCAGCATGCCTGCAGCTCCATCAACCATTCGGTTGCTGCCTTGACCATCAATGGTAAGTCTTCTCCCTTAAGATCTATCTTAATCTCTTTTATCTCTCTAGCTTTTAGGATATTTTCTCACTTTCCTTCTCTCTCTCTAGGCTTATTTTGTTTAAAACTCATTTTCTCTCTCTATCTTTCTCACTAATTCTTCCTCTTTCTCTCTCTACCTACCTTCATCTATCTAGATTTATTTTCTTCCTCTAAAAACCACTGTCTCTCTCTAGTTTGTTTTTTTTTATGCTTTATAATTTAGTTATTTTTACTTGAGTGTAAGAGACATGTTCGATTGAATGAAGTTGATTTGAATAAAATTATGTCCATTCTCTGCAAATTTTCTGTCATTTTATGTTCATTATTGCACTAACCCGACTAATTCCGAGTGCGGATCGACATCCGACACGAGCCACTATGCAAAACTGCTCATTTTACAGGTTAAATGTCTCGGATAAATTAAAAATGTGTTGAAGTTAGGGTTTCCGTAACCAACGACGCGGGAAAATCCTACTTTCAGTCATGTACCCTTCAAAGAGAAGTGGGATCCAACGGTCAAGCTTGGTGCATGGCGATGTGGAGAGGATGGATCAACGGTGATGATGAGGCAGCAAGTTGTGGATGGATCTAGAACCAATGGAGGTGGTGGCTCGTTGTTGGTTCGAGATGGAGATGGAGTGGCGTTGATGGAGATGGGTTGCTGAACAGCCAACCCAAATAGGGAGACGATCTGTGCAGCAGGTGGTCACGGCTGCAAATGGTGGAGATCACCGGTGAGGACGATCCAGTCCGGCTGCTGCAAGTGGGGCGGTAAGGATAGGAAGAGTTGCTGGCCGAACCAGCAACTATGGACCGAAGTGGACTGGGCGGTGGTTGCTAGAGCAGCAGCAAGGTCGTGCTGCGTGGAGGAGAGGTGGAAAAGTGGAAGAGAGAGGGGCATGGATTGAATGCCGGAGAAGATGATCCAGTCCGGTGGAGTTGCTTTGACAGGGGTGGCAGCGGTTTGGTGAGGACGTGATGAATGAAGGAAGTCTGGCAGGCACCGTTTCAGACCTGCAACTTCAGGTCGTGGAGGTCGTGGAAGTCGTGGAAGGGGTGCTGGGCGGTGTGAAGATGAAACAATGGTGGTTGCTGCTGCAACAGTTCGCCGGAATCGCAAGTTCGTTCCGGTGATCAACACTCCAATCTTTTTAACGGTTTTAACCGTTCTATGAGGGCGATTAGGGTGGTTGCTGGGCTGCAGCGGTGATGGGTAGAGCTAGCAGCAGCAAATGGGTGTGAAGCAGCAGTAGGGGGTGCTGCAAATAGGAGCACAAACGACCGGAGTTGCAGGCGCAACTCCGGTGAGGAACGTGAAGAGGAAGACAAAGAGGATGGAGGAGAAGACGGTGAAAGAAGGCGAGAGAGAAGAGGAAACGTCCGGGATGGTTTTGGGAAGATAGAGCAAGAGATAGGAGGGGGATTAGGGTTCGAACGAACCCTTCTCCTTCCTCTTATAAAGCTCCCTATTTCCTTTAATGGAAATAGGGTATTTTTTAAATAAAAAAAATATTTTTATTACGTCCCACATGGACTGATGATGTCCATCGTCTCACAAGATGATGTGACAGGCATTCTGAAGGCGATCGGATGGATGGTGACTTGATTGGGACCCAGATTGGTAGATCGACGGATCTAGAGAGATCCAACGGTCCGATTGAAGATCCAACGGTCAGAAAGCTAAGGGAGATGAGATAGAGCCGATGGGCAGGAGTTCTGGGGTTAGGTCAGTAGATTCGAGGACCGAGAGATGAAGAGAGAGAGAGAATAAGAAGGGATGAGAGAAAAAGTATCAAAAAAAATGGAAAAAAGCACTGGCGGAGGGTCTGGAACCCTGGTCTTCACTGTGACCATCCTCACGCTTCTCCAGTAGAGTCGACTATCATTCTTTGCTGACTCATGTGGCTTTAAACGCTTTGGTCCGTCTCTTGGTCATTGGCTCTCCTGCTCTCTTCGTTCTTTGGGCCGGCTTTTTGGTCCTCATAGTTGGCCCATATCTTTTAGTCATAGCATGTGGGCTCTTTAAGCTTTGATAATGGGCTTTCCTGATCGATGTGGGCTCGCAAGTCTCGAGAAATGTCCCATCGGGGTTTCCTGCGACAGAAGAAGCGCGTAATGAGACTCTATCAGAATGACTACATGTCTAGACTTCCGAAAATGTGTTTAATGCATGCAAATATACCATTTCGTCCAGAAAAGTGTGTTCTACGCAACAAAAGAGACTCTTACGTAGAAAAGTAGATAAATAGAGTATTTTAACGTGGGAGAATGCAATAACGCTAACAGGATAATTGCTTAAAATAAGCACTTTTGAGCGAATATCAGGGGTTGTGATATTCGCTCAAAAGTGCTTATTTTAAGCCATTATCGTTATAGCGATGTCGCATTCTCCTACGTAAAACTTATCTTTTCGTCGACTTTTTCACGTAAGAGTTTCTTCCAATGCGTAGAGCGCCTTCCTTAGACGAAAATCGACTATTTGCATGAAATATACGCATTTTGGATAGTCTAGATATGAAGCTGTTTTGATTAAGTCTCATTACGTGCTTTTCTCTCGCAGGAAACCCGATCGGGCGATTTTAGAGACTTGCGGGCCCACGATCAACCATAGAAGCCTAATATTAAAGCTTAAGGAGTCAACAAGCTATGACAAGAAGATACCGGCCAAGTATGAGTCATGTCAGAGGATCGTAGAGCCAGATAAAGAACCAAGAGAGAGGCAAAGCTGAAGACCAAGAGACGGGCCAAAGTGATTCAAAGTCGCACCAACTGACATAAAATGACGGCTTACATAATTGGTGAAACCGATGGAAGATTACATTGAAGCTCAGGGTTCATGACCCTCCGCCAGCTCTTTTGCCTTTATTTTGTATTATTTTCTCTCTCCTCTCTCCTAATTCTCTCTCCATCTCTCTAGACTCTGATATCTAACCCATAGATCATCTCATCCTACCATTAGATCCCCAGATCTACCATCCGATCCTCAGATCGATCATCATAACTCTCTGATCTCCATCATCTAACCTCAGATCTTCTCTCCTTTAGCTTTATTCCATCTCTCATAGTTCTTCTACCGTTAGATCTTCAATTCGATCGTTAGATCATTCATCTGACCGTTCTCCAGATCCTACAGTCCGCCAGTTATGGACCAAGTCAAATCGCCACTTCATCTCATCAAATTATCATAGTTCCATCATCTTATGGCCCCATGGCCTTAGTGGTCCACAAAGCCCGTGGCCAAATGGCCCTTAATCAAATTGTAAGGCCCATAGCCTATTCTCCATAACCCACTGGCCCATAGCTATGTCCCAAGAATGGACCCACTTCGTTGCCACCTCATATCTCCATGTGTCAATTAAAACCCATCAAGATCGGCCCACATTCCAACCTCTCTACTTCCTTGGGCTCCAAATAGGCCCACGGGTTGTTCAATACCCACGGGCTATTGACATAAGTGGCCCATGCACACTCATGTGGACACCTCATTTCCTCTAATGCATGGACGGTTTCCTCTTTGAAAACCGTCTAACATCTTCCCCCTTTTAAGGTGGATCTCAACCACATCTCACCATAAAAGGAGATCCAAGATCTCTTAGAAGGTGGTTCCCTCCCCCCTCTCACATTCTAATTCTTCCTATCTCTCCCTCTCTTCTCTCTCCTCTCCCATCTATCTCCTTCTCAACCTACTGTTCACGCAGGGAAACCTCACGAGTTGAACCTAGCGGTGGTGGGAACGTCTCCCTGGTTCATGCAACTACCACGGTGGATGCACAACCCGTTAGTGGTCTCACCATTCCAACCGGTGCTCTCCAACCCACCTCTTTAGATTTGTAGGTGTGGAACTCACCAACACCTGCAATTTTTGGGTGTTGCGTCTGCAAGCACCACCGCCCAAGAGATCCATAATCTACTGCTGGCCGGACCTGCAACTCCGTCCAGCTCTCCATTAACACTTGCAACAGGAGAACTGCATCTGCAACTCCAAGTTTGCAACCTCATCTCCACCTTGCTGGCTCGCCTCTTTGCCTTGCTGCAACGGTAAGATCACTCCTCTTCCTATCCTCCTTCATCTTCTTCTTCTTTATTTTTTTTCTCTCACCGGAGTTGCAACCTGCAACTCTGGCCGGCGCAACCAGCAAGTATCACCGGCTACCCCCTGTGTTGCTCCTCATTCCTCTCCTAATCCTCTAACAAACTCGCCAGCACGTCTGGGCGAGTTTCACGTACGTTTTCCTTCCCCCTTCTCTTTCCTCCTTCACATTCTTACCGGAGTTGCTGCTGCAACTCCGGCCGCCACCACGTGCAGCACCTTCACCGGTTGCACACAACGTACCCTGCAAGCCTGCACCAGTCTCCCTTGCAAGATCTGCCCTCCATTGCAAGTAGACCATACAAGCTCCCCACGGTGCTAGCTTCATGCAACACACCGTTTCCATTCTCTCCAAAACCTCCGGCGAACTAGGCTGGGAATTGCAGCAACGCATTGCCTTCTTCTCCTCCATAGCTACCTCCTTGCAACCGAAAATCCAAACAGGTGCTACAGTCAAGGGATCCACCAACAGTGTGCACCATCCTCACAAAAAACTCCTCTGTTTTCCACTGTCAAGAGCAACATCACTTTCACTCACATCCACTCACTGGTTCGGGCTCCATTAAAATTGGTGAATGCTGTTGCTACTCCTCCATTCAACAACAGCATCAACGCCTCCATCCTTGCTGACCACATGGTGCTCTCCACGGTTTGCTTCACCATGAACAACTGCTTCTCTAGCTAGGATCACCTCCTTGCCACCACCTGCTGGTACAACTTCCAGCAACGTGCATCTGCAGGTCTGCAAGATTCAACGTCCAGATCTCCACTTAGGATCTCTCCTACAGTCCGGATCTAAAAGACGCTGGACCCCACATTTTCTCCTTCTGGTAGCAGATCTGCAACCAGCATCCTGCAACTCCTCTCTCTACAATAACGTCAGCAGCCAACACCACATTCATAGGGAGCAACCCATTGCTCCTTCGTACCAACGATCGAAGCATCTCACGGCCAATCCCTTGGCCATGACCTCTTCTATTAGGTAAGTCCAAAGGTAAAAAAATTTCTTTCCTCTTCTCTTTCTCTCTCTTCCCTCTCTAATTCTCACTTTCTCTCTCTATCTCTCATTCTCTCTCTAGATCTCTTGTTTTAGCCATTTTCTCTCTCTAATCTCCATTTCTATATCTACCATTTCTTCCTCTATCTCTAATTTTCTCTCTCTATAATTTTGTCTCTCTTATTATTGCTTTCTAGTTAATAATTTAATTAGCATGTTTTATTCGATTGAAAGTTGTATTTTGACATTTGAATTCAATAAAGTGATTTGATTTCATAATTTGAGCAGTTCTTTCTATCTCGTATTTTATTTTTGTTTTCAGTTTAATTTCATCATCATTTTCTCTTTCTAAAACACGAAGCTTGTTTTAGATCACCGATTCACCATTCTCACCTCTTCCATCATTTCTAGCAGATTTCTATTAATTTGTTCTTTATTTGCCTTAACCCCGAGTGCGGATGATACCCGACACGAGCCACTGTGCAAGTCTGCATTTTTTTACAGATTAAGTGAACCAAATCGGAGAAATTACAAATATTGTTGAACTTTAGGGTTTCCGTAACCAACGACGCGGAAAAACCTTAATTTCACCTTCCGAGGCATTAAAAATAGTAATTTAAAAACTGCTAAAAATCACTAAAAACCAAAAATAGAAAGTTTCCCAAAAAGGTCAGGCTGTCCAAATTGAGCAGCTTTTCGCTTCAGCAACTTTCCAATTCCGTCTTTACGTCCTTTTTCGCACTCCGAACACCCGAGCGGCAGCGGCGCCATTTGAAAGTAGGTATTTTCCGCGTCGTTGGTTACGGAAACCCTAACTTCAACACATTTGTATCTTTTCCGATTTAATTCCTGCAAAAATAGTAATTCTTGCACAGTGGGAAGTTTCGGATGTCGATCCGCACTCGGGTTTTGTTAACGCAATCAAGAGCATAAAATGACAGATTTTTGGCTGGAAATTGGTGAAGAGATGAGAATGGTGATTAAAAGTGATTTTAAAACATGATTGATTTTATTTCATTTCTTTAAAAACTATTGATATTCTAAAATTTATGAAATAATCTAATGCAAAGAAATAGAATGAAGAGCACTAAAGAACATCCATTACTGTGAATCAAATAAACTTTATAGAATCCAAGCAACCCTTACAATGCTTTAAACAAAATATCAAACTAACACTGATAATAAAATAAAGAAAAATTGAGATTAAAAAAAAATAAAATTGATGAGATGGGAATTGGAAAAAAAACTAAAATCCTAGAATGGAGATTCAAGAACTTACCATGAGGGTCATGTACCCTTCAAAGAGAAGTGGGATCCAACGGTCAAGCTTGGTGCATGGCGATGTGGAGAGGATGGATCAACGGTGGTGCAGGCAGTAATGGCAGGTAGGGGGGAAGCAACGTGATGGAGCGGCGGAGATGGTGGAGTCCAGGTAGGGGCGATCCCTTACAATTTCTCTCTTCCTCTTCTCCTCTTCTTTTTCTTTTCTTTTTTTTTTCTTTTTTTTTAAGAGGGATAAAAAAAAGAGGGCAGAACGGCTAGGAGAAGAAAATGGTGGTTGATGGTGGCTGGGCAAATCAGCAAGGTGGGAGGACGTGGTGGAGATGTTGAGGACGGCTTCTAATGGTAGAGGCAGCACTCTTCGATGGAAAAACGTGGAGTCAATGAAGAGGAGGGGAACGGTTTGGGCAAAATGTGGGAGACGGCTGGAGAGAGAGACATGGCCGGAAGGGGTGAAGGACGGTGGTGGTTGCAGCTGCAACAGTTCGCCGGAGTTGCAACCTGCAACTCCGGCTTGGGTTGATGAATAGGATGAATGGTGGCTGGTGGAGCGTAGATGGATGAGGGAGGCGCTGGCGAGGTGAGCAAGGGGTTGGGCAGCGGCTGGAGGAGGAGAAGAACGTGAAGAAGACGAGGTGCCCGGAGTTCTGCAACTTCGGCCGGTAAAAGAAGAAGAAGAAGAAGAAGAAGAAGAAGAAGAAGAAGAAGAGGAAGAGAAAGAGGAGAAAGAACGTAGGGGGTTTTTTGGGGGAAGATTGAAAGAGATTGGAGGGGGATTAGGGTTCAAACGAACCCTTCTCCCTCCTCTTATAAAGCTCCATATTTCTTTTAATGGAAATAGGGTATTTTTGAAATAATAAAAAAATTAATTATTTATTTATTTTTTTTTTTTTTTTTTTTTAAGTAAAAGTCTACTTTTCCTTGGGGAATGTCCCCATTTAGTGGACCCCCCATTTTTTAAAATTTAATTAAAATTCTTTGGAAATTCACGGGGTCCACTAACTGGTCGGACAGCGGGTCAATGATGATGGGCCCGGCTACTGGCCCACATGGATTGATGATGTCCATCGTCTCACAAGATGATGTGACAGACAGTCTGATGGCGATCGGATGGATGGTGACTTGATTGGGACCCAGATTGGTAGATCAACGGATCTAGAGAGATCCAACGGTCCGTTTGAAGATCTAATGGTTCGATGGAAGATCCAACGGTCAGAAAGCTAAGGGAGATGAGATAGAGCCGAAGGGTAGGAGTTCTGGGGTTAGGTCAGTAGATTCGAGGATCTAAAGATGAATAGAGAGAGAGAAAGTATCAAAAAAATGGATAAAAGTATTGGCAGAGGGTCTGGAACCCTGGTCTTCACTGTGACCATCCTCACGCTTCTCCAGTAGAGTAGACTATCATTCCTTGCTGACTCATGTGGCTTTAAACGCTTTGGTCCGTCTCTTGGTCATTGGCTCTCCTGTTCTTTTCGTTCTTTGGGCCGGCTTTTTGGTCCTCCTATTCAGCCCATAGTTGGCCCATATCTTTTAGTCATAGCATGTGGGCTCTTTAAGCTTTGATAATGGGCTTTCCTGATTGATGTGGGCTCGCAAGTCTCGAGAATTGTCCCATCGGGGTTTCCTGCGATAGAAGAAGCGCGTAATGAGACTTAATCAGAACGGCTTAATATCTAGACTTCTAAAAATGTGTTTAATGCATGCAAATATACCATTTCGTCCAGAAAAGTGTGTTCTATGCAATGAGATAGACTCTTATGTAGAAAAGTGGATAATTAGAGCAGTTTTACGTAGGAGAATGCGATAACGCTAAAAGGATAATTGCTTCAAATAAGCACTTTTGAGCGAATATCACAACCCCCAACCAGCATATTGCCAATCCTTGGCAATTAGTGCGAAATAAATGAGCTTAAAAGGGCTCTGCACATGCTGCACACTTTTTTCATATTAGCTCAGGGAAAACACCGTTCGTCAAATCATTGGATGCAAAAATAGTTACATGCTAGCGAAGAGTTGGAAAGTTTTGGCAAGACTACAGACTGATAATCATGACCCAGAATAGTCAGGCTCTGCGTGTGTGTGTGCTCAACATTCTCATTATCCGACAGTAAAGATTTCCAGATCACCTCTAAGTTTTTATGCCTCGACCTCAAATCTCACATGTTTAGCACTCAGAATAGAATCACACAAGAAGGGTTTTCTTCTTTTCTCTCAATTTATATGTGAGGAGATGTGTTGATATATGAAAGCAAAGATCTCACATATGTATTATTTAAAGGAAGGACATCTTTATCAGAAGAAGATCTCATGATTGGAATACCACTTCACTCGGGAACGTTAGATCAAACTCTATAGCTTCTCCTTCTCCAATCTCCACGTTTTATGATCGTGCTATCCTAGAATCAAGTAGGACTTTCCTGGGTTGTAATGAGGCTTAGGTCAGGTGTAGAAAAATAAAGGTATACAGGATTTCAAAGATCTTGAGAGGATATTGCCATTTTCTTGCATTTTTCCTGCGGCGTAACACCATTATCTGGTTCTTTTTCCTTTTTTTTTGTATTTTTCTCTTTTTCTTGATATTTCTGAGACTGCTCAATTTCTTTTTAGCACTTTTTCATACTTTCTTTCCATATTTTATTTTCAGCTTGAACCACTTTCTTTTTTTTTTTATTCTTCTTCTTTACTTTTCTTTTCACGGTACACCCATATCAGTTATTCTTTTGTCCATCTCAAAATAAGGGTAGCCAGTCATGCTTCGTAGCTGGATTGGATTTTAGGTTGATGGGTTTACAAAGAAAAGGCTTTTATAGAAGGGTTCAAGGGGTTTCTAGTGAAGTATAATTCAGGTGAGTAAAAAGGCTGAATGGTTCAGAAAAATGGCCTAAATCATTTTCTAGGGTTTTGATATTCGCTCAAAAGTGCTTATTTTAAGCAATTATCCTTTTAGCGTTATTGCATTCTCCTACGTAAAATACTCTATTTACCTACTTTTCTACGTAAGAGTCTCTTCTGTTGCGTAGAACACACTTTTCTGGACGAAATGGTATATTTGCATGCATTAAACACATTTTCGGAAGTCTAAATATTAAGCCGTTCTGATAAAGTCTCATTACGCGCTTCTTCTGTCGCAGGAAACCCCGATGGGACGATTCTCGAGACTTGTGGGCCCAAATCGATCATGAAAGCCCATTATCAAAGCTTAACAAGCCCACATGCTATGACTAGAAGATATGGGCCAAATATGGGCTGAATAAGAGGACCAATGATAATAGGATTTTTCCGCGTCGTTGGTTACGGAAACCCTTACTTCAACACAATTTTAATTAATCCGAGACTTTTAACCTGTAGAATGAGCAATTTTGCACAGTGGCTTGTGTCGGATGTCGATCCGCACTCGGAATTAGTCGGATTAGCGCGAATAAGAACAAAACTTACGGAATATCACAAGAAATAATAGATAAGAACAAACTTCATCATTCAGTGATCAAAATGTCTATTACAATGCTTGAATCGAACATAAAATAAAATAAGATGAACTAAAAAGCAGTTTTAAAGAAGAAAATTCTAAAGAGAGTTAGAGAGAGAAAGTTAGAAAGAGGTCTCTAGAAAGAGAGATTACTCTCTAGAGAGAGAAAACTAATTTAGAGAGAGAAATTTTTAACCTAGAGAGAGAACTGAGGAAATAAAGGGAGAAACTACCTCAGCAACTTCACCAGAATGGGATTGGACCATTGATCGGCCATTGTGGTGCACGGAATATGATGGTGGTTCTTGTGGGGCTGCTAAGTAGAAGGCAGTGCATGGTAGAGATGGAGTTGAAGGGAGATTTATTGGGTTTTGGGGTGCTGGACTACGGAGGAGCATGTAATGGAGGGTTGTAGGCGGCAAGGGGGAGATATGATCTCCACAGCAACAGTGAATGGAGGGTGCGCCTGTGGTCAAGATCTACTCCAGACAAGAGAACCCGTGGATTAGTTTCCACGTTTTGGAGATAAGACGCCAGCTGGTGCTTGGTAGAGAGTGGGGTGGATGGTGCACTAGCAGCAAGAAGAGCACTAGCTGCTCTTTGGAGAAGTGGCGGCGATCTGTGAGCAAGTGGTGATGTTGCACGGTGGTGCACTTGTGGGCGGTCTAGAAGGTGGAGAGGCTAACCTTGAATATGAGTTGGAGATGCAACAGGTCGTGGACGTACATAGCAGCGCTAAGAGGGGCAGTCACTGAAGATGGAGATCATAGGGTGAAATCGGTGGTGGAGGAGCTAGCAATCGTGGAGAGTTGAGGGCGGATCTGCTGGCTTTGCAAGTCCATGCACCAGCAAGGATGCCGGAGTTGCATGGCGATCACGGTGGGACACACCTGCTGGTGGTGCAAAGGAGATGCACCAGTCCAAGGGAGAGACGGCTTCCCCTTCTCCTTCAACGGACTGGAGTTGCAGGTTGCAACTCCAGCACGTTAGAGAGACGGGGTGTGGGGGGCGATGGCTGGTGCAGGCGCTCCAGCAGGTAGGAGTCGGTGATGATGGAGGCGCTGGTTGCTGCCAGTGGAGACTGATGTGAAGGCGAGGTGGAGGGCAGACGTCCTCTTCTTCTTCTCTTTTCTGGTTCTTTTTTTTTTCTTTTTGTTTGTGGAACGGTGAAGAAGAGGAGGAGGGTGACGGTGGCTGGGTTTGCTTGAGGGATCCCAAAGGAGGATAGGACGATGGAGGAGATGAGGAGAGGGAGGCGAAGATAGAAGTGCTGTGTAACGTGGGGCGTAAGGAGCACTGACGGCCGGAGTTGCAGGTCTGCAACTCCGGCGTTAAAAAAAAACGGTAATGAAAAACGAAAACGAAAACGAAAAAGAAAAAGAAGAAGAAGAAGAAGAAGAAGAAGAAGAAGAAGAAGAAGAAGAAGAAGAAGAAGAAGAAGAAGAAGAAGGAGACTGATGCCGTGGAGGAGCACTGACGGCCGGAGTTGCAGGCAACTCCGGCGAAGAAGAAGAAGAAGATGAAGAAAATGAGAAAGAGAAAAGAAGAAAAAGAAGAAGAATGGGGCCAAGGGTGAATGCGGGATTGATAGGGGGAGAGAAAGGAGAAGATTTGAGGGGGATTAGGGTTCGAACGAACCCTTCTCCCTCCTCTTATAAAGCTCCCTATTTCCATTAATGGAAATAGGGTATTTTTTGAAAATAAAAAAATATATATATATATATATATTTTTTTTTTTTTTTTTTTTTTTTTTAAGTAAAAACCTACTTTTCTATGGGGAATCTCCCCAATTAGTGGACCCCCCATTTAATTAAAATTATTTTTGAAATTCGCGGGGTCCACTAACTGGTCGGACAGCGGGTCGATGCTGATGGGCCCGGCTACTGGCCCACATGGACTGATGATGTCCATCGTCTCACAAGATGATGTGACAGGCATTCTGAAGGCGATCGGATGGATGGTGACTTGATTGGGACCCAGATTGGTAGATCGACGGATCTAGAGAGATCCAACGGTCCGATTGAAGATCCAACGGTCCGATGGAAGATCCAACGGTCAGAAAGCTAAGGGAGATGAGATAGAGCTGATAGGCAGGAGTTCTGGGGTTAGGTCAGTAGATTCGAGGATCGAGAGATGAAGAGAGAGAGAGAATAAGGAGAGATGAGAGAAAAAGTATCAAAAAAAATGGAAAAAAGCACTGGCGGAGGGTCTGGAACCCTGTTCTTCACTGTGACCATCCTCACGCTTCTCCAGTAGAGTCGACCATCATTCTTTGCTGACTCATGTGGCTTTAAACGCTTTGGTCCGTCTCTTGGTCATTGGCTCTCCTACTCTCTTCGTTCTTTGGGCCGGCTTTTTGGTCCTCTTATTCAGCCCATATTTGGCCCATATCTTCTAGTTATAGCATGTGGGCTTGTTAAGCTTTGATAATGGGCTTTCATGATCGATTTGGGCCCACAAGTCTCGAAAATCGTCCCATCGGGGTTTCCTGCGACAGAAGAAGCGCGTAATGAGACTTTATCAGAACGGCTTAATATTTAGACTTCCGAAAATGTGTTTAATGCATGCAAATATACCATTTCGTCCAGAAAAGTGTGTTTTACGCAATGAGATAGACTCTTACGTAGAAAAGTGGATAATTAGAGCAGTTTTACGTAGGAGAGTGCGATAACGCTAACAGGATAAGTGCTTAAAATAAGCACTTTTGAGCGAATATCAACCAAAAAGCCGGCCCAAAGAACGAAGAGAGTAGGAGAGCCAATGACCAAGAGACGGACCAAAGCGTTTAAAGCCACATGAGTTAGCAAAGAATGATGGTCGACTCTACTGGAGAAGCGTGAGGATGGTCACAGTGAAGACCAGGGTTCCAGACCCTCCGCCAGTGCTTTTCTCTCTATTTTCTAATACTTTCTCTCTCATCTCTCCTTATTCTCTCTCTCTCTTCATCTCTCGGTCCTCGAATCTACTGACCTAACCCCAGAACTCCTGCCCATCGGCTCTATCTCATCTCCCTTAGCTTTCTGACCGTTGGATCTTCCATCGGACCGTTGGATCTTCAATCGGACCGTTGGATCTCTCTAGATCCGTCGATCTACCAATCTGAGTCCCAATCAAGTCACCATCCATCCGATCGCCATCAGACTGTCTGTCACATCATCTTGTGAGACGATGGACATCATCAATCCATGAGGGCCAATAGCCGGGCCCATCTTCATCGACCCGCTGTCCGACCAGTTAGTGGACCCCGCGAATTTCAAAATAATTTTAATTAAATGGGGGGTCCACTAATTGGGGAGATTCCCCATAGAAAAGTAGGTTTTTACTTAAAAAAAAAAAATATATATATATATATATATATATATATATATATATATATATATATTTTTTTTTCTTATTTTTTTATTTTCAAAAATCCCCTATTTCCATTAAAGGAAATAGGGAAGCTTTAAAAGGAGAAGGATAGGGGTTCGTTCGAACCCTAATCCCCCTCTTTTCTTCTCCTCTCCTTCCCCTAATCTTCTGCCCATGTTTTCGCCTCTTCTTGTCCTCCTTTCTCCTCTTCTTCTTCCATCTTCTTCTTCTTCTTCCTCCTCCATCTTCGCCGGAGTTGCAGGCAGCAACTCCGGCCATCTGGTCCTCTTCCTCCTCCTCCTTCTTCGTTTTCTTTCTCTTCTTCTCTTCTTCTCCGGCGAGCTGGTTGAGAGCCCTCCTCCTCTTCTTTTTATTCTCCTCTTCTTCTTCTTCTTTTTTTCTCCTTCTCCTTCTTGCCGGAGTTGCAGGTCTGCAACTCCGGCGGACTGGTTCATACCACCACCTTTCTTGCTGGCCGAACCAGCCTACTCCTCTCTCTCACGAACTAGTGTGGCTTTTTCACAGGTGAAGCCGGGCTTCTTCTTTTCTTCTGTGCGCACCAGTGCATCACGTTGGAAAGCAAGGAACTTCACCATTCTCGCCGTCTATCACACCAGTCACATCTGCAACGCCCAACGGCACTTGGTCACCTCACTTTGAAGCATCTCCAATCCCACTTTCTCACAGTCTGTGCAGGGCGTGCTTAAATCTACAGGTTCTCCAACCGAAACATGCTAGCATCCACACCTTACTCACATGTGAGCTCCTCCAAACCTGCCTCTTCACTGTGAAGCTCCTATCCAAAATGTTCAGACCAGCACGTCTTTGATCCCCAGTATCCCACGGTATCATCCTTGGTTCACCTTGCCGTAGCAGCAACCAACGCACCTACCTGCAACGCCACTGCATCAACCTTCTTCATCTTCTCATATCTTGTCGGATTGGTTGCAAAACTCCCTCCATCCTCATCGCTCCCCTCAACAGTCCGACCTCCACCGGACTGGTTAGCAACTCCAACTCCAGCCAATAGTAGGAGACCAGTTCTCCATTACGAACCAGCAATGGTTCGGGCTGCGTCTCTCCCTTCTTGCTGCCCTTCCCAACCAAAGCACCATCTTCCAACAAACCACAAGGCTTGCAAATATCTTTTAGAAGGTGGTGGTCCTCAAGTGCAACCAGCCATCCTCCACTAGCCTACCTCCACGCATCCATCACCGGAATCCACCATCTTCTCACTGTTCTGGTATACCAACCAGCAACACCAGTCACCCTCACCTTGCTGCCTCCATCTTTCTGCAACTCACATGCAACTCAGCTTGCACAACGGCCATCACCCACCGTAAGATCACGAGGTAATCCTATCTCTCTAGGTTTCTCTCTCTAAAGCTCTCTAACTTTCTCACTTTTTCTCTAGTTTTCTCTCTCTACATAGCTCATGCTTGAACTTTCTCTCTCTAATTTCTCTCTCTACCTCCCTTTCTTATTAAAATGCTTTCTAGTTTAGTTATTTTGTCAGATTTTTGCTGTAAAAGACAATTTTGATTAAATGAAGTTGATTTGAATAATATTATATTCCATTCTCTGCAAATTTCCAGTCATTTTATGTTCTTATTCGCTCTAATCCGACTAATCCCGAGTGCGGATCGACATCCGACACTTCCCACTGTGCAAGAAGTTCTAAATTTTGCAGGATAATCAGATAAAAATTACAAATCTTGTTGATTTTAGGGTTTCCGTAACCAACGACGCGGAAAATCCTACTATCAGGTTTGCACTACCATGCATATTGTCTTGACTGGATACAGAGAAGGTTCTGTTGTAGTAATCCAATTTTTGATGTCGTTCCGAGTTTTATGATCGAAGCAAAAGATAATGAGATCTCTCAACGAATATTGCGGGCAAGAAGAATAGTGAGTCATCTTGTGGCTCAGAATTGTTGTATAATCATCTGAATTGATTAAAGGCTCAAAAGCTCACTGGGTTAGGTCTCCACAATTATTCTCATAGGATCTCCAAAATTTCTAAACTTAGGATGACTCTGATATTGATAGTGTACAATTGTGCCGAATCTGAGTTTTTCTAAGTTTTCAAAACTGCTGTAGCCACGCTTGACTTGACTCAAAGCTAACCTTAAATAAAAATTGACATCCTCAATACTGACTTAACGGAGGTTTTCAGCTAATCAAAGTCAGGGTATTTGACACATTTTTGAAATTCTAGAAAACTTTTGGAGAATATCGAAAATCACCCCAAAAACAAATATTTTATTTTTATTTTTATTTTTTTTTATCAAAATGAAGACATGAGTTTTGGTAAATACCCACCCCCAACCAAAATACAGCACCGTCCTCGGTGCTCATGACCGGGACATAAAATGATGAAAAATCAATGAAGATGATGCAAAGGTTCAGGGAGGATGTTACCAAGTCGGCAGAAACTCGACAGTGTGTGATACCTGATGATCGGAAGAATGAATGTACATGCATTTTCAAAGATATAACAGTAATAACAAATGCATGAGACTCATGTACTCTAGGAATACCGGAATTGCCTTTCCGAAAGCGCTAAGTTTTACGTCTTCAGCCAGACACAACGGGGGTGACAGGCACCCCCAACCAAGTTGGAGCACAGGAGACTGAGTGGATCATCAGTCGACATAGACAGGATCGATGAGATCGATCTCAAAAGTCTGAATGAACAATACGTCAAGTTCATGGAACTGTTTTAGACGCTGCCCATTTACTTGAAAAGAGGAGTGATCCTTGGGATCCTCAATAGTGATTGCCCCAAAGGGTGTGACTACTGTGACCGTATAAGGACCGGTCCACCTAGATTTCAATTTCCCAGGGAAGAGATGAAGATGGGAATTATAAAGAAGGACCTTCTGTCCTGGATGAAACTCTTTCTTGAGGATGCTCTTGTCATGTATCCACTTCATTTTTGCTTTGTAATTCTTGGACAAGTTGTAGGCATCATTTCTGAGTTCTTCTAACTCATTCAGTTGAAGTTTTCTCTCCTCCCCTGCAGAGTCGAGGTCGAAGTTGAGTTTCTTAATGGCCCACAGGGCACGATGTTCAATCTCTACCGGTAAATGACAAGGTTTCCCAAAGACGAGACGATAGGGAGACATATTGAGTGGGGTCTTGTAGGCGGTTCTGTATGCCCATAAAGCATCAGTGAGACGAGTAGACCAGTCTTTACGTGTGGTATTGACTGTCTTCTCCAAGATCTGCTTGATCTGACGATTAGAAACCTCTACTTGACCACTAGTCTGTGGATGATAAGCTAGGGCAACCTTGTGGGTTACCCCATACTTTTTCATTAATTTCTCGAATATCTTATTGCAGAAATGGGTGCCCCCATCACTAATGATGGCCTTAGGGGCACCGAATCGGGCGAAGATGAACTCCTTTAGGAATTTGACCACCACTTTGTGGTCATTGTTCTTGGTGGGAATGGCTTCTATCCATTTGGACACATAGTCTACCGCAAGGAGAATGTACTCAAAACCATAGGAAACGGGAAAGGGGCCCATGAAGTCGATGCCCCAAATATCAAATATTTCATCAACCTGGATGGGAGTTAGGGGCATCATGTTCCTCTGGGAGATGCGGCCTAGATGCTGACAATTAGGACAAGTTTTGCTGTACATGTGGGCATCTTTAAATAATGTGGGCTAGTAGAATCCGCATTCCAGAACTTTTTCTGCAGTTTTCTTAGTACTGAAATGACCACCGCAAGGTTGGTCATGACACGAGGACAAGATATTGAGTTGGTCCGACTCAAGGACACAGAGACGAATGATCTGGTCAGGACAGTATTTATACAAATAAGGGTCATTAATATTCGCTCAAAAGTGCTTATTTTAAGCAATTATCCTTTTAGCGTTATTGCATTCTCCTACGTAAAATACTCTATTTACCTACTTTTCTACGTAAGAGTCTCTTCTGTTGCGTAGAACACACTTTTCTGGACGAAATGGTATATTTGCATGCATTAAACACATTTTCGGAAGTCTAGATATTAAGCCGTTTTGATAAAGTCTCATTACGCGCTTCTTCTGTCGCAGGAACCCCCGATGGGACGATTCTCAAGACTTGTGGGCCCAAATCGATCATGAAAGCCCATTATCAAAGCTTAAAAAGCCCACATGCTATGACTAGAAGATATGGGCCTAATGGGAGCTGAGGCACCAATTTGCGACTCGAGCTCATCGGGGCATTATAGTTATGGGCTGGAGAATTAGTTGGGACAATCGGTTGGTTGTGAAAGGTCTGTGGGACTCTTTGCTGATTCTGAAATGTGCTCGGTTGTCCAGAGTATTGACCCTGTTGGAACTGCTGGTTCTGAGTAGATGGGTACTGACTCTGCTGGTACTGACCCTGATTGAATTGCCTATTGGGTTGATTGAACCCAGGAGGATACATGCCTTGAGGCTGACGCGGAGGTGGAGCCGGCGGTTGAGTAGACTGAGGCCTCCAAGAGAAGTTAGGGTGGTTTCTCGTGTCCGGATGATAAGATTGACTATACGAGTTCTGAGTGGGTGGTTTGTATGTGCTGAAAGCACAAACTTCTTCCTGAAGAGGATTAGACCATCCTTCATTCAAAGGACAATGCTCAGTAGTATGGGAGGACGGATCTAGAGAGATCCAACGGTCCGATGGACGGTCCAACAATCAGAAAGCTCAGGGAGATGGTCCAGGGCCAACGGGCAGGAGTTCTGAGGTTAGGTCAGCAGATTTGAGGATTGGGTGGTGATGTATAGGGATGTGAAGAGAGAGGAGAGAGAATAAGGAGAGAGGAGAGAGAAAATTCTACAGATTGCAGAGATAACAACTGGCGAAGGGTCTAGAATCCAAATCTTTAACATAGACTTCTATCGCCTTCTCGAATCATGTAAACCACCACTTTTGCGGCTTTGAATCTTTGGTCCGTCTCTTGGTCTTCAGCTCTCCAGCTCTCCTGGTTCTTTGGACCGGCTCCGTGATCCTCTACCTCGACCGGTACTTGGCATGTCATAGCTTGTTGGCTCTTTATGCGCTGATATGAGGCTTCTATGATCAATGTGGGTCTGCAAGTCTCGAGAATCATCCCATCGGGGTATCCTGAAATAGAAGAAGCGCGTAATGAGACTTTATCAGAACAACTTAATACCTAGACTTCCGAAAATGTGTTTAATGCATGCAAATATACCATTTTGTCCAGAAAAGTGTGCTTTACGTAATGAAAGAGACTCTTACGTAGAAAAGTCGATAAATATAGCAGTTTTACGTAGGAGAGTGTGATAATGCTTAGAGGATAATAGTAAAAAATACGCACTTTCAAGCGAATATCAACTAGCATATGTTGTATTTAGGCTTAGGATAGGTTCAGAAAAGAAGGATATTCCAAAATTCAAAAATTCTGAGAGGATATCTCACTATTCTTTGCAACTTTTCCCAAGTGTAATATTTCCTTGACTTTTCTTATTTTCCTTTTCCAATTTTTGTCTTTTTGGATATTCTTCAACAGATTCTTTTTCCTTTCCTTCTTTCTTTTTTATCGTGTTTCTTCTCAGCTTGAACCATTTTTTTTTCCTTTTTTGGTTTCTATCTTTTTATGGTGTAATTATACCACATACTCTTTGATCCCTCTCAGAAGTAGGTTATCGTATTGAACTCTTTTTGGGATTAGGTTTTTGGTTGAAGGGTTAACAAGAAAAGGTTTTCATCAACAGGCTCAAAAATGGTTTCTAACGATATAGATGTTGGGGAAGCTAAAAAGTCTGATTGGTTAGAAAGATGGCTTATATCATTTTCTAGGGTTTGTAGTTTCATCTTCGATGTCTCGAATAGATATAAAGAATGCTCTTTATGTAATAATCCAAATTTGATGTCATTCCACTTCACTTGGGATTTTGATCTATATTTTTAACCTAAATATTTTTTTAAACTATTTTTCACAGATACCTCTATCAATCTAGTTTCTAGAACCTTTGAGTTTGTATTTTTCTGATTTGTATTGATTAAGTTATGATTTTTTTAAGTTGTTGGACTTTACCAAAAAAACTAGAATTTTAAATTTTATACGGTCCACTTCACTTGGGATTTCGATCTATATTTTTAATTTAAATATTTTTCTAATTGTTTTTCATAGATACCTCTATCAATCTAGTTTCTAAAACCTTTGCGTTTGTATTTTTCTGATTTGTATTGATTAAGTTATGATGTTTTTAAGTTGTTGGACTTTACCAAAAAAAACACGAATTTCAGATTTTACACGGTCCATTTTATTTAGAATTTCGATCTATATTTTTAACCTAAATATTTTTCTAATTATTTTTCATAGATACCTCTATCAATCTAGTTTCTAGAACATTTGAGTTTGTATTTTTTTGATTTGTATTGATTAAGTTATGATTTTTCAAACGTGCTGGACTTTTCTGAAAACCCAGAATTCCAGATTTTGCACGGTCCACTTCACTTGGGATTTCGACATATATTTTTAATCTGAATATTTTTCTATTTATTTTTTTCTAAAAACCTCAGTGAATATAGTTTTTAAATCCATTGATTTTGTATTTTTTAATTTATATTTATTTAGTTATGATTTTTACAAGGAAACATGTTTTTCTCTGAACTACTTATTTCTTAGATTTTGGGCGATTAATGGCCTTGGGAACCCTTAGTGGTTCGCTCATTATTATTAACTATTAAAAGGTTTAGCCCTTGTTGTTTGACTAAACCCTAGATAGTTTGACCTATACTTGTATGCATGGGGATCCCACCCATGAGTCTTGGATCTCTCATAGGGTTCAGCCAAGTGTTTTGGATCCCTCTTTAGGGTTCGACCTTGTGTCATGGATCCCTCATAGGGTTCGGCTATGATGTGTTGAATTCTCTTGCGATTTTCACTTATATTGTTCATCGATGTTGATCGTGATCTTTGGTGATTGTTTACATGTTATTCATGTTGTTTCACCCTAGTTCATACCTATTTCATTATTCTTGATGATCATGTGTTTATTTTATATTCTTATTTAAATGTTAAATACATGTGTGCATATGCCATGTAACCCTAGTACCATCTTGTTATCATACCATGATCATCACTTCATTTCATATAAGGGGTGCATAAGGGAACGGGGTTGAAGTATATTATATACGTTTATATTAGTTTTATCAATTAATCAGGGTTCGGTACCCTAAGGTGAAAGGCCCCAGACGTTATTATATCCTGCAGATGGGTCGATGAGACCGCTCCCAGTGCGGGAAGGAGATGGAGACCCTATGTGGTTATGGGTACTACTTGCATTTGCATCCCGTACTCACTTGAAAACCTGCTATTTTTGAAACTCGCACTTTCGGGCTAAATTCTTGTTAAAAATAATTAATCATAACTTGCATTGGACTTTTTCTTGCCGCAACTAACATTCCAGAACTTTTATAAAAGAATTATTTTTTTGGGCCCGAGACACCAAAAATATTATCATTTCCAGCTTACCTAAGAAATTTAGAACATTTCTTAAAACATAAAAACCCTAGTGGGAGATTTCGAGAGATTTTGAAAAAAATAGTATTTTCGTAATTTTTGAACTTTCCTGTAATTCTTATATTTTCAAAAATAATATTTAATTATATTTTATTTATTTAATAGGCGTGTGGGACCCGTGAATCACTTTCGGATCATTCCGATGTCATTTGACATTTTTCGAGACTTTAAACTTTTTTGTAATTTTTGTGTATTTAAACTATTTTATGTGATTTATGTGTGTGACATGTGTCAATACCTTATTGTATGGACTTTTAAATTATATAATATTGTTTGATTGAATTAATTTATAATTATTTGTGTTATGATTGTTGGGTTGGCGAGTATGGCCAATCTAGAGGTCTTTTGGGCTTAATAATATTCTTAAATGAGCCTAATGATGTATATGGGCCTTGGGCCCATTTCTAACCCATTAGTATTATAAAATATGGGTTTTTGAGGGTTGAAAAAGTCATCCCTTTGATAGTTACGAATTTCAATAAAATAGAAACTCTAATCCTTCCCTTAACTTATTTATGAAAACCATAAAGCTTTAGAAGCTTTCACAAACCCAACTCTATTAAAAAATAGAGAAAGCTCCATTAAACCTTCATCCGGGTACCGATCGCACTCGAGCAAGAAGAGAGAATTGACGGGGACTCTGATTAGAAGAACATACTCCGAGGAGAGGACGATCCGACGACTTTCAAATTTGAATAAACTTTTGATTTTCATTAAAGTTCAAGAAACCTTGAGGTAAGTGTGTTTGATCCATCCTATACTTGTTTTTCTTCAAGATTTTGTTTCTCTTTCATTAGATAATGGTTGATACTCATTATAAATTAATTTCAACAATATTTACTTTATTCTTATTTGATTGATCTTTATTTTGCGCCAGCATGATGGGTTTGGCCATTGTCTATTTTATACCCATAACGGATGACTATGTTCTTTATCATTTTCGTTATATTTTTATAATTTAAATATTTTTATAATTATTTTTTTCAAATACCTCTATGAATCTATTTTCTAAAATCGTTTAGTTTTTTATTTTTTTGATATGTATTGATTAAGTTATTATATTTCTAAGTTGTTGGACTTTACCAAAAAATCTAGAATTTTAGATTTTACACGGTCCACTTCACTTGGGATTTTGATCTATATTTTTAACCTAAATATATTTTAATTTATTTTTCACAAATACCACTATCAATCTAGGTTCTAGAACCTTTGAGTTTGTATTTTTCTGATTTGTATTGATTAAGTTATGATTTTTTTAAGTTGTTGGACTTTACCAAAAAAACTAGAATTTCAAATTTTATTCGGTCCAATTTACTTGGGATTTCGATCTATATTTTTAATCTAAATATTTTTCTAATTATTTTTCGTAGATATCTCTATCAATCTAGTTTCTAAAACCTTTGAGTTTGTATTTTTTTTATTTGTATTGATTAAGTTATGATATTTTTAAGTTGTTGGACTTTACCAAAAAAAACTAGAATTCTAGATTTTACACGGTCCACTTTATTTAGAATTTCGATCTATATTTTTAACCTAAATATTTTTCTAATTATTTTTCATAGATACCTCTATCAATCTAGTTTCTAGAACCTTTGAGTTTGTATTTTTTGATTTGTATTGATTAAGTTATGATTTTTCAAACGTGCTGGACTTTTCTGAAAAACCAAGAATTCCAGATTTTGCACGGTCCACTTCACTTGGGATTTCGACATATATTTTTAATCTGAATATTTTTCTATTTATTTTTTTCTAAAAACCTCAGTGAATATAGTTTTTAAATCCATTGATTTTATATTTTTTAATTTATATTTATTTAGTTATGATTTTTACAAGGAAACATGTTTTTCTCTGAACTACCTATTTCTTAGATTTTGGGCGATTAATGGCCTTGGGAACCCTTAGTGGTTCGCTCATTATTATTAACTATTAAAAGGTTTAGCCCTTGTTGTTTGACTAAACCCTAGATGGTTTGACCTATACTTGTATGCATGGGGATCCCTCCCATGAGTCTTGGATCTCTCATAGGGTTTGGCCAAGTGTCTTGGATCCCTCTTTAGGTTTCGACCTTGTGTCATGGATCCCTCATAGGGTTCGGCTATGGTGTGTTGAATTCTCTTGCGATTTTTACTTATATTGTTCATCGATGTTGATCGTGATCTTTGGTGATTGTTTACATGTTATTCATGTTGTTTAACCCTAGTTCATACTCATTTCATTATTCTTGATGATCATGTGTTTATTTTATATTCTTATTTAAATGTTAAATATATATGTGCATATGCCATGTAACCCTAGTACCATCTTGTTATCATACCATGATCATCACTTCATTTCATATAAGGGGTGCATAAGGGAACGGGGTTGAAGTATATTATATACGTTTATATTAGTTTTATCAATTAATCAGGGTTCGGTACCCTAAGGTGAAAGGCCCCAGACGTTATTATATCCTACAGATGGGTCGATGAGACCGCTTCCAGTGCGGGAAGGAGATGGAGACCCTATGTGGTTATGGGTACTACTTGCATTTGCATCCTGTACTCACTTGCATTCACCCTCATATTCATGTCATCCTTATTATATGATTGAGATGCATATCTGAAAGTAGGGTTTTTCCACGTCGTTGATTACGGAAACCCTAAAGTTCAACAATATTTGTAATTTCCTCCGATTTGGTTCACTTAATCTGCAAAAATGCAGACTTGCACAGTGGCTCGTGTCGGATATCGTCCGCACTCGGGGTTAGTCGGATTAGCGCAATTCAGAGCATGAAATGACAAAATTTTCCATAGAAATTGCTAAAAAGAAATGATGGAGGGGTGAGAATGATGGTAGTGATTTTAAAACATTCATCTTTTTAGAGAGAAGTTAAGAGAACCATTCTTTAGATTAATGACAAAATTTAGAACAAATTACCAAGCTAAAACTTCTTCATTGAAACTAACAAATCAAATTACAAAACTATTAAGCGAGCTTTAATACAAACATAACAAAAAGAAAGCAAGTAAGATTAAACTATCTAGAGAGAGAAAACTATAGGGGGAGGAGAGAAAACTAGAGAGAGAAACTCTCACCATGGGAGATGAAGATGACCGGATAGTGGATAGGTGGCACGGCTTGCAAGGTGCTTGCGGGAAAGAAATGTACGCTGTGGACGTGGAGAAGAGGTGCTGGCCGTTGAAGGGTTCGTGGTTGCAGTTCGTCCAATGGGAGATGATCTTTGATGTTGGTTCTAGAAAGTTGCAGACCTACAACCATAATGAAAACTGATGGAGAAGAAGAGAAGCTGCTGGTAACGATTTGCGGAGGGGACAACCCATGGTGGAAATCTGGAAGAGAGCATTGTGATGTGCTCTAGAGGAGAAGCATGTGGGCGGTCATTGAAGGCGCACCAACAAGTGAGTGGTTGTTGACCGTTTAACGGCTTCCTTTTCTTCTTCTTCTTTTATTTTATTTTTTTAATTTTTTATATTTGGCCAGAGTTGCAGGCCGTTCTTGGAAGGATCTGCGTTGCTGCCCAAGGGAGAGGCAGCAACGAGATGAAGACCGTGGGAAGGGGAAACGGTGGTTCTACTGGTTTCTAGCTGGAAAGTGGGGGCAGTGTTTTGATCGCCATTTGAAGAAGAACGGTCGGTTGCAGGCTGAAGAAGAGGACACTTTAACCTTGAATGGGCAAGGACAGTTGCAGGTCTGAGCATGGCTTGGAGAAGATGCAAGAAGGATGGGCAGTGCACTGTTGAATGGCCTGAGATTAGGTGGCAACAGTGCGATGGGCGAGATGAGATTAATCCATGGGGAAATTGACCAGTCCGTGAGGACGGTTTCTTCAACGGTGAGGGGAGATGATAAGAGAGGGGTGTTCGTGGTGCTCACAACAGCAAACAGGCGGTGGAAAGAGAGAAGTCAAGGGAAGTAAGAATGGCTCCCTTTACACCTGCTGGCCGGAGTTGCAGGTCTGCAACTCCGGCGAAAGAAAGAGACGAAGAAGGAGATAAAGAAGAAGAAAAAGAAGAAGAGGAGGGAAAGAAAAAGAAGAAGAAGAAGATGAAGAAGAAGAGAAAGAGGCGCACCTGTGGGCAGACGCCGGAACGGAGGTGGCGGTGCAAAGTGCAGCGCCGGAGTTCGCCGCTTTTGATGGTGGGAAGGTGCTGAGGCGGAGCTCAGTGCTGTTAACGGCTTGCTGAAGGAGAGGGGACCTGCAAGGAGAAGATTAAGAAGAAGAAGAAGAAGAAGAAGAAGAAGATGGTGGTAGCACTCCACCAGCTCGCCGGAGGAACCCGCCGGATTCGTGGAGAAGAAGACAAAAAAAAGAAAGAGAAGAAGGAGGAAAGAGGAGAGGAGGAAGGGAAGAACGTGGGGGAAGGTTTTGGGGCGAGAAAGGAGAAGAAAGGAGGGGGATTAGGAGATTAGGGTTTCGAACCCTCTCTTCTCCCCTTTTAAAGCTTCCCTATTTCCTTTAATGGAAATAGGGGATTTTTGAAAATAAAAAAATAAGAAAAATATTTTTTTCTTTTTTTTTTTTTTTAAGTAAAATGCTACTTTTCTTTGGGGAATGTCCCCATTTAGTGGACCCCCCATTTTTTAAAATTTAATTAAAGTTATTTTGAAGTTCACGGGGTCCACTAACTGGTCGGACAACGGGTCGATGATGATGGGCCCGGCTACTGGCCCACATGGATTGATGATGTCCATCGTCTCATAAGATGATGTGACAGACAGTCTGATGGCGATCGGATGGATGGTGACTTGATTGGGACCCAGATTGGTAGATCGACGGATCTAGAGAGATCCAATGGTCCGATTGAAGATCCAACGGTCCGATGGAAGATCCAACGGTCAGAAAGCTAAGGGAGATGAGATAGAGCCGATGGAAAGGAGTTCTGGGGTTAGGTCAGTAGATTCGAGGACCGAGAGATGAAGAGAGAATAAGGAGAGATGAGAGAGAAAGTATCAGAAAATGGAGATAAAAGTATTGGCAGAGGGTCTGGAACCCTGGTCTTCACTGTGACCATCCTCACGCTTCTCCAGTAGAGTAGACTATCATTCCTTGCTGACTCATGTGGCTTTAAACGCTTTGGTCCGTCTCTTGGTCATTGGCTCTCCTGTTCTCTTCGTTCTTTGGGCCGGCTTTTTGGTCCTCTTATTCAGCCCATAGTTGGCCCATATCTTCTAGTCACAGTATGTGAGCTCTTTAAGCTTTGATAATGGGCTTTCCTGATTGATGTGGGCTCGCAAGTCTCGAGAATTGTCCCATCGGGGTTTCCTGCGACAGAAGAAACGCGTAATGAGACTTTATCAGAATGACTCAATGTCTAGACTTCCGAAAATGTGTTTAATGCATGCAAATATACCATTTCGTCCAGAAAAGTGTGTTCTACGCAACAAAAGAGACTCTTACGTAGAAAAGTAGATAAATAGAACATTTTAACGTAGGAGAGTGTGATAACGCTTAGAAGATAACAGTGAAAAATACCCACTTTTAAGCGAATATCAATATCTTGATTAAAAACTTTTATAATATGATATCATACCATGCACACTGTTGTATTACTAGGCCTCGGCTCACGGTGCTACACCGATACCATTTTCAAATTTTGAGAAGCTGGGTACGTGGGATGATTTTTAGACGAAAGACTCCGGTGCATTCGAGGAGATCGGCGAGGATTTGGGAGTCGATCCCACACTTTAGAAGACTTTATTTTGATTGTTTTAAAATATTACTTATTTATTTTCATGGGCATGTAGTCTTTTGATTGAGAGCATGTTCTCACCTCCATCTCTCCACACTTAATTGATTGATTGAATTATTTGAGTTAAGAATTATTTTAATTATTTGTTTCCTACATCTATACTCTTTTTTTTTTACTTAGTTGGTTTTTGAATGAACCTTAGTAGTCTAATTGACCTAATTAGACCATTAGGGGACATTCATGGATCACCTCTGGGTTTGGGTACGGGTCGATCCACAGATTTTCGGGTTGTATTTGGGTATCCGAATTCGGGGCGTGACAGAGTGGTATCGGAGCTTAGGCTTCAGACACCTAGGGATTTGTGTGTAATGGGTCTATGCATAATTGAGTTGTGTATGATAGAATGGTATTAGAGCACAGCCAGCAGATTACCATAAGGATCTAGTTAATGTGTCCATTCTTGTTATGAAGACCGTTACCTTTTAATATATATATTAGAGACACTTAGAAATACTATAATCTAGAGCACTCTGATTGTTTGTAATACTTATAAATAGTGATTGTGTACTATTGTTTGTATGTATATTATTATAATACTTGATTTTATGCTTGACTATGTCGCAAACCTAACACTGTCATACCTTTCAAGGAGATCGTGATAGAATGGTATGTTGACAGAATTATATCCTCTGATGATCTTAATTGGACAGTTTAACTATTTTGACTAGTAGACCAGTTGACTAGCATGGCCAGTTTGACTGGAAGATAGATTGATTAGTTTTACCAACTGCTTGAGGTCGATTAGATTGATCAAGTTTACCAGTTTAACTAAGGTTGACTATATTGACTAGTTTGAGCAGCATAGTTAAGTTGACTAGACGTAGATAACTAACTTGCCTGGATTGGACTAGATTGGTGTAAATGGCCAGTTTGGCTAGGTTTACTATATTGATTAAGTTGGCCAATCTGACTGTGTGTAACTATTAAGTTTGTCAACCAATCTAACTAGACTTGGCTAAAATGATTAGTTCACTAATCAGATGTGACAGACTACATTGAGAATTTATTTGAGGGGGTTAAAATTTCGGGGACGAAATTTTCTTTAAGTGGGGTAGATTGTAATACCCTGAACTTTCGTTCTAGGGTATTATGGTAAATTCATCAAACCTGAAACTTTTTCAGACTCTTATTATTGTTTTTATTGTTTAATATCATGTATGTGTATTTAATTTGGTTTCATTCTGACAAATTTGAAAACCTGCTATTTTTGAAACTCGCACTTTCGGGCTAAATTCTTGCTAAAAATAATTAATCATAACTTGTATGGGACTTTTTCTTGCCGCAACTAACATTCCAGAACTTTTATAAAAGAATTATTTTTTTGGGCCCGAGACACCAAAAATATTATCATTTTCAGCTTACCCGAAAAATTTAGAACATTTCTTAAAACATAAAAACCCTAGTGGGAGATTTCGAGAGATTTTGAAAAAAATAGTATTTTCGTAATTTTTGAACTTTCCTGTAATTCTTATATTTTCAAAAATAATATTTAATTATATTTTATTTATTTAATAGGTGTGTGGGACCCGTGAATCACTTTCAGATCATTCCGATGTCATTTGACATTTTTCGAGGCTTTAAACTTTTTTGTAATTTTTGTGTATTTAGACTATTTTATGTGATTTATGTGTGTGACATGTGTCAATACCTTATTGTATGGACTTTTAAATTATATAATATTGTTTGATTGAATTAATTTATAATTATTTGTGTTATGATTGTTGGGTTGGCGAGTATGGCCAATCTAGAGGTCTTTTGGGCTTAATAATATTCTTAAATGAGCCTAATGATGTATATGGGCCTTGGGCCCATTTCTAACCCATTAGTATTATAAAATATGGGTTTTTGAGGGTTGAAAAAGTCATCCCTTTGATAGTTACGAATTTCAATAAAATAGAAACCCTAATCCTTCCCTTAACTTATTTATGAAAACCATAAAGCTTTAGAAGCTTTCACAAACCCAACTCTATTAAAAAATAGAGAAAGCTCCATTAAACCTTCATCCGGGCACCGATCGTACTCGAGCAAGAAGAGAGAATTGACGAGGACTCCGATTAGAAGAACATACTCCGAGGAGAGGACGATCCGACGACTTTCAAATTTAAATAAACTTTTGATTTTCATTAAAGTTCAAGAAACCTTGAGGTAAGTGTGTTTGATCCATCCTATACTTATTTTTCTTCAAGATTTTGTTTCTCTTTCATTAGATAATGGTTGATACTCATTATAAATTAATTTCAACAATATTTATTTTATTCTTATTGGATTGATCTTTATTTTGCGCCAGCATGATGGGTTTGGCCATTGTCTATTTTATACCCATAACGGATGACTATGTTCTTTATCATTTTCGTAATATTTTTATAATTTAAATATTTTTATAATTATTTTTTTCAAATACCTCTATGAATCTATTTTCTAAAATCGTTTAGTTTTTTATTTTTTTGATATGTATTGATTAAGTTATTATATTTCTAAGTTGTTGGACTTTACCAAAAAATCTAGAATTTTAGATTTTACATGGTCCACTTCACTTGGGATTTTGATCTATATTTTTAACCTAAATATGTTTTAAATTATTTTTCACAGATACTTCTATCAATCTAGGTTCTAGAACCTTTGAGTTTGTATTTTTCTGATTTGTATTGATTAAGTTATGATTTTTTTAAGTTGTTGGACTTTACCAAAAAAACTAGAATTTTGAATTTTATACGGTCCAATTTACTTGGGATTTCAATCTATATTTTTAATCTAAATATTTTTCTAATTATTTTTCGTAGATACCTCTATCAATCTAGTTTCTAAAACCTTTGAGTTTGTATTTTTCTGATTTGTATTGATTAAGTTATGATATTTTTAAGTTGTTGGACTTTACCAAAAAAAACTAGAATTCTAGATTTTACACGTTCCACTTTATTTAGAATTTTGATCTATATTTTTAACCTAAATATTTTTCTAATTATTTTTCATAGATACCTCTATCAATCTAGTTTCTAGAACCTTTGAGTTTGTATTTTTTGATTTGTATTGATTAAGTTATGATTTTTCAAACGTGCTGGACTTTTCTGAAAAACCCAGAATTCCAGATTTTGCACGGTCCGCTTTACTTGGGATTTCGACATATATTTTTAATCTGAATATTTTTCTATTTATTTTTTTCTAAAAACCTCAGTGAATATAGTTTTCAAATCCATTGATTTTATATTTTTTATTTTATATTTATTTAGTTATGATTTTTACAAGGAAACATGTTTTTCTCTGAACTACCTATTTCTTAGATTTTGGGCGATTAATGGCCTTGGGAACCCTTAGTGGTTCGCTCATTATTATTAACTATTAAAAGGTTTAGCCCTTGTTGTTTGACTAAACCCTAGATGGTTTGACCTATACTTGTATGCATGGGGATCCCTACCATGAGTCTTGGATCTCTCATAGGATTTGGCCAAGTGTCTTGGATCCCTCTTTAGGTTTCGACCTTGTGTCATGGATCCCTCATAGGGTTCGGCTATGGTGTGTTGAATTCTCTTGCGATTTTCACTTATATTATTCATCGATGTTGATCGTGATCTTTGGTGATTGTTTACATGTTGTTTAACCCTAGTTCGTACTCATTTCATTATTCTTGATGATCATGTGTTTATTTTATATTCTTATTTAAATGTTAAATACATGTGTGCATATGCCATGTAACCCTAGTACCATCTTGTTATCATACCATGATCATCACTTCATTTCATATAAGGGGTGCATAAGGGAACGGGGTTGAAGTATATTATATACGTTTATATTAGTTTTATCAATTAATCAGGGTTCGGTACCCTAAGGTGAAAGGCCCCAGACGTTATTATATCCTACAGATGGGTCGATGAGACCGCTCCCAGTGCGGGAAGGAGATAGAGACCTGATATTCGCTTAAAAGTGCTTATTTTAAACCATTATCCTTTAGCGTTATCACACTCTCCTACGTTAAACTTCGCTATTTATCCACTTTTCTATGCCAATCTCTTTCATTGCGTAGAACACACTTTTCTGGATGAAATGGTATATTTGCATGCATTAAACACATTTCTGAAAATCTAGATATGAAGCCGTTTTGATTAAGTCTCATTACGCGCTTTTTCGTTATTGCAGGAAACCCGATCAGGCTATTCTTAAGACTTGCGGGCCCACGATCAACCATAGAAGCATAATATCAAAGCTTAAAAGAGCCATCAGGCAATGACTAGAAGATACAGGCCAAGTACGGGTCAAGTTAGAAGATCATAGAGCCAGATAAAGAACCAAGAGAGAGGCAAAGCTGAAGACTAAGAGACGGGCCAAAGTGATTAAAAGCTGCACCAAAGGACATAAATTGACGGCTTACGTGATTGGTGAAGCCGACTGAAGATTACATTGAAGATCAGGGTTCAAGACCTTCTGCCAGCCCTGTTGCCTTTATTTTGTATCATTTTCTCGCTCATCTCTCTTCCCTTTCTCTAACTGCCCACATCTCACCACCCAATCATCCATTTGACCATCCGATCATCCGTTCTAACCATCTGATCAACCCGATCTGTCATCCTAACCCTCCGATCTCCATCATCTAACATCTGATCTCCTTTCCTCTAGCTCTATCCCATCTCCCATAACTTTTCCACCGTTAGATCTTTTATCGGGCCGTTATATCATCCATCGGACCGTTGATCTCTCAAGATCCGACGGTTCGCTAATCTGGGCCTGACCTAATCATCACCCCTCAATCATCACCATCCTATCTTACTGACCCACTGGCCGACATGTGGCATGCTCAGTATTGGCCCAATCCTATGGCCTCATTAGCAGGCCACGGTCTATCCATAACCCATGGCCCGACACCATTTCTTGGACCGAGCACCACCTCATTTCATCGAATGGTATTAGTTCCATCATCTAAGGGACCCCTATGGCCTTCGTGGTCCACAATCCAAGTGGCCAACAAGTAAATTGGAAGCCCAATGCCCACTCACTTTGAGGCCCACGGTCTAAACAACTTAAAGCCCACAACTTATGGCCCATGACCACACTCACTTAACCTACACACCCTCACCAATCTCACTAAACCCATTCCCAACCGTTGGATCTCTCAAGATCCAAAGGTTGTTCCACTATTTCTCTCTCCTATCCCCGCGGTTTCTAAAAACGTGGGAATCTAACTTCTCTCTTTGGCTCTCTCCAAGTTAGAAACTAACCTATTCACGTCTCTCTCGGAACGTCTCCCTTGTCCACAAATACAAGGGAGGAGCCGTGGGCTCCTTCCCATAATCTCCAACTGGGAATCCACCTCCAACTCATCCTTTCTTCTTCCTCTTCAAGAGCCCAGCCGACCTGCAACTCAGGCGTGAAGTGCTCCCCGCTGCAATACCGGAGACCTCCATCTCCTTCTTTGCTGCCATCACCACCCAAGCATGCAACTTTCTCAGGCTGCTCTTCATTCAACAGCCACCGTTGGTTCTTCCTCTCAGCCCCTCCATTAACACCTTTGCTGAACGTTCCAGTGATCATCACCATGCGCCTGTAGGTCCGATGGTCTTCCTCGCTGAATCATTTCTAGGCAGCGCCTCCACGCAACCCATTCACCATTAACGCTGGCGTGGGTACCACCCCCTCCAATCTGTAATCTCTTGCTGCTGGTCTTCTTCACAGGCAGTGAACCAGCAACAAAGATGGGCTCCTCCCCATCTTTTCTCCTTCTCCTTCTTCTTCTTCTTCTTCTTCTTCTTCTTCTTCTTCTCCTCCTCCGGTGGTCTGCAACTCCGGCTGTTGCCCATCAAACCAGTCCGTCTTCCTTCTCCTCCTTCTCTCACCGGAGTTGCAAAACCTGCAACTCCGGCCGGCCAACAACCCAGCAACCACTGCTTACTTCCTCATAGTCTTGCTGGACTGGTTCACTTACAGTCTGCAAACACCACCAACAATGACGTGCCCATCCTCTCCACCGTCCTCTTCTACTTCTTCCTCTTTCACCTGTGTTGACTGGAGTTGCAGGTTTGCAACTCCGGTCTTCTCTTTCTTCAACTCGGAGCTCCTCCCCACGTTCTTCCATTACCGGAGTTGCAGGACCTGCAACTCCGGTCGGGTTACCTCTTCCCTGGTTTAACGACCACCCACAGCAACCAAACCAACCCTTACGGCCTGTCACTGCAAGTCTTCACGGGTGGGTGTGAAGCCGGTCTGCTTCTTCTCCTTCACCTGTTTGCTGCAACCAACGACCATGCTCCGGTCTTCTCCAACACCGTCCTCACCACTCCACCTTCAACTCCATCCAATGGTATTGCACAAAACCGTGCTCACCTCCTTGGCCGTGCACGGAAATTGCAGATCTCCCTTTCACCTTCTCCGTTTACCTCCCCAACTCACAATCACCGTTCATGGCTGTCACAACAGGTGGCTCCCATGGGAGCCACCATAGACACAAAACCAGCACCTCTTGCTGGACCTCCTCGCAGCAGCCAGCCTCCTCCTCAAAACAGGAGGTTCGAACCTTCCTCTTCAAAGCCTGCAACGTGCAGAACTCCTCCCCTACTGTCTGAATTTGCACCGCCTGTGCATCTTCTCAACACATTCTTTTCTCCTCACTGTGGCGTCACCAGTTTCCACGCAGTACCCCACCTGTGCATCTGCCCCTCTCCTATCTCCGGTGCTGCACAGACTGCCAATCTCCTCCTTGCTGCCGTTTAACGACCTACAAGTGTGCAGGCCCTCACCATCACCTTCCCTTCTCTTGCTGATCAGCAGCCATGCACATGCAACTCACTTCATCTCTCTTGGCACAACCAGGGCAGATCTCATGCACCATGCATCTCTCATGGTCAAATCATTGGCCGAAAATCCCAACTTTGATGTCATGCCCATGCACTGGTCATCAACCTTCACTGGCCGATCGAACTTGCCATGGTAAGTGCGTACAAGGTAATCTTCTTCCTTACTCACTTTCTATCTCTTCTTCTACTTTCTCTCTCTATATCTCCTCTCTAAATGACATGGAAGGGACGTGACATCCCTAATTCCATGTTCTTTCACTTTCTCTCTCTAGGATTTCTCCTCTCTTTCTAGAAATCCTAGTTTCTCTCTCTACATTTCATTTTCTCTCTCTCTTTCTCTAACGGACATGGAAGGGACGTCTCATCCCTAAACCTATGTCCTAACCCTCACTTTCTCTCTCTAGAGCTAGTGACTTTCTCTCTCTACCTAGTTTCTCTCACTTTCTCTCTCTAGACGACATGGAAGGGACGTGACATCCCTAATCCCATGTTCTCTCTCTAGAGTGAGATTTCTCTCTCTAAGTCTATTTTCTCTCTCTAGATCCTCTCACTACATTCTCAGGCCGATCGCCTATTCACTTGGCCGATTCCTTTCGGCGAGTGAAAAGGTGAGCTTTTTAGGGCACATTATAGTACATTAGCCAATTCACATCTACCTTGTCGGCCGGTAAGAGTCGATGTGGATTCCATGATTGAGCAGCATTCCATGAAATTTGGACGGTCCTCTTCTTGATCGGTAGCGCCCTTAGCTCCAAAGGTCATGGGATGCTTCTCTGTCAAAACCCTTCTTCACGATTGAAGCATTCATCGGAGTCTTGGACGATCCTCTTCTTGATCGGTAGCGCCCTTAGCTCTGAGATTTCAATGGATGTTTCTTTCCCTTACCCCTTCTCTCGATTGAGTAGCATTCAATGAAATTTGGACGGTCCTCTTCTTGATCGGTAGCGCCCTTAGCTCCAAAGGTCATGGGATGCTTCTCTGTCAAAACCCTTCTCTTGATTGAAGCATTCATCGAAGTCTTGGACGATCCTCTTCTTGATCGGTAGCGCCCTTAGCTCTCAGATTTCAATGGACGTTTCTTTCCCTTATCTCTTCATCTCTCATCCCTTTACATGCTTTCTTACATGCTTTCTTTATTTCTGTTATTTTGATTTATGTACGTACTCTTTGATGATTAACGAAGTTGTTTTTGATATTTTGGTGTTCTGAATCTCAAATGAATGTTGTTTTTAAATCGACTCGCCCTTCTCATCTATTCCACCATTCTCATTTCTCTCTGTATATTATTTGTCAGTTTTAATTCCTTATTGTGCTAACTCACACCGAGTGCGGATCGACATCCGACACGTACTGCTATACAAGTTACATTTTGCAGATAATCGGATTTTACAAATATTGTTGAAGTTAGGGTTTCCGAACCAACGACGTGGAAAAAACTATCTTTCAAGACCCTATGTGGTTATGGGTACTACTTGCATTTGCATCCTGTACTCACTTGCAATCACCCTCATATTCATGTCATCCTTATTATATGATTGAGATACATATCTTGATTAAAAACTTTTATACTATGATATCATACCATGCACACTGTTGTATTACTGGGCCTCGGCTCACGGTGCTACACCGATACCATTTTCAAATTTTGAGAAGCTGGGTACGTGGGATGATTTTTAGACGAAAGACTCCGGTGCATTCGAGGAGATCGGCGAGGATTTGTGAAACTAGGTTTTCTCCGCGTCGTTGGTGACGGAAACCCTAATCTCAATAATATTTGTAAATTGATCCGATTCTTAAATCCTGCAAAATTTTAGATCTGTATAGGGATTCGTGTCGGATGTTGATCCGCACTCGGGATTAGTCGGATTAGCGCAAATAAGAACATAAAATGACAGATTTTTCCATAGAAATTGATGCGAATGATGGTGGGGTGAGAGTGGTGGATAGATCGGATTAAAATATGCTTTGATTTAGAGAGAGAGCCATGAAATTAATAACCTAACTAATGCGAAATAGCAAAATCATAATAACCAACATTGAAATCATCCATTAATCTAATAAAATTGTCAATTACATAACTTCTGAAATAAATATGCCAAGAAGAAAGCTAATCTATAAAGCATTCGTAAAGGAATAGAGAGAGAAAGAAATAGTGAGAGAAGGTCTAGAGAGAGAAAGTGAGAACTATTCTAGAGAGAAAAAAAGTTTTAGAAATTTAGAAAGAGGAAGAGTTAGAAAGAGAAAACTAGAGATAGAATGAGAAGCTTTAGAAATTTAGAGAGAGGAAGAGTTAGAGAGAGAAACTACATATGATCTCACCTTGAGCAAGGTTGGGATTGGCCAAGTGTGGACTGCATGGTGCGGTTTGGCCTAGGAGAGGGGCATGGACGATGAAGGTGGTTTGCTTGGTGGAGAGGTCTCGGCCAAGAATGATGGAGAAGCTGCCGGTAGTGAAGGTCCCAAGGGAAGGAGAACCCGATGGAGGAAGCATAGCTCACCGGTGGGGTGTGCAGCAAGTTGTTGTGCACTTGACGGAGAAGTTGCAGGTCCGGCGAGGCAGAGGAGAGGGTGGCGTCTTGATCAGCGCCAAGATGGTGGAGACAGCTTGGAGGGTGCTAAGGAGCACCACACGGGAGCAGATCCGAAGAAGAGGTAGCTGGTTCTGGGATTCTCTTGAAGAAGATGTGTTGGAGCTAGGTTCCAGCCGGTACACCAGCAGGTTTGCAGGCCGAACAGCAGCTTTGGTGAAGGTGTGACGGTGGTCCTACAGGGTGCAGCAGCACCGTGATATGGAGGAGGGGATGAGCGCACCACGTGGTGGTTATGGGAGGCTGGCTTCCTCCTCTCTTCTTCTCTCTTCTCCTCCCTTTTTTTTTTTTTTTTTTTTCTTTTGTTAATGATGGCTTGGAAGTTTTTGAGGAGGGAAGAGTTGGGGGCGTCCAATGGGTTGAGGAGGATCGTGCCAAGGGCAACAACTTGAAGAAGTTGCTGGGCGGTCCTTGAGATGGATAGCTTGATAGAGAAGGGCTGTAACGGCTTGGGGGAAAAAAGAAGAGGGTGGTTACGGCGATGGAGAAGCCTTGCTGGAGGCGTATCCAATCAGTATGGAGGTGAGGCACACAGGTAGTGCTGCCCTGTGGTTGTGCTCGCGGTGGGCGGAGCAGCAGGCGCTGCTCACGGTGGAGTAACGTGAAGGAGACCACCGGAGTTGCTGTCTGCAACTCCGAGGAAGATTAAAAAGAAGAGGCGGAAGAAGAAGGAAGAGGAGCAGACTGAGGTGCAGGCGAACAATAAGAGGAAGAGGGCGGAAGAGAAGAAGAAGGGAAGAAGAAGGTATGGAAGACGAACCTGCCGGAGTTGCAGGTTCTCGCCGGAAAAGGAGAAAAAGAGGAAGAAGAAGAAGAGAGAAGAAGGGAAGGGGAAGGAGAGGAAAACGTAGGGAGCGGTTTTGGGGAAGGAGAGAAAGAGATAGGAGGGGGATTAGGGTTCGAACGAACCCCTCTCCTTCTCTTTTTAAAGCTCCCTATTTCCATTAATGGAAATAGGGTATTTTTTGAAAATAAAAAATATGAAAAATATATATATATATATATATATTTTTTTTTTAAGTAAAACATCACTTTTCTTTGGGGAATGTCCCCATTTAGTGGACCCCCCATTTTTTAATTAAAATTATTTTGAAATTCACGGGGTCCACTAACTGGTCGGACAGCGGGTCGATGATGATGGGCCCGGCTACTGGCCCACATGGACTGATGATGTCCATCGTCTCACAAGATGATGTGACAGACATTCTGATGGCGATCGGATGGATGGTGACTTGATTGGGACCCAGATTGGTAGATCGACGGATCTAGAGAGATCCAACGGTCCGATTGAAGATCCAACGGTCCGATGGAAGATCCAACGGTCAGAAAGCTAAGGGAGATGAGATAGAGCCGATGGGCAGGAGTTCTGGGATTAGGTCAGTAGATTCGAGGACTGAGAGATGAAGAGAGAGAGAGAATAAGGAGAGATGAGAGAGAAAGTATCAGAAAATAGAGAGAAAAGCACTGGCGGAGGGTCTGGAACCCTGGTCTTCACTGTGACCATCCTCACGCTTCTCCAGTAGAGTCGACTATCATTCTTTGCTGACTCATGTGGCTTTAAACGCTTTGCTCCGTCTCTTGGTCATTGGCTCTCCTGCTCTCTTCGTTCTTTGGGCCGGCTTTTTGGTCCTCTTATTCAGCCCATATTTGGCCCATATCTTCTAGTCATAGCATGTGGGCTCTTTAAGCTTTGACAATGGGCTTTCCTGATCGATGTGGGCTTGCAAGTCTCGAGAATTGTCCCATCGGGGTTTCCTGCGACAGAAGAAGCGCGTAATGAGACTCTATCAGAATGACTTCATGTCTAGACTTTCGAAAATGTGTTTAATGCATGCAAATATACCATTTCGTCCAGAAAAGTGTGTTCTACGCAACAAAAGAGACTCTTACGTAGAAAAGTAGATAAATAGAGTATTTTAACGTGGGAGAATGCAATAACGCTAAAAGGATAATTGCTTAAAATAAGCACTTTTGAGCGAATATCACAACCCCCAACCAGCATGTTGCCAATCCTTGGCAATTAGTGCGAAATAAATGAGCTTAAAAGGGCTCTGCACATGCTGCACACTTTTTCATATTAGCTCCGGGAAAACACCGTTCGTCAAATTATTGAATGGATGCAAGAACAGTTACATGCTAGCGAAGAGTTTGAAAGTTTTGGCAAGACTACAGACTGATAATCATGACCCAGAATAGTCAGACTCTGCGTGTGTGTGTGCTCAACATTCTCATCATCCGACAGTAAAGATTTCCAGATCACCTCTAAGTTTTTCTGCCTCGACCTCAAATCTCACATGTTTAGCACTCAGAATAGAATCACACAAGAAGGGTTTTTTTCTTTTCTCTCAATTTATATGTGAGGAGATGTATTTAATATAAAGAGGCAAAAGATCTCACATATGTTTTATTTGAAGGAAGGACATCTTTAACAGAAGAAGATCTCATGATTGGAATACCACTTCACTCGGGAACGTCAGATCAAACTCTATAGCTTCTCTTTCTCCAATCTCCACATTTTATGATCGTGCTATCCTAGAATCAAATAGGACTTTCCTGGGTTATAATGAGGCTTAGGTCAGGTGTAGAGAGATAAAGGGATACAGGATTTCAAAGATCTTGAGAGGATATTGCCATTTTCTTGAATTTTTCCTGCGGCGTAACACCATTATCTGGTTCTTTTTCCTTTTTTCGTGTTTTTCTCTTTTTCTTGATATTTCTGAGACTGCTCAATTTCTTTTCAGCTCTTCTTCATACTTTCTTTCTATATTTTATTTTTGGCTTGAACCACTTTCTTTTCCTTTTGATTCTTCTTCTTTACTTTTCTTTTTCACGGTACACCCACATCAGTTATTCTTTTGTCCATCTCAAAATAAGGGTAGCCAGTCATGTTTCGTAGCTGGTCTGGATTTTAGGTTGATGGGTTTGCAAATAAAAGGCTTTTATAGAAAGGTTCGAAGGGTTTCTAGTGAAGTATAATTCAGGTGAGTAAAAAGGCTGAATGTTTCAGAAAAAAAAAATGGCCTAAATCATTTTCTAGGGTTTGCACTATCATGTATACTGTCTTGACTGGATATAGAGAAGGTTCTGTCGTAGTAATCCAATGTTGATGTCGTTCCGAGTTTTATGATCGAAGCAAAAGATAATGAGATCTCTCAACGAATATTGCGGGCATGAAGAATAGTGAGTCATCTTGTGACTCAGAATTGTTGTATAACACTCTGAATTGATTAAAGGCTCGAAAGCTCACTGGGTTAGGTCTCCACAATTCTTCTCATAGGATCTCTAGAATTTCCAAACTTAGGATGAATCTGATGTTGATAGTGTACAATTGTGCCGAATCTGAGTTTTTCTAAGTTTTCAAACCTGCTGTAGTCACACTTGACTTGACTCAATGCTAACCTTAAACAAAAATTGACATCCTCAATACTGACTTAACGAAGGTTTTTAGCTAATCAAAGTCAGGGTATTTGACACATTTTTGAAATTCTAGAAAACTTTTGGAGAACATCGGAAATCACCCCAAAAATATTTTTTTATTTTTTTATTTTTTTTATTTTTTATTTTTTATATATATATATATATATATATATATATTTTTTTTTTTTTATCAAAATGAAGACATGAGTTTTGGTAAATACCCACCCCCAACCAAAATATAGCACCGTCCTCGGTGCTCATGACCGGGACATAAAATGATAAAAATTCAGTGATGATGATGCAAAAGTTCAGGAAGGATGTTACCAAGTAGGCAGAAACTCGACAGTGTTGGGTACCTGATGATCGGGAGAATGAATGTACCTGCATTTTCAGAGATATAACAGTAATAACAAATGCATGAGACTCATGTACTCTAGGAATACCGGAATTGCCTTTTCGAAAGCGCTAAGTTTTACGTCTTCAGCCAGACATGACGGGGGTGACAGGCACCCCCAACCAAGTTGGAGCTCAGGAGACTGAGTGGATCATCAGTCGACATAGGCAGGATCGATGAGATCAATTTCAAAAGTCTGAATGAACGACACATCAAGTTCATGGAATTGCTTAAGACGCTGACCATTGACCTGGAATGAGGAGTGATCCTTGGGATCCTCAATAGTGATTGCCCCGAAGGGTGTGACTGCTGTGACCGTATAAGGACCGGTCCACCTAGATTTCAGTTTCCCAAGGAAGAGATGGAGACGAAAATTATAAAGAAGGACCTTCTGTCCTGGATGGAACTCTTTTCTGAGGATGCTCTTGTCATGTATCCACTTCATTTTTGCTTTGTAATTCTTGGACAAGTTGTAGGCATCATTTCTGAGTTCTTCTAACTCATTCATTTGAAGTTTCCGCTCCTCCCCTGCGGAGTCTAGGTCGAAGTTGAGCTTCTTAATGGCCCACAGGGCATGATGTTTGAAATTTGGGTTATTCCGCGTCGTTGGTTATGGAAACCCTAAAGTTCAACAATATTTGTAATTTCTCCGATTTGGTTCACTTAATCTGCAAAAATGCAGACTTGCACAGTGGCTCGTGTCGGGTATCGTCCGCACTCGGGGTTAGGGCAAATAAAGAACGAATTAAGGGAAATATGCTTAAAATAATGAAGAGGCGAGAATGGTGGATTAATCGAGATTTAAAGACAAGCTTTTTGATGATACTTTATCAACTAATTATTATAAACTAAATAGAATGATAACACAATGAATAAAGATATTTCAATTAAATTTAATAATTCATCAAGTGTTTACAAAAATTGAATCAAATAAAACAAACTAATATTTAATCCTAGAAAGCAATGAGAGTAGAGAGAGAAAATGGGGGTTTTAGAGAGAGAAAATCTATGAGAGAGAAAGAGAGGGAAAATGAGAATTTAGAGAGAGAACAAAGTAATGAGAGGATTTAAAGATAGAAAGAGAAAGAGGAAAGAGATTCACTTTAAGATCTCACCTTTTGATTCGATCCACGGATGAAAAGAAAGTCCACTAAGTGGTTGCATGTGTTGCACCACGGGGTGGTCTTTGATGCACTGTTGCTGACCGTGTGGTAGGATGGTGATGCAGAGACGTGGAATGAAGCAAATGGTGACCGGAGAAGAAGGTGCACTTGACTTGCAGCAGCAAGGAAGTGACCGTTGGAGCTTGCAAGTGGTGATGGAGAGTGCTCGACGTACTGGCAAAGGGAGGAGCAACACGTTGCAGGTGGTGAGTGTGCACCAGTGTGCACGGGTTTGCAACGAGGAGAGCAACCCGTAGTTGCAGGTTGCTGCACTTACCGTTGCTGTGGTGACTAGAGGAGCAGCAAAACCGGTGGAGAAGGTGGACTTAATGATGATGCACCCGCAGGTGGGTGAAAGGTTGATGCAGCGGCACTAAGGTGGAAAGGTGGATGGCTGCTTATGGTGATAGCATGAAGGAGAGAGCTGTAAGGACAGCAAGCATCTGGGAATCAGTCCATGAGAGGTGCAGTTCGTGACTGCAGTAGGCCAGCAATGCAAGGTTGCTGATCGTTGGTTGTTGAAGGTTCGGGCAATGGAGAGAAACCCGAATCTGTAGTGGTTCAAGTGGCTCACAGCGTGGACGAACCTCTAAGATCGTGGCCTGCAAGGAGAAGCGGCACCGTTGGTGGTTGATGCAATGGCTGTGTTGCAGGTGGCGCACAGGTGTGCTGTTAGGGAGGCTTGCTGTGGTGTCAAAGACGGCCAACAGTAACAGCAGCGCTGAAGGAGGAAGGAGAACCAGTCCGGCGATTAAATTCGCCGGAGTTGCTGGTTTCAGACGGTGCTAATGGTAGAGGAAAATGGTGAGCCGTTGGAGGATGCTGGAGTGTGCAAGACGCTCAACTGTGAGAGATGCAAGTGAGGAGGAACCCGAAAGGAGCACCTGCTTACACGGTGATAATGGAGATGAGGTGTTCGCCGGCCGGAGTTGCTGGTTGCAACTCCGGGGAGGAGGAAATAAAGAAGAAGAAGATGGAAGAAGAATTGCAACCGGTGGGAGCAATGGAAGAGAGGGGTGTGATGTGCTGGTTGGGGGAGCAATTCCGGCGAGCTTCTCGCCGGAGTTAATGGTGAAAAGAGGTGGGGGGTGCTGGCTGTCACACAGCCACCCAAAATCTTCAAAGGAGAAGCGAGAGAAGAGAGGGGTAAGAAGATATGGAGTTTTAGAGGGGGAGGGAACCAGCTGTTTGGGCTGTGAAGGTTGCTAGTTTGGGGAGTTCCGGCGATCACACTTCAAGAAGAGGAGGAAGAAGAAGGAGAGAAAGAAATCAAGAGGGAGGGAACCAAAGAAACCCAAGGTTTCTCTCTCTTTTATAGGATGGAGTAGTTTGTTGTGGGAGAGAGAAACGTGGGAAGGAAGTTGGGGATTGATGAGAAGTGGTCAAAGTTGACCACTTCTCCCATTGGCTTGAATGTGGGCTTGTGAGAGATGGGCTTTGGGCCATGAGGTTATTGGGTATGGGTCATGGGCATGGATAAGCGCCCCTAATGGGCCAAATGGATATGGGCCTCTTGTGAGGCCATGGGTTAGGGTGCGTTTGGCCGGTAGGGGAAAAAGTGGTAAATGAGCCCAAAACACCATGGGCTCTAGGACGGGTTACAAGGCCGTGGGCTTTCAATTTGCTTGTGGGCCACTTGGCCATGGGGGCTGTTAGATGATGGAACTATGATAATTGGATGAGATGAGGTGGTGGTTTGACTCGGTCCACAATTGGCGGACCGTAGGATCTGGAGAGATCCAACGGTCAGATGAATGATCTAACGGTCGAATTGAAGATCTAACGGTAGAAGAACTATGAGAGATGGAATAAAGCTAAAGGAGAGAAGATATAAGGTTAGATGATGGAGATCGGAGGGTTATGATGATCGATCTAAGGATCAGATGGTAGATCTGGGGATCTAATGGTACGATGAGATGATCTACAGGTTAGATATTAGAGTCTAGAGAGATGGAGAGAGAATTAGGAGAGAGGAGAGAAAATAATACAAAATAATGGCAAAAGAGCTGGCGGAGGGTCATGAACCCTGATCTTCAATGTAATCTTCCGTCGGCTTTACCAATTACGTAAGCCGTCATTTTATGTCAGTTGGTGCGGCTTTGAATCACTTTAGCTCGTCTCTTGGTCTTCAGCTTTTCCTCTCTCTTGGTTCTTTATCTGGCTCTACGATCCTCTGACTTGACCCGTTCTTGGCCGGTATCTTTTTGTCATAGCTTGTTGACTCCTTAGGCTTTGATATTAGACTTCTATGGTTGATCATGGGCCCGCAAGTCTCGAAAATCGCCCGATTGGGTTTCCTGCGAGAGAAAAGCACGTAATGAGACTTAATCAAAACGGCTTCATATCTAGACTATCCGAAATGCGTATATTTCATGCAAATAGTCGATTTTCGTTTAAAGATTGCGCTCTACGCATTGGAAGAAACTCTTACGTGAAAAAGTCAACGAAAAGACAAGTTTTGCATAGGAGAATGCGACATCGCTATAAGGATAATGGCTTAAAATAAGCACTTTTGAGTGAATATCAATGTTCAATCTCTACCGGAAGATGACAGGGTTTCCCAAAGACCAGACGATAGGGAGACATATTGAGTGGGGTCTTGTAGGCGGTTCTGTATGCCCATAAAGCATCAGTGAGACGAGTAGACCAGTCTTTACGTGTGGTATTGACTGTCTTCTCCAAGATCTGCTTGATCTGACGATTAGAAACCTCCACTTGACCACTAGTCTGCGGATGATAAGCTAGGGCAACCTTGTGGGTTACCCCATACTTTTTCATTAATTTCTCAAATATCCTATTGCAGAAATGGGTGCCCCCATCACTAATGATGGCCTTAGGGGCACCGAATCGGGCGAAGATGAACTCCTTTAGGAATTTGACCACTACTTTGTGGTCATTGGTCTTGGTGGGAATGGCTTCTATCCATTTGGATACATAGTCTATCGCAAGGAGAATGTACTCAAAACCATAGGAAATGGGAAAGGGGCCCATGAAGTCGATGCCCCAGATGTCAAATATTTCATCGACCTGGATGGGAGTGAGAGGCATCATGTTCCTCTAGGAGATGCGGCCTAGATGCTGGCAATTAGGACAGGTTTTACAGTAGATATGGGCATCTTTAAATAGTGTAGGCCAGTAGAATCCACATTGCAGCACTTTTTCTGCAGTCTTCTTAGTGCTGAAATGACCACCACAAGGTTGGTCATGACACGAGGACAAGATATTGAGTTGGTCCGACTCAGGGACACAGAGACGAATGATCTGGTCAGGATAGTATTTATACAAATAAGGGTTATCCCAAGAGTAGTACTTAACTCTTGCTAGGAATTGGCTTTTGTCCTGTTTTGACCAGTGTGAAGGCATTTCTTCGGTGACAATGTAGTTGACAATGTCAGCATACCAAGGATTAACAGAGATGGCGAACAGTTGTTCGTCTGGAAAGGTTTCAGGGATGGGCTGGGTGTCGAAGGATGACTCTAAAGTCAGTCTAGACAAGTGATCAGCCACTACATTCTCAGTTCCTTTCTTATCCTTAATCTCGAGGTCAAATTCCTGCAGTAAGAGAACCCATCGAATTAATCGAGGCTTGGTTTAATTTTTCGACATGAGATAACGAAGGGCTGCATGATCAGTGTACACAACCACCTTAGTGGCTAAGAGGTACTGACAGAATTTATCAAGGGCGAAGACTACCGCTAGGAGTTCTTTCTCAGTGGTGGAGTAATTCATTTGGGCAGAGTTAAGAGTTTTGCTCGCGTAGTAGATCACGTGTGACCTTTTGTCAACTCTCTGCCCTAGAACGGCTCCTAAGGCGTAGTCAGAAGCATCGCACATTACCTCAAAAGGTAGAGTCCAGTCCGGGGGACGGATAATGGGCGCAGTAGTGAGCTCAGATTTGAGACGCTCAAATGCCTTGACACAGTCAGCATTAAAGTCGAAAGGACTATCTTTAGCCAGAAGATGGGACAGAGGTCGAGCGATTTGAGAGAAGTCCTTGATGAATCGCCTATAGAATCCTCCGTGTCCCAAAAAGGACCGGATGTCACGCACAGACTTAGGAGTAGGCAAGGTCGAGATGATATCGATTTTAGCTTTGTCGACCTCAATGCCCTGATGGGAAATGACATGTCCCAGAACAATGCCCTTCGTAACCATGAAGTGGCATTTCTCCCAATTGAGGACAAGTTGCTTGTCCTGACAGCGTTGAAGTACAAGCCCTAGATGGTTCAGACAGTCATCAAAGGATGACCCAAAGATTGAGAAGTCGTCCATAAAGACTTCGAGGAATTTTTCCACCATGTCAGAGAATATGCTCATCATACACCTTTGAAAGGTCGCGGGTGCATTGCAGAGGCCAAAGGGCATGCGCTTGTAGGCAAAAGTGCCAAAGGGACAAGTGAAAGTTGTCTTCTCGTGATCCTCAGGGGCGATGGGTATTTGATTATACCCTGAGTAACCATCGAGGAAGCAGTAATAGGAGTGACCTGCTAGTCTCTCCAACATTTGGTCGATGAAGGGTAAAGGAAAGTGGTCCTTCCTAGTGTTGGTGTTGAGTCGTCGGTAATCGATGCAGACTCTCCACCCTTTCTTCAGGCGCTGGGTTACCATTTCCTTGTTCTCATTTTCCACAACTGTGAATCCTGCCTTTTTAGGGACGACATGAATAGGACTCACCCATTTGCTATCGGAGATGGGATAAATGATACCCGCATCTAACAGTTTAAGGACCTCATCCCGGACTACATCCTTCAAGACGGGGTTCAACCTCCTCTGGTGTTCTCGAGAGGTTTTGGTTTCATCCTCGAGATAGATGTGATGTTGGCACACCGAGGGGTCTATTCCACGAATATCATCTATAGTCCAACCTATCGCAGATTTGTGCTCGTTGAGCAGCTCGAGAAGTTTCTTACGTTCACTCTCAGACAAAGCGGAAGCAATAATGACAGGGTAGGTTTCCTTAGGACCAAGATAGGCATAGGAAAGATCTGTGGGAAGAGGCTTAAGCTCCAATATTGGAGCAGATGAAGTAGAAATAGGTGTCACAGAAGACACGGATTGAAGAGGTTTGACTTCAGTAGGTAAAGGAATGATGGGTTCTCTGGCCATGGTTATCAGAGGCTCGAACTCGATGAGTGGAGCGGGGATCTCTAGCAGTGGAGTAGTCTCCAAAAGATCATTGAGATCAGAAATAGCTGACTCTGTTGCAAAGTCAGCCCCAAAGTGTGCTAGACACTGTTTAAGAATATCTTCGGTGGAGTCCGGAATCAGACTCTCAACGGCACACATTTCATCTGCCACATCGCGATCGGCATCCTGTTGCATTAAACGAAAGATATTGACCTCAGCTTTGAGATTTCCGAAAGCAATGGACATGTTTTCGTCCCTGCACCCGATGTGTGCATTCGCAGTGGCAAGGAATGGACGGCCTAAGATGACCGGAATGCGGTTATCCTGACACGGCTCGGTGTCGAGAATGATAAAGTCCACAGGATAATAAAAGTCAGCGACTTTTACTAGGACATCTTCAATGATTCCTCTTGGAATCTTGATGGACTGATCAGCCAATTTTAGGGTGACATTGGTAGGCTTCATATCTTTCAGTCCTAACTGCTGATATACCGAGAATGGTATGAGGTTAATGCTAGCCCCTAAATCTAGCAAGGCAGTGCGGCTAAAGTTGTCTCCAATTTCACATTGGACAGTTGGGCTACCTGGATCCTTGTGTTTGATCACACTATTGCGTTGAATGAACGCGGTAGCTTTTTCGGCTAAGAAGGCAGCTTTGGGTACATGCGTACGCCGCTTAACTGTGCACAAGTCCTTGAGGAAATTGGCATAGGAAGGGATTTGCTTGATAGCAGAAAGGAATGGAATATTGATCTGGACGTCTTTAAAGACATCTAAGATCTCAGAGAATTGCTGATCCCACTTATCTTGGACAAGTCTGTCCGGGAAGGGAGGCTTTACTCGACAAATGGATTTGTCTTTAGCCTTAGATTTCTGCACAGGGATATCTGATGTTGGTGCAGAGGTAGAAGAAGCAGAGGTAGGATTTGGACTAGTTTTCACGGTGCGAGTGATGGGTGCTGGAGATGGCATCGGTGGTGGTTGGACTCCCATGTCCACAGTTTTTCCAGATCGTAGGGTGGTTACAGCTTGCACCTCCCCTTGACAATTCCCATTCTGGCTTTGAGATTGGGATCCGATCTCATATACTGCCCCTTTGGCATTTCCTTTAGGGTTGGCAATGGGTTGGCTAGGGAAGATGCCTTTAGCTTTCTCAGCTTCCAGGTTACCTAAGCGTTGCTCTAGACGAAGCATGGATTGATGTTGCTGTTGCTCTAGGCGTTGCATAGATTGAGTAATGAGTTGAGCTAGAAGGTCCTCGATACCGGGTTTGGGGGCCAACTGTTGGGGGGCAGCTAATGGGAGCTGAGGCACCAATTCGCGACTCGAGCTCATCGGGGCATGAAAGTAGGATTTTTCCACGTCGTTGGTTACGGAAACCCTAAAATCAACGAGATTTGTAATTTGATCCGATTATCCTGCAAAATTTAGAATTCTTGCACAGTGGGAAGTGTCGGATGTCGATCCGCACTCAGGGTTAGTTTGCGCAGCTCAAGAACATAAAATGATGAATTTTTCTCAGAAAAGCATGGAGGGGTGAGAATGGTGAGATGGATTTTTAAAACAGGATTTTGTGATTTTTAGAGAGAGGAACTACCGCAATGAATAAAAGCATAAAAGAAATTAAAGAAACAAACTGCTAATTAAATTCATTAATCTGAAAAATTCTTACAAGGCTTGAATTAAATTGTGCAATAATCAAAACTACGCTAGAAAGCGAATAGAGAGACTAGTAAGGGAGAGAAGCTAGTGAGAGAAACAGGAGATTTAGAGAGAGAAAATTAAAAAAATCAAGAGAGATAAAGTTTGAGAGAAAAAAAATGGATGGAGAAGATAAGGGTTTACTAAGGGTTGAGATGCTTACATGGTAGATGTCCAATCCGTGGGAATGGGTTGCGGTCCAACAGCTTGATGAGAGGACGGTTGAGGGATCAATCGTAGTGATTGCACGCTAACCATTGGATAGAGCATCAAACGGCTTGGTGCAGCAGCAGTGGTTGGCCAAGATCAACACTTACCGGTGAACAGTGTTGCATGGTCGGCAAGGGAGCCATGGTGAGGAGCACGCACAGTTGCTGGCTACGTCTTCTTGGAGGGGAGCGGTGCATCTGCAGGTGGTGGATGGTGTTGTTGAAGAAGGAGGTGGCAGGCGGTAATGGAGGTTGCCGGAGTTGCAACCTGCAACTCCGGTGATCTTAAAAAAAACTTTTTAGCACCGTTTTTTTTTTACCACAACAACCGGTGGATGGCTGAAGACGATGGAGGAGGCGACTGTGGTGGAGAGATGGATTGTGAGAGCGGCTGGGATAGAAACGTGGACGATGAGAAGTGCTGCAGGTGTGGCACGAACGGCCGGAGTTGCAGGCGCAACTCCGGTGAGGGCGGTAATGGAGAAGAAAAAAAAATAAAAATAAAATAATAATGGAGATGAAGAGAAGGGAAAAAGGGTGCGGTAATGGAAGATGGTGGCAGGCGGACCTGCTGTGGCACGAGCAGGGGGATTAGGGTTGCAAGGGGTTGCAGTGGTGGCCGGAGTTGCAGGCTGCAACTCCGGTGGAAAAGTGGTGAAGAAGATGAAAGAGAAGAGGAGAATGGGGCTAAAGAAGAGGGAATCCGTGCGGGATTGATAGGGGAAGAGAATGGAAGAGAAAGGGGGGGATTAGGGTTCGAACGAACCCCTATCCTTCTCCTTTTAAAGCTTCCCTATTTCCTTTAATGGAAATAGGGGATTTTTGAAAATAAAAAAATAAAAAAAATAAGAAAAATATATATATATATATATATATATATATATATATATATATATATATATATATATATATTTTTTTTTAAGTAAAAACCTACTTTTCTATGGGGAATCTCCCCAATTAGTGGACCCCCCATTTAATTAAAATTATTTTTGAAATTCGCGGGGTCCACTAACTGGTCGGACAGCGGGTCGATGATGATGGGCCCGGCTACTGGCCCACATGGACTGATGATGTCCATCGTCTCACAAGATGATGTGACAGGCATTCTGAAGGCGATCGGATGGATGGTGACTTGATTGGGACCCAGATTGGTAGATCGACGGATCTAGAGAGATCCAACGGTCCGATTGAAGATCCAACGGTCCGATGGAAGATCCAACGGTCAGAAAGCTAAGGGAGATGAGATAGAGCCGATGGGTAGGAGTTCTGGGGTTAGGTCAGTAGATTCGAGGACCGAGAGATGAAGAGAGAGAGAGAGTAAGAAGAGATGAGAGAAAAAGTATCAAAAAAAATGGAAAAAAGCACTGGCGGAGGGTCTGGAACCCTGGTCTTCACTGTGACCATCCTCACGCTTCTCCAGTAGAGTCGACCATCATTTTTTGCTGACTCATGTGGCTTTAAACGCTTTGGTCCGTCTCTTGGTCATTGGCTCTCCTACTCTCTTCGTTCTTTGGGCCGGCTTTTTGGTCCTCTTATTCAGCCCATATTTGGCCCATATCTTCTAGTCATAGCATGTAGGCTTGTTAAGCTTTGATAATGGGCTTTCATGATCGATTTGGGCCCACAAGTCTCGAGAACCGTCCCATCGGGGTTTCCTGCGACAGAAGAAGCGCGTAATGAGACTTTATCAGAACGGCTTAATATTTAGACTTCCGAAAATGTGTTTAATGCATGCAAATATACCATTTCGTCCAGAAAAGTGTGTTCTACGCAACAGAAGAGATTCTTACGTAGAAAAGTAGGTAAATAGAGTCTTTTACGTAGGAGAGTGCGATAACGCTAAACGGATAATTGCTTAAAATAAGCACTTTTGAGCGAATATCAGGGCATTATAGTTATAGGCGGAAGAATTAGTTGGGACAATCTGTTGGTTCTGAAAGTTCTGGGGAACTCTTTGCTGATTCTGAAATGTGCTCTGTTGTCCAGAGTATTGACCCTGTTGGAACTGCTGGTTCTGAGTAGATGGGTACTGATTCTGCTGATATTGTCCCTGATTGAATTGCCTATTGGGTTGATTGAACCCAGGAGGATACATGCCCTGAGGTTGACGTGGAGGTTGAGCTTGTGGTTGAGTAGACTGAGGCCTCCAAGAGAAGTTAGGGTGGTTTCTCGTGTCCGGATGATAAGATTGACTATACGAGTTCTGAGTGGGTGGTTTGTATGTGCTGAAAGCACAAACTTCTTCCTGAAGAGGATTAGACCATCCTTCATTCAAAGGACAATGCTCAGTAGTATGGGAGGGTTGCAGACAGAGGGTGCAGGATTCCATAGGGCTCTCGTGTCCCACATGCATGACTGGGGTAGATTGTTGAGTAGGCTTTTGTACAGACACAGCCAGTGCCGAGACTGACTTGCTCAACTCTTGAATGATAGATCGAAGCTCAGTATCAGCTGTAGCATCATGTCCCTTGGTTGTCCTTTGGACTGAAGTGGTTCGACTGAACTCTGAGTCAGTCGTCCAATGTTGAGAGTTTTCTCCTAACTCTCCCAAGAATTTGTATGCATCGGTCGGAGTTTGGTGCAGGAATTTTCCTTGGCACATTGACTCTACCATGGTCCGGGACTCATCAGTAAGTCCCTTATAGAAGACGTGGACAAGATTGCCCTTGTCGATGCTATGGTGGGGACACTTAGTCAGGTAGTCTTGGAATCTATCCCATGCTTCAAAAAATTTCTCACGGACTTCTGTCTAAAGTCCTGAATGAGTTGCTTCATTTGGTTGGTCCGAGTCATGGGGTAGAATTTAGACATGAATTTGCCCACCAATTCTTTCCAACTGCTGATTGAATCAGTGGGTAAGGAGTAGAGCCAATCTGAGGCTCGGTCTTTGAGCGAGAATGGGAAAACTCGCAGATGCACATTGTCATCATCGAGGTTCTGATTCTTGAAAAGTAGGATGACATGTTGGAATTCCCGAATATGGGAATATGGGTCTTCTCTTGGGAGACCACGAAAGGTTGGCAGCATTTGGATCGTCTGTGGCCTGATCTCGAACTGTACCGCCGTAGTAGGTGGGAGAACAATGCAAGTGGGCGGATTGGCAGAGATAGGAGCGAACGTCTCGATAAGAGGTCGTTCGACTGCCATGACTACAAAGGTAGTAGCACTGGGGGAGGCGGGTGGGGAAAGAGATGGGGAAGAATTCAGTGGAGGATCCACTGTAGGGACGTGATTCTCAGATCGAATCAAGCGCTTGTTCGGACGATTCCAAACGGGCATACGCGAATGAGGCAAGCTCTATACTTGGCAAAAAGTTGCCAGAGAGGAACACTATCCTAAATGATGCACACCAAGCACAGATAATCCTATTCTAAGCAATCAGGATATATTTTAGGAATTATCTTTGTTAGTTTTGGGGCTATAGTAGATTATGACAGTGGGCGGACCACTGGTTTATCTTTTAACCGCCGAACTAACTGTTTTGCACTCAGAGGTTCTCACCAGGCTACACTCTTCAGAGCGAATCCTTTAGTACTAGCTCTAGTTAACAACAAGGCAATCCGAAGCCTAGACAGACGTGCGGCACAATGGCTGACTTAAGTACGTCCCAGACTAACCGGATTGGTCAAGTGTATAAGAAGAGTGTTCCCTTGGGTTAAGCTAGGGTTGATGTGTGTTCCTAGTCCACACGCGACTAACCGCCGAATAGTCCAAGATGCCACGTCGAGCTCAGTGTACTTGAGTAGCAGGGACTTATGGGTGTGTTAGACAACAGGGACCCGCGCTCGTGGTCTTATTTCGATTGGATGTTAAGCGGGTTCGCTTTGCGTGGATTTTTCCTCGAACACCGGGCTAATTGGCTCTACTTCTTGATTCTTTTTATTATAGATGGATCCTGGGGATCAATATCAGCTGGAGTGATGAGGTGGGTGATGAAATCCCACCAGTTTCAATTTTGGAGCTGGGTTTGCTCTCTTAGAGTTGATTGATTAACGGCCACGCCACGCAAGTCGAATAAGTTGTTGCTAGAAAACAAATAGACAAGCGGCAATGATGCACCTAATATGCTCTGTATCGTACTCAAGGCGAGGATAGAGACTTACCTCCCGTGGGCCACGCCGCGGGGTCGCCTCCGTGGGTTAGAGAGGGGTATCCTAATGGGCTTGGGCCCGACTCCACCTCTTTGAGCTTTCGCTCTCTACCCACACTGGATCGTGTTCCTACAGAAAAGTTAGATCGCACGGTCTAGGTATTCGGCATTCTATTTGGAAGATCCTTGCCTTTTTAGGGTTCACAGAACACGTATTGGATTTAGGCAAGTTTTTGAATTAGTTTCCAAATTCGAGATGAGTTAAAATTTAGGAATTCCAAGATTGGAAAATACCTAGATTGGAAAGTTTCCCGAACGGTGGAGATCTTCCAAGAAAGATTTGATTGCGAGATCCCTTACAATTTTGGGAAATTTCCCAAAATTGAAATTCTGCTAGATTTGGGATGTTTCCTTTTTGCAGACTTTTCTAAATTCGGAAGATTTCTAAAGATAGAAATTCTTCTAAAGAGGAAACTTCTAAGAGGGGAAACCCTAATTAAGCATAGTTTCAAGATTTTGGAATCTTTCCAAAAATCGCAAATCCTTGATTGGTGATTTCTAAAAATCTGCAGAATATAAAACCCTAATTTTTTTTTAATTTTGATTTTTTAATTTTTTTGGTAATTTCCACTTAATCTAGGGTTTCTAAAAAACCCTAGAACAAGATCTAGCAGTTATTTGGAAAGCAGTTAAAATTCTGAAATTATTACAAATTGCACTCGGCCTTCCGAAGCATTAAAAATAGTAATTTAAAAATTGCTAAAAATCAACAAAAATAAAAAATAGAAAGTTTTCCGAAAAGGTCGGGCTGGCCAAATTGAGCAGCTTTTCGCTTCAGCAACTTTCCAATTCCGTCTTTACGTCCTTTTTCGCACTCCCGAACACCCGAGCGGCAGCGGCGCCATTTGAAAGTAGGTTTTTTCCGCGTCGTTGGTTACGGAAACCCTAATCTCAATAATATTTGTAAATTGATCCGATTCTTAAATCCTGCAAAATTTTAGATCTGTATAGGGATTCGTGTCGGATGTCGATCCGCACTCGGGATTAGTCGGATTAGCGCAAATAAGAACATAAAATGATAGATTTTTCCATAGAAATTGATGCGAATGATGGTGGGGTGAGAGTGGTGGATAGATCGGATTAAAATATGCTTTGATTTAGAGAGAGAGCCATGAAATTAATAACCTAACTAATGCGAAATAGCAAAATCATAATAACCAACATTGAAATCATCCATTAATCTAATAAAATTGTCAATTACATAACTTCTGAAATAAATATGCCAAGAAGAAAGCTAATCTATAAAGCATTCGTAAAGGAATAGAGAGAGAAAGAAATAGTGAGAGAAGGTCTAGAGAGAGAAAGTGAGAACTATTCTAGAGAGAAAAAAAGTTTTAGAAATTTAGAAAGAGGAAGAGTTAGAAAGAGAAAACTAGAGATAGAATGAGAAGCTTTAGAAATTTAGAGAGAGGAAGAGTTAGAGAGAGAAACTACATATGATCTCACCTTGAGCAAGGTTGGGATTGGCCAAGTGTGGACTGCATGGTGCGGTTTGGCCTAGGAGAGGGGCATGGACGATGAAGGTGGTTTGCTTGGTGGAGAGGTCTCGGCCAAGAATGATGGAGAAGCTGCCGGTAGTGAAGGTCCCAAGGGAAGGAGAACCCGATGGAGGAAGCATAGCTCACCAGTGGGGTGTGCAGCAAGTTGTTGTGCACTTGACGGAGAAGTTGCAGGTCCGGCGAGGCAGAGGAGAGGGTGGCGTCTTGATCAGTGCCAAGATGGTGGAGACAGCTTGGAAGGTGCTAAGGAGCACCACACGGGAGCAGATCCGAAGAAGAGGTAGCTGGTTCTGGGATTCTCTTGAAGAAGATGTGTTGGAGCTAGGTTCCAGCCGGTACACCAGCAGGTTTGCAAGCCGAACAGCAGCTTTGGTGAAGGTGTGACGGTGGTCCTACAGGGTGCAGCAGCACCGTGATATGGAGGAGGGGATGAGCGCACCACGTGGTGGTTATGGGAGGCTGGCTTCCTCCTCTCTTCTTCTCTCTTCTCCTCCCTTTTTTTTTTTTTTTTTTTTTTCTTTTGTTAATGACGGCTTGGAAGTTTTTGAGGAGGGAAGAGTTGGGGGCGTCCAATGGGTTGAGGAGGATCGTGCCAAGGGCAACAACTTGAAGAAGTTGCTGGGCGGTCCTTGAGATGGATAGCTTGATAGAGAAGATGGGCTGTAACGGCTTGGGGGAAAAAAGAAGAGGGTGGTTACGGGGATGGAGAAGCCTTGCTGGAGGCGTATCCAATCAGTATGGAGGCGAGGCACACAGGCAGTGCTGCCCTGTGGTTGTGCTCGCGGTGGGCGGAGCAGCAGGCGCTGCTCACGGTGGAGTAACGTGAAGGAGACCACCGGAGTTGCTGTCTACAACTCCGAGGAAGATTAAAAAGAAGAGGCGGAAGAAGAAGGAAGAGGAGCAGACTGAGGTGCAGGCGAACAATAAGAGGAAGAGGGCGAAAGAGAAGAAGAAGGGAAGAAGAAGGTATGGAAGACGAACCTGCCGGAGTTGCAGGTTCTCGCCGAAAAAGGAGAAAAAGAGGAAGAAGAAGAAGAGAGAAGAAGGGAAGGGGAAGGAGAGGAAAACGTAGGGAGCGGTTTTGGGGAAGGAGAGAAAGAGATAGGAGGGGGATTAGGGTTCGAACGAACCCTTCTCCTACTCTTTTTAAAGCTCCCTATTTCCAATGGAAATAGGGTATTTTTTGAAAATAAAAAATATGAAAAATATATATATATATATATATATATTTTTTTTTTAAATAAAACATCACTTTTCTTTGGGGAATGTCCCCATTTAGTGGACCCCCCATTTTTTAATTAAAATTATTTTGAAATTCACGGGGTCCACTAACTGGTCGGACAGCGGGTCAATGATGATGGGCCCGGCTACTGGCCCACATGGACTGATGATGTCCATCGTCTCACAAGATGATGTGACAGACATTCTGATGGCGATCGGATGGATGGTGACTTGATTGGGACCCAGATTGGTAGATCGACGGATCTAGAGAGATCCAACGGTCCGATTGAAGATCCAACGGTCCGATGGAAGATCCAACGGTCAGAAAGCTAAGGGAGATGAGATAGAGCCGATGGGCAGGAGTTCTGGGATTAGGTCAGTAGATTCGAGGACTGAGAGATGAAGAGAGAGAGAATAAGGAGAGATGAGAGAGAAAGTATCAGAAAATAGAGAGAAAAGCACTGGCGGAGGGTCTGGAACCCTGGTCTTCACTGTGACCATCAGAGTCGACTATCATTCTTTGCTGACTCATGTGGCTTTAAACGCTTTGCTCCGTCTCTTGGTCATTGGCTCTCCTGCTCTCTTCGTTCTTTGGGCCGGCTTTTTGGTCCTCTTATTCAGCCCATATTTGGCCCATATCTTCTAGTCATAGCATGTGGGCTCTTAAGCTTTGACAATGGGCTTTCCTGATCGATGTGGGCTTGCAAGTCTCGAGAATTGTCCCATCGGGGTTTCCTGCGACAGAAGAAGCACGTAATGAGACTCTATCAGAATGACTTCATGTCTAGACTTTCGAAAATGTGTTTAATGCATGCAAATATACTATTTCGTCCAGAAAAGTGTGTTCTACGCAACAAAAGAGACTCTTACGTAGAAAAGTAGATAAATAGAGTATTTTAACGTGGGAGAATGCAATAACGCTAAAAGGATAATTGCTTAAAATAAGCACTTTTGAGCGAATATTGAAATTAGGGTTTTTCCGCGTCGTTGGTTACGGAAACCCTAAAGTTCAACAATATTTGTAATTTCTCCGAATTGGTTCACTTAATCTGCAAATAAGTAGACTTGCACAGTGGCTCGTGTCGGATATCGTCCGCACTCGGGATTAGTTAGCACAATAAGAAACAAGAATAATCAGAAAATGCTCAGAATAAATGGAAGGGTGAGAATGGTGGAGGTTGTTTTAAAATATGTTTGAGATTGTTGTTAAAACTATTAAAATGAAAAAAAACATAAGAGAAACGAGAATGAAAAATAAAATAAATGAAAACAACTTAAACTTGTTCATTAAACTAAAAACAAATGCTTACAATGCTTGTTCAAATGCTTTACAACGGAAATAACATTAAACCAAATTAATCTAGAAAGCCATTAAAATATTACCCTAGAAAGCATGTAAAGGTAGAGAGGGAAAGAAGAGAGTGAAAGAAGGTAGGAAGGTTAGAGAGATGAATTAGAGAGAAGCTTACCATTGAAGAGGTAAATGGTGCAACTTCTATTGGATAGAACTCAATAGGATTGAGGATTGTAGCCTTTGATTGTGGCGAATGGAATGGACAGCAAGGAGACGTTGCTGTTTGACGCTTTGCACTTCGAGATGGAGGCGTTAATAGTGAGCTCGCCGGAGTTGCTCGCCGGAGAAGAAGGGTGAAGAAGAAGAGAAAGAATGAAGAAAGAGAGGAAGAGAAGGGGGAGGGAACCAACCCAAGAAGGAGAGAGAATGAATCTCTTATAGACTTTTTTTTTCTTTTTTGCTTGTCGTAAAAATGATGACCGTTGGATTTAGAGAGATCCAACGGTTGGGAATGGGTTAGTTAGATGAGAGAGAGAGTGACTAGGATAGAGAGATATGGGGAGAGAAGAATCGGTCAAGTGAGACCAATTCTCTCTTCTTGTTGCAAATGGGCATGGGCATGGGTCATGGTCATGGGCATGGGCATGGGTCATGGGTATGGATATGGGAATGGGTCATGGGTCATGGGTATGTCATGGGTCATGGGTCATGGGTCATGGGTCATGGGTCATGGGCTTAGGTCATGGGCCTATGTCATGGGCCAAGATAGATAGATAAAGAGAAAAATAGGAGAGATGTGAGAGAAAAATATAAAAATAAAAGAATTGGAGGGTCTTGAACCCTGGTCTTCTTTATTCTCTCTCGTCTGCTCCACCAATAAGTCAAACTTATCCTTTGATGTCAATTGGTGTGGCCTTTAACACCTAAGTCCTTTTCTTGGTCTCTAGCTATTCTCTCTCTTAGTCCTTGTTCCGGCTCTACGATCCTCTAGCTTTGCCCGTATATGTCTTTTATCTTTTTATCCTAGCCTGTTGGCTCTTTAAGCTTTGATAGAAGTCTTCTGTGGTTGATCGTGGGCCCGCCAGTCCTCGAGAATCGCCCGATAGGGTCTCCTACAAGTGAAAAAGCGCGTAATGAGATTCAACTAAAACACCTTGATACTGGACTATCCGAAATGCGTATATTTCATGCAAATAGTCGATTTTCGTCTAAAGAATGCGTTCTACGCAATGGAAGAAACTCTTATATGGAAAAGTCGACAAAAAGACAAGTTTTACGGAGGAGAATGCGACATCGCTATAAGGATAATGGCTTAAAATAAGCACTTTTGAGCGAATATCACAACCCCCAACTAGCATATTGCCAATCCTTGGCAATTATTGCGAAATAAGTGAGCGAAAGAGGGCTAGGCATAACATGCTAGAAAACTTATTTGCATTACTCAGAAAAAACTCCGTTTTGTCAGATTATTTTAAGGATGCAAGAAATCATTCACAAATTAGAACTAATTAGCAAAATGCAACATTTCTACAAATTGACCTTCAAACAAAAGATTACTCAGACTCAGTGTGTGTGTGTGTGTGTTCAACATCATCCTTATCTGGCAGTAGATATATCTGGATCTCTTTAGAGACTCTATGCCTCGACCTCAATCCTCACTTGTATACCACTCAGAAGTAAATCACTCAGAAATGATTTTATACTTTTCTCTCAAATTATATGTGAGGAGATGAATATAGAAATTGGCAAACGTCTCACATATATAGTTCTTGAATGGAGGGTATAAGAAGATTTAAGATCTCATGATTGGAATGTCATATCACTTAAGAACGTCGGATCAAACTCTATAATTTCTCTTTTCTCTATTCTCCACACTTGATGATGGTACAAATCTAGAATCAAATAGGACTTGTATAGGTTGTATTAAGGTTTAGGATAGGTTCAGAAAAGAATGATATTCTGGTATTCAAAAATTCTGAGAGGATATCTCACTATTCTTTGCAATTTTTTTCCAGGGGTAATATTTTCTTGATTTTTCTTCTTTCCTTTTTCCAATTTTTGTCTTTTTGGATATTCTTCAACCTTTTTCAAATTCTTTTTTCTTTCATTCTTTCTTTTTGATCATGTTTCTTTTCAGCACAAACCATTAGTTTTCTTTTCTTTTCTTGGTGTAATCATACCAAATACTCTTTGATCCCTCTCAGAAGTAGGTTATCGTATTGAACTCTTTTTGGGATTGGGTTTTTGGTTGATGGGTTTAACAAGAAAAGGTTTTCATCAAAAGGCTCAAAAATAGTTTCTAACGGTATAGATGTTAGGGAAGCTAAAAAGTCTGATTGGTTAGAAAGATGGCCTATATCATTTTCTAGAGTTTGTACTTTCATCTTCGATGTCTCAAATGGATATAGAGAAGATTCTTTCTGTAATAATCCGAATTTGATGTCGTTTTAAGTTCCATGACCAAGGCAAGGGTTAATGAGATCACTCAATGGAAATATTTGGGAAGTAGAAGAATTGTGAGTCATCTTGTGACTCAGAATAATTTTATTACCCTCAGAAATAATAAAAAGCTCAAAACTCACTGGGTTAGGTCTGCACACTTTTTCTTCTTGGATATCTGGATAATCTAAACTTCAGATAATTCTGACGTTGATATGTGAACATTTTTGCTGAATCTGAGTTTTCAAAGATTTTTCAATCCACTGTAGTAATGTTTGCTTTCAAACTGAATGAAGAGCTAATAAGTGATTTTTCAAAATAGACATCCTTTTCAATAAATAGACTTTCCGAAAATTTTGTACTCATCATTGTAAAGGATTTGAAAAGCATTTCGAAAGTACTCAGAAAACTTTGTAAAACACAGGTTATCACCCCAAAATACATCTTTTTCTCATTTTTCTCAAAATTTTTTTTTTTTTTTTTTTTTTTAAATGAAAACATGAGTTTTGGTAAAAACCCACCCCCAACCAAAATATAGCACCGTCCTCGGTGCTCATGACCGGGACAAAAGATGATGAAAAATTGGTAATGATGATGCAAAGGTTCAAAGAGGATATTACCAAGTCGGCATAAACTCGATAGTGTGTGGTACCTGATGATCTGAAGAATAAATGTACCTGCATGTCCAGAAATATCATAGTAATAACAAATATAGAGACTCATGTACTCTGGGAATACCGGAATTGCCTTTCCGAAAGCACTAAGTTTTATGTCTTCAGCCAGACATGATGGGGGTATATCAAGTACCCTGTCACGCCCCGAATCCGGATACCCAGATACGACCCGAAAATCCGTGGATCGACCCATACCCGAACCCAGAGGTGATCCATGAATGTTCCCTAGTGGTCCAATTAGGTCAATTAGACAACTAAGGTTCATTCGAAAACCCACTACGTAAAAAAAAGTTTAGATGTAGGAAACAAATAATTCAAATAATTCATAACTCAAACAATTTAATCAATCAATTAAATGTGGAGAGAAAAAGATGAGAACATGCTCTCAATCAAAGGCTTACATGTCCGTGAAAATAAATAATCAATGTTTAGAACAGTCAAAATCAAGTCTTCTAAAATGTGGGATCGACTCCCAAATCCTAGCCGATCTCCTCGAATGCGTCGGAGTCTTTCGCCTCAAAATCATGTCACGTACTCGACTCCTCAAAATCTGAAAATGGTATCGGTGTAGCACCGTGAGCCGAGGCCCAGTAATACAACAATGTGCATGGTATGATATCATACTATACAAGTTTTTTAATCAAGATATGCATCTCAATCGTATAATAAGGATGGCATGAATATGAGGATGAATGCAGATGAGTAAGGGATGCCAATGCAACTAGTACCCATAACCACATAGGGTCTCCATCTCCTTCCCGCACTGGGAGCAGTCTCATTGACCCATCTGCAGGATATAATAACGTCTGGGGCCTTTCACCCTAGGGTACCGAACCCTGATTAATTGATAAAACCAATATAACGTATATAATATACTTCAACCCCGTTCCCTTATGCACCCCTTAAATGAAATGACGTGATGATCATGGTATGGCAACAAGATGTACTAGGGTTACACGATATAAGCACACATGTATTTAACATTTAAATATAAATATAAAATGAACCAATGATCATTAAGAGTAATAATATGGAAACGAATTAGGGTTAACTATGAATAACATGTAATAATCACCGAAGGTGATCAACACGGATGAATAATATAAGTGGAAATTACAAGACAATCCAACACACCATGGCCAAACCCTATGAGGGATCCATGACACAAGGTCGAACCCTAAAGAGGGATCCAAGACACTTGGCCGAACCCTATGAGAGATCCAAGATACATGGGTGGGATCCTCATGCATACAAGTATAGGTCGAACCATCTAGGTATAATAGTCAATAAGACATGACCAAATATCACAATCAACATCGATGAATAATATAAGTGAAAATCGCAAGAGAATCCAACACGCCATGGCCGAACTCTATGAGGGATCCATGACACAAGGTCGAACCCTAAAGAGGGATCCAAGACACTTGGCCGAACCCTATGAGAGATCCAAGATACATGGGTGGGATCCTCATGCATACAGGTATAGGTCAAACCATCTAGGGTTTAGTCCAACAACAAGGTTAAAACCTTAATAGTTAATAATCATGACCGAACCACGAACAATTAATAGATTTTTCACAAAAAATATTTTGTATTATAAAAATCATAACTAAATAAATATGAATTAGAAAAATATAAACTCAATGGATTTAAAAACTAGATTCATAGAGGTTTTTAAGAAAAATAAATAGAAAAATATTCAGATTCAAAATATAGGTCAAAACTCTTAATTAATTGGGCCGGACAGAATCCGGGATACAGAAAAGTCCCGCACATTTGAAAAATCATAACTTAATCAATACAAATCAGAAAAATACAAACTCAAATGTTATAGAAACTAGATTTAATGAGGTATTTAAAAAAAAGAAATAGAAAAATATTTAGATTCAAAATATGGGTCGAAACCCTTAATGAAGTGGGTCGGACAGAATCTGGGATTCTGGGTTTTACAGAAAAGTCTAGCACATTTAAAAAATCATAACTTAATCAATACAAATCAGAAAAATACAAACTTAAAGGTTCTAGAAACTAAATTGATAGAGGTATCTATAAAAAAATAATTAGAAAATATTTAGGTTAAAAATATAGATCGAAATCTCAAGTGAAGTGGACCGTGTAAAATCTGAAATTCTGGATTTTACAGAAAAGTCCAGCACGTTTGAAAAATCATAACTTAACCAATACAAATCAGAAAAATATAAACTCAAAGATTCTAGAAGCTAGATTGATAGAAGTATCCATGAAAAATAATTAGAAAAATATTTAGGTTAAAAATATAGATCGACATCCCAAGTGAATCGGACCGTGTAAAATCTGAAATTCTGGGTTTTTTGGTAAAGTCATACAACTTAGAAAATTCATAACTTAATCAGTAAAAATCACAAAAATACAAACTAAACGGTTTTGGAAAATAGATTCAAAGAGGTATTTAGAAAAAAAATAATATAAAAATATTTAAATCATAAAAGTACAACAAAAATGATAAGAACATAGTCATCCGTTATAGGTACAAAATAGACCATGGCCAAACCCATCATGGTGGCCCAAAACAAAGATCAACCCAATAAGAATATAGTAAATATTATTAAAATTAATTTATAATGAGTATCAACCATTATCTAATGAAAGAAAAACAAATCTTGAAGAAAAACAAGTATAGGATGGATCAAGCGCACTTACCTCAAGGTTTCTTGAACTTTAATGAAAATCAAAACTTTCTTCAAATTTGAAAGTCGTCGGATCGTCCTCTTCTCGGAGTATGTTCTTCAAGTCGGAGTCCCCGTCAATTCTCCCTTCTTACTCGAGTGCGATCGGTGCCCGGATGAAGGTTTAATGGAGCTTGCTCTATTCTTCAATGGAATTGGGTTTGTGAAAGCTTCTAAAGCTTTAGGGTTTTCATAAATAGGTTTAGGGAAGGATTAGGGTTTCTATTTTGTTAAAATTCGTAACTATCAAAGGGATGACCTTTTCAACCCTCAAAAACATATATTTTACACTACTAATGGGTTAGAAATGGGCCCAAGGCCCATATACATCAATTAAGCTCATTTAAGAATATTATTAAGCCCAAAAGGTTTCTAGATTAGCCATACGGGCCCACCCAATAATTATAACACAATTAATTATTAATTAATTCAATCAAACTATATTATATAATTTAAAGTCCATACAATAAGGTATTGACACATGTCACACACACAAATCATAAAAATGTTTAAAACCCTAGAAAAATGTCAAATGACATTGGAATGACCCGAAAGTGATTTGCGGGTCCCACGCTTATTAAATAAATAAAATATAATTAAATATTATTTTTAAAAAATATGCGAATGGTAGGAAGTTCAAAAATTATAAAAATACTATTTTTGTCAAAATCTCCCAAAATCTTCGACTAGAGTTTTTATGTCTCAGAAAAGCTTCTAAATTTCTCAGGTAAGTTGCTAAGGATAAAATAGGAATATTTTTGGTGTCTCGGGCCCACAAAATAATTTTTTTTATAAAAGTTCTAGATTGTTAGCTGGGGAAAGAAAAAGTCCCCTACAAGTTATGATTCATTATTTTTAGTAAGAAATTTAGCCCTAAAGAGCGAGTTTCAAAAATAGCAGGTTTTTCAAAGTTGTCAGAATGAAACCAAATTAAATACACATACCCATACATGATATTTAACAATAAAAACAATAATAAGAGTTTGAAAAAGTTTCAGATTTTTATTATTAGGTAAATTTACCGTAATACCCTAGAACGAAAGTTCGGGGTATTACAATACCCCCAATTAGGTTAAAACTCATGGAGACTGAGTGAATCTGCAGTCTTCTAAGGTAGAACAGAGACTGTTATCCTATCCCTTGTCTAGGTATACCTATATAGAACAGGTCTTTCTCAGTGTAAACTGAGAGAAGGATAGTAAGTGCTCTTTGCAGACCCACAAAAATATGTAGTTCAGCTGGGAGGGATCGAAGCTTCTCAGTAAAGACTGAGATGAGAGCAGTAGTGGGTTCTCTGGCCATGGTTAGCAGAGCCGCAAACTCATTGAGTTTAGCGGGAATGTATCTAAATGGAGCAGACTCCTGCAGATCAGTAATAGTATAATTGTCTGACTCCGAGATGAAGTCAGGCGCAAAGTGTTCTTCACACTGGGAGAGTTTTTCCTCGGGAGAGTCCTGAATTAGATTTTCTACGGCACACTGTTTATTGACAACATCGACGTATGGTGGCGGGTCAAAACTGTGGACCTTGTCCTCGAGGTTTCCTAATGTGAGAGGGATGTTCCAATCCCTGCACTCAATGTGTTTATCCTCGGTGGGGAACGGTAGGTCCTGGGCAGCTGGAATCCCATTTTCTAGATATTGCTCAATGGTGGGAATATCTGCATCCAGTGCAGATGTAGAATCATTAGAAATAGAGATGGATATGGGTATCTCTGTGCTCGGTGCAGAAGTAGTTGCCTGTAAGGGCACCATATATGGAAACATGGGTTCATCACGATTGTTGCACAATCCAAGGGTGGTGGGGATGGGTAAGTCTAGGCCAAATGGGATCCTATAGTCAAGACACAGCTCAATGTTATGAATAACTTCTTCAGAGTCCCAGATAGAAATAACAGAGGTAGATGATTCCTCTAAGCTAAGTTCAGAAGTCGGTGCCTTGAAGGACACCGAAGATGGAGACTCTGGCTCATCAATATTGTAGTCCGATCCTTTGTTTGTAGCAACCTCAAGTTCCTCTTGTAAAGTCTGGTACTGGGTCCAGCTGTGCGACTCCTCATTATTGACTGTGGCCAGGGTATTCCCCTCTAAATAAGCCATAGGTTGGCTAGTGAAGTTGACTTCCTCTCTCTCAGATTCTAACTCACCTAGACGGTGTTCCAAGCTCTCCATGGAGTGTTGTTGTTGGATGATGTATTGCGAGAGGAGTTCTTCTAGAGTAGGTTTAGTAGCAAATTGTGGCGGTTCAGCTAAGGGAAGCTGAGGTGCCAACTCTTGAATGTAGTCCGACTGAGTATGAAAGTCATAGGATAGAAGTGACTCTGGGACTATCTGCGAACTCTGAAAATCTTGCGGGGTCCACTGTTGACCAAAATATTCAGTCTGTGGATCTGGCTGGTACTGCAACTGAGAGTACTACCCATCATATTGTCCAGAAGGTTGGTGAAACTCAGAATGATACATATCCTGTTGTAGATTTTGCTGGGGAAAAGACTGTTGTTCCCATTCAAAGGTATTTTGACTTCCATTGTCCAGATAATACATGTTATTGTAGGAGGTCTGCAGCAGAGGTTCAAATGTACTAAAATTACAGACCTCTTCCTGGACATGAGGGAAATATCCCATAGATTTAGAGTGATAAACAGGCTTCTGGACCGCAACATCAAGGGCGGAAACTGAGTTTCTCAAATCCTTAAGTAGGGATTTTAGCACTGGATCGCCCTGTGCTTCATGTCCCATCGAACTCTGTGAGACTGGAGTGTCATGACGACACTCAGGATTGGTATACCAGTGCTCAGAGTTATCTCCTGGATCTTCAAAGAAATTGTGGTAGGTCTCGAATAGAGGCCGTTCAACATCCATCAGAGAGATGTGAGTCTCTCAGAGTAGGGAGATAGATTAGGTGGAAGAGAGCGGTGCGGTAGACTGACTCTCAGATCGAATTAGTCTCGGGTTGGATCAAATCCAAACGAGTATATGCTTGTAAAAGCAAGCCCTAGAGTCGGTAAAAAATATGAGGACTACGAAACCGAATGAGCCTAGATGATGCACACAGAGCAACAGATAATCCTATTTCTAAACAATCAGGATAGTATTATGAATTATCTTGTTTAGTATAGGGATAGTGTAGATTATGACAGTGTGCGGACCACTGGTTTATCTTCTATTACCCGCCGGACTAACTTTTCACTCTTTAGGTTCTCACCAGGATACACTCTTTAAAGCAAATCCGCTAGTACTAACTCAAGTTGACTGCAAGATAATCCGAAGCCTAGACAGACGTGCGGCACATCGGCTGACTTAAGTACGCCCCAGACTAACCGGATTTATCAAGCGTGAAGATGAGTTTTCCCAGAAGAGGAGCTAGGGTTGGTTCGTGTTCCTAATCCGACACTAAGCTAATCCAACAGACAATCAAGGAAGCCACTTACGAGCTCGGTATACTTGAGTAGTAGGGACCTATGGGTGTGTTAGATAACAGGGACCCGCACTCATGGACTTAATCGACTTGATCTTTGAAGGAGTCGCTTTATGTGGAGTTTTCCTCGAACACCGATCTAAGTGGGCTCTATTCTTGATTGATTTTAATTCTTGGCTGTGGTTGCACAAAAGCTGGAATGACGAGGTGAGTGATGAAATCCCACCAGTTTCAAGTTAGAGCTGGGTTTGCTCTTTAATGTATTTTATTACGGCCAAACCAAGCAGTTCCGATAATTTTTGCAAAAGCAAATAGACAATCGGCACAGTATTTTGCACAATGATCAAGATCGCACTCAAGGCGAGGTGTAGAAACTTACCTGCCCGTTGGCTACACACGGGGTCTCCTCCGTGAGATAGGGAGGGGTATCCAAATGGGCTTGGGCCCGACTCCACCTCTTTGAGCTCGCTCCCTACTCACTTGGTAAATGCAATCCGCAATCACTTTAGTCCACAATGGTCTATGGTATGGAATTGGAAGGTATACCGCCTTTGGGATTTCAAGAAACACGCAATGATTTAGGGCAGGTATTGTGAATTAGTTCCAATTAGGGTTTGAAATTCAACTTTAGCTATTCCCGAATTAGGATTCGAAAATATCTACTTTTAAATTACCCGGAGTTGGAAATCTTCCAATTTGAATCAAATAACCAATGGTGATCTAACTAGAAATGGCAGAATTGAAATCTAACCCTAATATTTTTGGTATTTTTTTTTAATTAGTTAATTATCTAGCAGTTATTCTAAAAGGAGAGAAAATGAATCCCTAAATTATTACAACTTTGCACTCGGCCGTCCGAGGCATTAAAATAATAAGTAAAAAATGTGAAAAATAAAATTGAAAGTTTCCGATATGGATCGGATCTTGAAGATTAAGCAGCTTTCCGAATTCCTGTTCGTCTTTTTGCAATCCCGTCAACCGAGCGACAACGGCGCCATTTGAAATTAGGGTTTTTCCGCGTCGTTGGTTACGGAAACCCTAAAGTTCAACAATATTTGTAATTTCTCCGAATTGGTTCACTTAATTTGCAAATAAGTAGACTTGCACAGTGGCTCGTGTCGGATATCGTCCGCACTCGGGATTAGTTAGCACAATAAGAAACAAGAATAATCAGAAAATGCTCGGAATAAATGGAAGGGTGAGAATGGTGGAGGTTGTTTTAAAATATGTTTGAGATTGTTGTTAAAACTATTAAAATGAAAAAAAAACATAAGAGAAACGAGAATGAAAAATAAAATAAATGAAAACAACTTAAACTTGTTCATTAAACTAAAAACAAATACTTACAATGCTTGTTCAAATGCTTTACAACGGAAATAACATTAAACCAAATTAATCTAGAAAGCCATTAAAATATTACCCTAGAAAGCATGTAAAGGTAGAGAGGGAAAGAAGAGAGTGAAAGAAGGTAGGAAGGTTAGAGAGATGAATTAGAGAGAAGCTTACCATTGAAGAGGTAAATGGTGCAACTTCTATTGGATAGAACTCAATAGGATTGAGGATTGTAGCCTTTGATTGTGGCGAATGGAATGGACAGCAAGGAGACGTTGCTGTTTGACGCTTTGCACTTCGAGATGGAGGCGTTAATAGTGAGCTCGCCGGAGTTGCTCGCCGGAGAAGAAGGGTGAAGAAGAAGAGAAAGAATGAAGAAAGAGAGGAAGAGAAGGGGGAGGGAACCAACCCAAGAAGGAGAGAGAATGAATCTCTTATAGACTTTTTTTTTCTTTTTTGCTTGTCGTAAAAATGATGACCGTTGGATTTAGAGAGATCCAACGGTTGGGAATGGGTTAGTTAGATGAGAGAGAGAGTGACTAGGATAGAGAGATATGGGGAGAGAAGAATCGGTCAAGTGAGACCAATTCTCTCTTCTTGTTGCAAATGGGCATGGGCATGGGTCATGGTCATGGGCATGGGCATGGGTCATGGGTATGGGCATGGGTCATGGGTATGGGTATGGGTCATGGGTCATGGGTATGTCATGGGTCATGGGTCATGGGTCATGGGTCATGGGTCATGGGCTTAGGTCATGGGCCTATGTCATGGGCCAAGATAGATAGATAAAGAGAAAAATAGGAGAGATGTGAGAGAAAAATATAAAAATAAAAGAATTGGAGGGTCTTGAACCCTGGTCTTCTTTATTCTCTCTCGTCTGCTCCACCAATAAGTCAAACTTATCCTTTGATGTCAATTGGTGTGGCCTTTAACACCTAAGTCCTTCTCTTGGTCTCTAGCTATTCTCTCTCTTAGTCCTTGTTCCGGCTCTACGATCCTCTAGCTTTGCCCGTATATGTCTTTTATCTTTTTATCCTAGCCTGTTGGCTCTTTAAGCTTTGATAGAAGTCTTCTGTGGTTGATCGTGGGCCCGCCAGTCCTCGAGAATCGCCCGATAGGGTCTCCTACAAGTGAAAAAGCGCGTAATGAGATTCAACTAAAACACCTTGATACTGGACTATCCGAAATGCGTATATTTCATGCAAATAGTCGATTTTCGTCTAAAGAATGCGTTCTACGCAATGGAAGAAACTCTTATATGGAAAAGTCGACAAAAAGACAAGTTTTACGGAGGAGAATGCGACATCGCTATAAGGATAATGGCTTAAAATAAGCACTTTTGAGCGAATATCAAATATCAATTTGGGAGTCCCACTTTAGAAGACTTTATTTTGATTGTTTTAAAATATTACTTATTTATTTTCATGGGCATGTAGTCCTTTGATTGAGAGCATGTTCTCACCTCCATCTCTCCACACTTAATTGATTGATTGAATTATTTGAGTTATGAATTATTTTAATTATTTGTTTCCTACATCTATACTCTTTTTTTTTACTTAGTGGGTTTTTGAATGAACCTTAGTAGTCTAATTGACCTAATTGGACCATTAGGGGACATTCATGGATCACCTCTGAGTTCGGGTACGGGTCGATCCACGGATTTTTGGGTCGTATCTGGGTATCTGGATTCGGGGCGTGACAGAGTGGTATCAGAGCTTAGGCTTCAGACACTTAGGGATTTGTGTGTAATGGGTCTATGCATAATTGAGTTGTGTATGATAGAATGGTATTAGAGCACAGCCAGCAGATTACCATAAGGATCTGGTTAATGTGTCCATTCTTGTTATAGAGACCATTACCTTTTAGTATATATATTAGAGACACTTAAAAATACTATAATCTAGAGCACTCTGATTGTTTGTAATACTTATAAATAGTGATTGTGTACTATTGTTTGTATATATATTATTATAATACTTGATTTTATGCTTGACTATGTCGCAAACCGAACACTGTCATACCTTTCAAGGAGATCGTGATAGAATGGTATGTTGACAGAATTATATCCTCTGATGATCTTAATTGGACAGTCTGACTATTTTGACTAGTAGACCAGTTGACTAGCATGACCAGTTTGACTGGAAGATAGATTGATTAGTTTTATCAGCTGCTTGAGGTCGATTAGATTGATCAAGTTTACCAGTTTAACTAAGGTTGACTATATTGGCAAGTTTGAGCAGCATAGTTAAGTTGACTAGACGTAGATAACTAACTTGCCTGGATTGGACTAGATTGGTGTAGATGGCCAGTTTGGCTAGGTTTACTATATTGATTAAGTTGGCCAATCTGACTTTGTGTAACTATAAAGTTTGTCAACCAATCTAATTAGACTTGGCTAAAATGATTAGTTCACTAATCAGATGTGACAGACTACATTGAGAATTTCTTTGAGGGGGTTCGAATTTTGGGGACGAAATTTTCTTTAAGTGGGGTAGATTGTAATACCCTGAACTTTCGTTCTAGGGTATTATGGTAAATTCACCAAACCTGAAACTTTTTCAGACTCTTATTATTGTTTTTATTGTTTAATATCATGTATGTGTATTTAATTTGGTTTCATTCTGACAACTTTGAAAACCTGCTATTTTTGAAACTCGCACTTTAGGGCTAAATTCTTGCTAAAAATAATGAATCATAACTTGCAGGGGACTTTTTCTTGCCGCAACTAACATTCCAGAACTTTTATAAAAAAATTATTTTTGTGGGCCCGAGACACCAAAAATATTCTTATTTTATCATTTCCAGCTTACCTGAGAAATTTAGAACATTTTTTGAAACATAAAAACCCTATCGGGAGATTTCGAGAGATTTTGACAAAAATAGTATTTTCGTAATTTTTGAACTTTCCTGTAATTCTTATATTTTCAAAAATAATATTTAATTATATTTTATTTATTTAATAGGCGTGTGGGACCCGTGAATCACTTTCGGATCATTCCGATGTCATTTGACATTTTTCGAGGCTTTAAACTTTTTTGTAATTTTTGTGTATTTAAAATATTTTATGTGATTTATGTGTATGACATGTGTCAATACCTTATTGTATGGACTTTTAAATTATATAATATAGTTTGATTGAATTAATTTATAATTATTTGTGTTATAATTGTTGGGTGGGCCCGTACGGCCAATCTAGATGTCTTTTGGGCTTAATAATATTCTTAAATGAGCCTAATTGATGTATATGGGCCTTGGGCCCATTTCTAACCCATTAGTATTGTAAAATATGGGTTTTTGAGGGTTGAAAAAGTCATCCCTTCGATAGTTACGAATTTCAATAAAATAGAAACCCTAATCCTTCCCTTAACTTATTTATGAAAACCATAAAGCTTTAGAAGCTTTCACAAACCCAACTCCATTGAAAAATAGAGAGAGCTCCATTAAACCTTCATCCGGGCACCGATCGTACTCGAGCAAGAAGAGAGAATTGACGAGGACTCCGATTAGAAGAACATACTCCGAGGAGAGGACGATCCGACGACTTTCAAATTTGAATAAACTTTTGATTTTCATTAAAGTTCAAGAAACCTTGAGGTAAGTATGCTTGATCCATCCTATACTTTTTTTTCTTCAAGATTTTGTTTCTTTTTCGTTAGATAATGCTTGATACTCATTATAAATTAATTTCAATAATATTTACTTTATTCTTTTTGGGTTGATCTTTATTTTGAGCCAGCATGATGGGTTTGGCCATGGTCTATTTTATACCGATAACGGATGATTATGTTCTTTATCATTTTCGTTATATTTTTATAATTTAAATATTTTTATAATTTTTTTTTCAAATACCTCTATGAATCTATTTTTTAAAATTGTTTAGTTTGTATTTTTTTGATTTGTATTGATTAAGTTATTATTTTTCTAAGTTGTTGGACTTTACCAAAAAATTCAGAATTTTAAATTTTTTACGGTCCAATTCACTTGGGATTTCGATCTATATTTTTAATCTAAATATTTTTCTAATTATTTTTCATAGATACTTCTATCAATCTAGTTTCTAGAACCTTTGAGTTTGTATTTTTCTGATTTGTATTGATTAAGTTATGATTTTTCTAAGTTGTTGGACTGTATGAAAAAAACTAAAATTCTAGATTTTACACGGTCCACTTCACTTGGGATTTCGATCTATATTTTTAATCTAAATATTTTTCTAATTATTTTTCATAGATACCTCTATCAATCTAGTTTCTAGAACCTTTGAGTTTGTATTTTTCTGATTTGTATTGATTAAGTTATGAGTTTTCTAAGTTGTTGGACTTTACGAAAAAAATTAGAATTCTAGATTTTATACGGTCCACTTCACTTGGGATTTTGATCTATATTTTTAATCTAAATATTTTTCTATTTTCATAGATACCTCTATCAATCTAGTTTTTATAACCTTTGAGTTTGTATTTTTTTTATTTGTATTAATTAAGTTATGATTTTTCAAACGTGCTGGACTTTTCTATAGAACCCAGAATTTTAGATTCTGTCCGACCCACTTTATTAAGGGTTTCGACCTATATTTTGAATCTGAATGTTTTTCTATTTACTTTTCCTAAAAATCTCTGTGAATCTAGTTTTTAAATCTATTAAGTCTAGTTTTTAAATCTATTAAGTTTGTATTTTTCTAATTTATATTTATTTAGTTATGATTTTTATAAGAAACTATGTTTTTTGTAAACTACCTATTTCTTAGATTTTGGACGATTAATGGCTTTGGGAACCCTTAGTGGTTCGGTCATGACTTATTGACTATTAAACCTAGATGGTTTGACCTATACTTGTATGCATGGGGATCCCACCCATGTGTATTGGATCTCTCATAGGGTTCGGCCAAGTGTCTTGGATCCCTCTTTAGGGTTCGACCTTCTGTCATGGATCCCTCATAGGGTTCGGCAATGGTGTGTTAGATTCTCTTGCGATTTCCACTTATATTGTTCATCCGTGTTGATCGTGACTTTCGGTGATTGTTACATGTTATTCATGTTTAACCCTAATTCGTTCCCATGTTATCACTGTCACGCCCCGAATCCGGATACCCAAATACGACCCGAAAATCCGTGGATCGACCTGTACCCGAACCCAGAGGTGATCCATGAATGTCCCCTAGTGGTCCAATTAGGTCAATTAGACTACTAAGGTTCATTCGAAAACCCACTAAGTAAAAGAAGAAAAGATGTAGAAAGCAAATAATTAAAATAATTCATAACTCAAACAATTCAATCAATCAATTAAATATGAAGAGATGGATGTGAGAACATGCTCTCAATCAAAGGCTTACATTACCGTGAAAATAAATAAGTAATATTTTAGAACAATCAAAATCAAGTCTTCTAAAGTGTGGGATCGACTCCCAAATCCTAGCCGATCTCCTCGAATGCATCGGAGTCTTTTGCCTCAAAATCATCACACGTACCCAGCTCCTCAAAATCTGAAAATGGTATCGGTGTAGCACCGTGAGCCGAGGCCCAGTAATACAACAGTGTGCATGGTATGATATCATACTATACAAGTTTTTTAATCAAGGTATGTATCTCAATCGTATAATAAAGATGGCATGAATATGAAGATGAATGCAGATGAGTAAGGGATGCCAATGCAACTAGTACCCATAACCACATAGGGTCTCCATCTCCTTCCCGCACTGGGAGCGGTCTCATCGACCCATCTGCAGGATATAATAACGTCTGGGGCCTTTCACCCTAGGGTACCGAACCCTGATTAATTGATAAAACCAATATAAACGTATATAATATACTTCAACCCCGTTCCCTTATGCACCCCTTATATGAAATGACGTGATGATCATGGTATGACAACAAGATGTACTAGGGTTACATGACATAAGCACACATGTATTTAACATTTAAATAAAAATATAAAATAAACCAATGATCATTAAGAGTAATAATATGGGAACAAATTAGGGTTAACCGTGAATAATATATAACAATCACCGAAGGTCACGATCAACACGGATGAACAATATAAGTAGAAATCACAAGACAATCCAACACACCATGGCCGAACCCTATGAGGGATCCATGACACAAGTCGAACCCTAAAGAGGGATCCAAGACACTTGGCCGAACCCTATGAGGGATCCAAGACACATGGGTGGGATCCCCATGCATACAAGTATAGGTAGAACCATCTAGGTATAATAGTCAATAAGACATGAACAAATATCACAATCAACATCGATGAATAATATAAGTAAAAATCGCAAAAGAATCCAACACGCCATTGCCGAACACTATGAGGGATCCATGACACAAGGTCGAACCCTAAAGAGGGATCCAAGACACTTGGCCGAACCCTATGAGAGATCCAAGACACATGGGTGGGATCCCCATGCATACAGGTATAGGTCAAACCATCTAGGGTTTAGTCAAACAACAAGGTTAAAACCTTAATAGTTAATAATCATGACCGAACCACGATCAATTAATAGGTTTTTTACAAAAAATGTACTGCATTAAAAAATCATAACTTAATCAATACAAATCAAAAAAATATAAACTCAAAGGTTCTAGAAACTAGATTGATAGAGGTATCTGTGAAAAATAATTAGAAAAATATTTAGGTTAAAAATATGGATCAAAATCTCAGGTAAAGTGGACCGTGTAAAATCTGGAATTCTGGGTTTTATAGCAAAGTCCAACACATTTGAAAAATCATAACTTAATCAATACAAATCATAAAAATATAAACTCAAAGGTCCTAGAAACTAGATTGATAGAGGTATCTGTGAAAAATAATTAGAAAAATATTTAGGTTAAAAATATGGATCGAAATCTCAGGTAAAGTGGACCGTGTAAAATTTGGAATTCTGGGTTTTACAGCAAAGTCCAGCACGTTTGAAAAATCATAACTTAATCAATACAAATCAGAAAAATATAAACTCAAAGGTTATAGAAACTAGATTGATAGAGGTATCTGTGAAAAATATTTAGAAAAATATTTAGGTTAAAAATATAGATCAAAATCTCAGGTAAAGTGGACCGTGTAAAATCTAGAATTCTGGGTTTTACAGAAAAGTTCAGCACGTTTGAAAAATCATAACTTAATCAATATAAATTAGAAAAATATAAACTCAAAAGTTCTAGAAACTAGATTGATAGAGGTATCCATGAAAAATAATTAGAAAAATATTTAGGTTAAAAATATAGATCGAAATCCCAAGTGAATCGGACGGTTTAAAATCTAAAATTCTGGGTTTTTTAGTAAAGTCATACAACTTAGAAAAATCATAACTTAATCAATAAAAATCAGAAAAATACAAACTAAACGGTTTTGGAAAATAGATTTAAAGAGGTATTTAGAAAAAAAATAATATAAAAATATTTAAATCATAAAAGTACAACAAAAATGATAAGAACATAGTCATCCGTTATAGGTACAAAATAGACCATGGCCAAACCCATTATGGTGGCCCAAAATAAAGATCAACCCAATAAGAATAAAATAAATATTATTAAAATTAATTTATAATGAGTATCAACCATTATCTAATGAAAGAAAAATAAATCTTGAAGAAAAACAAGTATAGGATGGATCAAGCGCACTTACCTCAAGGTTTCTTGAATTTTAATGAAAATCAAAAGTTTCTTCAAATCTGAAAGTCGTCGGATCGTCCTCTCCTCGGAGTATGTTCTTCAAATGGGAGTCCCCGTCAATTCTCCCTTCTTGCTCGAGTGCGATCGATGCCCGGATAAAGGTTTAATGGAGCTTGCTCTATTCTTTAATGGAGTTTGGTTTTGAAAACTTCTAAAGCTTTAGGGTTTTTAATAAATAGGTTTAGGGAAAGATTAGGGTTTCTATTTTGTTGAAATTCGTAACTAGCAAAGGGATGACTTTTTCAACCCTCAAAAACTTATATTTTACACTATTAATGGGTTAAGAATGGGCCCAAGGCCCATATACATCAATAGGCTTCATTTAAGAATATTATTAAGCCCAAAAGACTTCTAGATCGGCCATACGGCCCCACCCAACAATCATAACATAAATAATTATAAATGAATTCAATCAAACTATATTATATAATTTAAAAGTCCATACAATAAGGTATTGACACATGGCACATACATAAATCACATAAAATAGTCTAAATATACAAAAATCACAAAAAAGTTTAAAGCCCCAGAAAAATATCAAGATGACATCGGAATGACCCGAAAAGTGATTCGCGGGTCCCACACTCCTATTAAATAAATAAAATATAATTAAATATTATTTTAAAAAATATAAGAATGGTAGGAAAGTTCAAAAATTATAAAACTACTATTTTTGTCAAAATCTCCCGAAATCTCCCGTTAGGGTTTTTATGTCTCAAGAAAGGTTCCAAATTTCACAGGTATGTTGGTAAAGATAAAATAGGAATATTTTTGGTGTCTCGGGCCCACAAAATAATTTTTGTATAAGAGTTCTAGAATGTTAGCTGGGGAAAGAAAAAGTCCCCTGCAAGTTATGATTCATTATTTTTAGTAGGAATTTAGCCCTAAAGAGCGAGTTTCAAAAATAGCAAGTTTTTCAAAGTTGTCAGAATGAAACCAAATTAAATACACATACTCATACCTGATATTTAACAATAAAAACAATAATAAGAGTCTGAAAAAGTTTCAGGTTTCATATATTAGGTGAATTTACCGTAATACCCTAGAACGAAAGTTCGGGGTATTACAATCACTTTTGATGATCATATTTTATTTTATATTTTTATTTAAATGTTAAATACATGTGTGCTTATGCCATGTAACCCTAGTACATTTTGTTGTCATACCATGATCATCACGTCATTTCATATAAGGGGTGCATAAGGGAACGGGGTTGAAGTATATTATATACGTTTATATTGGTTTTATCAATTAATCAGGGTTCGGTACCCTAGGGTGAAAGGCCCCAGACGTTATTATATCCTGCAGATGGGTCGATGAGACCGCTCCCAGTGCGGGAAGGAGATGGAGACCCTATGTGGTTATGGGTACTAGTTGCATTGGCATCCCATACTCACTTACATTCACCCTCATATTCATGTCATCCTTATTATATGATTGAGATGCATATCTTGGTTAAAAACTTGTATAGTATGATATCATACCATGCACACTATTGTATTACTGGGCCTCGGCTCACGGTGCTACACCGATACCATTTTCAGATTTTGAGGAGTTGGCTACATGTGATGATTTTGAGACGGAAGATTACGATGCACTCGAGGATATTGGCGAGGATTGGGAGTCGATCCTACACTTTAGAAGACTTTATTTTGATTGTTCTAAACATTACTTATTTATTTTTATGGGCATGTAGTTCTTTAATTGAGAGCATGTTCTCACCTCCTTCTCTCCACATTTAGTTGATTGATTGAATTATTTGAATTAATTGTTTTCTACATCTTTTCTTCTTTTACTTAGTGGGTTTTCGAATGACCCTTAGTAGTCTAATTGACCTAATTGGACCACTAGGAGACATTCATGGATCACCTCTGGGTTCAGGTACGGGTCGATCCACGGATTTTTGGGTCGTATTTGGGTATCCGGATTCAGGGGGTGACACGTCTAATTCTTGAAAAGGTTTGAGACGTTGTCCATTGACCTGGAAGGTTGAATTATCCTTCGGGTTCTCAGCAGTTATAGTCCCATAGGGCTTGATTTCAGTAACAATAAATGGGCCTGACCATTGGGATTTCAATTTCCCAAGGAAGATGTGAAGTCTAGAATTGTAAAGTACGACCTTCTGTCCCAGGTAGAAATCTTTATACTTTTTTGACAAGGCATATGAATCATTCCTCAGCTCATCCAATTCATTGAGTTGTAAATTCATTTTCTCTCCTGCTGCATCTAAGTCGAAATTGAGTTTTTTGATTGCTCATAGGGCGCGATGCTCGATCTCAACAGGGAGATGGCAAGGTTTACCATATACCAACCGGTATGGAGACATATTCAAGGGAGTTTTATAGGCTATACGGTAAGCCCATAGAGCGTCCGAGAGGCGGTTAGACCAGTCTTTACGAGTTGTATTGACTGTCTTCTCTAGTATCTGTTTGATTTGCCGGTTGGAGACCTCGACCTGACCGCTGGCCTGCAGATGGTAAGCTAGGGCAACCTTATGAGTTACTCCATACTTTTTCATTAGCTTTCCAAACACTCTATTGCAGAAATGGCTACCCCCATCACTTATAATGGCTTTGGGGGCTCCGAATCTTTCGAAGATGTACTCCATCAAAAATTTCACCACAACCTGATGGTCATTGGTTCTAGTTGGAATTGCCTCAATCCACTTAGAGACATAGTCCACAGCTAGGAAGATGAATTGGAAACCTTTAGATGTAGGAAAGGGCCCCATGAAATCAATACCCCACATATCGAATATCTCATCTACTTGAATAGGGTTCAAGGGCATCATATTTCTCTGCGAAATTCTACTAAGGTGTTGACAATTAGGGCAAGCCTTGCAGTAGATATGTGTTTCTCTAAACAGAGATGGCTAGTAGAAATCGCATTGTAGGATTTTCTCTACGGTCTTTTTTCGAACTGAAGTGACCACTGCATGGTTGGTCATGACAAGAAGATAAGATGTTCAACTCCTGAGATTCAGGGACACAGAGAAGAATTATCTGGTCAGGACAGTATTTATATAAATAAGGCTCGTCCCAAGAGTAATACTTAACTCTTGCCAAGAACTGATTTTTGTCCTGTTTTGACCAATGAGATGGTATTTCTTTCGTCACTAGGTAATTGACAATGTCAGCATACTATGGGGTGACGAAGATAGCGAACAGTTGTTCGTCAGGAAAAGTTTCTAGAATGGGCTGAGATTCAAAAGTAGACTCTAAGGTCAGCCTTGACAAGTGATCAGCCACTAAGTAATGGGTAGGAATGGGTAGGGTCGAGATAATATCAATTTTGGCTTTGTCGACCTCAATACCCTTGTCAGAGATGACATGTCCTAGCACAATGCCTTTCTTCACCATGAAGTGGCATTTTTTCCAATTTAGGACTAGTCGTTTATCCTGACATCTTGCGAAAATAAGACTCAAATGTTGGAGACAGTCATCGAAAGAGGATCCAAAGACGGAGAAGTCATCCATGAACACTTCTAAGAATCGTTCGACCATGTCCGAGAAAATACTCATCATGCACCTTTGAAAAGTCGCAAGTGCATTGCATAGGCCAAAAGGCATGCGACTGTAGGCAAAAGTGCCAAAGGGACAAGTGAACGTGGTCCTCTTATGGTCCTCGGGTGCAATGGGAATCTGATTATATCCCGAGTAACCATCTAGGAAGCAATAGTAGGAATGACCTACAAGACGTTCCAACATTTGATCAATGAATGGTAGAGGGAAATCATCTTTTCGGGTGTTGGTATTGAGCCGTCTGTAATCAATACAGACTCTCCATCCTTTCTTTAATCGTTGGGTCACCATTTCTCCTTCATCATTTTCAACAACAGTGAAAATCGCCTTCTTGGGTACGACATGGATCGGACTCACCCATTTGCTATTTGAGATAGGGTAAATGATACCCGCATCTAGCAATTTCAGAATTTCATCCCGTACCATTTCTATCAAGACTGGATTTAACCTCCTCTGGTGCTCTCTAGATGTTTTAGAATCGTCTTCAAGATAAATGTGATGTTGACGCACAAAGGGGTCTATCCCACGAATGTCGTCAATGGTCCATCCTATGGCTGATTTGTGCTTCTTTAGCAGCATAATCAGTCTCTCTTTTTGGGACGCAGATAGGGTAAAAGTAATGATGAGAGGATAAGTCTCTTCAGGGCCAAGATAAGCATAAGAGAGTTAAGAGGGGAGAGGCTTAAGCTCGAGTTTCCGATCAGGGGAACTGAAATTTTCTTCCTCAACCGAGATAGAGATGACAGTTGTAGGATCTCTGACCATGGTTAATAGAGGCTCATACTTAACAATTGGAGAGGGAGTAGAGATCAGTGTAACTAACTCTGGGAGACTATTATCCTCCGAAATGGCTAACTCCCATTGGAAGTCAGTATCAAAGTGCTCTCGGCCCTGTCTCAAGATATCTTCGGTGGAGTCTGGAATTAGACTCTCAACGGCACACATTTCATCTGTCACATCATGATCGGCATCCTGTCGCATAAGTCGGAAAATGTTAACCTCAGTCTTGAGGTTTCCGAAAGCAATTGACATATTTCCATCCCTATACCCGATGTGTGTATTCGCGGTTGCAAGGAACGGTCGGCCTAGAATGACCGGGATCTAATTATCCCGACACGATTCTGTGTCCAGGATGATGAAGTCTACAGGGTAGTAAAAGTCAGCTACTTTCACTAGGACATCTTCAATAATTCCCCTTGGAATCTTGATAGACTATTCGGCCAGCTTCAGAGTGATTTTTGTTGGCTTCATATCCTTAAGGCCTAACTACTAGTATACCGAAAACGGTATGAGATTGACACTAGCTCCTAAGTCCAACAAAGCTGTGCAACTAAAGTTATCACCGATTTCACACTGCACAGTAGGACTTCCTGGATCCTTATGCTTAATGACATTGTTGCGTTGGATCAACGTTGTAACTTTCTCTGCCAAAAATGCATCTTTCGGTACATGCGTACGCCGCTTGATAGTGCATAATTCTTTTAGGAATTTGGCATAGGAAGGGATCTGTTTGATAGTAGATAGGAAAGGGATATTAATCTGGACGTCTTTGAAAATGTCTAAGATCTCTGAAAATTGCTGATCTATTTTGTCTTGGACAAGCCTGTCCGGGAAGGGAGGTTTAATTCGACAAATAGATTTGTCCTTCGCCTGATATCTCTACATTGGGATTGTAGATTTTGGTGCAGGCTTCGCAGCATCAGAGGTAGATTTTGAAATGTGTTCCTCTGTGTTGGGTTTAGGAATAGGTGTGGGAGATGGCTCTGACGGTTCTTTTACTCCCATATCCATAGTCTTTCCAAATTAGAGTGTGGTAATAACTTGTACCTCTCCTTCGTAGTTTGGATTCTGTGACTGGGAACCGACCTCATAAATTGCGCCCTTGGCATTCTCTTTAGGATTTGCAATAGGTTGGCTAGGTGTCAAACGCAATTTTGGCCTCGCATGATACTAGAAGTGGGTGGAGCGTGGAATGTGTGTTTGTGTCGTCTCTAGGGTTCCCAGGGTATGAGTGGTCTCTGTTAGTCCATGAGAGTGGTAATGCGGTGTATGTTGTCTCCTTTGGACAAATACAGAGATAACAACATCCATTTCATATAGTAGAACTTGACTGAACTGTCCTTCACTAACACTGTCATTCCAAACAACCACAAATGTAATAGGCGGTTGATTGATTAATGTTGCTTCCAGCTCATCATTCCCCATGAAGGTGATCTTAATCTAGTCATGCTGAATGGGTACCTCAACCTGTCACACTAAGGGACTGGGGAATGACCAAAATGCATCTAACGGTTTCAAACATTGTTAAATGGAGTCGTCCTTGGTTAGATAGTCTCCAAAGGGGTATGGTTCGATTAATTCATTGATTAGTCCATGATTATCTTTAAAGCGTCCTATTTTTAAACAATGAAGAGAAAATCTCCAAGTATCAATAACATTAATAGGTTCATTAAACGATGTGACAAAAACATCTGTACGGTAGGAAAACTCCATTACATTCTAGGTGCCGGATTCTTAACCGTTTTTTGACCCTAAGTGGAATCCCTTGGACCCACAAAGGATAGGCTTGTTCTCTTGCTTCAGTCCATTCCCCTCAAGACGGGGAATATGTCACTCAAGCATTAATCGTGTAGTAACCCGGCATAGAGTCCTTAGAAGAGGAACATCTATCTGGTATAGTTCATTAGGTAAACCTCACATACACTGAAGGAAAACACATTAAGTCAAATTCTAGACGAATTTCGACAAAGTATAGCCTTATCACAATAAAATAGGAAATTTTTTTTTTCTGTCCCCAGAGTCCTCTATTTATAGAGTTCTGGGGAGGGGTCTGCACATGTTGCAGACTCGCCTTTATAAGGAAAAAATGCTTAAAATAATAAAAAATATAAATGATCTTTAAAAACTAATTGCATACGGTTGTATGGTCCCTAGGGATACACAACCGTATGGCACTAACTCTGACAGATTTTGCACGCTTCTTGAGGAAAATGACCTATGTGCTTTTCTGGACAAATGAGAGGTCTCCCTGAAATTTTACCTGCATACGGTTGTGTAGGAGGAGGTCCTACACAACCGTATATCATTACTTTTTTCATCCTCTGCACACATCTCGAGGAAAATGGCATGGGTGCTTTTCTAGGGATTTGAGGGGTATTTACGGAAATATAATTGCATACGGTTGTGTAGGAGCTACACAACCGTATGCGAATAGTTTTTCATCCCACTGCGCGGATCTCGAGAAAAAAGGCACATGTACTTTTTCTCCTTTTTGACCATGGATCTTCCAGATCTGACTCCATACAGTTGTGTAGCTTCCCTTCCTATACAACTGTATCCAATTAGTTTCTCTGATCTGTAGGCGGTTGGCTCAGAAATTGAGACATGCCCTTTATGCAGAAATCCATCCATGTTCTGCCAAATCTGATGGTATACGGTTGTGTATCCCTATGCCTTACACAACCGTATGTAATTATTTTCTGAAGGTATGGGCTGGTTCTGCTCAAAACTGACCATCTTCATTTTCTTGAAATCTGTGTCAGTTGTCCCCTTTCTGACTGAATACGGTTGTGTATTCTCATCTCTTACACAACCGTATGGGCTTATTTTTCCAGTAAAATGTCCTCTTCAAGTCTTATGCTCTGAGCAATGTCATTATCTTGAAGAAATGACATGTGTGGTTATGTGTCGGCTGTCAATCTTCGCGTCCCTTGGTCGTGATTTTCGTTGCGATCTACATTTCAGTATCAACACTAGGGAAGATGCTTTTGGATTTCTCAGCTTCTAAATTGCCTAGACCTTGCTCTAGGCGCTGCATTTGCACAATAAATTGTAATAGGAGGTTTTCCAGACCCGGTTTAGGAGCAGCTTGAGCAACCAGTTCACGATTAGAGCTCATAAGGGCAGAATAATTGTAGGATTGAGGTGCAGTTTGGCTCAACTGTAGATTCTGGGGATTCTGAGTAGGTGCATGTTGCCTAGAATATTGTCCTTGCTGGAATGATCGATTCTGATTAGACAAGTATTGAACCGTCTGGTTCTGACTCTGTTGGTACTGTCCCTGTTGGTATTGCATATTGGGTTGATTAAACCCAGGAGGATATGTGCTCTGCGCAGGTCTTAGCTGTGGAGCAGACTGCTGCCTCCAAGAGAAGTTAGGATGATTTCTCGTATCAGGATGGTACATTTGGCTATACGAGTTCTGGGTAGGTGGTTTAAGAGTGTTAAACGCACAAACCTCTTCCTAGAGTGGAGGGCACATCTGTCATTTAAAGGACAATTTTCAGTAAAGTAGGAGGGTTGTAGACAGAGATTACAAGCTTCAATAGTTTCTCTTGACCTATATTCATGACTGGGGTAGAATGGTGAGTAGGCTTGTGTATAGACACAGCCAAGGCAGAGACTAACTTGGTCAACTCTTGAATGAGGGATTTGAGTTCAAGGTCAACCTTTGCTTCATTTCCCATATTAGTTTTCAGGACCGGAGTAGTTCGACTGAACTCATTGTCAGTAGTCCAATGCTGGGAATTTTCACTTAATTCTCTTAGAAATTTGTACGCTTCAGTAGGAGTATTATGCATGAATTTTCCTTGGCACATGGATTCTACCATAATGCGGGACTCATCGGTAAGTCCCTTGTAGAAAATGTGAACTAGACTGCCTTTGTCAATATTGTGGTGCAGACACTTGGTCAGATAATCTTGGAATCTTTCTTAGGCTTCATAAAATTTCTCATTGGACTTCTGTCGGAAGTCCTGTATGAGTTGTTTCATTTGATTAGTGCGAGTCATGGGGTAGAATTTGGACATAAATTTTTCTACAAGTTCTTTCCAACTTGTGATAGAATCTATAGGAAGAGAGTAAAGCCAGTTCGAGGCTCTATCCTTTAGAGAGAAGGAAAAACTCTCAGTCTAACATTGTCATCATCAAGATTCTGATTTCTAAAGAGTAGGATGACATGTTGAAATTCCCTTATATGGGAGTAGGGGTCTTCTGTGGGGAAACCTCTAAAAGTTGGCAGCATTTGAATAGTCTGTGGCCTGATCTTGAACTGCACCGCCGCAGTAGGTGGAAGAACAATGCATGATGGCGGGTTGGCTGAGATCGACGCATATGTCTCGATGAGGGGGCGTTCGTCTGCCATGACGATAAAGGTATTTTCTCTGGGAGGGGGGAGGAAAGGGGGAGGGGTGATGAATAGTGGAAGACTCCACTGTAAGAGAATGATTCTCAGATCGAATCAATTTGTGATTGGATTTAGTCTAAGCAGGCATATGCTGGAAAAGCAACCCCAAGAGTCGGTAAGAGGTTATGAAACCGAATGAGCCTAGATGATGCACACAGAGCAACAGATAATCTTAACCTAAATAATCAGGATAGTATTATGAATTATCTTGTTAGTGTAGGGATAGTGTAGATTATGACAGTGGACGGACCATTGGTTTATCTTCAATTACCCGCCGGACCAACTTTTCACTTTGTAAGTTCTCACTAGGATACACTCTTCAAAGCAAATCCGCTAGTACTAACTCAAGTTGACTGATAATCCAAAGCCTAGATAGACGTGCAGCACATCGGTTGACTTAAGTACGCCCCAGGCTAACCGGATTTGTCAAGCGTGAAGATGAGTTTTCCCAGAAGAGGAGCTAGGGTTGGTTCGTGTTCCTAATCCGACACTAAGCTAATTCAACAGACAATCAAGGAGGCCACTTACGAGCTCGGTATACTTGAGTAGTAGGGACTTATGGGTGTGTTAGAAAATAGGGACCCGCACTCATGGACTTAATCGACTTGATCTTTGAAGGGGTCGCTTTATGTGGAGTTTTCCTCGAACACCGATCTAATTGGGTTCTACTTCTTGATTGATTTTAATTCTTGGCTGTGGTTGCACAAAAGTTGGAATGACGAGGTGAGTGATGAAATCCCACCAGTTTCAAGTTAGAGCTGGGTTTTCTCTTTATGTATTTTATTACGGCCAAACCAAGCAATTTCGATAAGTGTTGCAAAAGCAAATAAACAATCAGCACAGTGTTTGCACAATGATCACAATCTCACTCAAGGCGAGGTGTACAAACTTACCTGCCCGTTGGCTACGCACGGGGTCTCCTCCGTGAGATAGGGATGGGTATCCAAATGGGCTTGGGCCCAACTCCACCTCTTTGAGCTTTCGCTCCCTACTCACTTGGTAAACGCAATCCGCAATTACGTTAGTCCACAATGGTCTACGGTATGGAATTAGAAGGTATACCGCCTTTGGGGTTCCAAGAAACACGTAATAATTTAGGGTAGGTATTGTGAATTAGTTCCAATTACGGTTTGAAATTCAACTTTAGCTATTCCTGAATTAGGGTTCGGAAATATCTACTTTTGAATTACCCAGAGTTGGAAACCTTCCAAAATGAATCAAATAACCAATGGTGATCTAACTAGAAATAGCAGAATTGAAATCTGACCCTAATAATTTTTATATATTTTTTTAATTAATTAATTATCTAGCAATTATTCTAAAAGGAGAGAAAATGAATCCCTAAGTTATTACAACTTTGCACTCGGCCGTCCGAGGCATTAAAATAGTAAGTGGAAAATGTGAAAAATAAAATGGAAAGTTTCCAATTTGAATCAAATCTTCAAGATTAAGCAGCTTTTTGAATTCCTGTTCATCTTTTTGCAATCCCGTCAACCGAGCGACAATGGCGCCATTTGAAAGTATGGTTTTTTCCGTGTCGTTGGATCGAAAACCCTTGATTTTAATAATATTTGTAATTTCTTCGATTTGGTTCACTTAATCTGCAAAAATGCAGATTTGCATAGTGGCTCGTGTCGGATATCGTTTGCACTTGGGGTTAAGGCAAATAAAGAACAAATTAATAGAAATCTGCTAGAAATGATCGAAGAGGTGAGAATAGTGAATCGGTGATTTAAAACAAGCTTTCGTATTTTTAGAGAGAGAAAATGATGCAGAAATTATGATTTCACATTACTTTTGTAACAAAGATGGCTATTTCTTACTCACTTATTTTATTAGAATATCATTTTTCAAGTTCTCATCTATGATACTTGATCGGTATGATAGCTTTCACACTCGATTGGTATAGTATCCTCTGCAACATTATGTAATCAAATTTTTATATATATCGGGCCATGCAGATTTTACCACATCCACTTGAGGTAGCTCTTTCCATGGAAAACTATCACACAGGGAAGCCAACAGTCTATTATTTTGCAGTTTCAAAATCAACTGAGGACATGAACACAACTAATTTGAAGTCATGAAAAATAGAAGTTTATTCTTGATTTCCATAGAGTACTAAATTTATTACCTCAATCAAATCCAGTCCCGACCAGTGTCATCAAGTGTGCATGTGAATAACAAGTTAAAACTTATGAACATCCACTAATTGAGAATTAGTAAAATAGACTAATCTTCTAAATATTCTAGAGTTTTCTACAATGATCTAGTCTCAATTTGCCTTGTGCCAAGTCCTGGCTCTAGAATTTTCTAGAGTCAATGCCCGTCATATTAAAAGCAATTATGCAATGCACAACTCTAAAACAAAATCATAACAAGACAAAAAAAAATTTGATTTTGAAATTTTTTTATTTTTATTTTTTAATAGATGAACTCAAAACAATGCAAATAAGTAAAGATCTAAAACAAATAGAAAACTATGAAGAAAATAAAATCCTAAAATAAAACTACACACCCAACTCACAAAAGATATACAATCATAAAATAGAGAAGAGTATAAAAAATAACATTATTCAATCAATGGGACAAGTGCCACTAGACTTCATAAGAAATTCATTCCAAATAGAATCTAGATTTCTCGGTCCTTCCTTTCTCACCCATATGGTCTTATACCTTTTAGGTGGATTCTTTTTCTTCGCCGTTTGTTTAGGCGGTGATGGAGGATTGACATTTTTCTTTTTATTTGTCATCTTCTTTTGAGCCCTTTGAGTTTGGGTGCCCTTGAGTTTCATAAGGTTTGCAATCTCTCTTCTTAAGGCATCCGACTTTTGATGCAAGGCTGTCATTTTATGGAGTAGATCTCCTTAGTTCCCATATGATTTTCTCTTGAGGGGAACCATGGTATCTCTCCTCTTTTGGAAGCAATTCTTACTCAAATGACCTCTACCCCTACAGTAATTACACACAACTGCATGAATAACTAGTTTAGGTCTAGGTTGATCCATATGTGGTGTAGAAGAAGCTTTGGCTTTTACAAATTTAGTTCCTGAAAATGATGAGGTATTAACATTATCAACATATCCAATTCCCCATTTGTCTCCATATCTTTGTCACACACTTAGAATCTCATTTAATTTCTCAGTGCTTTGAGAAATATATGACAAGTCATTTTTCAGTTGAACTAGATCAAGTTCAAGTGACTTCTTCTTCTCCAGACATTCTTGATAATCAGTTTCAAGAAATTTAACTTTGTCTTGGAGGCTAGCTTTCTCTTCTTCATGCTGTCTAAAAATAGTTTCATATTTTTCATGCTCACTTTCAAAAGACATTTTAGCATCCGTACAAGTTTGGAACTCGCATTCCAAAAACTTTTTTATCACTTGAAGAGATTTCTTCTCTTCCTTAAGCTGACCAACTAGCACAGATAATTCATTATTGTCTAGTTTACAAGTAGAATTTTCAGAGTCGAGAAATTCAACTCTATTAGTCAATTTCTTATTTGCTTTGGTCAGTCTAAGGCTTTCTTTATATAGCTCTTGATAAGCAGTATAAAGATCACCTTGATCTTAATTGTCTGAGTCACTACGACTATTCACAGTAAACCCTTCTTTCGGCATCTTTATAGTGAAAAGAATGAACTGGTCTTGCAAGAATCTAAATTCAAGCAATTAAATCTTTTATAGAATAACCTACTCTAATACCAATTGAAAAACAACGGTCTGTTCTCTTTAATCAGAATTACTTAGAAGGGAGGGGTGATTAGGTTATTCAAAAATTAATATAACCTATCACAAGTTTACTGGTCAAGGTAAGATGATAAACTCGCATGCCTTAGTTGATTGATAAAAATGATTATCACAACCAACTCAATTCAAATATACCTATGTGGTATATTATCTTTTCGTTGTTTGTCTAATCAATAGATTTAGCGGAACAACAATCAAGCATCCACAAGACAAAGAGTTTTAGCGTGGAAACCTTAGCCAAGGGAAACCATGGGACCACGTCCAGATAAAAAGTATCACTAACTGAAAAGTTAAACGAAACAAAGGTTACCTACGCAGCACCGTTGCAAATGTAGCTTCCAACCTTAGCCAAGGTCTACTGCTGATGCATCCACTTCTTCTGAATCAACGCTACGAATTCACGCGCGCCCTCCCAACCAAGAAGCCTTGTCTGCTTGTTCAGTTTGGTACTCCCCAAACTGACATTCGATCAGCCACTCCAATCTTAATTCTCAACTCTCCAACCTTTGCTGAAGGTGAAGGATTCAGTATACCCTGAACCCTAAGTCGCTCAAATAGTGTTGAGACACACTAGTACTCTCAGACTACTAGATTAAGTTTCTATGTGGAAAACCTAAGTTGAGTAAGAGATCAAGCTTTTGGCTTTGATCTAGAAGAGAAAAAGCTCACAAGATATTTATGAGAACTAAAAGCATTTTGTTCTTTGAATGGACACTCTTGATAAATAAAACTTTCTTCTCTGTATTCTAAAGTGTAGAAGTGTATTTTGTAAAGCCAGAGAGGAGTTATATTTATAGAATTCGTAGCCCAGAGTCTTTTAGAAAGTGGGAGAGTGGGAACTAGAATTTTGGATATGAGAAAGACTCAATCCGTGTGAAGTCCAATCGATTGTACTCTGGGTCCAATCGATTGGGTTTTGTGTCCAATCGATTGGTCTTATACGGATGGGTTTTTCCTTCGTAAATCCAATCGATTGTACTAGATTGAAATAAATTTTATATTTTAAACACATGCATTTAATAATATAATAATAAAATGCATCCATAAAAGTAAAAAATCAATAACAAAATCCTACCTTAGCTTCGCTATCCGATTAACTGCAATTATTTCTTTTATCTCCTTCAAGTGGATTCGATTCCAAGATTGTCGGGCCTTCAATTATGCCCACTACCTAAATTAGATAGAATTACTTGTTGTTATATATTTTATCATTAATAAAGCTTCCAAGATATAAAACAACCGAGTGTAGTGTGCCCACACTTAACTGCAAAGCGGGAAGTGAGATACGAAAATGGAATTGGTGATGAAGAATATGGTTATAATTCTGATATTGTTACGTTATAATTCTATGGTGAGTCTGCTAGGAATGAGGCCCTCCTAAGATGAGCAATGGCGGACAACCAAGAAGAAGTGTTGATCTTTAAAGTGAGTTATATATTTATTGCCTTATCTTATATTTTAGTTGGCAGAATAGATTCTATCATCTAAACATAAGGAAACAAAACCACGCTGACTATCTAGAGGTGTCTACTGGTATCATTCAAACCTTCTGCATCTTCACAAGCCAAGACGGTGAGGTCAAACTTCCACATCATGATTTGTGGCCCCATCTAGCCCCAACCTAAGTAACATGTTGCAAGGTCCGGTTGCATATCCAATGATTTAGTACATCAGCAAGGAGTATGGTGGGTTTTGTTCAAGCATACTTGGTTGTCAACCAGGTCCAAAGAGATGGATACACCTTTCTTGGCCAATGATTTATATAGTTTCACATCAGACTAGCCAAAGTGTTTACCAACCATCCGATGCATGAACATCGTGCACGAATATTCATATAACACGTAAAATACTTGACCATAACAGTGCAAGGCTACTAGAAAATAACACAACTCTTTCATATTACGAGGTGTGGCTACAGGTGCGTTAAGATAAAAAGAGAAGGTAAGGGCAGATTAACATTACTAGGTCTCAACGGATGACAACCTTATTGATTCAGAAACAATATGCATATATATATATATAATAAAGTAAAAGAAAATAATCAAAATAATAAGATGATGAAAGGAATCTTGCTGTCGTTTGAAGATCGGTGTTACCACTAGTTAAAGGTTCAACAAGGCTGTAGATTTCTATGGTCCAGCAGCACCTACCACTCTTGGGGACCTTGTCTGAATAGTATTGTATCTGTAACTTGTGGAGATCAAGTACAGATTAGATGGTGTGGATCTTGATATCCAACGATGAAGTTTGATGCAAAATCAAAGTTCGCACTTGATGGTAGGGATGGGAGCAAGAAAAAGAAGATGTTTCTATGCTGAAGATGATTTGGATGGGCATCAACAAGAGTCTTGTGGATTCTTGATTTCAAGGCACGTTGGTAGGGATGAGGGAGGAACGGTTTGGCTTTTCTTTATAGGTTGGCTTTAGGTTGATCGAATGGGAGAAGTTTTGAACTTTCAAAGGATTGGTGTTACCACATAACATGGGAACACGTGGATAGATTAGGGGAAACAAAGGAGACGTGAGAGAGGTTTAGTTGATAAGTGGACTTAGTCAGTGGAAGAGAGGGTGGGTTTGGACGGCTAGGATGTATCAATCACAAGAAAAGGAGATCATGTTTTGATTCATGATGAGAAAGACGTGGAGTGATTAGTGGGAAGGCTTGGTCATCTACTGGTTTTGGTCAAACACTTAGAATAAAAAAAGCTTGGACGGTTATTGGCAGTATTGGTTTTGAGTAACAACAGAAGTGAGGTATAGGATTGGGGTTTGTTTATGCAATAGAAAAGAAAAGTAAAAAAGGGCAGTGGGGAGACGTATTACATTCGCATGTTTATATTTTGGGTTTTAACCCATTGTCTTGACATTTAAATCAAATTCTTACTTAAAGTTATCTTTTTCATAAACTAAATTAAACTAAAGTAATATATTTGTAATTAGTGTACTGGTAATTGTCATTAGATATTTTATAATATAAAGCTCTACTTTATAAATTAAATCATAATGTAACTTAGCACCATACAATTATGTGTAATATACATGTTCTTTAATAATAATAAAGCATATGTTAAAAATTCTTTTTTTTTAAATTTGATTATTAATTATATTCAAATATTGTATCGCATGTGTGGGATAAAGTCAGTCCAAAATTTCCGTTGGTCCCCACTAAACCGATCCGGGCCCGCATGAAATGGCCCTAAGAATCCTGAAATTTCAATTTTCTCCGAATTGGCCGAAAACTTGTTTAAGTGTTCTTATAGTTAGATAAACGTATTCCATGAAGAAAAACATATGGAAAAGTTCTCAAAATTCAAAATGGACTGAAATACCCTTTTAGGGTTTTCAGGGTTTTTGGTGGGAATGTGTTCATAACCTTGATACTCATAGCACTGAACCTCATAAGTCTTAGGTTCTTTGGTTTCTTTCTTGCTAAACCTATCACAGGGTTTGAATTTCTCTTTGGAATTTTGTCCAGTCCTAGGAAAATTTCCTTTCTTGTCTTGGAAGAGTTTTCTAGATTTTTTAACAAATGATGCAATTTCTTCATTATCTTTGCAGGATTCATCACCAGACTCATCAAAGTCATCTTTAAAAACTTTTAGGGCAATCCCCTTGGGTTTCTTTAGCTGATGAAGGTTGAGTTCATAAGTCTGAAGTGAACCCTCTAATTCATCTATTTCGAGAGTACCAATATTTTTACTCTCTTCAATGGCCATGAGTTTTTGTTAAACAGGTAGAGATCCGAGAACGTTTCTCACAACCTTGGACTCGGGAGTTTTTTTTCCTGCATGAACTTAGACCCTTGCTTAATTAGTGATTATGTGGTGAACGTAATGAGAAAAAAGACTAACTTTAGGTTCCCATGACTTCAAGAGTGTCTTGACATTATACATCTCCCAGTACCCCGTACCCCATAGGCTTCGCGATGGCCACCTTCATAGCCTATGATGGCACCACAGACCCTATTGAGCATCTCTCCTACTATGAGTTTCAATGCGGGGAGCACTCCGGCGATGTATGTCTAATGGTGACGATGTTTCCCATATCCCTCAAGGGGACTGTCTTCTATTGGTTTGTGAGCCTAGTCCCCTAAAGCATTTCTAGATGGGAGCAATTGAGGCGAGCTGTTTTCGAAAAGTTCCTCGTCGGGAAGAAGGTCTTCACCCTAAAAAATCTCAGAAATTGCTGATGAAACCCTAACCAATCTTTAGCCACCTATCTCGACACCTTCGAGAAAGGTGAGAAAAATCGTTGATGCCATTATTGATAAGACTATAGTAGTTGCCTTCAGAGGTGTGTGAACCCCATTTTTCAAAAGGACTTACCTTATGCAGTGCCCCCTTACTCTGAAATCTACACTGTTGTTGGCTTCCTAGAGTACGACCAGAATGTTAGGCATCTACAACACTTCGTGTATGTTGCCGAAAGAAAAAATCAACTGAGGCAAGACGATGGCCACCTTGGAATCACCCATAGCTTTGTCCTTACCGTTAGGATCTAAACTTTAACTAGCGCAAGACAATAGAGTTCTTCCAAAGGCTCATGTAAGCCAATTTGATTATTCTCCAGCTTTCAAACTTTTGTCCGAAAACCAAGGCACCTTACTCCGAATGATAGATGGTGAGACTTTTGTCGAAGTGTCACCCACAATACCCGCAACAACATTAAGTTACAGGAGACATCCATGAAAAGATCACAGTAGGGGTGATTCAACCTTAGCCTCCGGAAGGCCTCGACATAGATGGAAAGATGAAAGCAGGGAATAGAGGTCCAAGAGCTGAGATCAATATGCAAGTTAGAAGTCATAGTTATTCATGAAGAATTTTGAGTTTATTGATAAACTTTGTTAATTACATTGACATACTCCAAGCTCTTATATAGAGCATTACAAGACTCTAATAAGGAAGGAAATACAAATATCTTAGAATCAAATTTAATCCTAATTGATTCATCCAAATCTTTATGATCTAGAGAATGTGTGATGAGATACACCAAAGATGATATGGTGCATCTCACACACTTTATTATAATATATTCTCTAATATTCCCTTCAAACTCATGGGGATCGGAGATCGACAATCGTCGTGAGTTTGCCGAAATCTAGTGCCTTGAGGGTTGAGTGCTGTTGGAGAATGCTATCTCCATTTTGAGTCACCTTGGTGATTGAATCGCCTTGATCAAGAGTTGAAGTCTGTGCTCGCCAATAAATGAAGATGGTTGCCACCCAGAGTGGTGATCCATGATGGTCACATGGGATCTTGTCCCAGAGAAATCTTTGACTTAAGCTAGACAGGAAATCGTCGAATTTTAATATGGATAAATGGCCTCAATGGGTTAATCTTGGTGTGGGCATTTGTTTGCCTCACATGCTTGGGATCTATGAGTCCTTAGAGGACTATCAAGCAATGAAGTGTGTAGGCCATGTTTTGACCTCACAAGAAGGGTGTGGACCTCACTGATAAATTGTATGGGCCTCTTCTGGACCTCACAAGGTCGACCTCTTTTTAGGCCGCATTTGTGTATGCCTCTTGTGGGCATCACTGGCTTGGGCTCTAAAAGTTTGCAAGCAAATCTTTTTTTATTTTATTATTTATTTATTTATTATTATTATTATTTGTGGGGGGGGGAGGGGGGGGCGCTTTTAACCAGGCTTGGGCATCTTTGTGCCTCCCTTTTGGCTTGCATGGAGCTTCGTTGGCTGTAGGCGTTGGCTTACACATGCTCATGGTAACCTCTTTTTTTTCGGATTGGACTTGCAATTGTAGTGGGTGTTAGCTCAAACTTGAGCATATGGCATTGGGCTTATATTACAACCCACGAGTTTGCTCGTTCTTGTCTTTTTTTTAATGAACCAAGGCTATAGCTAAAACAAAAGAGGGTTTTGAAAAGGGTTTGAAAGCACATATATATAGAGAGAGTGAAGAGGGCTTTCGGGTTTCTAAAACCCAACAGAGATGGAGTGTCTCACGTCGACATCGGCTGAATGTGGTGATGAGAACAACAACGGCGATTAGACTAGCCAAGACACCGGCGATGAACCATAGCTTCTCAGTGGGAAATGCGATTCTTCATTTTTTTTTGGTTTTCTAAAACCCGAGTAGCAACGGTGGCCGATGACGACTCACGATGGCAATGGATGCTAACAACAACGGATCAAATGTCAGAGACGGAGGTACAAAGAGTATTGATGATGACGGCAGTGATGAGATGCTGCCAAGATAGATGGGTTGCGGAACAATGGTGAATTAAAACTAAGAACTATCAGACTGGATAGGCAGTAAAGGTGCCGCCCATCGGAAGAGCAGTTGACCAAGGAAAAATCAGTCGAGCACGGGTCGGATGAACCGCTCTGATACCATGAAGAATTTTGAGTTTATTGATAAAATTTTGGTAATTACAATGACATACTCAAATTAAAGCTCTTATATAAAGAATTACAATACTCTAATACGGAAGAAAATCCTAATATCTTATAATCAAATTTAATCCTAATTGATTCATCCAAATCTTTATGATCTAGAGAATATGTAATGAGATACACCAAAAGTGATATGGTGCATCTCACACACTTTATTACAATTAATAATTGATGCCCTCGATGGGAAGGATTTTCGATCAATGATTGAAGGCGAAGAGAGTGAAGAGGTCTTTGTTGGTATGGCTAGCTTAACATTCTAAAATTATGATCAAGGAACCCAGTGAGGTACTAGTGGTGCAGACACACACCGCCAAGAAGGTAGTAGAGACTCATCTGTCACGCCCCGCAACTCGTATGCCAGAATATCTCTATCTATGTACGAATCTCGAGGTGTGAACTGAGAACGAATCCCAATACATCACGAGATCCACAATACCAGCCTCATAAATGCAGATCTAAATATGCATTAATACTAAATACATATAATTAATTATTAACTAATAATTAATACTAATAAAAGCAAGTCATTACATCACCCACCCAAATAAATAGTCCAAATATAATGGTTCCTTAACGTTACTGTTATGACAAGGTCATATTAGTCATGCTTCAGTAAAAAAATACTTCGAATATTATTATTTTGAGAATTTTTGACATACCCCACATGTTATCTTTGAAATTTGATAACCCCCCTACTATTTGAAAAAGCTAACAGACCCCCCCATGACCTAGTCCACTAACATTTGACCAATATTGACTCAAGTTGACTACCAAATTTTTTTATTAAAGTACAAAAATGCCCTTGTCTTCAACCTTGGAAAAATGGTGTGGGCCAACTTGTGCCTCCCTTTTGGCTTTTTAACCGGGCTTAGGCATCTTTGTGCCTCCCTTTTGGCTTGCATGGAGCTTCGTTGGCTGTAGGCGTTGGCTTACACATGCTCATGGGAACCTCTTTTTTTTTCGGATTGGACTTGCAATTGTAGTGGGTGTTAGCTCAAACTTGAGCATATGGCATTGGCTTATATTACAACCCACGAGTTTGCTTGTTCTTGTCTTTTTTTTAATGAACCAAGGCTATAGCTAAAACAAAAGAGGGTTTTGAAAAGGGTTTGAGAGCACATATATATATATAGAGAGAGAGAGAGAGTGAAGAGGGCTTTGGGGTTTCTAAAACCCAACAGAGATGGCGTGTCTCACGTCGACATCGGCTGAAGCTGGTGATGAGAACAACAACGGCGATTAGACTAGCCAAGACACCAGCGATGAACCATAGCTTCTCAGTGGGAAATGCGATTCTTCATTTTTTTTTGGTTTTCTAAAACCCGAGTAGCAACGGTAGCCGATGACGACTCACGATGGCAATGGATGCTAACAACAACGGATCAAATGTCGGAGACGGAGGTACAAAGAGTATTGATGATGACGGCAGTGATGAGATCCTGCCAAGATAGATGGGTTGCGGAACAATGGTGAATTAAAACTAAGAACTATCAGACTGGATAGGCAGTAAAGGTGCCGCCCGTCGGAAGAGCAGTTCACCAAGGAAAAATCAGTCGAGCACGGGTCGGATGAACCGCTCTGATACCATGAAGAATTTTGAGTTTATTAATAAAATTTTGGTAGTTACATTGACATACTCAAATTAAAGATCTTATATAGAGCATTACAATACTCTAATAAGGAAGAAAATCCTAATATCTTAGAATCAAATTTAATCCTAATTGATTCATCCAAATCTTTATGATCTAGAGAATATGTAATGAGATACACCAAAGATGATATGGTGCATCTCACACACTTTATTACAATTAATAATTGATGCCCTGGATGGGAATGATTTCCGATCAATGATTGAAGGCGAAGAGAGTGAAGAGGTCTTTGTTGGTATGGCTAGCTTAACATTCTAAAATTATGATCCAGGAACCCAGTGAGGTACTAGTGGTGCAGACACACCGCCAAGAAGGTAGTAGAGACTCATCTGTCACGCCCCGCAACTCGTATGCCAGAATATCTCTATCTATGCACGAATCTCGAGGTGTGAGCTGGGAACGAATCCCAAATACATCACGAGATCCACAATATCAACCTCATAAATGCAGATCTAAATAAGCATTAATACTAAATACATATAATTAATTATTAACTAATAATTAATACTAATAAAAGCAAGTCATTACATCACCCACCCAAACAAATAGTCCAAATATAATGGTTCCTTAACGTTACTGTTATGACAAGGTCATATTAGTCATGCTTCAGTAAAAAAATACTTCGAATATTATTATTTTGAGAATTTTTGACATACCCCCCATGTTATCTTTGAAATTTGATAACCCCCCTACTATTTGAAAAAGCTAACAAACCCCCCCATGACCTAGTCCACTAACATTTGACCAATATTGACTCAAGTTGACTACCAAATTTTTTTATTAAAGTACAAAAATGCCCTTGTCTTCAACCTTGGAAAAATGGTGTGGGCCAACTTGTGCCTCCCTTTTGGCTTTTTAACCGGGCTTAGGCATCTTTCTCTCTCCCTTTTGGCTTGCATGGAGCTTCGTTGGCTGTAGGCGTTGGCTTACACATGCTCATGGGAACCACTTTTTTTTTCGGATTGGACTTGCAATTGTAGTGGGTGTTAGCTCAAACTTGAGCATATGGCATTGGGCTTATATTACAACCCACGAGTTTGCTTGTTCTTGTCTTTTTTTTAATGAACCAAGGCTATAGCTAAAACAAAAGAGGGTTTTGAAAAGGGTTTGAGAGGAGATATATAGAGAGAGAGAGAGAGAGAGAGTGAAGAGGGCTTTCGGGTTTCTAAAACCCAACAGAGATGGCGTGTCTCACGTCGACATTGGCAGAAGCTGGTGATGAGAACAACAACGGTGATTAGACTAGCCAAGACACCAGCGATGAACCATAGCTTCTCAGTGGGAAATGCGATTCTTCATTTTTTTTTGGTTTTCTAAAACCCGAGTAGCAACGGTAGCCAATGACGACTCACGATGGCAATGGATGCTAACAACAACGGATCAAATGTCGGAGACGGAGGTACAAAGAGTATTGATGATGACGGCAGTGATGAGATGCTGCCAAGATATATGGGTTGCGGAACAATGGTGAATTAAAACTAAGAACTATCAAACTGGATAGGTAGTAAAGGTGCCGCCCGTCGGAAGAGCAGTTCACCAAGGAAAAATCAGTCGAGCACGGGTCGGATGAACCGCTCTGATACCATGAAGAATTTTGAGTTTATTGATAAAATTTTGGTAATTACATTGACATACTCAAATTAAAGCTCTTATATAGAGCATTACAATACTCTAATAAGGAAGAAAATCCTAATATCTTAGAATCAAATTTAATCCTAATTGATTCATCCAAATCTTTATGATCTAGAGAATATGTAATGAGATACACCAAAGATGATATGGTGCATCTCACACACTTTATTACAATTAATAATTGATGCCCTGGATGGGAAGGATTTTCGATCAATGATTGAAGGCGAAGAGAGTGAAGAAGTCTTTGTTGGTATGGCTAGCTTAACATTCTAAAACTATGATCGAGGAACCCAGTGAGGTACTAGTGGTGCAGACACACACCGCCAAGAAGATAGTAGAGACTCATCTGTCACGCCCCGCAACTCGTATGCCAGAATATCTTTATCTATGCACGAATCTCGAGGTGTGAGATGAGAACGAATCCCAATACATCACGAGATCCACAATATCAGCCTCATAAATGCAAATCAAAATATGCATTAATACTAAATACATATAATTAATTATTAACTAATAATTAATACTAATAAAAGCAAGTCATTACATCACCCACCCAAACAAATAGTCCAAATATAATGGTTCCTTAATGTTACTGTTATGACAAGGTCATATTAGTCATGCTTCAGTAAAAAAATACTTCGAATATTATTATTTTGAGAATTTTTGACATACCCCCCATGTTATCTTTGAAATTTGATAACCCCCCTACTATTTGAAAAAGCTAACAGACCCCCCCATGACCTAGTCCACTAACATTTGACCAATATTGACTCCAGTTGACTACCAAATTTTTTTATTAAAGTACAAAAATGCCCTTTTCTTCAACCTTGGAAAAATGGTGTGGGCCAACTTGTGCCTCCCTTTTGGCTTTTTAATCGGGCTTGGGCATCTTCGTGCCTCCCTTTTGGCTTGCATGGAGCTTCGTTGGCTGTAGGCGTTGGCTTACACATGCTCATGGGAACCTCTTTTTTTTTTTTTCGGATTGGACTTGCAGTTGTAGTGGGTGTTAGCTCAAACTTGAGCATATGGCATTGGGCTTATATTACAACCCACGAGTTTGCTTGTTCTTGTCTTTTTTTTAATGAACCAAGGCTATAGCTAAAACAAAAGAGGGTTTTGAAAAGGGTTTGAGAGCACATATATATATATAGAGAGAGAGAGAGAGAGAGAGTGAAGAGGGCTTTCGGGTTTCTAAAACCCAACAGAGATGGCGTGTCGCACGTCGACATCGGCTGAAGCTGGTGATGAAACAACAACGGTGATTAGACTAGCCAAGACACCGGCGATGAACCATAGCTTCTCAGTGGGAAATACGATTCTTCATTTTTTTTTGGTTTTCTAAAACCCGGGTAGCAACTGTGGTCGATGACGACTCACGATGGCAATGGATGCTAACAACAACGGATCAAATGTCGGAGACGAAGGTACAAAGAGTATTGATGATGACGGCAGTGATGAGATGCTGCCAAGATAGATGGGTTGCGGAACAATGGTGAATTAAAACTAAGAACTATCAAACTGGATAGGCAGTAAAGGTGCTGCCCGTCGGAAGAGCAGTTGACCAAGGAAAAATCAGTCGAGCACGGGTCGGATGAACCGCTCTGATACCATGAAGAATTTTGAGTTTTATGATAAAATTTTGGTAATTACATTGACATACTCAAATTAAAGCTCTTATATAGAGCATTACAATACTCTAATAAGGAAGAAAATCCTAATATCTTAGAATCAAATTTAATCCTAATTGATTCATCCAAATCTTTATGATCTAGAGAATATATAATGAGATACACCAAAGATGATATGGTGCATCTCATACACTTTATTACAATTAATAATTGATGCCCTGGATGGGAAGGATTTTCGATCAATGATTGAAGGCGAAGAGAGTGAAGAGGTCTTTGTTGGTATGGCTAGCTTAACATTCTAAAATTATGATCGAGGAACCCAGTGAGGTACTAGTGGTGCAGACACACACCGCCAAAAAGGTAGTAGAGACTCATCTGTCACGCCCTGAACTCGTATGCCAGAATATCTCTATCTATGCACGAATCTCGAGGCGTGAGCTGAAAACGAATCCCAATACATCACGAGATCCACAATATCAGCCTCATAAATGCAGATCTAAATATGCATTAATACTAAATACATATAATTAATTATTAACTAATAATTAATACTAATAAAAGCAAGTCATTACATCACCCACCCAAACAAATAGTCCAAATATAATGGTTCCTTAACTTTACTGTTATGACAAGGTTATATTAGTCCTGCTTCAGTAAGAAAATAGTTCGAATATTATTATTTTGAGAATTTTTGACATACCCCCCATGTTATCTTTGAAATTTGATAACCCCCCTACTATTTGAAAAAGCTAACAGACCCCCCCCCCCCCCCCCGACCTAGTCCACTAACATTTGACCAATATTGACTCAAGTTGACTACCAAATTTTTTTATTAAAGTACAAAAATGCCCTTGTCTTCAACTTTGGAAAAATGGTGTGCCCATAACCCAAATCAAAGGGTTGTAGTGGACGGCCAACCACGAGATTTTAATGGGTGTGCCACCCATCACCCGCGACAAACCCTCCAGAGTATCATGGCCAGCCATCCACCCTCCAAAAAAATAAAATCAGAAAATAAATTTAGTCTAAGAAACACAACCAAGAATTCTTTGAGCCCTAGGAACCCACAATCTAAGAGAACCTTTTCTGGCTGTTAGTCTAGATTGTATAGTCCGTAACGGCTCCCGAGAACCCATACCACACATCTGATGAGATGCAACACAATCTACAATCTTCGGTGGGGATTCTAGTAACCTCAAGCACACCATGCACATAACAGCTACGAAGAATTAGGGCTGCAACTCGGGCGGGTTGGGTCGGGTTGGAGGTCAACCCTAGCCCAACCCAACCTTAAAGGCTGTCAACCCTAACCCAACCCAACCCAAGGTCGGGCGTAGATTTTCCAACCCTAACCCAACCCTATCTGGTTGGGTTGGGTCGGGTTGATCGGGTTGGTCAATTTCTTAATTTTTTTATTGGTTGAAAATATTGTTGAATTTTTTCATATTAAAATAATTTATCAATCAATACAATAGCCGTTGTGCTAACCATTAAATAATAGCATAACTTCATTTCCAAAGCTCATGAAAGAAAACATGATATTTTCATAATAACGGAAAAGTTCATTAACTCAAATGCATGATAAAAGTCACTAAAGAAATAACCAAAAATAATTGTTAGAGAAAAACACGATATTTTCACTATCAACCGATCACATAAAATGCCAAAATGTAATTTCAATGACATTTGGTAATATCACACAAAGGTTGTAGTTACTAAGGACAAACATCTGCATTTGCCAAAATGTAGTGTGGATATTTGTCTGTAAAACTAATGGGTCAGGACTGGGGGATAACAATTTCATACAACATTTATTACAACAAAAATTGGCATTGGCCAATTGTAAATTAGAAGTATTGGAATGAGATGATTTTTAGCAAGGATGGTCTCTATAGTGAGGAGATCATCCTCACAAAAATTCAAATCAATCTCATATTCGTAGACTGGTTTACAAGTTGAAGAATTATGAACCGTTTATTTTTATCGTTAACTTGAAAACCACATTTGATGGGGTTAGAAATTTCAGAATAAGCTGATTTTTTGTAGGGGTGATCTATATGATGAGGAGATCATCCTCACCAAAAAATAGCTATTGATTCATCTTCCATGTGGGTACGTCAAAATTGTTGTATGAAATTGTTGTCCCCCCGATCCTGACCCTATATATATAGTTTATAAGTCGGGCTCGGGTTGGGTCGGGTTGGGCCAAGCCTCAACCCTAACCCAACCCAATTTGATCGGGTTACCAAAAATCCAGCCCAAGCCCAACCCAAGTTCTAAAAGGGCTAACCCAACCCAACCCTAATGTCGGGTTCAACCCGTCGGGCTCGGGTTGAGCCTGCCCAAGTTGCAGCCCTATGAAGAATTATACCCATTTTAATATAACCTTGCCTATCAGAAAGAATCCAAATTCCTAGATAGAGACAAAATTAAAAGTTTCCCAAGATCTTTAGAGAAAAAAAAAACCGAAATATAACTTCAAAAGAATCTGGAAAAGAAAATCCATTTTCCAAAAGAGAATTCATGTTAATAAACCAGCAATAGCCCCATGATATTGAGGGTAAAGAACCTATACTCACAATAAATCCAACCAGCCAATAAGAAAATACAGAATACCATGTATATTGACCAAAGAAAAGGTTTCTAATATATGGGATTCATAAGTAAAAGTGTTCATCTAGAAAATCTTGAGGAGAAAGAACCACCACCGGAGTGGTGATTGCCGCCCATGATACTCCGGAGGGTTAGCCGCGGGTGATGGGCGGCACACCCATTGAAATTTCATGGTTGGCCGTCCACTACAACCCTTTGATTTGGGGTTTGGTTTTTGCCCACACCCTTTTTCAAGGTTGAAGACAAGGGCATTTTTGTCCTTTAATCAAAATTTTGGTAGTCAACTTGAGTCAATATTGGTCAAATAATAGTGGACCAGGTCATAGGGGGTATGTCAGCTTTTTCAAATTGTGACGGGTATGTCAAAAATTCCCTATTATTTTTTCAAAATAACCTTGATAACAATAAAAAAAAATTCCCAAAAGAACCTTGATTTTGGGCATTATTTTCAAAATGACATAACAGGGTTGGGACGTTACCATTATAACAACTGTTCTTTTCGTTATAACAATAACGGGGGCGGTTTTTTAAACCATGGTTTCAACTTCTATTAGACTAGTGGGTGGCCCGTGCCCACGGCACTATCTGACAAAGCGTTTGCCAAAATAGGGTGTGAGTGGCTGAGATCCACCATCCATTTGGAAGATAAGATCTCAGCCACTCTTTGTTAAAATCGAATAAGATAAGATAAGAGATAAGACAACTTCCCAGCTTTGTCATATAGACTAGTGGGTGGCCCTTGCCCACGACACTCTCTGACAAAGCATTTGCCAAAATCGGGTGTGAGTGGCTGAGATCCACCATCCATTTGGAGGATAAGATCCCAGTCACTGTTTGTTGAAACGGGATAAGATAAGAGACAAGACAACTTCCGTGTTTTGTTATATAGATGGTTACAATTTCTACATATTTTTTTGCTAAAGCATGAAGGTTTGTACTTTGGTGAATGAGTGTTTGTTGAAGAAGTGGCAAACTAGGAAAGTTTCAGGCCAAACTAGGGTCCAATTGTGACATGTTAGATTTCGATTATTGTGTTCTCCGTTCTCCATTTTATTTGCTGATTCTTTTTAGAGTTTTTTCTTTATTGGGTTTTGAATGTTCAAACGGAAATATACTCAAACTTTACCCTTACCATATTTCTGTCGTACACCGAATTACTATGGGCATGACTTCTTGTTCACAAATTGATGCTTTTTGAACCTCCGCGTCAATTTGACGGGGAATGTAAACAGAGCCAGGTATAGCTTGATATTTCCCAAATATCGAATCACTATCTTGTGAAAAGCATCAGGAAACGGGCAATAAGTCAAGGTGTCACGAGCCCCACTATAGCAAAGGAAGGTGCAAGATCTCGGTTCAGGTAGCCAGCTATAGTAGCAGTGGCATCTCTCTCTCAGCTGGTTCAGGTGGGGCTGCTCGAGTTTCTAGTTGGGAAATAAATTAAGGGCATGACATTGGCTTGTGCTTTGGCTTTTGTCCCTGCCTTACCCTTACTCTGAAAAGAGTTACGAACCCACTGAGAAGTTTATGGAAGCTCTATGAGAAACTTATTTTCATTGATTCTTTTAACCGGTTTTGTTATGTATCCATGTTCAATTAACTCAATTGTTAAGATAATAACTGCTCGATCAGTACAATTTTGACCATTGCATTGAATGGTCCTGCTTACGCATGCCAGAGTCAAATCCAGAGTCATTCTTCATAGCCATGGAGTGAATATAAGTTGGAGCTATTCTCCTTGTCAAAGCAAAGATGAAACTAATATTTTTTCTTTGAATGCCATAATCCCTTGTTGTCTGGAATATTTTTGTTTTGTTTCAATTGTTCCGGTCTAGCTTTCGCTAGAAGCAAAATTTTCCTCTTATCACACGAGTCCCCGGCAGATGGCTGGATGAAATTAAGTTTCTGATAGCTCTGTGCTCGACGCAATCGTGGCTTAATTTCAATTGTTGGTATTACTGCAACACGTTCTGTCAATTAGTAAAGGCTTACATTTGCAGGATGCACTTCCATTACCTGGGCTGAGTCATGGTTTAAAAGTGAATGTCTCTAAGTTGGCATGGAAATTAGGGATCGGATCTCTAATTGTAGAAAGTGACTCTGAGGTGGTAATTTTTCTCCTTCATTCAAATCAGCAGGTGCCATCGCAACTGGGGGTGATAGTAGTTCAGGCAGTGTATGCTTATTAATGACTACCATGAGGCTAATCGGAGCATGGATCATGTGGCTAAACAGAGTCTCTGTTTGGTACTACTGTTTCGGACCATCCTGAACCTGAACTTATCGATATTTTATATAACAATAATACAAGGCCTTCAGCTCCAAGACATTATTCCCTCTTTGGGTAGTTAGTATTAATAAAATTCCTACTCACCAAGAAAAATAGCTTACAGAAACGTCTAATTGTCCTATGGTTTAACTCTTTTGATTAGACTGACATCTGGTTTAAAAAGTCTCCAATATGGGGCTTGCTAATTCTGGGGCCATAATTTCTCAATGACTCGTATCACACACAGATTAGGTGTTTGGACGGACTCCAATACACAGCCAGCGCTATTTTTGGATGTGCGTCGACTGTGTTTTGAGATTCTGTGCATTTTAGCAGCGCTGCCTTGCTTGCAACTAGAAATTCACACTACCCCTCAAAAGAGTCCCAAATTAGTATAAAGTTTATCCGAATATAGCTGCAAACTAACAACCCCTGCACAACCCAGCTCAGCCCATGCCCACCCCAACTCTGTGTCTCTTGCAACGATTGAACTAACACAGGTTGGTCCCAACTATCCGATTCATTGTCAAATTGATAGATAGGTTCAAGCAACTTGACCAAGTCACTTGCATAATGGATCTGTATCAAAACCTCTCAATCGTGAGGCGAGTCTCGGTCAATATTTGTAAAAACTTTGCCGAGATGACAGATGATTTTTCTCTCTGAGATTCATACCCAACGCAGCACAGATTGAATTGGCAATATATTAGGTATTTGTTGAAGCCTATTAAAGGGAAATGACCCCCTTTGTCAACTGAAGGAGACTAAAATACCAGACTTCTATTGGTCTATATTCCCTTGGTTAACAGATGTTGACCAATGCAAGTTCGAGTATGCCTGATGCTAGAATTGAAGGAATTGGGCTTGAGCCTGTAGCTTGATTGGTTAGCTGATTGCACTGAACCATGAGCTCATGGGCTCCATTCCAGCTTATCCACCAAAGGGAAAAACAAAGAGAAGAAAACAAAACAGCAAGAAATGAATCCTATACATCCGGTTTACCATTTATTGTATTAATGTATTTAAATAGTACAGTAGCGACTTGAAAATTATCTCTGCAAGTTAAAACTTAACTTGATAATCCACATTTTATGACAATCAAAAAGTGAAAAAGATGAAGAAAGAAAGAAATTACACGGCCAAAACAGTTACTTTTGGTTGGAAGGAATACGTGTACTGGAACAGAGATATTCATATACAATATTTATGAGGAAGTCCTAAAGGAATATGTGTATTGGAACAGAGATATTCATATACAATATAAATGAGAAATTCTTAGGAAAGTGTGATAAAGTGTTGCAAAGAACTAACCAGGCTCGGAGGCCAATGCTTTGTTTCTCTTACGTATGTGAGGTCCGTATAGTGAGGATCAAGCAAAGTGGCAATTGTGAACTGGTTTTCAGCAAGCAGCGGAGCATGCTTGTCCACGTACAAGGCTGCTGCTAGAGCTGCATGCACTTCTGCAGAAAACCACAAGATAGTTGAGTGAGAAAACATTCATCATTCAAGAACAGGATCATTATTTTCTTCTTTTTCTTTTTTTCTTTTCCATTTTTTTGCCCTGCGTATGTGTCTGAAGAAGAAACATTTGTCCCCATCCTCCTAAGTACCTGGATATCCCTTTAGAGAAATGGAAACATCCTCCATCTCCGCAATTGCTTCTTCTCTATCGCCAACTTCATACAAGGCCAATGCTCTCCCTACTCTTGCATAGTCTGAGAGAGCGAAGTCTTTGTATTCTTTGACCACCTGAAGTGATAAGAATAAGTACTAAGAAATCCTTGGCTACTTTCCCTACATATAAGGGGCAACAAGATTTTCAAGTACTAACCTTCAAAGACCGAGATTTCAACATTTAAACTGGTTCTTTTTCCCAGACTAAGCATGTGCCTTCTTTTCTAATTAGGAGTTGGAATTAGGTATGATTGTGGGGAGGGAGGGAGAGTTTACCATTTTGGTAGACTCTGATTTTAATTAGGAAATATATTATATTAGATTTAAGAGAGATTGTAGAGTTTAATTGAGAAAGTATTTACTTAGATTTGAGCAAGGAAATAAATTTTGATGTTCATTTTGACCAGCCCGAAAACGGAAATATTTTGACCTGTATGGAAATAATACATTTTTCATGGAAATGATGGAATTTTTGTGGAAAGTTTAAGAAATTATAAAACAAGCATAAAACACACTCATAAGCTATCAAACCATAATATACAACCATATGTATTATGGACATGAATGATCGTAGCGGTCTATAATATGCCAAGGCAGGCATCTGATAGTCAGCCAACTAAAAATAGTAATAATAATAACAAATAAAAATGATTATAATCATCAAATAACTTCAAATTAAGTTCATTGCATGCAAAATATGTCTTCAAATAGATAGGTATAAAAAATAGAAAGGTCAAAACCACAGAGACCTTTGGTCACCATCATCCCTATCATGGCTAGGTTCCTGATAGAATTGGTGCCATATGTGATTACAATATTGGGCCCATGACATCATGTTTCGGTATAATTTTCGATATTCATACTAGTGGTATGGTTGGGGATAAATGCCCGGTATTATATTTTCGATATTGGTGGTATAGTTTATATTAACTACAACAATTTTGTATTTTTCTATATTTTTTTATTTTAATAAGTAAAATACTAAAATATATAAACTATTAGAAAGAAAGAATGCATCCGATATGCATATACTGGATGCATTAGGGTTTCCTAGACGTTTTATAATTTTAATAAAATTCTTATTATTTATTATTTAATTATTATTAATTGTGAAAATAGTTAAATCTAGGTATTAAATACTCATAATTCACTTACATTAATATACTAATATTGTGTATAATTTTATAAAACAGATCTACTGTTAACATGTGGCATTTGCCAATTTTTAAATTTTTAAATATTTTTAAAAAGAATAATTTAAAAATAATTTTCAAATTTTCATCCAAGTTGTAGATTGGCAAAGTTATGCAACATATAATCAAGGAAATAAATTTCGCGAAATTATCGAAATATTTCGCGAAATATTTCCTATTTCTAGTTTACCGAAACGAAAGAATACATACACGAAATGTTTCCATACAAGTCGAAATATTTTGCGTAAACAGTAAATTTCGATCAATTGATAGTGTAAATAGGTATTATTTTAGTTGAAATGTTTCAAAATCTATGGAAACATTTCTATTGAAGGTAGGATACATCTCATTTGAGCTCAAAACCACTACAAATCCCCATATTTTATCCATTTAACCCATTTCCATATATTTATTTTATAAAAAAGATCAATCCATTGTAGATTTCTTGGTTCACTGATTGATCGTGAGGATGATTCGAATCCCATTTAGAGTTTTTTTTAAATTCGAAATGTACTTAAGTATACAATTTCCTGCTATCATTTCTTGCTACAAATAGATAGTTTAGGTATAAATGCATCAAATCTATGATGCATTTACACTTGATTGTCCACATATTGAAGATCATTTAGGGTGAAAATTTGAAATTTAGGAGAAACCCCAATTTCATTGGTTTTTACCCTAAACATCCATGCTTGTACATAAATTGATTATATATTGCATTACTCAGCCCATCTACAAGTTGGTCAGGTTAAAGTTTTTTTCTAAAATTATTTGAACATTCAAAAAATTAAGTAAATGTAATAAGATAATAGTAAATAGGTTTTCTAAAATTATACATAATATTAAGCCATTAATGTAAGTGAATAAAGATTCGTTAATACCTTGATTTATGTATTTTTTATAATAAATAATTGAATAATAGTTATCTAATTAAATTATACCTTGACTGACTATCAGATGCCTGCCTCAACATATTAAAGATCGTTATGGTCATTCATTTCCACACTACATATGGTTATATATCTTGGTTTGATAGCTTATGAGTTTATTTTTATGCTTGTTTTATCATTTCCCAAACTTTCCACAAACATTTCCACAATATTTCCATCATTTCCATGAAAAATGTATTATTTCCACACTGGTCGAAATATTTCAACGAAACATTTCCAATTCCGAGCTGGTCGAAATAATTCTCGAAATCGAAATTTATTTCCTTGCATATAATTAATTCATGCACAATCATGGATGTTTAGGGTGAAAACATACGAAATTGAGGTTTTTCCCAAATTTCGTAATTTCACCCTAGACAATCTTCAATCCATGAACAAATCTGATGTAGATGCATCATATGATTTGATGCATTTACACCTATACTTCTATTTATAACAAGAAACAAAAATAATCAATTTATAACAATAAATTTCATATTTCCATTTCGAATCTGAAAACCCCCAAAACGAGCTTTGATTCGTCCTCATGATCAATCAAAGAGGTTTTTCACCAAGCAATCTTCAATGGAGTCATCCTTTTTTGACAAATAATTGATGGGGAGAGATTGATTTAAGTAAAAATAGGATTTGGGATTTTTTGTGCAAAGTATGTAGTGCGCTAGGTCTAGTCGAAACATTGCCATATATGTCGAAATGTTTCGACCGATATAATACATTTTTAGTGACTGTTGGTCGAAAGAAATTGAAATTTTCGTGGAAATAATGTACAATTTCCATGCACGTTATTTTTCCTGTCAGTTGGCCCAAATCATGAAATATTTCGCAAAATTAACGATGTTTATTTCCTTGGATTTGAGAGAGATGGTAGAGAAATCCAAATAGGAAAGAAAGAAATTTTAAATGCTGAGGTAGCAGGAGTTGCTCACCTAGAAATAAGCAAAATAAAGAAGTGTTCCACGTGGAGGAGAGAAAGTTGGGTCGGTTGAGCTTTAGTATAAAGTACTAGTGTTTTTGTCCGTGCTAAGCACGGGTATTCGGTTTTCTAAAAAAATTTCTTTTAAAAAACATATCAGTACTCAAGATGTTAAATCTTAATCGAATGACTAAGATTCATGATCTCATTTTATAACCATGCCCGGCTTCATCTACTTCTATATATTCTATTGTGTTTTTTATCGCCTATTTGGTTGTGAAACAACAGAGTGACTTGCACAGTCCACAATGATTCCAATAGATTTGTTGCAACGGTTCAAAACTTTGATTCAACTACGACACCATTTTTTAATTCATAATAAATAGAAATTTGACTACTTGGTGGCTGCCAAACTAAGTCGAGTTGATAGAGTTTTGAGTCGGCTCACAAAATTGTAAATCTCCATCCCTTTTCAGTAGAGCTGGTATCATTTTGCAGGTTGCATCATATTTTTTACAAACAATTTATTTTCTAGTGCTCTTTATTCCTTTCGTTGGTTAAATAAAGTCCCAATAAATCAGGCATGGAGTTGCCTAGAACTTCACTTTTCATCCCATATATACTTGGATCTTTAACCCAACCAAGCAAAAAGAAGCACAACGTGTCAATGAACTGATATAATGAATATCAATTATAGAAGGTTCTGCTTATGTACCTCCATGAAGATTTCATCCACCCTGATAACAACTAACAACAATATACAATAGTAAAGTATAGAGAAAATTTTGGCTACAACAGAGATAGTAGAAAAATCTTAAGGAGAAACTGGTACCTCAAAAAAGAAACCTTACATGGGCAAAGAAGAATTGTACCCGCTGTTTTTCCCCACTTTATACACCGATAATATTTGATCATTCTCTACTACGTCAACGCTCGGACTAACTTTTTTTTGAAGGTTTCCGGTTCATGAAATCTTCAAGGTTTCTTGCAGCAGAGAATCCAATATTGGTGGACGCGATTGTGGGGTCGAGATGGAGGATTGGATCTATTTTGGCAGCTATATAGTGCAAGTTGAGAAAAGAAAGAGTTAAAGAAAGAAGAGACATTTTGGGAAGGAGAAGAGACGTGTTGTGTTTAATTAAACGTGTTTTTTAAATTAATTTCCTTTTCATCTTCTCAAATGGAGTGAAAACCTTAAAGGAAAGACATTTTTGGATTAAATGCGTTTTTGAAATTAATTGCCTTTTCATCTTCTCAAATGGAGAGAAAACCTTAAAGGAAAGACGTTTCGGTTGGAAAAGGAAACAAGAGTGAATGAGACGTTTTGCTTAGGAGAAGATTTAAGAAGGGAAGAGAGAATTACTGAGTAAATTAATGAGAATTAAAAAATAAAAGATTAAGTTACCAACAAGTCTAAACTACCCTTAGTTTTTAGATACTTTAGTTAAGGTGTGAAGGATTTTTTTTGAAAAGTTAAAAAAGTTGAGAGAGCCACGTGGATGAGAGAGAACTTTCTCTCTGCGTTAGCTTTAGTATAGATACATAGATAGATATTGCAAGATTGCCTAGGTCTGTTGGGTTGTGCATCCAACAATCAATTTGGCCTATTTACATCATGATCAGATATTTGATAGTCAAATATCCCAAAGGAATCAAGGCTTATAATAATCACCCCAACAAAAACAATGATTTGGTGCCTTAGTTCAAGTATTAATTATATATCTATGACATATATGACATAAAAAATGTGAAGAAATCGTGACGTGTTTTAAAGTGGGAAGAGAGAGAGTAGAAGTTTCACATCTCCAATTAGCGAATGATACTATCATTTTTTGTGAAGTGGGACATCTGGTAAACTTAAAAAAACCTTTTGAAGTGCTTTGAGGAGCTATCCAATTTAAAGGTGAATTTGGGGAAGAGTACCTTGGTGGGTATTAACATAAAAGGAGATGAATTGAATACCTTCACAAAAATTTTGAACTATAGAGAAGAGAAGTGACCAATGCATTATATTGGTCTTCCTCTAGATGTTAATACTAGAGCTAAGGAGTTTTGGGATCCAGTGGTAGATAAGTTTCAAAAGTTGGCAAAATGGAAGAAAAATTACATCTCCTTGAGAGGAAGAATAACTCTCATCAAACCACTCTTTCAAACCTTCTCATTTACTTCTTATCCTTTTTTCAAAATTCCAAACAAGATAGCTAATAAACTTGAGCACAAAGGGAATTTCTTTGGAAGGGAGCGAGGAAAAAAGGATTATCTTGTGAATTTGTAGGAAGAGTGCAAGTTCAAGGAAGATGGGGAGCTCATAGTTCCTATAACAAAACATAGAAAGAACCCCCAGAATGAAGGTAAAGCCAGAATTTAATAAAAGTAGGTAACAAACTCATCTAATCTTTCTTAAAAATATTTTCTCATTAAAGAAGTCACTATCAAAGACATTATCTTGAAGTTCTCCCAAAAGAACTCATCTAATCTTCTTAAAAATATTTTTTCATTAAAGAAGTCACTATCAAAGACATTATCTTGAAGTTCTCCCAAAAGAACCCATCAAATCCATTTTATTTCCAAAGTGAAAAAAAGATGAATTTTCTGATAAATGTAATGAATCCATATTTTTATTAGGCTGCGTTTGGGTAAGCGGAAAATAAGCAATAAGCTGGCTTTTAGTGGTTTCGGACCGCTATAAGTTGTTTTGTGGCGTTTGGTCAAATAAAAAAAGCACCGATTTAAAACCGTGTTAAGTTATAAAAACGCAAAAATCAGAAGTTGTTTTGAAACTGCTTCTTCGTATTGCATTTGCGGAGCGCAGGTTTACTTAAAACCCTTTTCCATTTTTATCCCAATAAACATTTCAATATTCCTATAATAACCGGTCTTTTTCTGTAGCAACAAAACCCTTAGGAGAGGAGCTCTCTCTCTCTCTCTCTCTCTCTCTCCGTCACCTCTCTCTCGTCGCCATCTCTCTTGCCGATTCTTCCTCATTCGTTCTCTTCTACTGAAGTAATCACTAGCTTCAAATCAAGAGAACAGGCCACCACCACCACCAAGGTAAGTGTCCTCTGTCTCTCCCATCTCTATCTGTCTTTCTCTCCTATATTATTCTTCCCATCTCTCTCTCCAACATGCTGTCATGACCTCATGAATTTTACCTCGCGCATAACAGTGGAACACCTACATCTTTTTTATAACAAGTCTCCTATTTCACACCTCTCAAAGGTCAAAAGACCAACCCTTTTCCTTTTTGGTGCCCAGGATCTTCACGTTCCAGTGTCTACTAGGTTACAATATGCAAGAGCATTGAAGGAGAAAGGAGTTGAGGTCAAAAGTGGTCATGTTTCCCAACGATGTTCATGCAATCGACATGCCTCAATCTGACTTTGAAGGCTTCCTTAATATTGGAGTGCGGTTCAAGAAGTACTTAAAATGAGCAGGCATTGTGATCCATATGATCTGTCATACTTATGATTCGATCTGGGTATTATGACTTTCAGGGGACATGGTGGAGCAGCAAAGAGGGTGGAGCTTTGTTTCTGATTTTTTTGGATTGAAGGACCCTAATTGATTTACGCCTGGACAATGTGCTAAATTGTGTACTGAGGAGGATAATATAAGGTTTTTTTTTCATGATAAGTAAATTACAACACAATGACTCAATGAGATACTCGTGTTTATTTCTATTAGTTTCTAAAAAAAAAGACCTCATGAATTTTGATTTTTTGTTTTGGGGGTTCTCTGCAATCCAACTTCATTTTCGATTTAATATAATGGGTTGGGGTTTTTGTTTCTGGGTTTTACATTTCAGGTATTGGGTTATTAGATTACATCAAAATGTGTTTTTTTTCTTTTTTGGACTTTTAAGGCTCTTGTTCGTCTTTCCAATTGGGTTTATGTTTTGCATTTATGGTGTGTATGGTTTTGGTCCTGCATTTGGGTTTTGAAATTACCTATAAAGGTGTCTCGCTTATGGGGCTTAGACGCTTAGCTGCTGGTTTTAGGGTTCAATTGTTCTTCTTTTGTAGCTTAACTTTCTTTCAATGTTGGTTTTTCACGTTGGACATGATTTTTTCTTTTATCTTTTTTATATTTCTAACTTTTTTACTGTTTTATACCTTTTTGGCTTGAGGAAAACTACTATTAGCAGAATACACTTATCTTCAAAACGTTCCCTTTTTGGAAGATTATGTTAGATGTTGAGTTCTGGGGTCTGGAATTACTTCTAAAAGAATTTGCTAGTGGGTAAGCAACCTTCTACTATAATTTTACAGACCTGCCCATCTGAGTGGGTAAGCAACAGCTTCCCAGAATTCAAGGCTTTGGTTCTTCCATAATTCCATTCAAGGCTAATGGAAGCCTAGAAAGCCATCTTTACCCAAAGTCACAAAGCTCTGGTTCCTCTTTGGATTTAAGCTTGATCACACGGGTGAATCTGTGGCGACATAGCTGAGGGATTGGCGTACTTGCACCACCATTCTTCTGTTCAAGTCATCCACGGTGACTTGAAGCCTAGCAATATCCTCCTTAACGATGACCAGCTCAACAACCAACTTGCTTTGTGGGTCGACTGGGTACATTGCTCCAGGATCCAATGTCTTCCTCTCAAAACAGAACTTGACCATAGTGGTTTAGAAAATTATCTTTGCATAGATTTTCAGGAAATATATCAACAATTTCAGTTTAAACCTTATAAATCATAGCGCTTGACCAGATCTTAATGAAACAAGGTCACCAGACACATGTTTTGTAAAACTTGAACAGTCTGATTTCTAGATTACATGCTCAGCCACGTACGTACTTTACATAGATACATACATGTGGACATATATATATATATATATGTGTGTGTGTGTGCATGTATGTTCATATGTAGGTAAGAATAATGCAAGTATGTGTGTTTGTACGTACATATATTAGTTATTATTTTAAGATATCTGTTGTACATCTAATGTTACTTCAGAGTAAAGAATGGAAAGAAGTGCATCTGTGAAGGGTGATGTCTACAGATTTGGAGTTCACATGCTGGAAATGGTTAACAGAAAGAGACCCACAGATGAGTTCTTCAATGAAGGTAAGAGCTTGCACCAGATCAGAGCCCTGAAGTTAAGAACGTGTGGGAAGTTGCAATTATCGAACTAATTTAACTGGGTCTTCTTTGCACACAATAGGCTCCTGCAATTTATGTTAATTTTACTATTTAAGGGGTAAAAAAGTTATTTGACAAGTTATCTCATTCAAAAAACACTTTTTCATATTACATAACCAAACATCATAATAATGCTTTTTCATTAAAGATGCATTTTTCTGACGGAGTGAACCAAACACCCAAAATAACTTAAATTAAGTTACTCGCAAAAAGGTGCTTTCTGAGAAGGACTTTTTTTCAGTTAGCCGCAATGCCAAACGCAGCCTTAGACTTGTTACTAGTATGAAAGAATTAAGTTGATTTCCATACACATAAAAAAAATATCATTTGTGGACAAAAGTTTCTTTGCTTTGCTAAATTGGGCATTTTAGAAAACCATAAGTTATAACAAAAAAAGGATTTCTAAGTTCCTTCCCAATGCTGAGAAAGCATTCATTCTTTAGTTCATTCCAAACTACTTCAATCTAGGGGTGTCAATTTTACCCGATTTAACCGGAACCGAAAACACCGGTTCCGGTACCACATTTTTGGGAACCGATTAAAAAGAACCGGAACCGGAACCGAACCGGAAACTAATGGTTACGGTTCCAGTACTCTAATATGGAACCGAAACCGATAAGAACCGGAACCAATATATAAATTTAGTGTAAAAATTCTCATATTACCAAGATTGGACCCATTATACCCGAAACCGGAACCGGAACTGACAAAAACTACATAATCGGTTCCGGTTCTGGTACCATCACTTTGAGAACCAGAACCAATAAGTACCCGAACCGATAAGAACCGGAACCGTTTGTTCCGGTTCTAGTCACCTTAGGAACCGACCCGTTGACACCCCTACTTCAATCGACACACACAAGAAATGGGCCAATTCAGCAGCATTTTGTTCAATTTCTCATGGAGTCGATGTTTAGAGGGAACATTTTCGACTTTCTACTAATATGAGAGAAATAGGAGTCTGAAACCCAAGAACCCGGGATGGCATCCGATTGATAAGGTAGGTAGGGCCAGAAGGACCGACTCAAACCAGTAGGATTTAAGAACTTGCATCCCAAGACGAAAGGCACACTCAACCTCAAGAAGATATGTCGATTTTTTCGCTCGGCTTTCCCATTTTGTTGAGGTGTCGAAGGACAAGAGGTTTAATGTACAACAATGCCATGAGAGACGAAATAGTCTTTAAGCCCCCCCTCCAAATATTCACCCCCATTGTCAGAACAAAGAATCTTTTAGTGGAGAGGTAAACTAAGTGACGATGATCTTTTGAAATATCTGGAAGATGGAAAAAACCTCATTTTCGTTTTCATGAGATACACCCGTGTACAGCCACTGAAGTCATCCACAAAAGTACAAAGTAGAGATAACAAAATAAAGATGTCACTGGGGCAGGACCCCACACATCAGAATTCATAATAGAGAAGGGAACGTTGCATTTATTTTCACTAATAGGAAAAATAGAATGACAATACTTAGTCAGTTTACACGTTTCACAATGAAATTGAACAGTAGATATGGATGAAAAAGCAGGAAAGACACGTTTTAAGACTGATACAGGGACATGACCAAGCCGGTTGTGCCAAAGCATTAACTGGTCTTCATTGACTCTACTACTACTACTAGTAATAGATTGATGCGCTGATGGAGATATGGAGGAATCCAGGAGGTACAAGCTACCATTCTCACATCCACTACCAATCGTCTACCTCAACTCCAGATCGTGAAAGACACAGTGAGAAAGAAAAAGGTATACTGCAATTGAGACTCTCGGTAAGACTACTAACAGAAAGTAAGTTAGCAGTAAACTGAGGAACATGTAGAACTGAGGATAGAGTTAGTGCTAGAGAGGCATGAACATTCCCTTTCCTAGAAATAGAGGAAAGGGTGCCATCAGCAATCCTAACTTTATCTTGACAAGAACAAATATTATAATTAGAAAAACAGAAGACATACCAGTCATAAGATCAGACGCCCTTGAATCGATGATCCAAGAAGGGCGAGAAGGAACAGTAGATACAAAGAAAGCAAAGGTGGATGTGGAAGTGGAAGCCTGGCCACTGAGTTGGGCCATCATATGACGAAGCCTCTCAAGATCTCCAGGGGTAAAAGAATTCAAGTCCCCAAAGGAAGAAGATGTTGTGGAAGCACTGTCCTGAGTCATAGAGTGTGCTGCAGGTGACCCCTATCTGGCTGTAAGGCGCTAGCAAGGATTTGGGCCCAATCTAGGATGCCCTTGTAGCTCCTAACAGGTGTCTCTAATGTGGCCCAAACGACCACAGTGACCACATTTGGGTCATTTTCTTTCTTCACTTGGCTTCTTCAGAGTCGATTTCTAACCCCTCTGAGACAGAAGCAAAGGCAGATCGATCCTGAGAGTCACTCCTACTACGTAGATGCATAGCAGAGCATCGGCTTTCCTCCCCTGGATATAAGCATAGACCTGGGCAAGAGACATAGGAGGAGTACGGCCAAGAATCTGAACCCATGCTCCCTCTAAGCTAGGATGAAGGCCGGAGAGAAATTGAAAAATCTGGAACTGTTCAACCATAGCTTTGAAGGACTTCACATCCGCAGCACAAACAGGGGAATAACTCTGATAGTGGTCTAACTCTTCCCACTTGCTTCGTAGAGAAGCATAATAGGTATCCAACTTGAGCTCCTCCTGTCAAAGACAAGCAATCTCTTGCTCCAACTCATAAAGCTAAGCAAAGTTTCCCACCTGTGAGTAGATTTGAGAATCAGACTCCCAAACCTCCTTTGTTGTAAGCAGAAACATGGGACCTTTGTTGATTTGAGGTTGCATAGAGTGCAAAAGCCACGACATCACAATTAGGTTTACCATAACCCATTTCTTGTGAAACTTGTCCATGGTTGCAGGTTCTTCAGCTTCCCCAATAAGATACTCGCTATAAACCCGTCCCCCGATATACATAAGAGCGGACGTTTTCCATTCAAGGAAGTTTGTTCCATCCAGTCACACTGTAGTAATGCATAACTGTGGATTATGATCTCCATGAGACCAATGAGAGGGTGAACTATCCTCAACGGATGAAATTTCTGATGAACTGAAGGCCAAAAAAAACTGATCTGTAGAACGGATGATCCAAAAAAATCCGAAACGAAGTTCGAAGGGTCCCAAATAACAAAATAGGCGGTGCGGCTAGGGTAGGGAGGCCCAAAAAAATTTGATTTTTGAAAAAATAAAAAAACCCAAATTTCACCCGAAAATTCGGGTGATTTTTCAAATCGGAGATCCAATGAGTAGAAAATTCCCAAACTGGATCCTGTAGATCTTAAAAGACTATGAGAGGAGCGGCTAGGGTAGTAGACCCTAGATCGACACGTAAATCGAGAAAAATCAAAACCCAAAATTTCTCGATATACGTATTTTTTTCAGAAAAAATTGAGAAAAAACCAAAAGAAAGGGGATTCGATGGATTTCTGATGTAACTGACAGCAAAACTTACCAGGAATGATAGATCTTTGGTCCTATTTTGCTTCAGAGAAGATCCAAGAACCATGTAGGAGGACCTTCTACGATTTGCTCAAAGCTTGCCCAATCTTCGGAAACCCACATACCTTCTCTTAGATCATAAAGGTGACTCTAGGGGTCAAGAACATAGGCCCTAGAGTAACCATGCTCTGATACCATGTTGTAAACTAAATTGTCACCAGAAGTGTAAGATTGAGAGAGAGAGATGAGAGATTAGGAAGAGAAGAAGAAGATAAGGGTTTTGAGAGAATGGAGTGATTGAACTTAGTTGTTCAATCTCCTCTCTTATATATATGGGAAGTCCCCTTGTACAAGTACAATACTAATAGAGGTGGGTTAAGTGGGGGTCCCACATAACCCACAAACTAAGGAAACAGAATCTGTGAGTTAAGTGGGTGGGACCCACACTTAACCCCCAAACATAACCTCCCCACGTAGGGCAATGGGATGTAGCCCACTAAGTGCACCCCCCCATGGGGCCCACATCCAACACATTGGTGGTGACTTCATCGTGATTAGATTCACGTTTGAGAAGAGATGATGGGGAGATATGACCAAGAGTATAAGGGATTTCGGTATTTGTGGATAGGCATAGCCTAATGGATCTCCCTTTAATTGGAGCGGAGTTCACGTGGACCAATAACCACGAGCGGCCATCCATGTCGCGGCTTGACTTGTTTATGATCTCATATAGTTGGGACCCGGTGTTCGGATATTTCCCAAGAGGTGCTTCCAAAACCGACATCATATCATAACCCGGTGCTTCTTCGGTGTGGGATTCGTTATAGAAGACCAGCCCAATTCAGGTTCGATAATATGTGACTAGAGGAGCCAAATTTCCTTGATATGGTAGCTGGGTGGTGGGAGTCTTTTCTGTTTGTTGGGTTGGCAAATTTTGTCTTCAGTCAGAAGTTGAAAGCGTTGAAAGGGAAGTTGAAAATCTAGAACAAGGAGGTCTTCGAGCGGGTGGAGAAGATGAGGGTGCTCTTGGAGGAGATAGTGTCTATTGATGTGAAGGATGAGAAGGATGGGGTTTCAGAAGAGGAGGGGAGGAGGAGAGTGGAAGCAAAGAAAGAGTTTCTGAAGTGGGCTCGTCTGGAGGAGATCAGTTGGAGATAGAAATTGTGAGTGAAATGGTTGAAGGAAGGGGACAAGAACACTAAGTTCTTTCATTAGGTTGCGAATGCTAGGAGGAGCAATAGTATCTCGATGTTGAAAGTGGACGGGTTGGTGATTGAGGAGATTAGAGCCAATGTTGTTAATTACTACTCTAGTCTTTATGCTGAGTCGGGTGGGTATAGACCTAAGGTGGATGGCCTTCACTTTGACCAGATTAGTTGGGAGCACAAGGTTTGGTTTGAGCAACCCACCAAGGAGGAAGAGGTCTTGAGGGCCATAAATGGTCTGGGAGGGGATCGGGCCCTGTGGTTTCTCTTTAGCCTTTTTTAAAAGGTGCTGGGACATTATAGGTGGTGAATTTATAAGGTGGTTAAGGAGTTTGAGAAGGAAACTATCCTAGATAAGTGCTCGAATAGCACTTTCATCACTCTCATTCCAAGGAAGGAAGGAACAGAGTTTTTGAGTGACTTTCGCCCTATTAGCTTTTGGTGGGGAGTACTTATAAGATTATCTACAAAGTTTTGGCTTTTAGGATGAAAGTAGTTGTGGGTTCTAGCACAGCCCTCTCAAGGTGCTTTTGTGGAAGGCAGACAAATCCTAGATGGAGTTTTGATTGCTAATGAATGTATTGACTCTCGGGTGAAGGAGGGGAAAGGTGGCATTTTATGCAAGATAGACATGGAGAAAGCATATGCCCATGTGTGTTGGGAGTTTCTTGATTATCTTTTGGGGAGGATGGGCTTTGGTGGAAGTGGAGATGATGGATCCAGGCTTGTCTCTCTTCAAACACCTCAATTCTGGTCAACGGTTCCCCTACGGATTTTTTTAATAGCTCAAGGGGGTTAAGACAAGGAGATCCGCTTTCCCTGTTTCTGTTCATCATGGTGGTAGAAGCCTTGGATAGAATGATTAAGATAGCAAATGTGGGTGGTATGGTGGAAAGATTCCGATTTGGCAGTCAGAGGCCCATCATATCTCATTTGCAATTTGCTGATGATACGATTATCTTTGCCCAAGATTCCCACCGGCAGTTGAGGTATATTCGGTGTCTTCTGAGATGTTTTAAAGCAGTCTCTGAGTTGTGGATAAATTTGACAAAGAGCAAAGTGTTCAGCGTAGGTGAGGTGATGGACTTGGGGTGCCTGGTTAGGAGCTTGGGATGGGTTGTTTAGCAAAATCATACCTTGGGCTTCCTTTGGGAGCTAAGTACAAGATGAAATCCATTTGGGATCTTGTAGTAGAGAGGGTTGGGAGGAGGCTAGTGGGTTGGAAGAACAGCCATCTATCAAAAGGAGGGAGAGTTGCTCTCAGTACTCTTTCTAGCCTTCCAATATAATTCCTTTCATTGTTCACCATTCAGTCCAATGTGGCCAAGGAGTTGGAGAAGCTGATGAGGAATTTTTGTGGGAAGGAAAGAAAGATAGTCATAAATTTTATCTGATGGAATGGTCCAAGATTTGTAAACCTAAAGAGGCTGGAGCTTTGGGTTTTCGGTTCTTTAAAGACATGAATGTGGTGCTCTTGGGAAAATGGTTGTGGTGGTTTGAGGGGGAAGAGGAGGGTCTTTGGTGGACAATTATTGGGAACAAATTTGGGGAGGATCAAGATGGGTCCGCAAGGAATGTAGGTTCTCTTTCCTTTGGCATGAATTTGTGGAAGGGTATCATGAAGACTCAAGAAATTTTGAAAGGGGATCCGGCACAAAGTGGGAAGGGGAGACAGTTTGCTTTTAGGAGGATATTTGGTGTGGGGGAGAGTCATTGAAAGAGGCGTTTCTCATTTTATATCACATGTCGGATTGTCATGGGACTATGCCTCAAGATTGTGTTGAGATGAGAGAATGGGTTGTCGCTTGAAAGTTTGGATTTAGAAGGAACTTGAATGATTGGAAGGTGGACATTCTTGGTTCATTGTTGGCTAGAGTTGGCGATGCGCCTGTGTTAACCACATAAGCAAATCAAAAGGTTTGGATATCAGAACCCATTGGCTCATTCTCTATCAGACGTTTCACTCCCATATTAGCCGGAATGTCAGAGCTCCTTTCCTGCGGCCCTGGTCTGGGGAGCTCATATCCCGTCCAAAGTGTCTTTCTTCGTTTGGATGGGTATGTTGATAAAATCCTTACGGTTGATCATTTACAAAGTAGGGGAATAATGATGCCAAACAGTCCTTATGCAAGGCCAGTGAAGACACGGTGGACCACCTGCCAAGGTTTAAAATTTTGGTTTCGCATGCATTTCGGTGATGTCCGAAACCGAAATTTCAAAATTTCGTGTGAAATTTTGGAAATTTTGAAATTGAGATTAGTAATAAAAATTTCGTAATTTCAACCGAAATTTCATGAAAAGTTTGAAACTTCACAAAAAAAATCGAAATTTTGTGAAATTTCAAAAATTCGAAATTTCGAAAATATCCGAAATTTCGGTTGAAATTTTGGAATTTCTAAAATTTCGAGTTTTATAGATTTCGGTCTTGAGCTACTTTTCGTCGAAATTTAAAACCTTGCCGCCTGCTGATTCATTACTCATTCTCCTACGCCCTTTGGCAAGCTTTTTCCTCCATTTTCCGGACTGACTACGTGATGCCAAAACATGTGAGTATCCTTGTTCTAGGAATGTCGCTGGAAGTTTTCAAAGGGAGAGGTAGATACCTTTGGCACATCCTCCCATTTGTAGTTATATTGGCAATTTAGAAAGAGGGGAATTCCCGCATCTTTGAGGGAAAGGAAGAGGATGTCCGAAAAGTCTTGCCGAAATTCAGAGCTTATTTGTATCTCTGGTTCTCCGTAATTTCAGAGTTTAGAGGATTTATTTTTTTGATGATTTTGTGTTGAGATGGGACGAACTGTTACACAGTTCTGAGCACTAGTGATTCTGTGTAGGCTTTGTTTGAGGTCCTTCACTTGAGGGCCTCTCTTGTTGTTTCCTTTGGGGCTTGCCCCTTCTTAATAAATATTATTAATTATAAAAAAAAAACCTAAGGGTTTGTTTAAGAACCAAGCACGGAAATGGAATTGGGAATCACATATCTGAAATTTGATCTTTAAAAATCAAATTCCTGAAGTTGGAAATCCTGTGTTTGGGTGCATTTAGATATCATGTAGGATGAAATAAAAAAAAATTGAAAGCCCTCTTATTGGATGATCATGATACTTCCCAAAAATTGAAATTCATTATCAATTAAGGAACAATATCATCGTTTTTGTTCAATAAGATATCAAAGTGGATGATTGACTAAAAAACAAACTTATCACTAGTTAAGTTATATGTGCCAGTACTTATCAAAAAAAAAAGTTACATGTGCTAGTACTCTTAGTCTCATCTTAGAAAGTCTTTTGCTTTCCAGTGATTTACTTGCAAAGTGAAAAACGAACTCCATTCCCATTGCAGCCCAATATTCGCTCTAATCAAACAAAAAAAGGCAAGAACCATCTCAAAATTGAGCTCGTAAAGTCTACTCCAGAAAGATTCAAATACTTGCAAAATTCTAGGGTTATAGATAAAATAAACGAAAACCTAGCAAAAATTGTATAAACTTATAAATAGAAGCAAAGATTTGTTTATGTTTAGTGAAGAAGGACGATGATGAAAATGTTGAAAAGGGATTTTACATAAAACACAATCATTGATCTATTCTCCTCCAAAACCACACCAAATTGTTGTTCTGGCCATTTTGAAAAGTTATCGACATTCGGGTCATAAATGGCAATTTTATTAATTATTTGAAAATTTTCCCTAAAAAACAAAAAAAAAAATATTTTAATTTATTTTTTTTGAAGCTACAGGAGACAAGATGGGATTGCTTAACGGGCAATTGGAAGCAAGTGAGAAGATCAAGAATTGATGGTGTGGAAAAGGACATCAAGGAGAGGGCCTGCAATACCCTTTTACTGAAAGTTGTGAACTTTGAATCATTCGCAAGTCTAAGAATATTTGGAAGAGTTTGAAGAAATTCATTTTCTTTTGGGAGAGTTCCAAAAGAATTTGCAAGGTACGGATGCCTTGCTAGGAGGAGCCGAGTCTTCCGTCGAAGATCAACAACTACTCCAAGTATTTCGAAGATGATGATTGGTGGAAGATCTTGTGATACTTCTCCTGAGAGAGGAATTTGGTCCTAAAACCAAGGGAGTAGTCCTAACTATCTAAAGGTCTAGATCAGTTCGCCTGCATCTGAATTCAAGGTCGAATTCTTTTCAACCAGGAGAGTTTGATGCGGGAGCGCACATTCAACTACAATGGTTTGCCGCTACACCAAATCAGTGATGGTCAAGCAAGTAAAGACCCTATTTTTACTATTTATAGTAAATCCAGTTTTACTATTTATAGTAAATTCACGATATTACTATTTATAATAAATTCTGATTTTCCAATTAAATTAGAATTTATTTTCAATTAATATTTCTATATTGATTATAGAAAATAGAATTGTAGTAGGACTTCCTTGTTTCAGTTGATTAGAATTAGGAAAGCTACGTTTGGGCGTTTATAAATAATGACGTAATCCTTTGATTTAATGAATGAATACTAAAGATTGAAGATGCTTTTGTGCATCATTTCCCCCTGATGGGTTTGCCGTGAGGCCAAGGGAGCGATTCCCACCATTAGCCTTTATCTCTCTCCCTTTCTTTCTATCATTCTCTCTTATTTTCCTAGAAATCGCAGAACGAGCAATTGTCTTGCATCAGGTTCTCAATAAATACCCCTAAAAGTCTCTATACAAGACACTATTTTGGGTTTACCAAAAGAACCAATTTCACTTTTAATGGAGAGGGCCTTTCTATAAATAATTCTCTTCATGAGATATCATATTTGGGTGCATTGTATACCTAAGCTTCCAAAAATGGGAGAATAAAGTTCTTTGGCATAACATATACATGTTGCTCCTTAAGAAAATGCTTTTAAGTTATTCCATAATATCCTATTTCTAATCTTTTAGAGAATAAAATTTCCCTGTCAAAATGGACCTCAGTACTTGTCCCAAGAAAACTTATTAAAACTTTATAGATATTATCAAGTCTCTCATGCAAAGAGGGAATGGCGCATATGGTTCCCCTTCTTGGACATTAGATGCCCATGCATTAGTGGATATGATCATTTAGAAATTTCCGAAGTAAAAGCTCATCTTGAACAATATTTCACATTAAAGATTTTGAAAAATTAAAACAAATTATTGGGATCAACGTCAAGTCGTCAACAATTCCAAAAAGTATAGTTGCTTGATGATGTTAAAATTGTTGAAGAGGAGATACCTCAAAACAATCATTTTTGTTATGTTGGTTCTATTATCCATAAGGAGGGAAAGATTGAGAATGATGTTTGCCAAAAAGTTAGAGCTAGGTAGCTGAAGTGGAGAGTGCTTCTGGAGTGCTATGTGAACAACGCATACCAATCAAACTAAATGGACAACAGTAAGACCAGCTATATTGAATAGAGCAGAATGTTGGGCAACCAAGAAACAAAATGTTCATAGAACGAGTGTAGCTGAGATAAGAATGTTGAGATGGGTGAGTTGTACAAATAGGAAAGAAGAAATCAGAATGAATACATTTGCAAAAATATAGCAGCAGTCCTTATAGGTGATAAAATAAGCGAGAGCCGATTGAGATGCTTCACTCATATACAATGAAGAGTAATGACAACAGTGAGAATGAATATGAAGTTGAAGGTTCTAAAAGGACGAGAGGTAGACCAAAAAAAATGATTGAGGTATTGGGAGAAAATTTGAAGAAACTTGCCTTAACAGAGGATATGGCTTTAGATAGAATTGGTAAATGAGAAAAACACTCCAGGACCTGATTAAGCTTAAAAAACTGCTATCCATTTTGAGCATTAATGGTGAGATAAAAGCAAACACCTTTTTTTGTTTTCTTAGAAATTGCAAGGCAAATTAGAATGTGAAACTTCACAGAAAGAAAGAAGAGATTAAAACACTACAGAACCTGATTTGGCACAAAACACCAAACCAAAACATCATCCACTATTCGAGAATAAATCCTTAGAGAAGAAACGAAATTCAGAGAAAATGAAGAAATGGGTACCTGAGTAAAATAGTCCAGGGCTCGACTGAAGTCGCCCTGTGCCTGCAACTCTCTCCCTTTCTCGAGCAATTCGACGGCTTCGGAGACTCGCTGAGAAAGGGTAATACTCGCGTCTTTCTCTGCAGAGCTCACAGGGTCGAAGCTCGGAATAGCAGAGCAAGAGCGGGGTTGATTAATACTGGGAAGGAGAAGAGTGGTAGAGATGGGGAGAGAGAAGAGCAACAAACGCCTCCTTGTTGATGGAGGAGTTGCAGAGAGATTCTTCAGGGTTTTAGGGTTTTCGGGTTGAGGGGTTGAGGGAAGAAGAAGATGGAAAATGGGTGCTTTGGAGGCACCCATTGTTGTTGGCCTCGCAAATTGGGTTGTTTTCTGTTCGATTCTCGATTCTCGATTCTCGCCTTTTTCGTTTTGTACTTCTTTTCTAACCGTCACGGACTCACGATCATAGTTTTCGCTAGAAACTCGAAAGAGTAAGAGTAAAACTTGCCTGACCACTATGGTGTGGTATCCTACCAAACCATAGGCAAAGTGCTTGCCGCGTGGATTTTGTACGGTAGCAAATCACATCGGCACGAGCCACAAACTCAACCTCTACTCAGGTTTGGTGAATGAAAAAAAACAAAAGAGTAATTTCCTTTTTTCTCCTAAAAAATAAAAGTAACAAAAGAGTAAAGCCTAGCTAAACAAATAAACCGCCAAACCAAAATTTCATCCCGCCCAAACAAAAATTTCTATTATGGGTTCAATGTTCAGAAGTATTCTGTTTTTCTTTTCCCGGAATTTGTTCTCCGTTGCTCCTTCGAAGACGATAAGGCTCGTTTTTACTTGTAGTTCTTCTTATAGATAAGTGCTCCCTTCCTCTTCTCTATATTTTTTTTTTGTTATGCAAATTACCTGTGACTTGTTCAAATGCAAAGCATTTTTGTCAGTCACCGTTGTCAACTGGGTCCACCTCACTGCATGAATTTTTGGAAAAAGTTTAGATGCGGAGGACTTTGGATGCAGTCGATGCAAAGGGCTCTCCTGGTCCTACATAACTCACTTTTTTGGTCAATTAACTGCATGGATACTTAGCCCACCCCCTGCTGGATATACAGACCAAAAATCAGTCTGATTGGTTTCCTCTAACCTTAGATATTAGCACTTTTTTAGGATTGATGTTAGCCATTGGATTTAAGCATGTATTTTGCCTATTTTTTGGATACTAAATCTAACGGTTAGAAATTGTCAATCAAACTGATTTTTAGCATATAAATCCACCAAGGGGTGGGCTAAACACCCATGCGGTTAGTGGGCTAAAAAAATTGACATATGTAGGGCCACGAGGGCCCTCTGCATCCAAAGACCTCTTCATCTAAAATTTTTCCTAGATTTTTAGCCCACCCCTGCTACACAGCAAAAAAAAACCTATTGGTAATATGAAACCATTAGATTTTAGGGCTTTTTAATTAAGACGTAATTGTAGTAGTTGGATTCAACCTTTTTTTTTTAGTACTAAAACCAATGGCTAAAAATCATCAAACAAGCTGGTTTTTGGTATGAGTGTCTGGAAAAATATTTCTTTTGTTACTTGTTTGAAACAAGGGAGGAGATTCTGAAACAAGCTAGGAGCAAAAAAATATATAATTCTTGCTCAACATTGTTTTAAATTCATAAATTTATAATTCCTGGTCAGCATGTTATATGCATCAACATTGTCTTAAATTCATAAATTTATAATTCCTACTCAGCATCCTATATGCATCAACATTGTCTCTGCATTTTTAATTTCAAAATGCAAATCTTGCCTGTGTAGTCAAAGTTCTAGATGAATTTGACTTGTTTACCTAAATTTTATTTTTTGCATTATGAAAACTAGGATGTCTTTTTTCAATGCAAACAATGTTTTTTCTTATTTATGCAGAATGACCATCGAAAATATAAGTAGTGAGCAGTCATGGGAGCAGTTAAATTTAGAATGTGAGTTTGAATAACAAAAACATATGGGAGGGGATGGCCCAGATGCTTTGAGACCGCAAATTGAGGCGCCTGTACTTGGTATGGTCATCCAATTAGCCGATGAAGCCTATGACTTTTACAATGCTTATGGTAGATCTGTGGGGTTCAGTATACGGAAAAAAAGAACAAATTACACATGTAAAGACAAGAAAGTAAAGAAAATAGAACTTTGTTGTGCCAAAGAAGGTGCCCGTGAAGTAGATCCCCGAGGGGAACCGAAGTACACACGACCAATGACACAGACTGGTTGTGAAGCTTGCGTTGTTATCCATTTACAGGATGGAGATTATGTAGTGAGAGAATTTAAAGAAGAACATAACCACGAGTTTGCAAAGCAATCTGAAGTGCATATATTGAGGTCTCAACGTAAGATTATGAATTCTCAGGGTAGTTTAATAAACAAGATGTGCACTGCAGGGATGGGGTCAACTAGAATTTTCTCATACATGCGTGCAGAAGTTGGAGGGTCTCAACACCTCAATTTCACACGAAATGATTGTGCTAATTATGTGCACAGAGAGTGTATCGGTGGCCTAAAGAAGGGAGATGCAAGGGTTTTAATAAACTATTTCATACACACGCAAGCAAATAATCCATCCTTCTTTTATTCAATAGATATGGATGAAGACAACCAATTGGCTAGTTGTTTTTGGTGCGATGCCAAGTCAAAGATTGACTATAGCTTCTTTGGTGATGTCTTATGCTTTGATACGACGTATAAGACGAATGGGTATGACAAGCCGTATGCGCCGTTTGTTGGGGTGAACCATCATAATCAGTCAATCTTCTTTGGTTCTGCTTTATTGTACAATGAGACTACGGAAACGTTTGTGTGGTTGTTTAATACCTTTTTGAAAGCAATGAATGGAAAAAAGCCGAAGACAATCTTCACTGACCAAGCTCCAGCTATTGCAAATGCAATTAGAGAAGTATTTCCAAATACACATCATCGTCTTTGTCTATGGCATATTTTTCAAAATGCAGCAAAGCACTTATCTCATGTTTTTGATAAGTTTACTTCTTTTGCAATGAGTTTCAAGAAATGCATATATGACAATGATACAGATGAGGAGTTCCAATCAGATTGGAAGATGTTGCTTGAGAAGTAAAATTTGACAAGTAACGAATGGCTCAAAAGATTATATCAAGTGGGAGAAAAATGGGCACTTGTATATGGACGGGAACACTTCTGTGCAGGTATGACAACTACTCAAAAAAGTGAAAGCATGAACAGTTACTTGAAGAAGTATTTCAAAAGTAACTTGCTTCTAAAAGAGTTTGTGCATAGATATGAGGATGCAGTAAAAGATAGGCGTGACCAATAAGCATCTGAAGACTTCACTTCTAGGCAAACAACACCAATCTTGGTGTCAAAGTGGGCTTTAGAAGAACAAGCAGCAAAAACATACACAAGAACAATTTTTGGAATATTCCAAGAACAGGTGAAAGAATGTATTGGGTTGTTTCGAGAACTAGTTGGTGAAGACGGAACAATGTTCACATACAAGGTAACATCGTATGGTGGTATGGATGGTCGCATAGTTACATTTGACTCCTCGGACAACACAGTGAAATGTAGTTGTAAAACATTCTGTAAGGAATATTTTCATATTCAATTTGGCAAAGATTCCGTTTGACATAAAAGCATTCTTGTAACCGTTCCTATGAGCACAAGTGTAGCATGAAGATGTCGTGGTACACATACTTCGCCAACTACGTGAAGACTAAAAGATAGAGACATCAAGAATCAGACGGTTGACGACATGAGTCATCTGAGTAACTGTCGATTTGTGGGTTAATGATCGTGTACGCTCGATTAGGAAGGTAAGTGACTTAGTGGCCATAGGAGTTGATTAAAATGGACAAAATATAATGGTCAAACTTAGTCATTGGACAGACCCGAGTCAAAGTCAATTTTATTGACCAGTGGGATAGTCCAATTGATTGGACATGTATCCCCAATCGATTGGACATAGCCCAATCGATTGGAGACACTGTGTAATCGATTGGAGACTACGAGGTAGAAACTTATTTGAGTACAATTGATTGGAGACTCTGTGAAATCGATTGAAGCCTTCGGGACAGAAATCTTTCTGAGTACAATCGATTAGAGACTTTGTGTAATCGATTGGAGCCTTCAGGACAGAAAGTTATATATGTCAAATCGATTGGAGAACCCTGTGTAATCAATTGGTGCCTTCAGAACAGAAAACTTATTGAGCCCAATCGATTGGACACTTATCCCCAATCGATGGGACATGGCCCAATCGATTGGACCAAGTGTACAATCGATTGGACCTTGAACAGAATTGGTCTTTCAGATCCAAAATTCATAGTTCTATTATCCCACGTTCCACACGATCCAGGGTCTTGGAATTCTATAAATAGAACCCTTCTACGCCTTCTCTAAACGCACACAGAGACACAGAGTGACTCAATCTTCAAGAGAGAAGCAAATGCTTTATTTATTAGAGTGTCCATTCAAAGAGGAAGAAGCTTATTTTTCATTCACATCTTGTGAGCTTGTTCTCTTCTCGATCAAAGCCAAGAGCTTGATCTTTACTCAACCTAGGTTTTCCATTTCTATATTCAACCTAGTAAGCCTGAGAGTACTAGTGTGACTCAACACCTTTTGAGCAACCAAGGGTTCAGGGTGTACTGAATCCTTCACCTTCTGCAAAGGCGAGAGTGTTGAGAATTAAGATTGGAAGAGCTAGTCGAAGGTAGGTTTGGGGTGTACTAAATTGAACAAGCGGATAAGGCTTCTGGGCTTGAAGGGCGCGCGTGGATTCATGGTGTTGATTCAGAGGATGTGGACGCATCGGTAGTGGGCTTTGGCTAAGGTTGGAAGCTGTATTTGCAATGGTGCTGCGTAGGTAACCTTTGTTTCGTTTAACTTTTCAGTTAGTGATACTTTCCATCTGGACGTGGTCCCGTGGTTTTTCCTTGGCTAAGGTTTCCACGTAAAAATATCTTGTCTTGTGTGATTGTTTGTTTGTATTCCACAATCTATCTTGATTAGATCAAACGACAAAAAGACAATATACCACGGAGGTATATTTGATTTGAGTCGGTTGTGATAATCCTTTATCAAACAACCAAGGCATGGGATTTTATCCCTTTACCATCGACCAGTAAAATTGTGTAGGTATAATTAATTTTAAATACCTAATCAACCCCCCTTCTAGGTATATTGATTAAAGAGAATGGACCGGTGGAATTTCAATTTGGTATCAGAGCAGGTATTTCTATTTAAGGTTTATTCACCTGAATTTAGATTCCTGAGAAACCAGTCCATTTTCATTAATTTGCCAAAATACAAAGAGAAGGTGGAAATACATCTAGACCTCCATTGTTTGATGGGGAAGACTACGCCTATTGGAAGGCTAAGATGAGGGCTTTTCTAAAGTCCATTGATGAAAGAGTCTGGATGTCAGTAGTGGATGGTTGGTCACCACCCACAATGGAAGTAAGAGATAAAATCATTCTTAAACCTAAGAACGACTAGACTAAAGAGGACATAGACTGTTGTTGTCTTAACAGCAAAGGTTTAAATGCTGTTGATAAGAATGAATTTAGAAGAATCTCCACTTGTTCCCTAGCTAAAGAAGCATGGGACATACTTAGAGTCACACATGAAGGAACGTCAGCTGTTAAGATTTCTAAGCTTCAAATGCTGACATCCAAGTTCGAATCCATGAGAATGGAGGAGAATGATACCTTCACTGAGTTTTATGCCAAACTTAGTGATATTGTGAACTCTACTCACAACTTGGGTGAGATCATTCCTGAATCAAAAGTTGTTCGAAAATTTTTGAGATCCTTACCTGATAGATTTCAGGCTAAGGTCACTGCGATTGAAGAGAGCAAAGATGTTGATTCTCTTAAAGTCAATGAGCTGGTTGGGTCTCTACAAACTTATGAGATGAATTTGAGACAACCAAATAAATCAAAAGAAATTGCCCTTAAGGTTTCTAAAGCTCAAGATTCAGAGTCAGATGTTGACTCTGAAGTAGAAATGGCATTGTTCGTGAAAAAATTCAAAAAATTCTTTTGTTCAAAAAATGATAGGTTCAAGAACAATAAACAGTTTGATAAAACTGTGGAACATGCCAGACCTCATGAGAGAGGTAGCAGAAGTGACAGGAACCCTAGGGAAAGCCGCTCAAGCGATCCCCAATGTTTCAAATGTAAGGGCTTTGGTCACTTTGCAAATGTGTGCCCAAACAAAGATGAATATAAGGGCAAGGCAAAAGCATTCAATGCCACATGGGATGAAGAATCAGAAGATCATTCTGATAATTCAAATAGCAATGAAAAGACTGATAAGTATACAGTTTTTGTTGCTCGTTTCAATAGTCCCTATGGATCTCATGGAGAGTCCAAGAAAAGTGATGATGAGAGTTCAAAAGACTCTTATAATGGGAGGAATCGATAAAATTCATCAAGGCTAACAAAGTTTTATCTGACAGGGTTAAATATCTTGACTCAGAAAATGCAGCCTTAGTAATTGATACTGAAAAATTAAAAGTGTTGATTATTGATTTAGAGCAAGAGAATGAGTCTCTGCTAAAGAAGAACAAGTCACTGGAATATGAATTCCAAACTTGAATGACACGCAAGGAATTCCTAGAGAATGAGGTTCTCAAATCAAAAAGGGATGTGTCAGGATTCTCATCCAGCTCTGCAAAGCTTGATGAGATTCTTCGTGTGGGAAAAGTCTATAGAGACAAACAGGGTTTGGGTTACAAAAACAATCAAGGAAAATGGTCTTCATCCAAGATGATTTTTGTTAAAGCCCAAGCTATTCCCACACAGATCAATGACCCAATCAAAATGGTAAAAAGCAGTCGTCAGTGCAAGTACTGCAAAAACATGGGTCATGTGATTAGAGACTGTCACAAGTTGAGAAGAGGACATCAAAATCCTCTAGAAAAAATGGTGAATACCACTCAGAATGTGAAAAGTCAGAGATTTCGTATGAAGACATATTATGAGATAAATTATTTGGATGTGCTATCTAGGAAGATGAAAGACCTACTGGAAAGGTCTAGAGAATTAATCAAGGAGATTGAGTCCTTTAAAAAATTCAAACAACCTCAGAGTTATGAAACTCAAAGGAAGAAAGGTCTTAAGAGAATTGATCCATTTGCCAAACTCACATCTGTGTGGGTTAGGAAAGATTCTCTGAAGGAGAAATGTTCATCAATGTCATATCTCTGAGCAATGTGCTCTCAATCCCCTCTTGTTCTCATATTCTTATTTTTTTTAGGGATTTTTGTTTCTTTTTTATTTTGCTCCGTTTTGAAGAATAAAAATTAATAATATTTCAAAAAAAAAAAATCAAAAGATCAAGATTCAGAAGAATATTAAAATTATTATTCCATACAATTTTGATGAGCAGTAATTTTTGAGACATTCCAAGAAAAATGAATTAATTGTTAGTAAAATTTTTGCTAATCTAGGTATTATATCTTTTAATTGTTATGATTGGTCGATTTTTATTAGTATGCATTAGAAGATTATTGAAATAATATATCTCATATTCATATGCACACTGAGTATTTCTATGGGAATGGATTTGATAAAGGTGTGAAATATTGTATTATTGGAATTAGGAATAAACCGCTACTGATTATAACTTCAAATTAATAGTGTTCCTACCTTCAGTTGATTTCGAAACTTCACTATAGTCGACTGTTGGCTTCCCAATGAGAGTTATTATGTTAAGGAAAAAGCTACCTCCACAAAAGTTAGAGTGAATGCCATTTGTATGGCCCTGTTCAAAATTGAAATCTGATTCTCAATTGTTGTAGAAAAGGGCTACCTATATTCAAAGTGAATAAAAAGGGTGTAAAAGACAGCTAATTTGCTAGAAAAATTCTTATCCATCAGCAAATACCCATATACATGAGCGTATATGAGAACCCTTAATAACTCTAATGAGGATTTTATGATCAGATACAGGATACCTCCAAATTCTGATACTTATGAGAAATTATTACTGAAATCTTATACGGTACCACAGATAGACTCAGATCACTTACACGTGATGATATTACTGTTGATATTTGAATCTATGATTACTAGTGATTTGTGACTTGCGCTAATGTCTAAAAGAATTAATATTTTTGATGAAGCAAAAGATTGCACTAACGTGTTAGTTAATTCTCTCAAATCAGAATCAATGCTTATTGCTTATCAAGATTGTATTCACGAAGTGTATTCTATGTTTTTCTGACGATTTATCTTTTCTTGATGAGTTTAAAAATGAATTTTTTTGACTTGAAAAGATTTTTGGGGGTCCTAGAAAATGAGCCTATTGGTTTAAAGCTTTTTACAATTTTTTTTTCTTCCCGGACCAGTCCAATCGATTGGAGGTAGAGCCCAATCGATTGGACATCTCCAATCGATTGGAGAGTACAACCCAATCGATTGGACAAGCTCCAATCGATTGGCCACTTAGTCCAATCAATTGGACAGTGCGACGTTCGGTTTTATAAAACCCAAAATGGGTCATTTTCAACCCCAATCGATCCAATCGCCTCCCAGATTTCTCCCAATCAATCGCAGGTACCAAATCTACTGTTCACATAAGGTTTTGTGGAGCGAATCTCTCGATTTCCTTGCTTTCTACTTCACCCTCTTCGTTGTGTTTTTTAGGAGTTTTCTAAGCAAAAATGGAGATTTTTTGGTATTTTCTTCCTTTCTTGGTGCTCATGGCGACTAATCCTCATCGTAGACGAGCTATTGTGGTATCTGAAGAAGAAAGTGCTAATGAAGAACTGCTGGTTCAACGGACTCAATCACGAGTCAAACGGGGTGGTCGACTCAGTGGGTCGCGACACTCTGAGAGGGGTGAATCATCCAAAGGACCTAGGAGAGCTCATGGTCGTGCTCGCCATAGCGATATTCCTTTGGTAAGTGCTCCTATCTCCCTGTTCATTTCTGATTCCGCTAAAGAGCGCTTTGAGCATTTCTCTGGTCGGAAATTCACTACTGAGAGAGTAGTTGAGTTTAGTACTATTTTGGGTTCTATGGTCTATTCATTGTTCGTATCTCGCGAGTGGGTTCCCATCACTCGCTTGACCATTCCATTTTACCCTGTCTTGGTTAAACTTTTTTATGCCAACATACACGCCATTCAGTGTGATGACCCGAGTGAGCTATCCTTCCAGACTTTTGTCTCTGGGGCTTACCTAACTATTACACCTGATCTTATTTCTACCTTATTGGATATACCTCATCCGTCTACCTCATATGAGTACATTCCTAGGACTCGTGAGATGATGACTTCTAGGGTCACCTTGACTGAGACTCTCACAGGGCAGACATTTGATTGGAGTACCTTCATACCTCTTACATCTCTTCTCCCTGAGTATCGTCTGTTGCACCTCATCTGTGGGTACAACATTGATCCACTTGGCCATGGGGCACAGGTGAACGTTGATTGTCTTCAGCTTCTTTACCATCTAGGCACTGGATTTGTCATTGACCTTCCGAGGTTCATTTTTAGAGCCATGGTTAGAGTGGGTAGCCAGTTGGCTAACCATCCTTGTCTCCCATTCCCTCTATTGGTGAGCTCCATCTTACTTCATCTGGATGTGGCGATTCGAGCCAATGAGGAGGTGTGCTCTCCCATGGGGCCATTGGGCCTTCGACTATCAGAAAGAGCATGTCTTAGGTTCGGAGAGTGACAGATGTACCTCCACACTTCGATGATATTTTCGATGAGGACTTGGGGGATGATATCGAGCCAGGGGGTCGGCAGCCAGATACTGAGATGCATCCTCCAGAGACAGCCATCTTTTGACCAGCCTCCTGAGATGTCTGCTCCTTACTCCTTTGAGTCTCTTCATCATCAGATGGTAGGATTTGACCAACGTCTCACAGCGCATGAGGAGCAGACGGCACAGAGCTTTCGCCGATTAGAGGAGGGTTATGAGAGGATGTCGGGTTCCATGTACGATATGCAGCGTTACATGGAGTACCAGTTCACCATGATTGGATTTGGACAGCATCTACCAGCTCATGGCCCTGATCAGCATGATGGTGCTGGACCATCTACATAGACTCCTGGAGATAGATATCTTGAGAGTTATCGGGTGTTTTTACTTGTGTTATTATTGTATATCGATAAACTCAGACTATGTATGGTTATACTTTGCCTATGTTATATTGTGTTACAGTGTATAAACTAGTATGTATTTGGTTATGGATGTATATATTATACTTGTTTCTCATGATAATCTTCATTGCATGCTTATTATTTGCGTATATTTCTGTACCTTTGTCAATCTGTGATAAAAAGGGGGAGAGAAAATCATAGCGGTAAAAATAAGTTGATGCATGAGATAGGGGGAAAGAAATTTTTTTCATTATTTTTCTAGTTTCTCTACTTGTGCAAAATTTAACTCACTGCATTTTATATGATTTATTGATTGCCAATGATATTACACGGTATGTATTGTTGGTAGAATGTGCAGGGAACAGATCAAAAGCCATTACACTATATCTGTTTGATTATCTCCAAGAGAGTGTGAGATAGTGAGTGAATCATGTTAGAGGGTGGGATTATATTTTCTATTTTTTACCTTTTATATGATTAAATATTTTTTTTGTCACGGAATATCCAAAGGGGGAGATTGTAAGAATATTTTCATATTCAATTTGGCAAAGATTCTGTTTGACATAAAAATATTCTTCTAACCGTTCCTACGAGCACAAGTGTAGCGTGAAGATGTCGTGGTACGCATACCTCGCCAGCTACGTGAAGACTAAAAGACAGACAGCAAGAATTAGATGGTTGACGATAGGAGTCATTTGAGTAACTGCCGATTTGTCAGTTAATGATCATGTACGCTCGATTAGAAGGTAAGTGACTTAGTGGCCATCGGAGTTGATTAAAATAAACAAAATATAATGGTCAAACTTAGTCATTGGACAAACCCGAGTCAAAGTCAATTTTATTGACTAGTGGGATAGTCTAATCGATTGGACATGTATCCCCAATCGATTGGACATAGCCCAATCGATTGGAGACACTGTGTAATCGATTGGAGACTACGAGGCAGAAACTTATTTGAGTTAAATAGATTGGAGACTCTATGAAATCAATTGGAGCCTTTGGGACAGAAATCCTTCTGAGTACAATCGATTGGAGACTCTGTGTAATCGATTGGAGCCTTCGGGACAGAAAGTTATATATGTCAAATCGATTGGAGAACCCTATGCAATTGATTGGTGCCTTCAAAATGGAAAACTTATTGAGCCCAATCGATTGGACACTTATCCCCATTCGATTGGACATGGCCCAATTGATTGGACCAAGTGTACAATCGATTGGACCTTGAACAGAATTGGTCTTTTCAGATCCGAAATTCATGGTTCCATTATCCCACGTTCCACATGACTCAGGGTCTTAGAATTCTATAAATAGAACCCTTTTATGCCTTCTCTAAACACACACAGAGACATAGAGTGACTCAATCTTCAAGAGAGAGAAGCAAAGGCTTTATTTATTAGAGTGTCTATTCGAAGAGCAAGAAGCTTATTTTTCATTCACATCTTGTGAGCTTGTTCTCTTCTCGATCAAAGCCAAGAGCTTGATCTTTACTCAGCCTAGGTTTTTCACTTTTATATTCAACCTAGTAAGCCTGAGAGTACCAGTGTAACTCAACACCTTTTGAGCAACTAGGGGTTCAGGGTGTACTGAATCATTCACCTTCTGCAAAGGCGGGAGTGTTGAGAATTACGATTGGAGGAGCCGGTCGAAGGTAGGTTTGGGGTGTACCAAACTGAACAAGCGGATAAGGCTTCTTGGCTGGAAGGGCGAGTGTGGATATGAGAGGGGGGAGAGAAACAACCCAAGAAGGAGAGATCATAGATCTCTTATAGACTTTTTATTTTTATTTTTTATTTTTTTACTTGTTGTAAAAATGATGACCGTTGGATCTAGAGAGATCCAACGGTTGGGAATGGGTTAGTTAGATGAGAGAGAGAGTGACTAGGATAGAGAGAGATGGGGGAGAGAAGAATCGGTCAAGTGAGACCAATTCTCTCTTGTTGTTGCAAATGGGCATGGGTCATGGGCATGTGTCATGAGTATGGGCATGGGTCATGGGTCATGGGTATGAGTCATGGGCATGGGTCATGGGTATGGGCATGGGTCATGGGTCATGAGCCTAGGTCATGGTCCAAGATAGATAGATAGAGAGAGAAATAGGAGAGAGGGAGAGAAAAATATAAAAATAAAAGCATTGGAGGGTCTTGAACCCTTGTCTTCTTTATTCTCTCTTGTTCGCTCCACCAATAAGTCAAACTTATCCTTTGATGTCAATTGGTGTGGCCTTTAACACCTTAGTCCTTCTCTTGGTCTCTAGCTATTCTTCTCTATCTTAGTCCTTATTCCGGCTCTACGATCCTCTAGCTTTGCCTATACATGTCTTCTATCTTTTTATCCTAACCTGCTGGCCCTTTAAGCTTTGATAGAAGTCTTCTGTGATTGATAGTGGGCCCGCCAGTCTTCGAGAATCGCCCGATAGGGTCTCCTGCAAGGGAAAAAATGCATAATGAGGTTCAACTAAAATGGCTTGATACTGGACTATCCGAAATGCATTTATTTAATGCAAATAGTCGATTTTCGTCTAAAGAATGCGTTTTACGCAATGGAAGAAACTCTTATATGGAAAAATCGACGAAAAGACAAGTTTTACGTAGGAGAATGCGACATCGCTATAAGGATAATGGCTTAAAATAAGCACTTTTGAGCGAATATCACAACCCCAACTAGCATATTGCCAATCCTTGGCAATTATTGCGAAATAAGTGAGCGATAAAGGGTTAGGCAGAATAAGCTAGAAAAATATTTGCATTACTCAAAAAAACTCTATTTTATCAGATTATTTCAAGGATACAAGAAATTATTCACAAATTAGAACTAGTCAGCAAAATGCAACACTTCTACAAATGGACATTCAAACAAAAGATTACTCAGACTCAGTGTGTGTATGTGTTCAACATCATCCTTATCTGGCTGTAGAGATATCTGGATCTCCTTAGAGACTATATGCCTCGACTCAATCTTAACTTGTATACTACTCAGAAGTGAATCACTAATAAATGATTTTATATTTTTTCTCTCAAATTATATGTGAGGAGATGAATATAGAAACTAGCAAACGTCTCACATATATAGCTCTTGAATGGAGGGTATAAGAAGATTTTAAGAAGATTTCATAATTGGAATGTCATATCACTTAAGAACGTCGAATCAAACTCTATAATTTCTCTTGTTTCCATTCTCCACACTTGATGATGGTACAAATCTAGAATCAAATAGGACTTGCATAAGTTGTATTGAGGCTTAGGATAAGTTCAGAAAAGAAGGATATTCTGGTATTCAAAAATTCTGAGAGGGTATCTCACTATTCTTTGCAACTTTTCCCAGGGGTAATATTTCCTTGACTCTTCTTCTTTTCTTTTTCCAATTTTTGTCTTTTTGGATATTCTTCAACATTCTTTTTCCTTTCCTTCTTTCTTTCTGATCATGTTTCTTTTCAGCTCGAACCATTTGTTTTGTTTTGTTTTGTTTTCCTTTCTTGATTTCTATCTTTTCATGTTGTAATCATACAAAATACTCTTTGATCCCTCTCAGAAGTAGGTTATCGTATTGAACTCTTTTTTTTTTTTTGGATTGGGTTTTTGGTTGATGGATTAACAAGAAAAGGTTTTCATCAACAGGCTCAAAAATGGTTTCTAACGGTATAGATGTTAGGGAAGCTAAAAAGTCTGATTGGCTAGAAAGATGACCTATATCATTTTTTAGGGTTTGTACTTTCATCTTCGATGTCTCGAATGGATATAGAGAAGGTTCTTTATGTAATAATCCGAATTTGATGTCGTTCTGAGTTCCATGACCAAAGCAAGGGTTAATGAGATCACTCAATAGAAATATTTGGGGACTAGAAGAATTGTGAGTCATCTTGTGACTCAGAATAATTTTATAACCCTCAGAAAGGATGAAGAGTTCAAAAGCTCACTAGGTTAGGTCTCCACAATTGTTCTTCTTGGATCTCTAGATAATCTAAACTTCAGATAATTCTGACGTTGATATGTGAACATTGTTGCTGAATCTGAGTTTTCAAAGATTTTTTAATCCACTGTAGTAATGTTTGCTTTCAAACTGAATAAAGAGCTAATAAGTGATTTTTCAAAACAGACATCCTTTTCAATAAATAGACTTTATGAAAAGTTTTACTCATCAAGTCAGGGCATTTTCGAAAATCACATGAAATCACCCCTAAAAACACAAAGTTTCTCTTTTTTTTTTTTTTTATCAAAATGAAAACATGAGTTTTGGTAAAAACCCACCCCCAACAAAAATATAGCACCGTCCTCGGTGCTCATGACCGGGACAAAATATGTTGGAAAATCGATAATGATGATGCAAAAGTTCAGGGAGGATGTTACCAAGTCGACATAAACTCGACAGTGTGTGGTACCTGATGATCAGAAGAATGAATGTACCTGCATGTCTAGAGATTTCACAGTAATAACAAATGCATGAGACTCATGTACTCTAGGAATACCGGAATTGCCTTTCCGAAAGCGCTAAGTTTTATGTCTTCAGCCAGACATGATGGGAGTATATCATGTACTCCCAACTAGGTTAAAAATCATGGAGACTGAGTGAATCTGCAGTCTTCTAAGGTGGAACAGAGACTATTATCCTATCCCTTGTCTAGGTATACCTGTGTAGAACAGGTCTTTCTTAATGTAAACTGAGAGAAGTACAGTAAGTGATCTGAGCAGCCCCGCAAAAACATGTAGTTCAGTTGAGAAGGATCGAGGCTTTTCAGTAAAGACTAAGATGAGAGCAGTAGTGGGTTCTCTGGCCATGGTTAGCAGAGCCGCAAACTCATTGAGTTTAGCCGGAATGTATCTAAATGGAGCAGACTCTTGCAGATCAGTAATAGAATAATTGTCTGACTCCAAGATGAAGTCAGGCGCAAAGTGTTCTTGACACTGGGAGAGTTTTTTATCAGGAGAGTCCTAAATTAGACTCTCTACGGCACACGGTTTATTGACAACATCGATGTATGGTGGCGGGTAAAAACTGTGGACCTCTTCCTCAAGGTTTCCTAATGTGAGAGGGATGTTCCAATCCTTACACTCAATGTGTTTATCCTCAGTGGGGAACGGTAGGTCAAGGGCAGCTGTAATCCCATTTTCTAAATATTTCTCAATGGTAGGAATGTCTCCATCCAGTGTAGATGTAGAATTGAAAGTAGAGTTTTTCCGCGTCGTTGGTTACGGAAAACTCTAATTTCAACACATTTGTAAATTGATCCGATTCTTAAATCCTGCAAAATTACAGGCTTTGTATAGTGGTTTCATGTCAGATGTCGATCCGCACTCAGGATTAGTCGGGTTAATACAAATTTAGGAACATAAAATGGTAGAACTTGGTCAAGAAAATAGTGGTGGGGTGAGAAGGGTGGTGATGATTTTAAACATTGCTTTTGAACATATTATTATCAACTACAAACATTTGAAATTAAGGAAGCAAAACCAACAAAGATAAAAAAAAAAAAAACTTCTCATTCATTAAAATTGTCGATTACAAATCTCAAAACAAAAATTGTCAAGACTAATAATTAACTAAAGAATGACCTATGTAGAGAGAGGGATCTCGAGAGAAGATAGAGAAAATAGGTAGAGAAAGAGAGAAAAAGTTCTAGAGAGGGAAAATCGAGGGCTTACCTTCAGTACACTTACTCGGAATGATTGGCCATGAGATTAGTCCATGCATTTCCATGTGTGCACTTGCTGTTTTGGGCAGCAAATGAAGGCGGCAAAGGTGTCGCGCTTGCAAGTGAGATCGGTAGTGGAGCTCGTGAGGGAGGCGCACACCAGTCCATGGTTGGAAACGTTGTTGCTATACCGTCCAAAAGAGAAGATTTACTGATCGATTTGAAGGTGAGACCGTTGGATATTGCTCATTGGCTATGGAGGTGGATCAACTTTTAAGAGGGACAGCACGTGTTGTGCATGCCGGCGAGAGTTGCAGGTTCGCCAGAATGCAGGTGGTGGCTCAAGGAGGAGCTCGAACCAGTATGGGAGGCGCATGACAGCGGCTTGAAGGGGTTTTGATGGTGAGACGGTGATGGCGGTGGCAGGAACGGTGAAGGTGAAGGAGATGAAGATGGAGATGGAGGGCGGAGGCACTGGTTGCAAGGTGGATAGAGAGGCGGAGCCACCAGCCCAAGGGGAATGAGCCTAACGGCTCTTTCTCTATTGTTTTCTTTCTTCTTCTCCTCTTCTTTCTATTTTTTTCTGTTTTCTTCCTCTGGTTTTTTTTTTTTTGAGATAAAGGTGAAGAGAGGGAGAGATTAAAGGGGCGGTAGTGCCTGTGGCGAGTTCGGGAGGTGTCGCAGGTGGTTCCCGACCGGAGTTGCAGGTCTGCAACTCCGGTGAGAGGTAGAAGAGGGGACGATAGGCACACGAGCAGGTGAAGGGCGTTGGTTCTAGGCGCACAGGCAGCAGCAACGGTGGTTGAAAGTAGGTTCTTCCGTGTCGACGAATCGGAAACCCTAACTTCAACACATTTGTAATTTTTATCCGATTTAATTCCTGCAAAAGTATGAACTTTGTATAGGGATTCGTGTCCGATGTCAATCCGCACTCAGGGTTAGTGTGCTCAATTCAAGGACATGAAATGACGGATTTTTGCCACAAATTGATGGAGAGATGAGAGTTGTGGTGTGATTTTTTTTTTTTAAAACATAATTTTGAAGTTTTTAGAGAGAGAAAGTGCTACAAACAACCAAGAATCACAAAAGCAAACTAACAAATGGAAAATAACAATAGTTTTTATTCATAAATTCCAAACAAGAATTACAATTCAATCAAAGAAACACATACTAGCAATGAAATGTCTAGAGAGAAAACCAAAATTTTAGAGATAGAAAGGGGCTAACTAGAGAGAGAATGTGGGGACACTAGAGAGAGAAATAGCCTTACCGTGGAGAACTCGCTGGAGAATTACTATTGATGGGGTCGCATGGGCATTATTGACCAAGTGTGGGAGTGGTTGACTGGAGATGATGGTGGATCTATGATGAGCGTGTTGGAGATGACGATCTCCATCGGTGCAGCTCACAGGTGGTGGTGATGACTAGTGAAGATGGGGATGGCGGGTTCCTCAATGGTGATGGCGGTAGTGGAGAAGAACCAGATATGGGGGTTCTCACGGTCGTGAGGACCGTGAAGGTGAGGTAGGAGCAGCAGCGGATGTTGGAGGAGGGCGACCGGTGGCTCACCGGACCGGTGGTGATGGTGGCTGCGGTTTGTGGAGGAGGCTGCAACGATGCAAAGAGTGGAGAGATCCCGACCGGAGTTGCTGGAGGTGGAGTTGATTGTTGCAGCTTCGTTTGAGGGAGAGACGAGTTGCTGTCACTGTGAGATTCAAACCAGCAGGTGAGGATGGAGTTCGGACTGGTGAGCAGCGTGGTGGAGGGGCCCAAACGATCTTTAGGAAGAGATGGTAGCAGGTTTGCCGGTGATAATGGAGCTCGCCGGAGTTGCAGGTTGCAACTCCGGCAATCTTTCTTTTTTTTTTTTTTTGTTCTTTTGGTTTTGTTCCTCCTGGAGACGGTGAAGAGAAGTGCAGGGGGTGACGGTTGTGAGAAAGGAAGGGGCTGCGGTGTGGTAGTGCAATGCACGACGCCAACAAGAGGAGTTGGAGACGGTGGCTTAGTTCACCGTGCAGCAGGTGTTGGCAGCGGTGGAATGAGCGGCAGTGGCTGGATAACGGTGGAGATGGTGGTGTTTTGCTCAAGAGAGGAAACGTGGGGGAGAAGATGATGATGGTGCAGGCTGTGGCCGGAGTTGCAGGCTGCAACTCCGGTGGAAAAATGGTGAAGAAGATGACGAAGGTGGAGGAGAAGTGGAGGAAAACAGCGGCCAAGAGAGGGGGAAAAGGGGCAAGAGAGTTTTTGGGAGAGAATGGAAGAGATTGGAGGGGATTAGGGTTCGAACGAACCCTTCTCCCTCCTCTTATAAAGCTCCCTATTTCCTTTAATGGAAATAGGGTATTTTTGAAAATAAAAAAATATATTTTTTTTTAAAGTAAAAATCTACTTTTCTATGGGGAATCTCCTCAATTAGTGGACCCCCCGTTTTTTTGAAATTTAATTAAAATTCTTTGGAAATTCACGGGGTCCACTAACTGGTCGGACAGCGGGTCGATGATGATGGGCCCGGCTACTGGCCCACATGGATTTATGATGTCCATTGTCTCACAAGATGATGTGACAGACGGTCTGATGGCGATCGGATGGATGGTGACTTGATTGGGACCCAGATTGGTAGATCGACGGATCTAGAGAGATCCAACGGTCCGATTGAAGATCCAATGGTCCGATGGAAGATCCAACGGTCAGAAAGCTAAGGGAGATGAGATAGAGCCGCAGGGTAGGAGTTCTGGGGTTGGGTCAGTAGATTCGAGGATCGAGAGATGAAGAGAGAGAGAATAAGAAGAGATGAGAGAGAAAGTATCAAAAAAATGGAGAAAAGTATTGGCAGAGGGTCTGGAACCCTGGTCTTCACTGTGACCATCCTCACGCTTCTCCAGTAGAGTAGACTATCATTCCTTGCTGACTCATGTGGCTTTAAACGCTTTGGTCCGTCTCTTGGTCATTGGCTCTCCTGTTCTTTTCGTTCTTTGGGTCGGCTTTTTGGTCCTCCTATTCAGCCCATAGTTGGTCCATATCTTTTAGTCATAGCATGTGGGCTCTTTAAGCTTTGATAATGGGCTTTCCTGATCGATGTGGGCTCACAAGTCTCGAGAATTATCCCATCGGGGTTTCCTGCGACAGAAAAAGCGCGTAATGAGACTTTATCAGAATGACTACATGTCTAGACTTCCGAAAATGTGTTTAATGCATGCAAATATACCATTTCGTCCAGAAAAGTGTGTTCTACGCAACACAAGAGACTCTTACATAAAAAAGTAGATAAATAGAGTATTTTAACGTAGGAGAATGCAATAACGCTAAAAGGATAATTGCTTAAAATAAGCACTTTTGAGCGAATATCAGTGGTGCTACTCGTGCGGTTGGAGAAGAAGAAGAGAAACAAAAAAGGAGAAGAAGGGAAGAAGACGATCGGAGTTGCAGCCTGCAACTCCGGTGAAAACGTGAAGAGGAAGGCGAAGAAGATGAAGAGGAAGGAAAGAGAAGAAGAAGGGGAAAGCGTTGGGAGGGGTAAAGGGGAAGGATTGGAAGAGATTGGAGGGGGATTAGGGTTCAAACGAACCCTTCTCCTTCCCCTTTTAAAGCTCCCTAGTTTCCATTAATGGAAATTAGGGAATTTTTGAAATAAAAATATATATATCCTGCGATAGAAGAAGCGCGTAATGAGACTTTATCAGAACGACTCAATGTCTAGACTTCTGAAAATGTGTTTAATGCATGCAAATATACCATTTCGTCTAGAAAAGTGTGTTCTACGCAACAAAAGAGACTCTTACGTAGAAAAGTAGATAAATAGAGCATTTTAACGTAGGAGAGTGTGAAAACGCTTAGAAGATAACATTAGAAAATACGCACTTTTAAGCGATTATCAAGAATCATCAGAGATAGAGATGGATATGGGTATCTCTGTGCTTGGTGCAGAAGTAGTTGCCTGTAAGGGCACTATAGATGGAAACACGGGTTTATCATGATTGTTGCACACTCCAAGGGTGGTGGGGACGGGTAAGTCTGGGCCAATTGGGATCCTATAGTCAAGACACAGCTTAGTGTCTGAATTGTCTGCTTCAAATGTGGAAAATGAAGCATCAGAGGTGGATGATTCCTCTAAGCTAGGTTCAGATGTCGGTGCTTTGAAGGACACCGAAGATAGAGATTTTGGCTCATCAATATTGTAGTCCGATCCTTTATTTGTAGCAACCTTTATTTTTTCTTGTAAAGTTTGGTACTGGGTCCAGTTGTGCGACTCCTCGTCAGGACTATGGCCATGGTATTCCCCTCTAGATAAGCCATAGGTTGGCTAGTGAAGTTGATTTCCTCTCTCTCAGATTCTAACTCACCTAGACAGTGTTCCAAGCTTTTCATAGAGTGCCGTTGTTGGATGATATATTGAGAGAGGAGTTCTTCTAGACTAGGTTTAGTAGTAGACTGTGGCGGTTCAGCTAAAGGAAGTTGAGGTGCCAACTCTTGAATGTAGTCCGACTGAGTATGAAAGTTATAGGATTGAAGTGACTCGGGGTCTATTTGCTGACTCTGAAAATCCTGCGAGGTCCACTGTTGACCAAAATATTCAGTTTGTGGATCGGGCTGGTACTGCGACTGCTAGTACTGCTCATCATATTGTCCACAGGGTTGGCGAAACCCAGAATGGTACATATCCTGTTGCAGTTGCTGTTGTAAGAGGTCTGCAGCGGAGGTTCAAATGTATTAAAATTACAGACCTCTTCCTGGACATGAGGGAAATATCCCACAGATTTTGAGTGATAAATAGGCTTCTGGACTGCAACATCAAGGGCAGAAACAGAATTTTTCAAATCCTTAAGTAGGGATTTTAGCACTGGATCGCCATTTGCTTCATATCCCATGGAAGTGTGTGAAACTGGAGTGTCATGAAGACACTCAGGATTAGTATATCAGTAGTCAGAGTTATTGCCTAGATCTTCAAAGAATTTGTGGTAGGTCTCGAATAGAGGTCATTCAGCTGCCATCAAAGAGATGTGAGTCACTCAGTGGAGGGAGATAGATTAGGTGAAAGAGAGCGGTGCGATAAACTGACTCTCAGATCGAATCAGTTTCGGGTTGGATCAAATCCAAACAGGCATATGCTTGAAAAAGCTGGCCCCTAGAGTCGGCAAAAGTCTGAAGAGTATGAAACCGAATGAGCCTAGATGATTCACACAGAGCAACAGATAATCCTAATTCTAAATAATCAAGATAGTATTATGAATTATCTTGTTAGTGTAGGGATAGTGTAGATTATGACAGTGGGCGGACCACTGGTTTATCTTTAATTACCCGCCGGACCAACTTTTCACTCTGTAGGTTCTCACCATGATACACTCTTCAAAGCAAATCTGCTAGTACTAACTCAAGTTGACTGCAAGATAATCCGAAGCCTAGACAAACGTGCGGCACATCGGCTGACTTAAGTACGCCCCAGACTAACCGGATTTGTCAAGCGCAAAGACGAGTTTTCCCAGAAGAGGAGCTAGGGTTGGTTCGTGTTCCTAATCCAGCACTAAGCTAATCTGACAGACAATCAAGGAGGCCACTTACGAGCTTGGTATACTTGAGTAGTAGGGACCTATGGGTGTGTTAGATAACAGGGTCCCGCACTCATGGATTTAATCGACTTGATCTTTGAAGGGGTCGCTTTATGTGGAGTTTTCCTCGAACACCGATCTAATTGGGCTCTACTTTTGATTGATTTTAATTTTTGGCTGTGGTTGCACAAAAGCTGGAATGACGAGGTGAGTGATGAAATCCCACCAGTTTCAAGTGAGAGCTGGGTTTGCTCTTTATGTATTTTATTACAGCCAAACCAAGCAATTCCGATAAGTATTGCAAAAGCAAATAAATAATCGGCACAGTGTTTGCACAATGATCACGATCACACTCAAGGCGAGGTGTAGAAACTTACCTGCCCGTTGGCTATGCACGGGGTCTCCTCCATGAAATAGGGAGGGGTATCCAAATGGGCTTGGGCCCGACTCCACCTCATTGAGCTTTCGCTCCCTATTTACTTAGTAAACGCAATCCGCAATCACGTTAGTCCACAATGGTCTATGGTATGGAATTGGAAGGTATACCGCCTTTGGGGTTTCAAGAAACACGTAATGATTTAGGGCAGGTATTGTGAATTAGTTCCAATTAGGGTTTAAAATTCAACTTTAGCTATTCTCGAATTAGGGATCGGAAATATCTACTTTTGAATTACCCAGAGTTCGAAACCTTCCAAAATGAATCAAATAACCAATGGTGATCTAACTAGAAATAGTAGAATCAAAATCTGACCCTAATATATTTTGTATTTTTTAATTAATTAATTATCTAGCAGTTATTCTAAAAGGAGAGAAAATGAATCCCTAAGTTATTACAACTTTGCACTTGGCGTTAGGGAACACAATTTATCAGAACATTAGAACAATAGAAAGTGCTTGAAAATATGGATGGAAGGGTGAGAGTGGTGATTAATGATTGAGATTTAAAATAATCTTTTTGGAGAGATTTCTATCAACTAATTAACATAAGTAAAGAGAAAGAAACACCATAAGCAGAAAAGAGAAACTTATTTATTAAAATAATGCAAGTTACAATACTTGAGTCTAACTTATTCATAAAGAAAATAAAAAATAAATAACCATCACTTTAGAAAGTATTATAAGAGAAGAAATATAAAAAGAAAGAGCACGATTTTAGAAAGAGAAAATGAAAGAGAAGATAGAAAATGGAGATTTACCTTGGTGATTATCAATGGAGAAGAGGTTTGCACAGCCGTGTTCTTGATGGTTTTTAGAAGAGAACCGAACCTAGAAAATGAGAGATATAGAGAGGTTTAAAGAAGAATGGGAGAGGGAACCTAGAGGATTGTAGGTTATGAGAGGGGGGAGAGAAACAACCTAAGAAGGAGAGATCATAGATCTCTTATAGACTTTTTATTTTTTTGCTTGTTGTAAAAATGATGACCGTTGGATCTAGAGAGATCCAACGGTTAGGAATGGGTTAGTTAGATGAGAGAGAGAGTGACTAGGATAGAGAGAGATGGGGGAGAGAAGAATCGGTCAAGTGAGACCAATTCTCTCTTGTTGTTGCAAATGGGCATGGGTCATGGGTATGGGTCATGGGTATGCGCATGGGTCATGGGTATGAGTCATGGGTCATGGGTCATGGGCTTAGGTCATGGGCCAAGATAGATAGATAGAGAGAGAAATAGGAGAGAGGGAGAGAAAAATTCAAAAAAAAAAGCATTGGAGGGTCTTGAACCCTGGTCTTGTTTATTCTCTCTCGTCCGCTCCATGCAACTAGGGTTTTCCCGCGTCGTTGGTTACGGAAACCCTAATCTCAACAAAATTTGTAATTATCCGAGACTTTAATCCTACAAAATTAGATAATTCTTGCACAATGGAAAGTCGGAGTCGTATCCGCACTCGGGATTAGTCGGATCAGTGCAATAAGGAACATAAAATAATAGGAATTTATCGATCTTGAATCAAAATAAACTTTATTTCATGAATTCAAATATAACTTACAACTCAAACATGAAACTAGAAAATAGTAAAATTGAATTAGAGAGAGAAAGAGAAGAGAGATGAAAGCTAAGTAGAGAGAGAAAATATCAAAACCTAGAGAGAGAAATAAGAGACCTAGAAAGAGAAACTAGTGTAAAGAAAGAGAAAGATGAAAGTAGAGAGAAATCTAATCCTAGAGAGAGGTCTAGAGAGAGAAAGGAAAGTAAAACTAAAGAGAGAAAATGATGAGAGAGAAAGTGGAGAAAATAGGGAGAGAAATGAAAGAGGAGAAGAGAGAGAGAGAGAGAGAGTACTCACCCTTTTAGAAACTTACCTTGGCCAGTCGACCTTTGATGGAGGTGGCTCTCTAGTGGTTCAACAGGTCGAAGGGGACACGTGAGATGGTGGAGAAAATGGCCATGAAGAACATGTCCGACCAGCAAGGGGAAGCTCTCGGCCACATTAGATACGTGGTTGTTGGTCCATCCAAAGAGAAGAGCGGTGCATAGTGGTTTTCCCAGCGTGGATTAGTAGGCCAGCAAGCCGTGGACAGTGACAAGAAGACGTTGCTGGTAGTAGATGAGGAGAAATTTCAGACCGTCAAGAAGACGATGTGGAGAAGAAGAAGGCGGGGTAGTGGAACTCCGGTGAGACGCCAAGGAGCAAGTGTGGTCTGGTACAATGGTGGTGGAAGGATTGTGGCAAGAGGAGGATGCAACTGGGGTTCAAATTTGCAACTCGTGGAAGGCGGCAAGATCTGTGTGTCGCTGGAGATGATGATGCAGGCCGTCTTCGTCCAGCTATCTTTAATGGTTGAGACTATGGTGCTGTTGCACACTACCAGGTGGAACGTGATGGAGATGAGTGTGGCGGTGTTGGGTGGAGAAGGAAGAGAATCATTGATATTCGCTCAAAAGTGCTTATTTTAAGCACTTATCCTGTTAGCGTTATCGCACTCTCCTACGTAAAACTTCTCTAATTATCCACTTTTCTACGTAAGAGTCTATCTCATTGCGGAGAACACATTTTTCTGGACGAAATGGTATATTTGCATGCATTAAACACATTTTCGGAAGTCTAGATATGAAGTCATTCTGATAGAGTCTCATTACGCGCTTCTTCTGTCGCAGGAAACCCCGATGGGACGATTCTCGAGACTTGTGGGCCCAAATCGATCATGAAAGCCCATTATCAAAGCTTAAAGAGCCCACATGCTATGACTAGAAGATATGGGCCAAATATGGGCTGAATAAGAGGACCAAAAAGCCGGCCCAAAGAACGAAGAGAGCAGGAGAGCCAATGACCAAGAGACGGACCAAAGCGTTTAAAGCCACATGAGTCAGCAAGGAATGATAGTCGACTCTACTGGAGAAGCGTGAGGATGGTCACAGTGAAGACCAGGGTTCCAGACCCTCCGCCAGTGTTTTTTTCCATTTTTTTGATACTTTTTCTCTCATCTCTTCTTATTTTCTCTCTCTCTTCATCTCTCGATCCTCGAATCTACTGACCTAACCCCAAAACTCCTACCCTTCGGCTCTATCTCATCTCCCTTAGCTTTCTGACCGTTGGATCTTCCATCGGACCGTTGGATCTTCAATCGGACCGTTGGATCTCTCTAGATCCGTCGATCTACCAATCTGGGTCCCAATCAAGTCACCATCCATCCGATCGCCATCAGAATGTCTGTCACATCATCTTGTGAGACGATGGACATCATCAGTCCATGTGGGCCAATAGCCGGGCCCATCATCATCGACCCGCTGTCCGACCAGTTAGTGGACCCCGTGAATTTCAAAATAATTTTAATTAAAAAATGGGGGTTCCACTAATTGGGGAGATTCCCCATAATAAAGTAGGTTTTTACTTAAAAAAAAAAAAAAAAAAAAAAAATAATAATAATAATAATATTTTTATTTTCAAAAAATACCCTATTTCCATTAATGGAAATAGGGAGCTTTATAAGAGGAGGGAGAAGGGTTCGTTCGAACCCTAATCCCCCCCTTTCTCCTCCATTCTCTCCCCCAACTCGTGGCCCCCTCTTTCTCCTCGGTTTTTGACTGTTTTTCCTCCATTTTTTCTCAATCACCGTCTTCATCTTCATCTTTATCACCGGAGTTGCGCCTGCAACTCCGGCCGTTCGTTCCACACCTTGCTGGCCTTTATTCCCCCCATTCTCCACCACGTTCCACCATCTCCTCTCTCATCTTTCCCTCCTTCTTCACCGTTTTCTTCAAGAAGAAACGTAAAAAAAAAAACCAGAAAAAAAAAAAAGAAATAAAGAGATCACCGGAGTTGTTGCAGGTCGCAACTCCGGCGAAACCAGCGCCCCCTCCATCTCTTTCCAGGTTGAAGAAGAAGAAAGAAGGATGATGGAGATCGAGGTAGTCTCCTGCTGTGACTGACCGACCTCACAACTCCATTGGAGGTGGATAAAGCCAGCGCCTCCCTCTCCATCCATCGCCACCCTCAACCTTGGCACCTCCACCGGACTGAATCATCTTCTCCGGCATGCAATCCAAGCCCCTCACTCATTCCTCTCCTGCTATTCACGTTCTCCCTCTCTTCCTTTAGAAAAAGAAAAAGAAAAAAATACAGAAAAAGAAAAGAAGAAGAAGAAAGGAAGATAGGAGGGAAGCTCCATCGATTTGATCCTCCACCTGCACGTCCTCCTCCGGTCACCTCCATTAACGCCGGAAAACTTTGCTGCTCCGCCTCCTGCACGTACCACCTGCTGCCCTTCCTAGCAGCGATCTTCTAAGCAACAGCAACGTCTCTTGGCTGATGCTGGTTCACGGCTTGCACCTGCAACCCCCCTTCCGGTAACCTCGTTCATCTCACCGACTGGTGCATGCATTCCGGGTAGCACCTCTCAATGCACTTCCTCCTCCACACCTCTGCCCAGTGACTCCACCTCTCCAACCAGCAAGCATACTTTCCTTAAACAGCTAGGCATCACTAGATCTGCCACATCACCCCTTGCTGCCTTCACATGTGGAACACCACGCTTCAAAAGGCCGTTAACTCATCATTTTTCCTTCTCCTCCCTTGGAAATCCTACGAGCAAATCATTTTCTTCATGCACCATTCACAAGGTCCAATCCTCCCATCTAATGGCTGAAAGGAAAGTCCAAGGTATTGCTTCTCTCTCTAGTCTCTTCTCTCTCTCTAAAAATTCATACTCTCTCTCCTCTTATTCTCTTCCTCTCTCTAGTTCTTACGGCTTTATAGTTTAATCCTTTTAGTTCTTTTTATGTTTAGTTCGTAATTTTGATTGAGAATATTGTAAGAAAGTTATTATTTCAATAAATTCTAGTATTACTTCATTGTGTTAGTTATTTTCTTTTTAATCTTATGGCAATTTCTCTCTCTAGAAATCATTAAGCATGTTTTAAATCCATCACCATTCTCACCTCTCCATGTTTTCTTGATAAAAATCCGTCATTTCATGTCTTTGAATTACGCACACTGACCCCGAGTGCGGATCGACATCCGACACGAATCCCTATACAAAGTTCATACTTTTGCAGAAATTAAATCAGATCTAAATTACAAATGTATTGAGATTAGGGTTTCCGTAACCAACGACGCGGAAAAACCCTACTTTCAATCATAGGTCTGTAACTCTCCACCGAAGTTGTAGGTGGAGATTGCAAATGTAGGTGGTGGTGGAGGCGCACAGGTGGTGATGATGGCCGTGGATGCATGGTGTTGCAGCAGGTGGCAGTGCTGTGGCAGAGAAGAAGAGAGGAGCAGGTGACGGTGATTAAGAAGAAGAGAAGCAGAAGAGAAGAAGAAGGGAAGAAGAATCAACGGCCGGAGTTGCAGACCTGCAACTCCGGCGAAAATGGGGAAGAAAAAGAAGAAGAAGAAGAAGAAGAAGAAGAAAGGTTTGAAGGAAGAAGGGGAAGGAGAGGAGGAGAGGGGTTTGGAGATTGCTGGTTCGTGATGAACCTTGAGGAGGAAGAGATGATGAAGGGCTGCAACAGTTGGCCGGAGTTGCAGGTTGCAACTCCGGTGGTGGTTTTAATGAAGAAGACGGTGGTGGAAGTGGATGGTGCTAGTGGTGCTGCTCGCAGCTGCAGATGCAGGAAGAAGAAGAAGAAGAAGAAGAAAAAGAAGAGAAAAAGGAAGAAGAAGAAGAGGAGAAGAAGTGGGGGAAAAGCTTACCATTGTAGGTTGTGAAGGAGGATGGTGGTGGAGCACGCCGGAGCTACAGTCGCCTGAGGAGGTGAAGACGTTGGCTGAAGTGGCACACAGTCCAGCAGTGTGGAGGAGAAGAAGAAGAAGAAGAAGAAGAAGAAGAAAGGAAAGAAGAAGAAAAAGGAGGAGGAGGAGGAGAAGGGAGAAACCAAACCAGTCCACCGGAGATGAAGGCAGCTGGCCGGAGAAGAGGGGCTCACCAAGAAGAAGGAGAAGAGAAAGAAGATAGGGAAGAAGAGAAGGAAGGAAGGAAGAGAGAGAGGCTAGGGTTTTGGGGGTTCACTCTTATGGGAGAAATCGTGGGTTTCTCTCTTAGAAATCCACGGTTTCTAAAAAATTTTTTTTTTTTTTTGATAAATGATACGTGGGTTACGGGCTTGGTCTCGTGGGCTGTTTGGCCATGAGGTTGATTGATCACTAGGCCAAAAGATAATGCCACATGTCGACCAGTGGTCGGCCAATGGGAATGCTAAAAATCATGGGCTCGGAGTGCATCGACCATGGGCTAGAAGGTGGGTGAATAGGATAGAGGACCACTAGGCTTGATGGATGTGGGCCTCTTACGAGGCCGTGGGTTAGGGTGTGTTTGGTCACCAGGGGAGAAAAATGCATTTTTCTTATGAAACCCCCATCAAGGAAAATGTATTTTTCTTTCCTCGAAGATCGAGCTATGCGCTCTCAGCCACAATCAATCATTTGAGGCATTTCTCTACAATCAAACACGCCCTAGGGACTGAGATTTTACAATGAAGATCGGGTGGGTGATAGGATGGATGATCGACTGATCGGTAGCACGATCGGATGGTTAGATGCATAAGATGGATGGATCAGATTGCTATCGAACGGTGGATTTGATGGATAAGTGTGATAGGTCAAGGAGAGAGAGTCGATTATAGCTAGAAGAGAGAAAATTAGGATTTAGAGAGAAGAGAGAATTAGGGGAGATGAGAGAGAAAATGTCAGAAATTGGAGAGAAAATCACTAGCAGAGGGTCTGGAACCCTGGTCTTCACTGTGCCACTCCTCACGCTTCACCAGTAGAGCAGACCATCATTCCTTGTCAATTCATGCGGCTTTAGACGCTTTGGTCCGTTTCTTGGTCATTGGCTCTCCCGCTCTCTTCGTTTTTTGGGCCGGCTATTCGATCCTCTTTTTCAGCCCGTATTTGGCCCATATCTTCTAGTCATAGCCTGTGGGCTCTTTAAGCTTTGATAATGGGCTTTCATGATCGATCTGGGCCCACAAGTCTCGAGAATCGTCCCATCGGGGTTTCCTGCGACAGAAGAAGCGCCTAATGAGACTTTATCAAAACGGCTTAATATCTAGACTTCCGAAAATGTGTTTAATGCATGCAAATATACCATTTCGTCCAGAAAAGTGTGTTCTACGCAACAGAAGAGACTCTTACGTAGAAAAGTAGATAAATAGAGCATTTTACGTAGGAGAATGCGATAACGCTAAAAGGATAATTGCTTAAAATAAGCACTTTTGAGCGAATATCACAACCCTCAACCAGCATATTGCCAATCCTTGGCAATTAGTGCGAAATAAATGAGCTTAAAAGGGCTCTGCACATGCTGCACACTTTTTCATATTAAGTCAGAGAAAACACCGTTCGTGAAATCATTGAATGGATGCAAAAACAGTTACATGCTAGCAAAGAGTTGGAAAGTTTTGGCAAGACTACAGACTGATAATCATGACCCAGAATAGTCAGACTCTGCGTATGTGTGTGCTCAACATTTTCATCATCCAAGAGTTAAGACTTCCAGATCACCTCTAAGTTCTTATACCTCGACCTCAAATCTCACATGTTTAGCACTCAGAATAGAATCACACAAGAAGGATTTTCTTTTTTGCTCTCAATTTATATGTGAGGAGATGTGTTGATATATGAAAGCAAAGATCTCACATATGTATTATTTAAAGGAATGACATCTTTAACAGAAGAAGATCTCATGATTGGAATACCACTTCACTCGGGAATGTCAGATCAAACTCTATAGCTTCTCCTTCTCCAATCTCCACATTTTATGATCATGCTATCCTAGAATCAAGTAGGACTTTCCTGGGTTGTAATGAGGCTTAGGTCCGTTGTAGAAAAATAAAGGGATACAGGATTTCAAAGATCTTGAGAGGATATTTCTATTTTCTTGTATTTTTTCTGCGGTGTAGCACCATTATCTGGTTCTTTTTTCTCTTTTTCTCGATATTTCTGAGACTGCTCAATTGCTTTTTCAGCTCTTTTTCATACTTTCTTTCCATATTTTATTTTCAACTTGAACCACTTTCTTTTTCTTTTGACTGTTTTTTTTTTTACACCCATATCAGTTATTCTTTTATCCATCTCAAAAGAAGGGTAGCCAGTCATTCTTCGTAGTTGGACTGGATTTTAGGTTAATGGGTTTACAAAGAAAAGGCTTTTATAGAAGGGCTCAAGGGGTTTCTAGTGAAGTATAATTCAGGTGAGTAAAAAGGCTGAACGGTTCAGAAAAATGGCCTAAATCATTTTCTAGGGTTTGCACTATCATGTATACTGTCTTGACTGGATACAGAGAAGGTTCTGTTGTAGTAATCCAATTTTTTGATATCGTTCCGAGTTCCATGATCAAATAAAAGGGTAATGAGATCTCTCAACGAATATTACGGGCAAGAAGAATAGTGAGTCATCTTGTGACTCAGAATTGTTGTATAACCCTCTGAATTGATTAAAGGCTCGAAAGCTCACTGGGTTAGGTCTCCACAATTATTCTAACAGGATCTCTAGAATTTCTAAACTTAGGATGACTCTGATATTGATAGTGTACAATTGTGCCGAATATGAGTTTTTCTGAGTTTTCAAACCTGCTGTAGTCACAATTGACTTGACTCAAAGCTAACTTTAAACTAAAATTGACACCTCAATACTGACTTAGTGGAGGTTTTCAGCTAATCAAAGTCAGGGTATTTGACACATTTTTGAAATTCTAGAAAACTTTGGAAAACATCGGAAACCACCCAAAAACAAGATTTTTTTTTAATCAAAAAGAAGACATGAGTTTTGGTAAATACCCACCCCCAACCAAAATACAGCACCTCCTCGGTGCTCATGACAGGGACATAAAATGATGAAAAATCGGTGATGATGATGTAAAGGATCAGGGAGGATGTTACCAAGTCGGCAGAAACTCGATAGTGTGTGGTACCTAATGATAGGAAAAATGAATGGACCTGCATTTCCAAAGATATAACAGTAATAACAAATGCATGAGACTCATGTACTCTAGGAATATCGGAATTGCCTTTCCGAAAGTGCTAAGTTTTACATCTTCAGCCAGACATGACGGGGGTATATCAAGTACCCCCAACCAGGTTAAAACTCATAGAGACTGAGTGAATCTGCAGTCTTCCTGAAACCTAAGGTGGAACGGAGACAACTATTCTATCCCTTGTCTAGGTATACCTGTGTAGAACAGGTCTTTCTCAGTGTAGACTGAGAGTAGGATAGTAAGTTCTCTGAGTAGATCCGCAAAAACATTTAGTTCAGTGGGGAGGGATAGAAGCTTCTCAGTAAAGACTAAGAGGAGAGTAGTAGTGGGTTCTCTGACCGTGGTTAGCAGAGCCGCAAACTCATTGAGTTATGCGGGAAGGTATCTGAATGGAGCAGACTCCTGCAGATCAGTAATACCAGAAATGTTTGACTCTGAGATGAAGTCAGACTCAAAGTGTTCTTGACACTTGGATAATTTAGCTTCGGGAGAGTCCTGAATTAGACTCTCTACGGCACATGGGTCATTGATAATATCGACGTAGGGTAGCGGGTGAAAATTGTTGGCCTCTCCCTCGAGCTTTCCTAATTTAATAGGGATGTTCCAATCCCTACACTCAATATGTTCATCCTTGGTGGGGAACGGTAGGTCCAGGACAACATGAATCCCATGTTCTAGACATGGCTCATCAGTAGGAATGTCTGCATCCAGGGTAGAGAAAGAATTATCAGAGATGGAACTGAGTTCCTCTGTGCTTGGTCCAGAAGTTGGTGCTGTTAAGGGCACCAAAGATTGAGACACGGGTTCATCACTGTTGTTGCACAATCCCAGGGAGGTGGGGAAGAACGGTAGATTTAGGATAGTTGGGATCTTATGGTCGAGACATAGCTCAGTGTCATGGAGATCGACATCAGGGTCAGCAGAGGTAGAGTGAGAAATAGGTTGCTCTGAGGTAGGTTCAAGATTGGGTGTTGTTAAAGGCACCGAATAACGATTCACTAGCTCCTCAATAATCGGGCTTGATCTAGGGGTGGTAACAACTTCTATTTCATCTTGGCAATTCCGGTACTTGGTCCAATTGTGCGACTCCTCATTATAAACAGTGGCCATGTCACTCTCCTCGGGATAGGCTATTGGTGGGCTAGTGAAGTTGACTTCCTCTCTCTCATTTTCTAATTGAATTAGACGTTGCTCCAAGCTCTCCATAGATTGCTGTTGTTGGTGCTCTAGACCTTGAAAATACTGTTGTTGCTGGGCAATGTACTGAGAGAGAAGGTCCTCTAGACAGGGTTTAGTAGCCAACGGAGGCAGTTCAGCCAAGGGGAGATGAGGTGCCAACTCTTGATTGTAGTCCGATTGGGTATGAAAGTTGTAAGGCAGAGTGGAGTCTGGGACTAGCTGATGACTCTGGAAATCCTGACGGGTCCACTGTTGATCAGAATAGTCATTCTGTGGATATGACGGGTATTGGGATTGCGAGTATTGCCAGTCATACTCTCCATTGGGTTGATGGAACCCGAAAAGATAATTATCCTGCGGTAGTTGCTGTGGGGTAGCAGAATGTTCCCAACCAAAGTTATGGTGACTCCTATTATCCTGATAATAAGTGTTGTCATAGGAGGTCTGCATTGGAGATGGAAAGGTATTACAGACATCTTGCTGGATAGAAGGGTAATATCCTACAGACTGGGAATTGTGCATAGGTTGCTGGACCGCAGCACGAAGGGTAGAGACTGAATTTTTAAGCTCTTGGAGTACAGAATTGTACTCTAGATCTCGGTGATTATCATACCCTATAGAAGTGTGCGAGACTAGAATATCATGATGATACGTAGAATTGTCATACCATTGTTGAGAGTGATCACCTAGATTTTCACAAAAACTATAGTAGGTCTCATACAGAGGCCGTTCATCTGCCATCAGAGGAGATAGAGGGGTGTGGTAGACTGACTCTCAGATCGAATCAGTCAAAAGATAGGACATGTCCAAACCGACATATGTTTAAAAAGCGAGCCCTAGACTTGGCAAAAAGTTGCCAAAGAGGAACACTATCCTAAATGATGCACACCAAGCACAGATAATCCTATTCTAAGCAATCAGGATATATTTTAGGAATTATCTTGTTAGTTTTGGGGCTAGAGTAGATTATGACAGTGGGCGGACCACTAGTTTATCTTTTAATCGCCGGGCTAACTGTTTGCACTTAGAGGTTCTCACCAGGCTACACTCTTCAGAGCAAATCCTTTAGTACTAACTCTAGTCAACAACAAGGCAATCCGAAGCCTAGACAGACGTGTAGCACAATGGCTGTCTTAAGTACATCCCAGACTAACCGGATTGGTCAAGTGTATAAGAAGAGTGTTCCCTCGGGTTAAGCTAGGGTTGGTGCGTGTTCCTAGTCCACACGCAACTAACCGCCGAATAGTCCAAGATGCCACGTCGAGCTTAGTGTACTTGAGTAGCAGGGACTTATGGGTGTGTTAGACAACAGGGACCTGCGCTCGTGGTCTTATTTCGATTGGATGTTAAGCGGGTTCGCTTTGTGTGGATTTTTCCTCGAACACCGGGCTAATTGGCTCTACTTCTTGATTCTTTTTAATTAAATGAGGCCTTGGGATCAAATCAGTTGGAATGATGAGGTGGGTGATGAAATCCCACCAATTTCAATTTTGGAGCTGGGTCTGCTCTCTTAAGGTTGATTGATTAACGGCCACGTCACGCAAGTCGAATAATATGTATGCCAAAGCAAATAGACATGCGGCAATGCGTCACCCAATAACACCGTATCGCACTCAAGGCGAGGATAGAGACTTACCTCCCGTGGGCCACGCCACGGGGTCGCCTCCGTGGGTTAGGGAGGGGCATCCTAATGGGCTTGGGCCCGACTCCACTTCTTTGAGCTTTCGCTCCTTACCCACACTGGATCGTGTTCCTGCAGAAAAGTTAGATCGCAAGGTCTAGGTATTCGGGATTCTATTTGGAAGATCCTTGCCTGTTTAGGGTTCACAGAACAAGCACTGGATTCAGGCAAGTTTTTGAATTATGCTCCAAATTCGAGATGGGGTAAAATTTAGGAATTCCCAGATTGGAAAATACCTAGATTGGAATGTTTCCCGAACAGTGGAGATCTTCCAAGAAAGATTTGATTGCGAGATCCCTTACAATTTTGGGAAATTTCCCAAAATTGAAATTCTGCTAGATTTGGGGTGTTTCCTTTTGCAGACTTTTCCAAATTCGGAAGATTTCTAAAGATAGAAATTCTTCTAAAGAGGAAACTTCTAAGAGGGGAAACCCTAATTTAGCAAAGTTTCAAGATTTTGGAATCTGTCCAAAAATCGCAATTCCTTGATTGGTGATTTCTAAAAATCTGCAGAATATAAAACCCTAATTTTGTTTTGAATTTTGATTTTTGATTTTTTTGGTATTTTCCACTTAACCTAGGGCTTCTAAAAAACCCTAGAACAAGATTTAGCAGTTATATGGAAAGTAGTAAAATTCCTAAATTATTACAAATTGCACTCGGCCTTCCGAGGCATTAAAAATAGTAATTTAAAAACTGCTAAAAATCACTAAAAACCAAAAATAGAAAGTTTCCCGAAAAGGTCAGGCTGTCCAAATTGAGCAGCTTTCCACTTCAGCAACCTTCCAATTCTGTCTTTACGTCCTTTTTCGCACTCTCGTGCACTCGAGCGGCAGCGGCGCCATTTGCAACTCCGGATTTCCCGCGTCGTTGGTTACGGAAACCCTAATCTCAACAAAATTTGTAATTATCCGAGACTTTAATCCTGCAAAATTAGACAATTCTTGCACAGTGGAAAGTCGGAGTCGTATCCGCACTCGGGATTAGTCGGATCAGTGCAATAAGGAACATAAAATAATAGGAATTTATCGATCTTGAATCAAAATAAACTTTATTTCATGAATTCAAATATAACTTACAACTCAAACATGAAACTAGAAAATAGTAAAATTGAATTAGAGAGAGAAAGAGAAGAGAGATGAAAGCTAAGTAGAAAGAGAAAATATCAAAACCTAGAGAGAGAAATAAGAGACCTAGAAAGAGAAACTAGTGTAAAGAAAGAGAAAGATGAAAGTAGAGAGAAATCTAATCCTAGAGAGAGGTCTAGAGAGAGAAAGGAAAGTAAAACTAGAGAGAGAAAATGATGAGAGAGAAAGTGGAGAAAATAGGGAGAGAAACGAAAGAGGAGAAGAGAGAGAGAGAGAGATAGTACGCACCCTTTTAGAAACTTACCTTGGCCAGTCGACCTTTGATGGAGGTGGTTCTCTAGTGGTTCAACAGGTCGAAGGGGACACGTGAGATGGTGGAGAAAATGGCCATGAAGAACATGTCCGACCAGCAAAGGGAAGCTCTCGGCCACGTTAGATACGTGGTTGTTGGTCCATCCAAAGAGAGGAGCGGTGCATAGTGGTTTTCCCAGCGTGGATTAGTAGGCCAGCAAGCCATGGACAGTGACAAGAAGACGTTGCTGGTAGTAGATGAGGAGAAATTTCAGACCGTCAAGAAGACGATGTGGAGAAGAAGAAGGCGGGGTAGTGGAACTCCGGTGAGACACCAAGGAGCAAGTGTGGTCTGGTACAATGGTGGTGGAAGGATTGCGGCAAGAGGAGGATGCAACTGGGGTTCAAATTTGCAACTCATGGAAGGCGGCAAGATCTGTAAGTCGCCGGAGATGATGATGCAGGCCATCTTCGTCCAGCTGTCTTTAATGGTTGAGACAATGGTGCTGTTGCACACTACCAGGTGGAACGTGATGGAGATGAGCGTGGCGGTGTTGGGTGGAGAAGGAAGAGAATCATAGGTCTGCAACTCTCCACCGAAGTTTTAGGCGGAGATTGCAAATGTAGGCGGTGCTGGAGGCGCACAGGTGGTGAAAGTAGGTTTTTTCCGCGTCGTTGGTTACGAAAACCCTAGAATCAACAAGATTTGTAATTTGATCCGAGCCTCAAAATTCCTGCAAAATTACAGGCTTTGTATAGGGATTCGTGTCGGATATCGATCCGCACTCGGGGTTAGTTTGCGTAATTCAAGAACATAAAATGACGGATTTTTGCCAAAAATTGATGGAGGGGTGAGAATGATGGGGAAGTCGGGCTTTAAAACATTATTGGAGATTAAGATCATGACATTTATGGACGAAATTCTAAAACAAAGCAACTGGACTAAAACAAATCAAACAAAACTATTGGTAAAAATGAACTAGATTTTATTGAATTATAAAGTCTATTACAAGGCATCGAATTAAACTTGCATAAAAGTTTAAACAAAATAAATTAAACTAATAAATTAAGCTAGAAAACTATTGAAAGAGAATTATAGAGAGAGAAATAAGAGAGAGAAAGTTAGAGAATGAAGGTACCAAGGGGAGCTTTTTGAGAGAGAGAATGGACCTTGGAGACTTACGATGATAGGAGATGAAAGTGTGCTACCCTTGGTATCGATTAATGATGAAGGGAAGGAGGGGCCATGTGGTGGCTAATCGGTGGTGGAGATGTAGCTCTCTTGGACAGCCAGCAAGGAGACGTTGCTGGATAAGGTGGCAAGTGCGTGGAGGGACAGCAAATGGAAGGTACGACCTCTCCTCTTCCCTTCTTCTTCTCTTCTCCTTCTTTTTTTTTTTTTTTGTTTTTGCTTTTTTCCTTTCTTTGGGGAGGAGAGAACGAGAATGACTGGAGGGAGATCGGAGAGGAATGGAATGAGCCTTGACGGCTGGAGATGGGAGCCTCTTTTTTTTTTTTTTATGAAAACTTGAAGGCATTGCTGGTATTGGAGAGAGGCGGTGCAGGGGCAACGGGGCACACCAGCAGGTTGTTCACCACGTCAAGAACATGGAGGAGGGCGACCTAGAGGAGCTGGCTTTTACGGGATGGTTCATCGGACTGTGGATTTTCCGGTGAACCACTTGCAGGTGGGGCGAGCTGGGCGTGCACACCAGTCCGGTGGAGGGCAGTGTGAAACGGTGGTGGTAGACGGTGTAGGCAGCAACCGAAGTTGCAATCACTTGGGATCCCACCGTTGGGTTTTATAAAGGTGTTGGCGATCTGCTGGGGCAAAGGAGATGGAGAGACGGGGGAGAAAAATGGAGTTGCAGATGGCCGGAGTTCTGCAACTCCGGCGAGAATAAAAGAGGAAGATGAAAAGAAGAAGGTGGAGAAGAAAAGGAAAAATGGGGCTAAGGGTGAAGGGATCCGTGCGGGATTGATAGGGGGAGAGAATGGAAGAGATTGGAGGGGGATTAGGGTTCGAACGAACCCTTCTCCCTCCTCTTATAAAGCTCCCTATTTCCTTTAATGGAAATAGGGTATTTTTGAAAATAAAAAAAAATATATATATATATATATTTTTTTTAAGTAAAATGCTACTTTTTCTTGGGGAATGTCCCCATTTAGTGGACCCCCCATTTTTTAAAATTTAATTAAAATTCTTTGGAAATTCACGGGGTCCACTAACTGGTCGGACAGCGGGTCGATGAAGATGGGCCCGGCTACTGGCCCACATGGATTGATGATGTCCATCGTCTCACAAGATGATGTGACAGACAGTCTGATGGCGATCGGATGGATGGTGACTTGATTGGGACCCAGATTGGTAGATCGACCTGATCTAGAGAGATCCAACGGTCCGATTGAAGATCCAACGGTCCGATGGAATATCCAATGGTCAGAAAGCTAAGGGAGATGAGATAGAGCCGATGGGCAGGAGTTCTGGGGTTAGGTCAGTAGATTCAAGGACCGAGAGATGAAGAGAGATAGAGAATAAGGAGAGATGAGAGAAAAAGTATCAGAAAATAGAGAGAAAAGCACTGGCGGAGGGTCTGGAACCCTGGTCTTCACTGTGACCATCCTCACGCTTCTCTAGTAGAGTCGACTATCATTCTTTGCTGACTCATGTGGCTTTAAACGCTTTGGTCCGTCTCTTGGTCATTGGCTCTCCTACTCTCTTCGTTCTTTGGGCCGGCTTTTTGGTCCTCTTATTCAGCTCATATTTGGCCCATATCTTCTAGTCATAGCAAATGGGCTCTTTAAGCTTTGATAATGGGCTTTCATGATCGATTTGGGCCCACAAGTCTCGAGAATCGTCCCATCGGGGTTTCCTGCGACAGAAGAAGCGCGTAATGAGACTTTATCAGAACGGCTTAATATCTAGACTTCCGAAAATGTGTTTAATGCATGCAAATATACCATTTCGTCCAGAAAAGTGTGTTCTACGCAACACAAGAGACTCTTACGTAGAAAAGTAGGTAAATAGAGTATTTTACGTAGGAGAATGCAATAACGCTAAAAGGATAATTGCTTAAAATAAGCACTTTTGAGCGAATATCAGGTGGTGATGATGGTCGTGGATGCACGGTGTTGCAGCAGGTGGCAGTGCTGTGGCAGAGAAGAAGAGAGGAACAGGTGACGGTGATTAAGAAGAAGAGAAGCAGAAGAGAAGAAGAAGGGAAGATGAATCAAGGTTCGTGATGAACCTTGAGGAGGAAGAGATGATGAAGGGCTGCAACAGTTGGCCGGAGTTGCAACCTACAACTCCGGCGGTGGTTTTAATGAAGAAGACGGTGGTAGAAGTGGATGGTGCAGGCGGTGCTAGTGGTGCTGCTCGCAGCTGCAGATGCAGGAAAAAGAAGAAGAAGAAGAAGAAGAAGAAGAAGAGAAAAAGGAAGAAGAAGAAGAGGAGAAGAAGTGGGGGAAAAGCTTACCGTTGCAGGTTGTGAAGGAGGACGGTGGTGGAGCACGCCGGAGCTATAGTCACCTGAGGAGGTGAAGACGTTGGCTGAAGTGGCACACAGTCTAGCAGTGTGGAGGAGAAGAAGAAGAAGAAGAAGAAGAAGAAGAAGAAGAAGAAAGGAAAGAAGAAAAAAAAGGAGGAGGAGGAGGAAGGGAGAAACCAAACCAGTCCGCCGGAGATGAAGGCAGCTGGCCGGAGAAGAGGGGCTCACCAAGAAGAAGGAGAAGAGAAAGAAGATAGGGAAGAAGAGAAGGAAGGAAGGAAGAGAGAGAGGCTAGGGTTTTGGGGGTTCACTCTTATGGGAGAAACTGTGGGTTTCTCTCTTAGAAATCCATGGTTTCTAAAAAAAGATTTTTTTTTTTTTTTGATAAATGATACGTGGGTTACGGGCTTGGGCTCATGGGCTGTTTAGCCATGATGTTGATTGATGACTAGGCCAAGAGATAATGCCACGTGTCGACCAGTGGTCGGCCAATGGGAATGCTAATAATCGTGGGCTCGGAGTGCATCGACCATGGGCCAGAAAGTGGGTGAGTAGGATAGAGGACCACTGGGCTCGATGGATGTGGGCCTCTTACGAGGCCGTGGGTTAGGGTGCGTTTGGTCGCCAGGGGAGAAAAATGCATTTTTCTTATGAAACCCCCATTAAGGAAAATGCATTTTTCTTTCCTCGAAGATCGAGCTATGCGCTCTCAGCCACAATCAATCATTTGAGGCATTTCTCTACAATCAAACACATCCTAGGGACTGAGATTTTACAATGGAGATCGGGTGGGTGATAGGATGGATGATCGACTGATCGGTAGCATGATCAGATGGTCAGATGCATAGGATGGATGGAATAGATTGCGATCGAACGGTGGATTTAATGGATAAGGGTGATAGGTCAAGGAGAGAGAGTCGATTAGAGCTAGAAGAGAGAAAATTAGGATTTAGAGAGAAGAGAGAATTAGGGGAGATGAGAAAGAAAATGTTAGAAATTGGAGAGAAAATCACTGGCAGAGGGTCTGGAACCCTGGTCTTCACTGTGCCGCTCCTCACGCTTCACCAGTAGAGCAGACTATCATTCCTTGTCGATTCATGCGGCTTTAGATGCTTTGGTCCATCTCTTGGTCATTGGCTCTCCCGCTCTCTTCGTTCTTTAGGCTGGGTCTTTGGTCATCTTTTTCAGCCCGTATTTGGCTCATATCTTCTAGTCATAGCTTGTGGGCTCTTTAAGCTTTGATAATTGGCTTTCATGATCGATCTGGGCCCACAAGTCTCGAGAATCATCCCATCGGAGTTTCCTGCGACAGAAGAAGCGCGTAATGAGACTTTATCAGAACGGCTTAATATCTAGACTTCCGAAAATGTGTTTAATGCATGCAAATATACCATTTCGTTCAGAAAAGTGTGTTCTACGCAACAGAAGAGACTCTTACGTAGAAAAGTAGATAAATAGAGCATTTTACATAGGAGAGTGCGATAACGCTAAAAGGATAATTGCTTAAAATAAGCACTTTTGAGCGAATATCACTCCACCAATAAGTCAAACTTATCCTTTGATGTTAATTGGTGTGGCCTTTAACACCTTAGTCCTTCTCTTGGTCTCCAGCTATTCTTCTCTCTCTTAGTCCTTGTTTCGCCTCTACGATCCTCTAGCTTTGCCCGTACATGTCTTCTATCTTTTTATCCTAGCCTGTTGGCCCTTTAAGCTTTGATAGAAGTCTTCTGTGGTTGATAGTGGGCCCGCCAGTCCTCGAGAATCGCCCGATAGGGTCTCCTGCAAGTGAAAAAGCGCGTAATGAGGTTCAACTAAAACGGCTTGATACTGGACTATCCGAAATACGTTTATTTCATGCAAATAGTCGATTTTCGTCTAAAGAATGCGTTCTACGCAATGGAAGAAACTCTTATGTGGAAAAATTGATGAAAAGATAAGTTTTACGTAGGAGAATGCGACATCGCTATAAGGATAATAGCTTAAAATAAGCACTTTTGAGCGAATATCATTAGGTAACCTTTGTTTCGTTTAACTTTTCAGTTAGTGATACTTTTCGTCTGGACATGGTCCCGTGGTTTTTCCTTGGCTAAGGTTTCCACGTAAAAATATCTTTTCTTGTGTGATTGTTTGTTTGTATTTTGCAATCTATCTTGATTAGATCAAACGACAAAAAGACATTATACCAAGGAGATATATTTGATTTGAGTCGGTTGTGATAATCCTTTATCAAACAACCAAGGCATAAGATTTTATCCCTTTACAATCGACCAGTAAAACTGTGTAGGTATAATTAATTTTAAAAACCTAATCAACCCCCCGTTCTAGATATATTAAGTTAAAGAGAACGGACCGGTGGAATTTCACATTCGAGTTTACATGGATCCTATGTTCACATGCACTTAAAATTGTCCATATTAGACAATTGCTTGAAATGCCATCCCAATACTTTTTGCATAGGTGGACCAAAGATGCAACATCTGGTGTTGTAGTTGAAGAGGGAAAATTAATAGAAGTTGATTGCCAACCATCATCAACTGTAAGATACAGTGAGTTGTCCCACATAGCCCAAGCTATAGTTGTGAAGGGTGCCACCACTGACAGTTCTTGTTCCATGGCTAAACGGAAACTAATGCAACTATTGCGGGAAATCGACTTCAATCTTCAAGTTGATCAAGATCAGTCCAAGCATGTTGATATTCGCTCAAAAGTGCTTATTTTAAGCAATTATCCTTTTAGCGTTATCACACTCTCCTATGTAAAATACTCTATTTATCTACTTTTCTACGTAAGAGTCTATTTTATTGCGTAGAACACACTTTTCTGGACGAAATGGTATATTTGTATGCATTAAACGCATTTCTGGAAGTCTAGGTATAAAGACGTTATGATCAAGTCTCATTACGTACTTTTCTTTTGCAGAAAACTTGATCGGGCTATTCTTGAGACTTGCGGGCCAAAATCGATCATTAAAGCCCATTATCAAAGCTTAAAGAGCCCACAGGCTATGACTAGAAGATATGGGCCAAATATGGGCTGAATAAGTGGACCAAAAAGCTGGCCCAAAGAACGAAGAGAGTAGGAGTGCCAATGACCAAGAAACGGACCAAAGCATTTAAAGCCACATGAGTCAGCAAGAAATGATGGTCTACGCTACTGGAGAAGTGTGAGGATGGTCACAGTGAAGACCAAGGTTCCAGACCCTCTACCAATACTTTTATCTCCATTTTCTGATATTTTCTCTCTCCTCCCCCTAATTTTCTATCTCATCTCTCCTTATTCTCTCTCTCTTCATCTCTCGGTCATCAGATCTACTGACCTAACCCTAGAACTCCTGCCCGTTGGCTCTAGCCCATCTCCCTAAGCTATCAAACCGTTGGATCTTCCATCGGACCGTTGGATCGTCCATCAGACCGTTGGATCTCTCTAAATCCGTCGCCCTACCAATCTGGATCCTGATCAAGTCATCTTCAGTCTGACCATCAGATTGTCTGTCACATCATCTTGTGAGACGATGGACATCATCAATCCATGTGGGCCAGTAGCCGGGCCCATCATCATCGACCCGCTGTCCGACCATTTAGTGGACCCCGTGAATTTCAAAATAATTTTAATTAAATTTTAAAAAAAGGGGGGGAAGGAGAAGGGTTCATTTGAACCCTAATCCCCCTCTAATCCATCCCATCTTCTCATTTTCTTTCCCCCAAATCCTCTTGCCCCTTCTTCCCCTCGATTTTTGGCCATTTGCCCTCCTCTTCTTCACCTTCTTCTTCATCTTCTCCGTTGTTGTTTCTCGCCGGAGTTGCAGAACTCCGGCCATCTGCAACTCTGTTCTTATCCCCCTTAGCTCCATCTCCTAGCCTCCTTCTTCCTCCTCTCATCTGCGCTCCCTGCTGCTGCGTGAAGCAAGGCCGCCATCTCCATCACTTGGTTGCAACCGACCACCATCACCATTACCGCCTCCATTATCTCCCAACCGTCCTCAGCCAAGAAACCTAAAACCAATGCTCCCTCCATCGTCCCCATCTCCTCCATCTCTCCAATCTTCTTCATCTCCCAACCGTTCTCTTAAAAAAAAAAAGAAATCAGAAAAAAAAAATAAAAAACGAAAAGAGAAGAGGAAGAGAGAAGGAGGGAGACGCAACTGCTGCATCACCGCCTCTCTCCTTGCTGTCTTCAACCACCTCCTGCACCACCCTAATCAAGCTCTAGCCGTTGCTCCATCTCCAAATAGCCATCCACTCCTCCATCTCTTCACAGCAGCCCCACACAAGAGGAGAACCGCTGCACCTGCTGCTCCACGTCGCCCTCTCCATTGCTATCCTCTACCTCCTCACCATCCATCACCACTTGCTGGTTCGCCGCCGCACATCACCACCAGCAACCACATCCTAACCCATCACAACAGCACAACCGTTACAGCCCCCATTCACCATACCTTCCACGATGCCAGCCACCACCGTTTCATCACACCACAGCCATCAGCCACCGTTAGAACCCCAGCCGTTCTAAACTTCATGCTCCACCATTCTCCAAGCCGTCCACCATTATGGAGCACCCTTCTCCAGGTTTGAGTTCGCACTCCATCTCTCTTTCTAATCTCTCTTATCCAACTCTTTGTTTTATTTTCTTTTAACATTAGTTGTGTTGCTTGATGTATTGAAGATTTGATTTTGAATAAAGTTGTTTCAATTTTTCTCTCTTTCTTGTGAGTTTGATTATAATATGAGCATCCTTCGATTCATTCATCCTAATGTTTTTAGATCTCTTTTATTATCTCGTTAGTTTTAGGTAATACAAAAAAATAGAGAATCTTTTCAAAACCAACCACCATTCTCATCTCTCCATCTTCTTTAGTAGAAATTTTTGAGTCATTTTATGTTCTTGAGTCGCATGAACTAACCCCGAGTGCGAATCGACATCCGACACGAATCCCTATACAAAAATCTCATCTTTTTGCAGGATAATCAGATAAAAATTACAAATGTGTTGAGATTAGGGTTTCCGTTACCAACGACGCGGAAAAACTCAAGTTTCAAATGGCGCCGCTGCTGCTCGGGTGACCAGAAGTGCGAAAAAGGACGTAAAGACGGAATTGGAAAGTTGCTGAAGCGAAAAGCTGCTCAATTTGGATAGCCCGACCTTTTCTGGAAACTTTCTATTTTTTTGATTTTTAGTGATGTTTAGCAATTTTTAAATTACTATTTTTAATGCCTCGAAAGGCCGAGTGCAATTTGTAATAATTTAGGAATTTTACTGCTTTCCATATAACTACTAGATCTTGTTCTAAGGTTTTTTAGAAACCCTAGATTAAGTGAAAAATACCAAAAAAATAATAAAATCAAAATTCAAAAAAATTAGGGTTTTATATTCTGTAGATTTTTAGAGATCACCACTCAAGGATTTGCGATTTTTGGAAAGATTCCAAAATCTTGAAACTCTGCTTAATTAGGGTTTCCCCTCTTAGAAGTTTCCTCTTTAGAAGAATTTCTATTTTTAGAAATCTTTCGAATTTGAAAAAGTTTGCAAAAGGAAACACCCCAAATCTAGCAGAATTTCAATTTTGGGAAATTTCCTAAAATTGTAAGGGATCTCGCAATCAAATCTTTCTTGGAAGATCTCCACAGTTTGAGAAACTTTCCAATTTAGGTATTTTCCAATCTGGGAATTACTAAATTTTAACCCATCTCGCACTTGGAAATTAATTAAAAAAACTTGTCTAAATCCAATACGTGTTTTGTGAACCCTAAAAAGGCAAGGATCTTCCAAATAGAATCCCGAATACCTAGACCGTGCGATCTAACTTTTCTATAGGAACACGATCCAGTGTGGGTAGGGAGCGAAAGCTCAAAGAGGTGGAGTCGGGCCCAAGCCCATTAGGATACCCCTCCCTAACCCACGGAGGCGACCCCGTGGCGTGGCCCAGGGGAGGTAAGTCCCTATCCTCGCCTTGAGTGCGATACGGTGTTATTGGGTGCATCACTGCTGCTTGTCTATTTGCTCTCGCATACATATTCTTCGACTTGCGTGGCGTGGCCATTAATCAATCAACTTTAAGAGAGCAGACCCAGCTCCAAAATTGAAACTGGTGGGATTTCATCACCCAGCTCATCATTTCAACTGATTTGATCCCAAGGCTCCATTTAATTAAAAAGAATCAAGAAGTAGAGCCAATTAGCCCGGTGTTCGAGGAAAAATCCACATAAAGCGAACCCGCTTAACATCCAATCGAAATAAGACCACGAGCGTGGGTCCCTGTTGTCTAACACACCCATAAGTCCCTGCTACTCAAGTACACTGAGCTAGACGTGACATCTTGGACTATTCGGCGGTTAGTTGCGTGTGGACTAGGAACACGCATCAACTGAAAGTAGGGTTTTTCCGCGTCGTTGGTTACGGAAACCCTAAAATCAACAAGATTTGTAATTTGATCCGATTTTATCCTGCAAAATTAAACGATTCTTGCACAGTGGAAAGTCGGAGTCGAATCCGCACTCGGGATTAGTTGGATTAGCGCGATAAGGAACATAAAATAATAGGAATTTATCGATCTTAAATCAAAATAAACTTTATTTCTTGAATTCAACTGTACTTACAATTCAAACATGAGATAATTAATCTAGAAAGCAATAAAACTAAATCAGATAGAAAGAGAAGAGAGAGAAAATCTAGGTAGAGAGAGAAAGTAGAGAAATCTAGAGAGAGAAAGTATGTCTAGAGATAGAAAATAGAGAGAGGATGAGAGATGAATGATAGAATGAGTTCTAGAGAGAGAATCTAAGGAGAAAAGAGAAAATTTATAGAGAGAGAAAGAGAAAGGTAGAGAGGTTACCTTGAGTAGATCGGCCAGAGGTCGGCCATGGTTCTCAACCGTGGAGAGGTAGAGACTGGAGGACGTGGTGAAGAAAGGTGCAAACAACGATCAGCCCGTCGAGGGGAGAAAACCCAAACTATGATGAAGCGGTGGAGAACTCCTTGCTGCTTTCCCTTGGTTGGCAATGGAGAGGCGAAGGTGGCATTGAGACGGTGTTGTCTACATTGCACTTGCACCAACAGGTGGGGGGTGGCACTGTGCTGCTGGTATGAGGGGAGAGAACCCTTCCGGTGACAGTGGTGGTGAATGGTGGTGACGGTGTGCTTGAAGGTGTGCCCATGTGAAGGAGGCGGTGGCTGGTTGTTGTTGGAGTAGCAACAACGTGGTGGTGGCTGGCGATGACTGTGGTGAAGAGGCAGCAGCAAGGGGTTGTTCTTTGTCAGTGAGGCAGCAAGGTGGATGGACCACCGGAGTATCAGATCTATGGTGCTCGTGGAGTGCAGGTGGCTGGAGAAAACGGTGGTGGTTGGCAAGATGGGAGACACTTTGGAACGTGGGAGGAGAGAGGAGACGAGGTGGTAAGTAGAGATGATGATGCTTCGTTGCTGCAGGCTTGTGCGATGAGGGAACAGTTCGTGAAGAAGAAGACGGCGCTGTGGCTGGTGAAGAAGACGGTGGTGTAACCCGAAGGAGTTCGCCGGAAGTTGCAGGTATTGAAAATTATACTGCACGCAGCAGCAAGGAGGAGCAGAAGAAGAGGTGGAGAAAGAGAAGAGAAAGAAGAAGAAGAAAAGTAGGGGGAGTAGAAGAAGATGGAGGAGAAGGGGGAAGGAGATCTCACCGAGTTCGCCGGCGTTAATGGAGTTCGCCGGCGATATTTAATTTTTTATTTTTGTATTCAAGGCCGATAACAGCCTGAGTTGGGGGCGAGATGAGGAGATTAAAGGGAAGAATAAGATGGAAGGGTGGGGATAGGAAGAAATAATGAACAGCAATAGCGTTCTGTCCGTGTGCATAGGTGGCCGGAGTTGCTGTCTGCAACTCCGGCGAAGATGCAGAAAAAAGAAGAAGACGAAGAAGAAGAAGAGGAGGAAGAAGAAGAAGAAGAAGAAGAAGAAGAAGAAGAAGAAGGAGAAGAAGAAGAAGAAAAAGAAGAAGAAGAAGAAGAAGAAGAAGAAAAAGAAGAAGAAGAAGAAAAAGAAGAAGAAGAAGAAGAAGAAGAAGAAGAAGAAGAAGAAGAAGAAAAAGAAGAAGAAGGAACCAGTCGCCGGAGTTGGCTCGCCGGTTTAGCTCGCCGGATCAGTGGAGAGGAAGAGAAAGAAGAGGGGGAAGGAGAGGAGGAGAGGGGAGAGGGATTAGGGTTCGAATGAACCCCTATCCTTCTCCTTTTAAAGCTCCCTATTTCCTTTAATGGAAATAGGGTATTTTTTAAAATAAAAAAATACGAAAAATATTTTTTTTTTTTTTTTTTTTTTTTTAAGTAAAAACCTACTTTTCTCTGGGGAATCTCCCCAATTAGTGGACCCCCCATTTAATTAAAATTATTTTGAAATTCGCGGGGTCCACTAACTGGTCGGACAGCGGGTCGATGAAGATGGGCCCGGCTATTGGCCCACATGGACTGATGATGTCCATCGTCTCACAAGATGATGTGATAGACATTCTGATGGCGATCGGATGGATGGTGACTTGATTGGGACTCAGATTGGTGGATCGACGGATCTAGAGAGATCCAACGGTCCGATTGAAGATCCAACGGTCCGATGGAAGATCCAACGGTCAGAAAGCTAAGGGAGATGAGATAGAGCTGATGGGCAGGAGTTCTGGAGTTAGCTCAGTAGATTCGAGGACCGAGAGATGAAGAGAGAGAGAGAATAAGGAGAGATGAGAGAAAAAGTATCAAAAAAATGGAAAAAAAGCACTGGCGGAGGGTCTGGAACCCTGGTCTTCACTGTGACCATCCTCACGCTTCTCCAGTAGAGTCGACTATCATTCTTTGCTGACTCATGTGGCTTTAAACGCTTTGGTCCGTCTCTTGGTCATTGGCTCTCCTGCTCTCTTCGTTATTTGGGCTGGCTTTTTGGTCCTCTGATTCAGCCCATATTTGGCCCATCTCTTCTAGTCATAGCATGTGGGCTCTTTAAGCTTTGATAATGGGCTCTCATGATCGATTTGGGCCCACAAGTCTCGAGAATCGTCCCATCGGGGTTTCCTGCGACAGAAGAAGCGCGTAATGAGACTTTATCAGAACGACTTAATATCTAGACTTCCGAAAATGTGTTTAATGCATGCAAATATACCATTTCGTCCAGAAAAGTGTGTTCTACGCAATAGAAGAGACTCTTACGTAGAAAAGTAGATAAATAGAGCCTTTTACGTAGGAGAGTGCGATAACGCTAAACGGATAATTGCTTAAAATAAGCACTTTTGAGCGAATATCATCAACCCTAGCTTAACCCGAGGGAATACTCTTCTTATCCACTTGACCAATCTGGTTAGTCTGGGACGTACTTAAGTCAGCCATTGTGCTGCACGTCTGTCTAGGCTTCGGATTGCCTTGTTGTTAACTAGAGTTAATACTAAAGGATTCGCTCTGAAGAGTGTAGCCTGGTGAGAACCTCTGAGTGCAAAACAGTTAGTCCGGCGGTTAAAAGATAAACCAGTGGTCTGCCCACTGTCATAATCTACTCTAGCCCCAAAACTAACAAAGATAATTCCTAAAATATATCCTGATTGCTTACAATAGGATTATCTGTGCTTGGTGTGCATCATTTAGGATAGTGTTCCTCTCTGGCAACTTTTTGCCAAGTATAGAGCTTGCCTCATGAAAGTAGGATTTTTCCGCATTTGAAAGTAGGATTTTTCCGCGTCGTTGGTTACGGAAACCCTAACTTCAACACATTTTTAATTTATCCGAGACTTTTAACCTGTAAAATGAGCAATTTTGCACAGTGGCTCGTGTCGGATGTCGATCCGCACTCGGAATTAGTTCATGCAAATCAAGGACATAAAATGACGGGTTTTTCTCAAAAATTGCTAAAAAGAAGAGATTGAAGGGTGAGAATGATGATCACGGGATTAAAATATGATTGATTTTATAAATTTTAGAGGGAACCATTATCTGCTAAAATGATGAGAGAGAAAATAGGAAGAACATAATATAATAAGCAAAACTAATGAAATTAACCATCTTTATTAAAATAAAAAGTAACTTACAATAACCTTGAATTTGATTGGTGCATAAATAAATTTCAAAAATTAACTAGAAAGCATGAAATAGAAGGGAGATAGAGAGAGAAAGAGCTTCAAAAGTAGAGAGAGAAAGAAACAAAACTAGAGAGAGAAAATGAGTTTAAAAGAGAGAAATCTAAACTTGGAGAGAAAAGTTTAGAGAGAGACCTAAATGAGGAGAGAGAAAGTGGTAGAGAGATCTGGAGAGAGAATTCCTCACATTCAAAACTTACCGGAGTGGTGGACGGGAGATCAGCCATTGAAAAATGGATGGTTTTGCCGGCCATGTGGTTGCTTGGGTTGGTGGTGATCCGGCCAAGATTGGCCAAGTGATGGAGAGTACGATCACCCTACGGTCAAGAGGTGGAAGAGGAGGAGGGAATCCACATTCTTCATGGAAGTGCACTGGTTGTGCACCAGCGTGGTGTTGCTGAAGATGAAGTTGCAGGTGTGGTGGAGGGGCACTTGGAGAGGCGGCAACGTTGAGGACGTAGCAGGGGAGCCGGCCAGCAAGTGGCTATCTCCAACAGGTGAGGACGTCTTCCTCTTTTTTTTCTTTTTTTCTTTTTTTTTTTTTTTTTGAAAAGAGAACGGTTTGGGAGAGAGGGAGAATGAGAAAGGGGGGAGCGTGAATGGGAGTTGCAGGGGCTTTGCACCACGGTGAAGGTGCTGCTGGACTGGAGGAAGGAGCGGTGGAGCTTCAGGCGGTGTGCAAGCGGAGGAGGCGGAGGCGAACCAGTCCGGCGGTCGTGGTGGTGTTGGTGTTGCTGTTATGCAACACCACCACGTTGCTGCTACGAAGGTGGGAGGTGCTGGTTGCAGACGAGGAAGAGGGGCAGAAGAAGAGAAGAAAACGATGAAGAAGAAGGGAAGATGGTGGCGGCCGACCGGAGTTGCAGGCTGCAACTCCGGTAGAAAACGGTAATAAAAAAAAAACGAAAACTAAAAATACGAGAAGAAGAAGACAGAGGAGAGAAGGAGAAAGAAGAAGAAGAAGAAGAAGAAGAAGAATAAGAAGAAGAAGAAGAAGAGGAAGAAGAAGAAGGACGGCCGGAGTTGCAAACCTGCAACTCCGGCGAAGTATAGGTGAAGAAGACGAAGAAGAAAAGAAGAAAAAGAGGAGAAAGAAGTCGCGGGGAAGAAGGGAAAGGATAGGGGGAAGGAGAGGAGGAGATTGGAGGGGGATTAGGGTTCGAACGAACCCCTATCCTTCTCCTTTTAAAGCTTCCCTATTTCCTTTAATGGAAATAGGGGACTTTTTGAATAAAAAAAATAAGAAAAATAATTTTTAAATTTTTTTTTTTTAAGTAAAAACCTACTTTTCTATGGGGAATCTCCCCATTTAGTGGACCCCCCATTTTTTAATTAAAATTATTTTGAAATTCACGGGGTCCACTAACTGGTCGGACAGCGGGTCGATGATGATGGGCCCGGCTATTGGCCCACATGGACTGATGATGTCCATCGTCTCACAAGATGATGTGACAGACATTCTGATGGCGATCGGATGGATGGTGACTTGATTGGGACCCAGATTGGTAAATCGACGGATCTAGAGAGATCCAACGGTCCGATTGAAGATCCAACGGTCCGATTGAAGATCCAATGGTCAGAAAGCTAAGGGAGATGAGATAGAGCCGATGGGTATGAGTTCTGGGGTTAGGTCAGTAGATTCGAGGATCGAGAGATGAAGGGAGAGAGAGAATAAGAAGAGATGAGAGAAAAAGTATCAAAAAAATGGAAAAAAGCACTGGCGGAGGGTCTGGAACCCTGGTCTTCACTGTGACCATCCTCACGCTTCTCCAGTAGAGTCGACCATCATTCTTTGCTGACTCATGTGGCTTTAAACGCTTTGGTCCGTCTCTTGGTCATTGGCTCTCCTACTCTCTTCGTTCTTTGGGCCGGCTTTTTGGTCCTCTTATTCAGCCCATATTTGGCCCATATCTTCTAGTCATAGCATGTGGGCTTGTTAAGCTTTGATAATGGGCTTTCATGATCGATTTGGGCCCACAAGTCTCGAGAATCGTCCCATCGGGGTTTCCTGCGACAGAAGAAGCGCGTAATGAGACTCTATCAGAATGACTTCATATCTAGACTTCCGAAAATGTGTTTAATGCATGCAAATATACCATTTCGTCCAGAAAAGTGTGTTCTACGCAACAGAAGAAACTATTACGTAGAAAAGTAGATAAATAGAGCATTTTATGTAGGAGAATGCAATAACGCTAATAGGATAATTGCTTAAAATAAGCACTTTTGAGCGAATATCACAACCCCCAACCAGCATATTGCCAATCCTTGGTAATTAGTGCGAAATAAATGAGCTTAAAAGGGCTCTGCACATGCCGCACATTTTTTCATATTAGCTCCGGGAAAACACCGTTCGTCAAATTATTGAATGGATGCAAAAACATTTACATGCTAGCGAAGAGTTTGAAAGTTTTGGCAAGACTACAGACTGATAATCATAACCCAGAATAGTCAGACTCTGCGTGTGTGTGTGCTCAACATTCTCATCATCCGACAGTAAAGATTTCCAAATCACCTCTAAGTTTTTATGCCTCGACCTCAAATCTCACATGTTTAGCACTCAGAATAGAATCACACAAGAAGGGTTTTCTTCTTTTCTCTCAATTTATATGTGAGGAGATGTATTTAATATAAAGAGGCAAAAGATCTCACATATGTTTTATTTGAAGGAAGGACATCTTTAACAGAAGAAGATCTCATGATTGGAATACCACTTCACTCGGGAACGTCAGATCAAACTCTATAGCTTCTCTTTCTCCAATCTCCACATTTTATGATCGTGCTATCCTAGAATCAAGTAGGACTTTCCTGGGTTGTAATGAGGCTTAGGTCAGGTGTAGAGAGATAAAGGAATACAGGATTTCAAAGATCTTGAGAGGATATTGCCATTTTCTTGAATTTTTCCTGCGGGGTAACACCATTATCTGGTTCTTTTTCCTTTTTTTTTTTTTTATTTTTTTTTTATTTTTTTTTTTATTTTTCTCTTTTTCTTGATATTTCTGAGACTGCTCAATTTCTTTTCAGCACTTTTTCATACTTTCTTTCCATATTTTGTTTTCAGCTTGAACCACTTTCTTTTCCTTTTGATTCTTCTTCTTTACTTTTCTTTTCACGGTACACCCACATTAGTTATTCTTTTGTCCATCTCAAAATAAGGGTAGCCAGTCATGCTTCGTAGCTTGACTGAGTTTTAGGTTGATGGGTTTACAAAGAAAAGGCTTTTATAGAACGGCTCAAGGGGTTTCTAATGAAGTATAATTCAGGTGAGTAAAAAGGCTGAATGGTTCAGAAAAATGGCCTAAATCATTTTCTAAGGTTTGCACTATCATGTATACTGTCTTGACTGGATACAGAGAAGGTTCTGTTGTAATAATCCAATTTTGATGTCGTTCCGAGTTTTATGATCGAAGCAAAAGATAATGAGATCTCTCAACGAATATTGCGGGCATGAAGAATAGTGAGTCATCTTGTGACTCAGAATTGTTGTATAACACTCTGAATTGATTAAAGGCTCAAAAGCTCACTGGGTTAGGTCTCCACAATTCTTCTCACAGGATCTCTAGAGTTTCAAAACTTAGGATGATTTTGATGTTGATAGTGTACAATTGTGCCAAATCTGAGTTTTTCTAAGTTTTCAAAACTGCTGTAGCCACGCTTGACTTGACTCAAAGCTAACCTTAAACAAAAATTGACATCCTCAATACTGACTTAACGGAGGTTTTCAGCTAATCAAAGTCAGGGTATTTGACACATTTTCGAAATTCTAGAAAACTTTTGGAGAACATCGGAAATCACTCCAAAAATAAGAATTTTTTTTTTTTTTTTTTTTTTCTATATCTATATTTATCAAAAGGAATACATGAGTTTTGGTAAATACCCACCCCCAACCAAAATATAGCACCGTCCTCGGTGCTCATGACCGGGACCTAAAATGATAACAAATCAGTGATGATGATGCAAAGATTCAGGAAGGATGTTACCAAGTCGGCAGAAACTCGACAGTGTGTGATCCCTAATGATCGGAAGAATGAATGTACCTGCATTGCCAAAGATATAACAATAATCACAAATGCATGAGACTCATGTATTCTAGGAATACCGGAATTGCCTTTCCGAAAGCGCTAAGTTTTACGTCTTCAGCCAGACATGATGGGGGTGACAGGCACCCCCAACCAAGTTGGAGCACAGGAGACTGAGTGGATCATCAGTCGACATAAACAGGATCGATGAGATCAATTTCAAAAGTCTGAATGAACGACACATCAAGTTCATGGAATTGCTTAAGACGCTGACCATTGACCTGGAATGAGGAGTGATCCTTGGGATCCTCAATAGTGATTGCCCCGAAGGGTGTGACTGCTGTGACCGTATAAGGACCGGTCCACCTAGATTTCAGTTTTCCAGGGAAGAGATGAAGACGAGAATTATAAAGAAGGACCTTCTGTCCTGGATGGAACTCTTTCCTGAGGATGCTCTTGTCATGTATCCACTTCATTTTGGCTTTGTAATTCTTGGACAAGTTGTAGGCATCATTTCTGAGTTCTTCTAACTCATTCATTTGAAGTTTTCGCTCTTCCCCTGCAGAGTCGAGGTCGAAGTTGAGCTTCTTAATGGCCCACAGAGTACGATGTTCAATCTCTACCGGTAGATGACAGGGTTTCCCAAAGACCAGACGATAGGGAGACATATTGAGTGGGGTCTTGTAGGCGGTTCTGTATGCCCATAAAGCATCAGTGAGACGAGTAGACCAGTCTTTACGTGTGGTATTGACTGTCTTCTCCAAGATCTGCTTGATCTGACGATTAGAAACCTCCACTTGACCACTAGTCTGCGGATGATAAGCTAGGGCAACCTTGTGGGTTACCCCATACTTTTTCATTAAGTTCTCGAATATCTTATTGCAGAAATGGGTGCCCCCATCACTAATGATGGCCTTAGGGGCACCGAATCGAGCGAAGATGAACTCCTTTAGGAATTTGACCACCACTTTGTGGTCATTCGTCTTGGTGGGAATGGCTTCTATCCATTTGGATACATAGTCTACCGCAAGGAGAATGTACTCAAAACCATAGGAAATGGGAAAGGGGCCCATGAAGTCGATGCCCCAAATGTCAAATATTTCATCGACCTGGATGGGAGTTAGGGGCATCATGTTCCTCTGGGAGATGCGGCCTAGATGCTGGCAATTATGACAAGTTTTGCTGTAGATATGGGCATCTTTAAATAATGTGGGCCAGTAGAATCCGCATTGCAGAACTTTTTCTGCAGTTTTCTTAGTACTGAAATGACCACCACAAGGTTGGTCATGACACGAGGACAAGATATTGAGTTGGTCTGACTCAGGGACACAGAGACGAATGATCTGGTCAGGACAGTATTTATACAAATAAGGGTCATCCCAAGAGTAGTACTTAACTCTTGCTAGGAATTGGCTTTTGTCCTGTTTTGACCAGTGTGAAGGCATTTCTTCGGTGACAAGGTAGTTGACAATGTCAGCGTACCAAGGATTAACAGAGATGGCGAACAGTTGTTCGTCTGGAAAGGTTTCAGGGATGGGCTGGGTGTCGAAGGATGACTCTAAAGTCAGTCTAGACAAGTGATCAGCCACTACATTCTCAGTTCCTTTCTTATCCTTAATCTCGAGGTCGAATTCCTGCAGTAAGAGAATCCATCGAATTAATCGAGGCTTGGTTTCCTTTTTCGACATGAGATAACGAAGGGCTGCATGATCAGTGTACACTACCACCTTAGTGGCTAAGAGGTACTGACGGAATTTATCAAGGGCGAAGACTACCGCCAGGAGTTCTTTCTCAGTGGTAGAGTAATTCATTTGGGCAGAGTTAAGAGTTTTGCTCGCGTAGTAGATCACGTGTGACCTTTTGTCAACTCTCTGCCCTAGAACAGCGCCTAACGCTTAGTCAGAAGCATCGCACATTACCTCGAAAGGTAGAGTCCAGTCCGGGGGACGGATAATGGGCGCAGTAGTGAGCTCAGATTTGAGACGCTCAAATGCCTTGACACAGTCAGCATTAAAGTCGAAAGGACTATCTTTAGCCAAAAGATGGGACAGAGGTCGAGCGATTTGAGAGAAGTCCTTGATGAATCGCCTATAGAATCCTCCGTGTCCCAAAAAGGACCGGATGTCACGTACGGACTTAGGAATGGGCAAGGTCGAGATGATATCGATTTTAGCTTTGTCGACCTCAATGCCCTGATGGGAAATGACATGTCCCAGAACAATGCCCTTCTTCACCATGAAGTGGCATTTCTCCCAATTGAGGACAAGTCGCTTGTCCTGACAGCGGTGAAGTACAAGCCCTAGATGGTTCAGACAGTCATCAAAGGATGACCCAAAGACTGAGAAGTCGTCCATAAAGACTTCGAGGAATTTTTCTACCATGTCAGAGAATATGCTCATCATACACCTTTGAAAGGTTGCGGGTGCATTGCAGAGGCCAAAGGGCATGCGCTTGTAGGCAAAAGTGCCAAAGGGACAGGTGAAAGTTGTTTTCTCGTGATCCTCAGGGGCGATGGGTATTTGATTATACCCTGAGTAACCATCAAGGAAGCAATAATAGGAATGACCTGCTAGTCTCTCCAACATCTGGTCTATGAAGGGTAAAGGAAAATGGTCCTTCCTAGTGTTGGTGTTGAGTCGTCGGTAATCGATGCAGACTCTCCACCCTTTCTTCAGGCGCTGGGTTACCATTTCCTTGTTCTCATTTTCCACAACTGTGAATCCTGCCTTTTTAGGGACGACATGAATAGGACTCACCCATTTGCTATCGGAGATGGGATAAATGATACCCGCATCCTTCAAGACGGGGTTCAACCTCCTCTGGTGTTCTCGAGAGGTTTTGGATTCATCCTCGAGATAGATGTGATGTTGGCACACCGAGGGGTCTATGCCTCGAATATCATCTATAGTCCAACCTATCGCAGATTTGTGCTCGTTGAGCAGCTCGAGAAGTTTCTTACGTTCACTCTCAGACAAAGCGGAAGCAATAATGACAGGGTAGGTTTCCTTAGGACCAAGATAGGCATAGGAAAGATCTGTTGGAAGAGGCTTAAGCTCCAATTTTGGAGCAGATGGAGTAGAAATAGGTGTCACAGAAGGCACGGATTGAAGAGGTTTGACTTCAGTAGGTAAAGGAATGATGGGTTCTCTGGCCATGGTTATCAGAGGCTCGAACTCGATGAGTGGAGCGGGGATCTCTAGCAGTGGAGTAGTCTCCAAAAGATCATTGAGATCAGAAATAGCTGACTCTGTTGCAAAGTCAGCCCCAAAGTGTGCTAGACACTGTTTAAGAATATCTTCGGTGGAGTCCGGGATTAGACTCTCAACGGCACACATTTCATCGGTCACTTCGCGATCGGCATCTTGTTGCATTAAATGAAAGATATTGACCTCAGCTTTGAGGTTTCCGAAAGCAATGGACATGTTTCCATCCCGACAACCGATGTGTGCGTTCGCGGTGGCAAGGAATGGACGGCCTAAGATGACCGGAATGCGGTTATCCTGACACGGCTCGGTGTCTAGAATGATAAAGTCCACAGGATAATAAAAGTCAGCGACTTTTACTAGGACATCTTCAATGATTCCTCTTGGAATTTTGATGGACTGATCAGCCAATTTCAGGGTGACTGATATTCGCTCAAAAGTGCTTATTTTAAGCACTTATCCTGTTAGCGTTATCGCACTCTCCTACGTAAAACTGCTCTAATTATCCACTTTTCTACGTAAGAGTCTATCTCATTGCGTAAAACACACTTTTCTGGACGAAATGGTATATTTGCATGCATTAAACACATTTTCGGAAGTCTAGATATTAAGCCGTTCTGATAAAGTCTCATTACGCGCTTCTTCTGTCGCAGGAAACCCGATGGGACGATTCTCAAGACTTGTGGGCCCAAATCGATCATGAAAGCCCATTATCAAAGCTTAACAAGCCCACATGCTATAACTAGAAGATATGGGCCAAATATGGGCTGAATAAGAGGACCAAAAAGCCGGCCCAAATAACGAAGAGAGCAGGAGAGCCAATGACCAAGAGACGGACCAAAGCGTTTAAAGCCACATGAGTCAGCAAAGAATGATAGTCGACTCTACTAGAGAAGCGTGAGGATGGTCACAGTGAAGACCAGGGTTCCAGACCCTCCGCCAGTGCTTTTTTCCATTTTTTTTGATACTTTTTCTCTCATCTCTCCTTATTCTCTCTCTCTCTTCATCTCTCGGTCCTCGAATCTACTGACCTAACCCCAGAACTCCTGCCCATCAGCTCTATCTCATATCCCTTAGCTTTCTGACCGTTGGATCTTCCATCGGACCGTTGGATCTTCAATCGGACCGTTGGATCTCTCTAGATCCGTCGATCCACCAATCTGAGTCCCAATCAAGTCACCATCCATCCGATCGCCATCAGAATGTCTATCACATCATCTTGTGAGACGATGGACATCATCAGTCCATGTGGGCCAATAGCCGGGCCCATCTTCATCGACCCGCTGTCCGACCAGTTAGTGGACCTCGCGAATTTCAAAATAATTTTAATTAAATGGGGGGTCCACTAATTGGGGAGATTCCCCATAGAAAAGTAGGTTTTTACTTAAAAAAAAAAAAAAAAAAAAAAAAAAAAAAAAAAAAAAAAAAAAATTTTATTTTCAAAAAATACCCTATTTCCATTAATGGAAATAGGGAGCTTTATAAGAGAAGGGAGAAGGGTTCGTTCGAACCCTACTCCCCCCCCAATCTCTTTCTCTTCCTTTTCCTTCAACTTCCCCTTTCTTTTTCGGCAAATCCGGTCGGCGAGCTGGTGGAGCGCCCTCTTCTTCTTCTTCTTCTTCTTCTTCTTCTTCTTCTTCTTCTTCTCCTTCTTCTTCTTCTTCTTCTTCTTCTTCTTCTTCTTCTTCCATTCTTCTGATGCAGGTACAAGGGGACTAACCAGCAAGCCGTGACCCCCATCAACGCACCACCACAGCAACCACCTCGCCATTAAAACCGGCGAGCTGCTTCCCGGTTCTCACCACGCCCCCACCTGCAGCACGCTCTAACGGTAAGGGTTCCTACCCCCCTCTCCTTCTTCCCTTCTCTTCTTCCTCATCTTCTTCTTCCTCCTCCTCCTTTCTGCTTCTTCTTCTTCTTCTTCTTGCCGGAGTTGCAGACCTGCAACTCCGGCGGACTGGTTCTTTTCAACACCGTTTTTACCAACCGGAGTTGCAGGTTGCAACTCCAGTCTACCCCCCCAACGGTGCTCCTACACTGTCTTCATCTCTACTGCCTTCACGAGTTGCAGCTAGCAACCCCCCTCATCCTCAAGGCGTTGCTGCCTCTACAACTCCGGCCACAACCACCGCCTCTAAGCTCCTCTCCTTGGAGCTGCTGCGTCTTGACGCTGCCGCTAGTGTTCCTCCTCGTTCTCAACCCTGCTGCTCCACCCGAACCTCCTTGCCTGTGAGTCATTACCGCCCCTCCATCTTGCTGTTCTTGCACCCTTCCGTCGCCGGAGTTGCACGCAGCAACTCCGGCCAAAATCAGCACTCTCCTTCATCGATCAACAGCTATACCTCCATCAAGTTACTCCCCTTCTTCCCCTCCAATGCCACCATCCTTTCCATCACTCCACGTTCCCATATTGGGATCACATCCCACCAAACCGTTGCTGGTTCTAGCAACACCGTAATCCTCACGGTCAACTCTAGCGGACTGGTTCTTCTCCGGAAAACCACCCGCATCTTTATCGGAACTGATCTCTTATAGATCACGTGCATCCCCCATTCCCTTCACCTTGCTACTAGTGGCACTCACCATGGCCAAATCATCCACCATCCGTTCACTGGCCGATCTCCAAGGGAGATAAGCTACAGGTATTCGCCCTTCTCCCTGCTCACTTTCTCTCCCTAGATCTATCTCTCTTTTCTCTCTTTAGGGTTCTATATTTCTCACTATCTCTCTCCTCCCTTAGTTTCTCTTTAGCGTTCTCTCTCCTTCGTCTCTTTCTCTCTCTAGAAATCTCATTCTCTTCCTTTTTCTCTCTCATCTATTTTAGTGTTTTTTTTTTTTTTTATTGCTTTCCAGTTGATTAATTGTTTTATCATAGTTTAAGATTTATCTAAGCATTGTAATGAATTTTGATGTTATGAAAGTTCTTCGGAGTTATTTGGATATTTCGCCTCTTTTTCATTAATATTGTAGTTCATGGTTTGCAGCAATCAACTCAAAAGAATGTTTTCAATCCCTAACTCTCCACCACTCTCACCTCTCCATAGTTTTGATAAAAATTCGTCATTTTATGTTCTTATTCGCGCTAATCCGACTAATCCCGAGTGCGGATCGACATCCGACACAAGCCACTGTGCAAAATTACTCATTCTACAGGTTAAAAGTCTCGGATAATTACAAATATTGTTGAAGTTAGGGTTTCCGTAACCAACGACGCGGAAAAATCCTACTATCAAATGGCGCCGCTGCCGGTCGGGTGTTTGGGAGTGCGAAAAAGGACGTAAAGACGGAATTGGAAAGTTGCCAAATCGGAAAGCTGCTCAATTTGGACAGCTCGACCTTTTCGGGAAACTTTCTATTTTGTGTTTTTAGTGATTTTTAGCAGTTTTTAAATTACTATTTTTAATGCCTCGGAAGGCCGAGTGCAATTTGTAATAATTTAGGAATTTTATTGCTTTCCATATAACTGCTAGATCTTGTTCTAGGGTTTTTTTAGAAACCCTAGATTAAGTGGAAATTACCAAAAAAATAAAAAAATCAAAATTCAAAAAAATTAGGGTTTTATATTCTGCAGATTTTTAGAAATCACCAATCAAGGATTTGCGATTTTTGGAAAGATTCCAAAATCTTGAAACTTTGCTAAATTAGGGTTTCCCCTCTTAGAAATTTCCTCTTTAGAAGAATTTCTATTTTTAGAAATCTTCCGAATTTGGAAAAGTCTGCAAAAGGAAACGCCCCAAATCTAGCAGAATTTCAATTTTGGGAAATTTCCCAAAATTGTAAGGGATCTCGCAATCAAATCTTTCTTGGAAGATCTACACAGTTCGGGAAACTTTCCAATCTAGGTATTTTCCAAATCTGGGAATTCCTAAATTTTAACCCATCTCGAATTTGGAAACTAATTCAAAAACTTGCCTAAATCCAATACGTGTTCTGTGAACCCTAAAAAGGCAAGGATCTTCCAAATAGAATCCCGAATACCTAGACTGTGCGATCTAACTTTTCTGCAGGAACACGATCCAGTGTGGGTAGAGAGCGAAAGCTCAAAGAGGTGGAGTCGGGCCCAAGCCCATTAGGATACCCCTCTCTAACCCACGGAGGAGACCCCGTGGCGTGGCCCACGGGAGGTAAGTCTCTATCCTCGCCTTGAGTGCGATACAGAGCAATTTGGGTGCATCATTGCCGCTTGTCTATTTGCTTTCGCATCCATATTCTTCGACTTGCGTGGCATGGCCGTTAATCAATCAACTCTAAGAGAGCAGACCCAGCTCCAAAATTGAAACTGGTGGGATTTCATCACCCACCTCATCATTCCAACTGATTTGATCCCAAGGCTCCATTTAATTAAAAAGAATCAAGAAGTAGAGCCAATTAGCCCGGTGTTCGAGGAAAAATCCACGCAAAGCGAACCCGCTTAACATCCAATCGAAATAAGACCACGAGCGCGGGTCCCTGTTGTCTAACACACCCATAAGTCCCTGCTACTCAAGTACACTGAGCTCGACGTGGCATCTTGGACTATTTGGCGGTTAGTTGCGTGTGGACTAGGAACACGCACCAACCCTAGCTTAACCCGAGGGAAAAACTCTTCTTATACACTTGACCAATCCGGTTAGTCTGGGACGTACTTAAGACAGCCATTGTGCCGCACGTCTGTCTAGGCTTCGGATTGCCTTGTTGTTGACTAGAGTTAGTACTAAAGGATTCGCTCTGAAGAGTGTAGCCTGGTGAGAACCTCTAAGTGCAAACAGTTAGTCCGGCGGCTAAAAGATAAACCAGTGGTCCGCCCACTGTCATAATCTACATACCCCAGAAACTAATAGGATAATGCCTAAAATATATCCTGATTGTTTAGAATAGGATTATCTGTGCTTGGTGTGCATCATTTAGAATCACTACTCCAGTGTCTCCTTTTGGCAACTTTTTGCCACATCTTGGGCTTGCTTTTTCAAGTAGAAGCCCGGTTGGACCTGCCCTAACCTTTTACTGACTCGATCTGAGAGTTAGTCCACCGCACCCCTCTATCCCCTCTAATGGCAGATGAACGGCCTCTGTATGAGACCTACTACAGTTTCTGTGAGAATCGAGGTGATCACTCTCAACAATGGTATGACAATTCTGCGTATCATCATGATACTCCAGTCTCGCACACTTCTACAGGGTATGATAATCACCGAGATCCGGAGTACAATTCTGTACTCCAAGAGCTTAAAAATTCAGTCTCTGCCCTTCGTGCCGCAGTCCAGCAACCTGTGTACCATTCCCAGTCTGTAGGATATTACCCTCCTATCCAGCAAGATGTCTGTACCTTTCCATCTCCAATGCAGACATCCTATGACAACACTTATTATCAGGATAATAGGAGTCACCATAACTTTGGTTGGGAACAGTCTGCCCTCCCGCAGCAACTGCCGCAGGATAATTATCCTTCTGGGTTCCATCAACCCAATGGAGAGTATGACTGGCAATACTCGCAATCCCAGTACCCGTCATATCCACAGAATGACTATTCTGATCAACAGTGGGCCCCTCAAGATTTTCAGAGTCAGCAACTAGTCCCAGACTCCACTTTGCCTTACAACTTTCATACCCAGTCGGACTACAACCAAGAGGTGGCACCTCAGCTCCCCTTAGTTGAACTACCTCCGTTGGCTACTAACCCTGGTCTAGAGGACCTTCTCTCTAAGTACATTGCCCAGCTAGAGCACCAACAACAGCAATCTATGGAGCGCTTCGAGCAACGTCTAGTTCAATTAGAAAATGAGAGAGAGGAAGTCAACTTCACTAGTCCACCAATAGCCTATCCTGAGGAGAATGATATGGCCACTGTCTATAATGAGGAGCCGCACAATTGGACCCAGTACCACCATTGTGAGGAAGAAATAGAAGTTGTACCCACCCTTAGATCGAGCCAGACTATTGAGGAGCCAGTGTTTCCTTCTTCGGTGCCTTTAACAGCACCAAATCTTGAACCTACCTCAGAGCAACCTAATTCTCACTCTACCTCTGCTGCCCCTGATGTCGATCTTCGTGACACTAAGCTGTGTCTCGATCGTAGGATCCCAACTGTCATTGATCTACCGTTCGGATGGATGGTGACTTGATTGGGACCCAGATTGGTAAATCGACGGATCTAGAGAGATCCAACGGTCCGATTGAAGATCCAACGGTCCGATTGAAGATCCAATGGTCAGAAAGCTAAGGGAGATGAGATAGAGCCGATGGGTATGAGTTCTGGGGTTAGGTCAGTAGATTCGAGGATCGAGAGATGAAGAGAGAGAGAGAATAAGAAGAGATGAGAGAAAAAGTATCAAAAAAATGGAAAAAAGCACTGGCGGAGGGTCTGGAACCCTGGTCTTCACTGTGACCATCCTCACGCTTCTCCAGTAGAGTCGACCATCATTCTTTGCTGACTCATGTGGCTTTAAACGCTTTGGTCCGTCTCTTGGTCATTGGCTCTCCTACTCTCTTCGTTCTTTGGGCCGGCTTTTTGGTCCTCTTATTCAGCCCATATTTGGCCCATATCTTCTAGTCATAGCATGTGGGCTTGTTAAGCTTTGATAATGGGCTTTCATGATCGATTTGGGCCCACAAGTCTCGAGAATCGTCCCATCGGGGTTTCCTGCGACAGAAGAAGCGCGTAATGAGACTCTATCAGAATGACTTCATATCTAGACTTCCGAAAATGTGTTTAATGCATGCAAATATACCATTTCGTCCAGAAAAGTGTGTTCTACGCAACAGAAGAAACTATTACGTAGAAAAGTAGATAAATAGAGCATTTTATGTAGGAGAATGCAATAACGCTAATAGGATAATTGCTTAAAATAAGCACTTTTGAGCGAATATCACCTCATCAGCGTATGCCCGTTTGGACTCGTCCGAACAAGCGCTTGATTCGATCTGAGAATCACGTACCTACAGTGGATCCTCTATTGAATTCTTCCCCATCTCTTTCCCCACCCGCCTCCCCTAGTACTACTACCTTTGTAGTCATGGCAGTCGAACGACCTCTTATCGAGATGTTCGCCCCTATCTGTGCTAATCTGCCCACCTGCATTATTCTCCCACCTACTACGGCGGTACAGTTTGAGATTAGGCCGCAGACGATCCAAATGCTGCCAACCTTTCGTGGTCTCCCAAGAGAAGACCCATATTCCAATATTCGTGAATTCCAACATGTCATCCTACTTTTCAAAAATCAGAACCTCAATGATGACAATGTGTGTTTGCGAGTTTTCCCATTCTCGCTCAAAGACCGAGCCTCAGATTGGCTCTACTTCTTTCCCGCTGATTCAATCAGCAGTTGGAAAGAGTTGGTGGGCAAATTCATGTCTAAATTCTACCCCATGACTCGGACCAACCAAATGAAGCAACTCATCTAGGACTTTCGACAGAAGTCCGATGAGAAATTTTTCGAAGTGTGGGATAGATTCCAAGACTACCTGACTAAGTGTCCCCACCATAGCATCGACAAGGGCAATCTTGTCCACGTCTTCTACAAGGGACTTACTGATGAGTCCCAGACCATGGTAGAGTCAATGTGCCAGGGAAAATTCCTACACCAAACTCCGACCGATTCATACAAATTCTTGGGAGAGTTAGGAGAAAACTCTCAACATTGGACGACTGACTCAGAGTTCAGTCGAACCACTTCGGTCCAAAGGACAACCAAGGGACATGATGCTATAGCTGATACTGAGCTTCGATCTGTCATTCAAGAGTTGAGCAAGTCAGTCTCCGTACTGGCTGTGTCAGTACAAAAACCTACTCAACATTCTACCCCAGTCATGCATGTGGGACACGAGAGCCCTATGGAATCCTGCACCCTTTGTCTGCAACCCTCCCATACTACTGAGCATTGTCCTTTGAATGAAGGATGGTCCAATCCTCTTCAGGAGGAAGTTTGTGCTTTCAGCACATACAAACCACCCCCTCAGAACTCGTATAGTCAATCTTATCATCCTGACACGAGAAACCACCCTAACTTCTCTTGGAGGCCTCAGTCTACTCAACCACAAGCTCAACCTCCGCGTCAGCCTCAAGGCATGTATCCTCCTGGGTTCAATCAACCCAATAGGCAATTCAATCAGGGTCAGTACCAGTAGAGTCAGTACCCATCTACTCAGAACTAGCAGTTCCAACAGGGTCAATACTCTGGACAATCGAGCACATTTCAGAATCAGCAAAGAGTCCCACAGACCTTTCAGAACCAACCGATTGTCCCAACTAATTCCCCAACCTATAACTATAATGCCCCGATGAGCTCGAGTCGTGAATTGGTGCCTCAGCTCCCATTAGCTGCCCCCCAACAGTCGGTCCCCAAATCCGGTATCAAAGACCTTCTAGCTCAACTCATTACTCAGCAACAACAATCTATGCAACGCCTAGAGCAACATCAACAATAATCCATGCTTCATCTAGAGCAACGCTTAGGCAACCTGGAAGCTGAGAAAGCCTAGCCAACCCATCACTAACCCAAAAGGAAATGCCAAAGGAGCAATATATGAGATCAATTCCCAATCTCAGCACCAGAATGAGAACTGTCAAGGGGAAGTGCAAGCTATAACCACCCTACGATCTGGAAAAACTGTGGACATGGGAGTCCAACAACTCCGGTGCCATCTCAAGCATCCATCACTCGTACAGAGGAAACTAGTACCAATCCTACCTCTGCACCAACATCAGATATCCCTGTGCAGAAATCGAAGGCTAAAGACAAATCCATTTGTCGAGTAAAGCCTCCCTTCCCAGACAGACTTGTCCAAGATAAGTGGGATCAGCAATTCTCAGAGATCTTAGACTCTTTAAAGACATCCAGATCAATATCCCATTCCTTTCTGCTACCAAACAAATCCCCTCCTATGCCAAATTCCTCAAGGACTTGTGCATAGTTAAGCGGCATACACATGTACCCAAAGCTGCCTTCTTGGCCAAAAAAGCTACCACGTTCATTCAACGCAACAGTGTGATCAAACACAAGGATCCAAGTAGCCCAACTGTCCAATGCGAAATTGGAGACAATTTTAGCTGCACTGCCTTGCTAGATTTAGGGGCTAGCGTCAACCTCATACCGTTCTCGGTATATCAGCAGTTAGGACTGAAAGATATGAAGCCTACCAATGTCACCCTCAAATTAGCTGATCAGTCCATCAAGATTCCAAGAGGAATCATTGAAGATGTCCTAGTAAAAGTCACTGACTTTTATTATCCTGTGGACTTTATCATTCTCGACATCGAGCCGTGTCAGGATAACCGCATTCCGGTCATCTTAGGCCATCCATTCCTTGCCACCGCGAATGCACACATCGGGTGCCGGGACAGAAACATATCCATTGCTTTCAGAAATCTCAAAGCTGGGGTTAATATCTTTCGTTTAATGCAACAGGATGCCGATCGCGAAGTGACCAATGAAATGTGTGCCGTTGAGAGTCTAATCCCGAACTCCACCGAAGATATTCTTAAGCAGTGCCTAGAACACTTTGGAGCTGACTTTGCCACAGAGTCAGCCATTTCCGATCTCAATGATCTTTTGGAGACTACTCCACTGATAGAGATCTTCGCTCCACTCATCGAGTTCGAACCTCTGATAACCATGGCCAGAGAACCCATCCTTCCTTTACCTACTGAAGTCAAACCTCTTCAATCCGTGTCTTCTGTGACACCTACTTCAACTCCATCTGCTCTGACATTGGAGCTTAAGCCACTTCCAACAGATCTTTCCTATGCATATCTTGGTCCTAAGGAAACCTACCCTGTCATTATTGCTTCCGCTTTGTTTGAGAGTGAACATAAGCAACTTCTCGAGCAGCTCAAGGAGCACAAATCTGCGATAGGATGGACCATAGATGATATTCGAGGCATAGACCCCTCAGTGTGCCAACATCACATCTATCTCGAGGATGAATCCAAAACCTCTCGAGAGCACCAGAGGAGGTTGAACCCCGTCTTGAAGGAAGTAATCCAGGACGAGGTCCTCAAACTGTTAGATGCGGGTATCATCTACCCCATCTCCGACAGCAAATGGGTGAGTCTTATTCATGTCGTCCCTAAAAAGGTAGGATTCACAGTTGTGGAAAATGAGAACAAGGAAATGGTCACCCAGCGCCTGAAGAAAGGGTGGAGAGTCTGTATCGATTACCGACGACTCAACACCAACACCAGTGACCTTTTAAAGGTGTATGATGAGCATATTCTCTGACATGGTGGAAAAATTCCTCGAAGTCTTTATGGATGACTTCTCAGTTTTTGGGTCATCCTTTGATGACTGTCTGAACCATCTAGGGCTTGTACTTCAACGCTGTCAAGACAAGCGACTTGTCCTCAATTGGGAGAAATGCCACTTCATGGTGAAGAAGGGCATTGTTCTGGGACATGTCATTTCCCATCAGGGCATTGAGGTCGACAAAGCTAAAATCGATATCATCTCGACCTTGCCCATTCCTAAGTCCGTACGTGACATCCGGTCCTTTTTGGGACACGGAGGATTCTATAGGCGATTCATCAAGGACTTCTCTCAAATTGCTCGACCTCTGTCCCATCTTCTGGCTAAAGATAGTCCTTTTGACTTTAATGCTGACTGTGTCAAGGCATTTGAGCGTCTTAAATCTGAGCTCACTACTGCGCCCATTATCCATCCCCCGGACTGGACTCTACCTTTCGAGGTAATGTGCGATGCTTCTGACTACGCGTTAGGTGCTGTTCTAGGGTAGAGAGTTGACAAAAGGTCACATGTGATCTACTACGCGAGCAAAACTTTTAACTCTGCCCAAATGAATTACTCCACCACTGAGAAAGAACTCCTGGCGGTAGTCTTCGCCCTTGATAAATTCCGTCAGTACCTCTTAGCCACTAAGGTGGTCGTGAACACTGATCATGCAGCCCCTTGTTATCTCATGTCGAAAAAAGAAACCAAGCCTCGATTAATTCGATGGATTTTATTACTACAAGAATTCGACCTCGAGATAAAAGATAAGAAAGGAACTGAGAATGTAGTGGCTGATCACTTGTCTAGACTGACTTTAGAGTCATCCTTCGACACCCAGCCCATCCCTGAGACCTTTCCAGATGAACAACTGTTCGCTATCTCCGTTCATCCATGGTATGCTGACATTGTCAACTACCTTATTACCGAAGAAATGCCTTCACACTGGTCAAAACAGGACAAAAGCCAATTCCTAGCAAGAGTTAAATACTACTCTTGGGATGACCCTTATTTGTATAAATAATGTCCTGACCAGATCATTCGTCTCTATGTCCCTGAGTCGGACCAACTCAATATCTTGTCCTCGTGTCATGACCAACCTTGTGGTGGTCATTTCAGCATTAAGAAGACTGCAGAAAAAGTTCTGCAATCTACTGGCCCACATTATTTAAAGATGCCCACATCTACAGCAAAACCTGTCCTAATTGCCAGCATCTAGGCCGCATCTCCCAGAGGAACATGATGCCCCTAACTCCCATCCAGGTCGATGAAATATTTGACATCTGGGGCATCGACTTCATGGGTTCCTTTCCGGTTTCCTATGGTTTTGAGTACATTCTCCTTGTGGTAGACTATGTCTCCAAATGGATAGAAGCCATTCCCACCAAGACCAATGACCACAAAGTAGTGGTCAAATTCCTAAAGGAGTTCATCTTCGCCCGGTTCGGTGCTCCTAAGGCCATCATTAGTGATGGGGGCACCCATTTCTACAATAGGATATTCGAGAAATTAATGAAAAAGTATGGGGTAACCCACAAGGTTGCCCTAGCTTATCATCCGCAGACTAGTGGTCAAGTAGATGTTTTTAATCGTCAAATCAAGCAGATCTTGGAGAAGACAGTCAATACCACACGTAAAGACTAGTCTACTCATCTCACTGATGCGTTATGGGCATACAGAACCGCTTACAAGACCCCACTCAATATGTCTCCATATCATCTCATCTTTGGGAAACCCTGTCATCTACCGGTAGAGATTGAACATCGTGCCCTGTGGGCCATTAAGAAGCTCAACTTCGACCTCGACTCTGCAGGGGAGGAGCGAAAACTTCAAATGAATGAATTAGAAGAACTCAGAAATGATGCCTACAACTTGTCCAAGAATTACAAAACAAAGATGAAGTGAATACATGACAAGAGCATCCTCAGGAAAGAGTTCCATCCAGGACAGAAGGTCCTTCTTTATAATTCTCGTCTCCATCTCTTCCCTGGGAAACTGAAATCTAGGTGGACTGGTCCTTATACGGTCACCGCAGTCACACCCTTTGGGGCAATCACTATTGAGGATCCCAAGGATTATTCCTCATTCTAGGTAAATGGCCAGTGTCTAAAGCAGTTCCATGAACTTGATGTGTCGTTCATTCAGACTTTTGAGATTGATCTCATCGATCCTGTCTATGTCGATTGATGATCCACTCAGTCTCCTGTGCTCCAACTTGGTTGGGGGTACTTACCACCCCCGTCATGTCTGGCTGAAGACGTAAAACTTAGCGCTTTCGGAAAGGCAATTACGGTATTCCTAGACTCCATGAGTCTCATGCATTTGTTATTACTGTTATATCTTTGGAAATGTAGGTACATTCATTCTTCCGATCATCAGGTACCACACACTGTCGAGTTTCTGCCAACTTGGTAATATCCTTCCTGAACCTTTGCATCATCATCACTGATTTTTATCATTTTATGTCTCGGTCATGAGCACCGAGGACGGTGCTGTATTTTGGTTGGGGGTGGGTATTTACCAAAACTCATGTCTTCATTTTGAAAAAAAAAATAAAAAATAAAAAAAAAAATTCTTGTTTTTTGGGGTGATTTCCGATGTTCTCCAAAAGTTTTCTAGAATTTCAAAAATGTGTCAAATACCCTGACTTTGATTAGCTGAAAACCTCCGTTAAGTCAGTATTGAGGATGCCAATTTTTGTTTAAAGTTAGCGTTGAGTCAAGTCAAGCGTGACTACAGCAGGTTTGAAAACTCAAAAAAACTCATATTCGGCACAATTGTACACTATCAATATCAGAGTCATCCTAAGGGCCTATTTGGTACGTGAGAAAAAGAGTTCCGACGGCGAATATTTAGCCAGGCGAATATTATCTTGGCTAAATATTTGCTCATAGCAATATTTAACAATGTTTGGTACGTGTACGAGCTAGCTCACTTCAGCTTACTTCATTTTCTTTCAATTTGAGTGGGTCCCACATATCAAAGTAAGTCAAAAATAGGTTGGGTCAGTGCGGGAACCACATATTATGTCAAAGAATAAAAAAAAATCATTTTTATCTTTTTTATATATTAAAAAATTAATTTTTATTGAAAATAGTGATTTTTCGGCGAGAAAATAAAATTTTCTCACCAAGGCATAATCGGCGTGAAAATATTTTCACAGGGGGGGGGTGACCAAATGTTTTCCCGCCGCGGAGGGCAAATATGTGGGCCCGGCTAAATATTTGTCAAGGGCGGGTGGCTGCCAAACACAACCAGGCGAATATTTGCGCGGCTAAATATTTTATTTGCCCGCCGCGGTGCGTTACCAAACAGGCCCTAAGTTTAGAAATTCTGGAGATCCTGTGAGAATAATTGTGGAGACCTAACCCAGTGAGCTTTCGAGCCTTTAATCAATTCAGAGGGTTATACAACAATTCTGAGTCACGAGATGACTCACTATTCTTCTTGCCCGTAATATTCGTTGAGAGATCTCATTACCCTTTTATTTGATCATGGAACTCGGAACGACATCAAAAATTGGATTACTACAACAGAACCTTCTCTGTATCCAGTCAAGATAGTATACATGATAGTGCAAACCCCAGAAAATGATTTAGGCCATTTTTCTGAACCGTTCAGCCTTTTTACTTACCTGAATTATACTTCACTAGAAACCCCTTGAGCCCTTCTATAAAAGCCTTTTCTTTGTAAACCCATCAACCTAAAATCCAGTCCAGTTATGAAACATGACTGGCTATCCTTATTTTGAGATGGACAAAAGAATAACTGATGTGTGTATACCATGAAAAGAAAGTAAAGAAGAAAAATCAAAAGAAAAAAAAAGTGGTTCAAGCTGAAAACAAAATATGGAAAGAAAGTATGAAAAAGAGCTGAAAAGAAATTGAGCAGTCTCAGAAATATCTAGAAAAAGAGAAAAATATGAAAAAAAAAAAAAAAAAAGGAAAAAGAACCAGATAATGGTACTACATCGCAGAAAAAATACAAAAAAATAGAGATATCCTCTCAAGATCTTTGAAATCCTGTATCCCTTTAATTTTTTACACCGGACCTAAGCCTCATTATAACCCAGGAAAGTCCTATTTGATTCTAAGATAGCACGATCATAAAATGTGGAGATTGGAGAAGGAGAAGCTATAGAGTTTCATCTAACGTTCTCGAGTGAAGTGGTATTCCAATCATGAGATCTTCTTCTGTTAAAGATGTCCTTCCTTTAAATAATACATATGTGAGATCTTTGCTTTCATATATCAACACATCTCCTCACATATAAATTGAGAGAAAAGAAGAAAACCCTTCTTATGTGATTCTATTCTGAGTGCTAAACATGTGAGATTTGAGGTTGAGGCATAAAAACTTAGAGGTGATCTGGAAATCTTTACTGTCGGATGATGAGAATGTTGAGCACACACACACGCAGAGTCTGACTATTCTGGGTCATGATTATCAGTCCGTAGTCTTGCCAAAACTTTTCAACTCTTCGCTAGCATGTAACTGTTTTTGCATCCATTCAATGATTTGACGAATGGCGTTTTCCCTAAGCTAATATGAAAAAGTGTGCAGCATGTGCAGAGCCCTTTTAAGCTCATTTATTTTGCACTAATTGCCAAGGATTGGCAATATGCTGGTTGGGGGTTGTGATATTCGCTCAAAAGTACTTATTTTAAGCAATAATCCTTTTAGCGTTATCACACTCTCCTACGTAAAATACTCTATTTATCTACTTTTCTACGTAAGAGTCTATTTCATTGCGTAGAACACACTTTTTTGGACGAAATGGTATATTTGCATGAATGAAACACATTTCTGGAAGTCTAGGTATAAAGACGTTATGATCAAGTCTCATTACGTGCTTTTCTTTTGCAGAAAACTCGATCGGGCTATTCTCGAGACTTGAGGGCCAAAATCGATCATTAAAGCCCATTATCAAAGCTTAAAGAGCCCATAGGCTATGACTAAAAGATATGGGCTGAATAAGAGGACCAAAAAGTTGGCCCAAAGAACGAAGAGAGTAGGAGAGCCAATGACCAAGAAACGGACCAAAGCGTTTAAAGCCACATGAGTCAGCAAGAAATGATGGTCTACGCTACTGGAGAAGTGTGAGGATGGTCACAGTGAAGACCAAGGTTCCAGACCCTCTGTCAATACTTTTATCTCCATTTTCTGATATTTTCTCTCTCCTCCCCCTAATTTTCTATCTCATCTCTCCTTATTCTCTCTCTCTTCATCTCTCGGTGATCAGATCTACTGACCTAACCCCAGAACTCCTGCCCGTTGGCTCTAGCCCATCTCCCTAACCTATCAGACCATTGGATCTTCCATCGGACCGTTGGATCGTCCATCAGACCGTTGGATCTCTCTAAATCCATCGGCCTACCAATCTGGATCCTGATCAAGTCATCTTCAGTCTGACCATCAGATTGTCTGTCACATCATCTTGTGAGATGATGGACATCATCAATCCATGTGGGCCAGTAGCCGGGCCCATCATCATCGACCCGCTGTCCGACCATTTAGTGGACCCTGTGAATTTCAAAATAATTTCAATTAAATTTAAAAAAAAGGGGGGGTCCACTAAATGGGGAAATTCCCCAAAGAAAAGTAGGGTTTTATTTTTAAAAAAAAAAAAAAAAAAAAATTTCTTATTTTTTATTTTCAAAAAATTCTTATTTCCATTAAAGGAAATAGGGAGCTTTAAAAGGGGAAGGAGAAGGGTTCGTTTGAACCCTAATCCCCCTCTAATACATCCCATCTTCTCATTTTCTTTCCCCCAAATCCTTTTGCCCCTTCTTCCCCTCGGTTTTTGGCCATTTTCCCTCCTCTTCTTCACCTTCTTCTTCATCTTCTCCGTTGTTGTTTCTCGCCGGAGTTGCAGAACTCCGGCCATCTGCAACTCCGTTCTTATCCCCCTTAGCTCCATCTCCTAGCCTCCTTCTTCCTCCTCTCATCTGCTCTCCCTGTTGCTGCGTGAAGCAAGGCCGCCATCTCCATCACTTGGTTGCAGCCGACCACCATCACCATTACCGCCTCCATTATCTCCCAACCATCCTCAGCCAAGAAACCTAAAACCAATGCTCCCTCCATCGTCCCCATCTCCTCCATCTCTCCAATCTTCTTCATCTCCCAACCGTTCTCTTAAAAAAAAAAAAGAAATCAGAAAAAAAAATAGAAAACGAAAAGAGAAGAGGAAGAGAGAAGGAGGGAGACGCAACTGCTGCATGATATTCGCTCAAAAGTACTTATTTTAAGCAATTATCCTTTTAGCGTTATTGCATTCTCCTACGTTAAAATATTCTATTTATCTACTTTTCTACGTAAGAGTCTCTTGTGTTGCGTAGAACACACTTTTCTGGACGAAATGATATATTTGCATGCATTAAACACATTTTCGGAAGTCTAGACATGTAGTCATTCTGATAGAGTCTCATTACGCGCTTCTTCTGTCACAGGAAACCCTGATGGGACAATTCTCGAGACTTGCGAGCCCACATGCTGTGACTAGAAGATATGGGCCGAATATGGGCTGAATAAGAGGACCAAAAGGCTGGCCCAAAGAACGAAGAAAGTAGGAGAGCCAATGACCAAAAGACGGACCAAAGCGTTTAAAGCCACATGAGTCAGCAAGGAATGATAGTCTACTCTACTGGAGAAGCGTGAGGATGGTCACAGTGAAGACCAGGGTTCCAGACCCTCTGCCAATACTTTTATCTCCATTTTTTGATATTTTCTCTCTCATCTCTCCTTATTCTCTCTCTCTCTTCATCTCTCGGTCCTCGAATCTACTTACGTAACCCCAGAACTCCTGCCCATCGGCTCAATCTCATCTCCCTTAGCTTTCGGACCGTTGGATCTTCAATCGGACCGTTGGATCTCTCTAGATCCGTCGATCTACCAATCTGGGTCCCTATCAAGTCACCATCCATCCGATCGCCATCAGACTGTCTGTCACATCATCTTGTGAGACGATGGACATCATCAATCCATGTGGGCCAGTAGCCGGGCCCATCATCATCGACCCGCTGTCCGACCAGTTAGTGGACCCCATGAATTTCCAAATAATTTTAATTAAATTTTAAAAAAATGGGGGGTCCACTAAATGGGGACATTCCCCAAAGAAAAGTAGACTTCTACTTAAAAAATATATATATATATATATATATATATATATATATATATATATATATATATATATATATATATATATATATATATATTTTTTTATTTCAAAAATACTCTATTTCCATTAAAGGAAATAGGGAGCTTTATAAGAGGAAGGAGAAGGGTTCGTTCGAACCCTAATCCCCCTCCTTTCTTCTCCTTTCTCTTCCCAAAACCATCCCCCACGTTCTCCTTCTCTTCTTCCTTCCCTTTCTTCTTTTTTCTTTTCTTCTTCTTCTTCTTCTTCTTCTTCTTCTTCTTTGTCTCCTTTTTCGGCGAGAACCTGCAACTCCTGTGGGGGCATCTTCATCATCTTCTTCTTTCTTCTTCATCTTCTTTATCACCCTCTTCTTCTTCTCTCCACAGCACCTAACTGTTCCACTAAGCCGAACCCACCACCGTTTCCACAATCTTCTTCCTCTTCTTTTTCTTCATCTTTTTCTTCATTTGTTGTTGCCAGACTGCAACTCCACAACGGCATCTCTTTTTTCCACGCTGCTGGATTGGCCACAACCCACAGCAACCCTCTCATTCATTGCACCGCCTAGCACCGTCTCTATTATCTCCAACGGAGCAGAAGGTTTGGATTCCGGCGAACCTGCAACTTCCGGCCAAGTCTTCGACCACCGTCTCCATACTAATCAGTGCAACACCGCCCCCCCCCCCCCCACCGGCAACCAGTTCCAAACGGTTCCATCTCTCATCACCGTTGGGTCTCCACGGCCAGCACCGCCCAAGCACCTTCTCGCCATTAAAATCGGCGAGCTCCGGTGCTGCCTGTTTGCACCCCCTGCAATATCATGATTCATGGTTCAGACCGTGAGATCCTTAACACCTGCCATTCCGGTAAGTCTTCCTTCTTTCTCTGCTTCTACTTCTTTCTTCTTTCTTTGTTCTTTCTTCTTCTTTCTTCTACTTTCTTCACTGCCCCTATAAGCAGTTCCGGCGAGCAACCACCGTTCCAGTCGGACTGGTTCATCTCCTCTGATTCCCTTTCAAGCTAACCCTTTCTCTCATTTTTTTAAGCCACGGCCTGCAAGAGAGCAGGCCGTTATTTCCACCTTAGCAGCAAGGTGCTGTCCGCCTCCTCTTCTCTCAAAGCCTCTCATCCCGTCTCACTTCGACCACCGGAGTTACAGAACTCCGGTCGGTTTTTAGCCACCCGCTGGCCTCACCCAGCAATGTCCACCTCTCCACTGCCTTCTCTCCACCAGCAGGAAGCATATGGCCTTGCTGGTTCTCCACCAGTAGGAAGCATACGACCTTGCTGGTCGAACCATCAAGGTTGCACTGAACCACACCTGCCATCACCTTCTCCTTGATCTCCTTCCACAGGTTTATCAATCCACCTCGCAAGAGAATTGCAGACTTGCAACTCTCTCCCAAACCTTGCTACCCCTACTCTCCGAGAATCTCCTCTGTGTGCTCCTCCTCGCACCAAGGCCGATTTGCCCTTCTCCGTCTCCAACGAGGTGTGCAACCTTCTACCATCTTGGCCAATCTTTCCTCTAGGAGAACCAATCACCACGAAGCGTTGGTAAGCTGAAAGTAGGTATTTTCCGCGTCGTTGGTTACGGAAACCCTAACTTCAACACATTTTGTAATTTATCCGAGATTTCCTGTAAAATTCAGAGATTCTAGCATAGGGATTCGTGTCGGATGTCGATCCGCACTCTGGATTAGTCGGATTAGCACGAATAAGAACATTAAATGACGGAAATCTACTAGAGATGGTGGGTAGGTGAGAAGGATGGGTCGATTGTAAAACTTTCTTTTTGAGATTTTTATCAACTATTCAATCATGACTAAAAGAAAAAATGAACACGATAAATGAAAAGAGACTGAACTTTTATTCATTGAATCATAAGTAACCTACATACTTTCAATAAAAAAAATTTAAGTAATAATAAAACAACTAACTAAAATAAAAGCATTTAAAACTACTAACTAGAGAGAGAAATAGAAGAGAGAGAATGATAGCAACGAGAATTTCTAGAGAGAGAAAGTGTGATCTAGAGAGAGATAATGATGAGAGGAGAGAGAAAGTTAGGGAGAAACCTAGAGAGAAAAGTATAGCGAGAGCTAGAGGATTAGAGGGAGAAATACCTTCATGATCTTACCAAGAGGAGTATCGGTTCGAGGATGATGGCCATGTTGATGAGGGGATTTGGCAATGGATGGTTCGTTGGTTTGTGAAAAGCATGGAGGTGCGCCATGAGTAAGGAAGCGGCCATTGTTATAGCATTGGTGATGCGGCCAAGAGTTGAATGATTGAACTGGTGATGCATGGTGATAAGAAGTAGTGAAAGCCATTGGAAATCTGTCCGGTGATGAATATCACCGGTGGTGGGAGAACAGACCATCAACCAGCTGCTTAGTGGTTTTCCACGCGGTGATTTCAGGTGTAGTGCGCCAGCAGCTAGGATTTGCTTGGAGTGGGAAGGAGGGCAGACCGTGGAGATGAAGGCAGTGGAGCTTGTGCGTGGTGCAAGTGGACGGTTGTGAGAGAAGAGAGTTGCAGGCAGGTACTGTTGCAGGTTCTCAAAGATCCAACAATGGTGAGGCACGTGGTGCACTAGTAGGAGATGCTGGCTGGATGGTTGTAAATGCAAACAACAAAACCGTGGATGGGTTGCTGTGGAGGCGGTGCTGTTAGGTGAAGACGGTGTAGTGGCTGGGCAGTGGTGGAGACAGTGGTGAATCTAGTGTTGCCCAACGGTGATGGAACCAGTCCGACCAACACACAGGTAGAGTTCGCCGAAATTAATGGCAACTCCGGTGGCTGTGGAGAAGAGGCGTTATTTGCTGGTTCGCCGGAGTTGCAGACCAGCAACTCCAACGATAAAAGAAAAAGAAGACGAAGGAAGAAGAAGAAGGTAGAAAGAAGAAGAAGAAGAAGAAGAAGAAGAAGAAGAAGAAGAAGAAGAAGAAGAAGAAGAAGAAGACGAACGGCCAGAGTTGCAAACCTGCAACTCCGGCGAAGGATAGGGAAGAAGACGAAGAAGAAAGGAGGAAGAAGAGGAGAAAGAAGAACGCGGGGAAGAAGGGAAAGGATAGGGGGAAGGAGAGGAGGAGATTAGGGGGGGATTAGGGTTTGAATGAACCCCTATCCTTCTCCTTTTAAAGCTCCCTATTTCCTTTAATGGAAATAGGGTATTTTTTGAAAATAAAAAAATATGAAAAATATATATATATATATATATATATATATATATATATATATATATTTTAAGTAAAAATCTACTTTTCTACGGGGAATCTCCCCAATTAGTGGACCCCCCATTTAATTAAAATTATTTTGAAATTCGCGGGGTCCACTAACTGGTCGGACAGCGGGTCGATGAAGATGGGCCCGGTTATTGGCCCACATGGATTGATGATGTCCATCGTCTCACAAGATGATGTGACAGACAGTCTGATGGTGATCGGATGGATGGTGACTTGATTGGGACTCAGATTGGTAGATCGACGGATCTAGAGAGATCCAACGGTCCGATTGAAGATCCAACGGTCTGATGGAAGATCCAACGGTCAGAAAGCTAAGGGAGATGAGATAGAGCCGATGGGCAGGAGTTCTGGGGTTAGGTCAGTAGATTCGAGGACCGAGAGATGAAGAGAGAGAGAGAATAAGGAGAGATGAGAGAGAAAGTATCAGAAAATAGAGAGAAAAGCACTGGCGGAGGATCTGGAACCCTGGTCTTCACTGTGACCATCCTCACGCTTCTCCAGTAGAGTCGACTATCATTCTTTGCTGACTCATGTGGCTTTAAACGCTTTGGTCCGTCTCTTGGTCATTGGCTCTCCTGCTCTCTTCGTTCTTTGGGCCGGCTTTTTGGTCCTCTTATTCAACCCATATTTGGCCCATATCTTCTAGTCATAGCATGTGGGCTCTTTAAGCTTTGATAATGGGCTTTCATGATCGATTTGGGCCCACAAGTCTTGAGAATCGTCCCATCGGGGTTTCCTACGACAGAAGAAGCGCGTAATGAGACTTTATCAGAACGGCTTAATATCTAGACTTCCGAAAATGTGTTTAATGCATGCAAATATACCATTTCGTCCAGAAAAGTGTGTTCTACGCAACAGAAGAGACTCTTACGTAGAAAAGTAGGTAAATAGAGTATTTTACGTAGGAGAATGCAATAACGCTAAAAGGATAATTGCTTAAAATAAGCACTTTTGAGCGAATATCATAAGCCCTTTTCACCATTTCTCTCTCTAGAGAACATCTTCTCTCTCTAGAGACATCTTTCTCTCTATGTCTCTCATTTACTGCTTTCTAGTTAGATGTTATTCTACTTTTGTTAAGCAAACAGTTGATGTGATTCCCTTACTTTGAATTAATGAAGCTTTGATTTAGTGTGTTAATGTTGATTAGTTGTTAATGATCTCTCTCAAATGGATATTTTAAAGCTACTCCACCACTCTCACCTCCCCATGAATTCTGACAATTTTTTGATTATTTTATGTTCTTATTCGCGTAATCTGACTAATCCCGAGTGCGGATCGACATCCGACACGAGCCACTGTACAACCCTGTGATTTTTGCAGGATTTGAGTGAAAAAGAATCGGATAATTACAAATATTGTTGAGATCTAGGATTTCCGTAACCAACGACGCGGAAAAATCCAACTTTCACTGCGTCACTACCTCTCTCCTTGCTGTCTTCAACCACCTCCTACACCACCCTAATCAAGCTCTAGCCGTTGCTCCATCTCCAAACAGCCATCCACTCCTCCATCTCTTCACAGCAGCCCCACACAAGAGGAGAACCGCTGCACCTGCTGCTCCACGTCGCCCTCTCCATTGCTATCCTCTACCTCCTCACCATCCATCACCACTTGCTGGTTCGCCGCCGCACATCACCACCAGCAACCACATCCTAACCCATCACAACAGCACAACCGTTACAGCCCCCATTCACCATACCTTCCACGATGCCAGCCACCACCGTTTCATCACACCACAGCCATCAGCCACCGTTAGAACCCCAGCCGTTCTAAACTTCATGCTCCACCATTCTCCAAGCCGTCCACCATTATGGAGCACCCTTCTCCAGGTTTGAGTTCGCACTCCTTCTCTCTTTCTAATCTCTCTTATCCAACTCTTTGTTTTATTTTCTTTTAACATTAGTTGTGTTGCTTGATGTATTGAAGATTTGATTTTGAATAAAGTTGTTTTAATTTTTCTCTCTTTCTTGTGAGTTTGATTATAATATGAGCATCCTTCAATTCATTCATCCTAATGTTTTTAGATCTCTTTTATTATCTCGTTAGTTTTAGGTAATACAAAAAAAAGAGAATCTTTTCAAAACCAACCACCATTCTCATCTCTCCATCTTCTTTAGTAGAAAATTTTGAGTCATTTTATGTTCTTGAGTCGCATGAACTAACCCCGAGTGCGGATCGACATCCGACACGAATCCCTATACGAAAATCTCATCTTTTTGCAGGATAATCGGATAAAAATTACAAATGTGTTGAGATTAGGGTTTCCTTTACCAACGACGCGGAAAAACCCAAGTTTCACATGTCGAGGACGCCAAGTGTGAGAATGATGATGAAGCAAGTGTTGGAGACCAAGAAGTGATCATAACACTACGAGATTCACCACGCAAGAAAACAAAAAAGAGTGGTAGATTTAGGGGAGTTCTAGAAAAGGCAACTAAGAGGAATAAAATTCAACAAAAATCAAAAGAAGGAAGAATTGGTATGTAGTAAAATGCATTAAATCCTATTTGTGTATATTTTTTGTCCTTTTAACTTAATTGTTTAATCCTATCAGGTACCAAAGGTTCAAGGATTGAAACATCGTATGAACCGTCCAACATCACAGAGCACCATGTTTATCCATATTTACAGGGCTTCATTGACTTTTTCAGTCAACAATCTTCTGCACCAAAATCATTGATGCAATAGGATTTCTAACTGTTTGCACATACTTCTTTTTTGCTTAAAGGAATTACATGTGACAATTTTATAGAAACAGGTTGCTCCCATGACAACTTTTTTTTTTCCATCAAGAGGATTGAAGGGGCACATTTTTTTTGTAAATGGTGATTATATTTTTTTGTAAATGATGATTATAGCCTTTTGTAAATGATGATTATAGTTCTTTTGTAAATGAAGATTATAGTTTTTTTTGTAAATGATGCATGAACATGTTACTTCTTTTTATTTTTTTTGTGTGTGGTACACTTAGAGGACGCTGATGCATCATACTAAGAGAGAAATACAAGTACTCTTGTGCAAGAAAATATGAAGTCAATGCAACGAGGGAACTCCAATTGACTTGCAGCCACACCATCCATAGCACATAAAACATACATTGAAAATGACTTCATCAATTCAACTAACCTAGCTTAAATATCACATCGTGTTGATTTTGGTCAAACAGGGCACAATACGAGCCACGTGGCACACTCTTAGTGGACGCTGACCGTATGGATGTTTGGCCAGTCCCTGGGTAGACCTGCAAACGAAAAATCAGCCTGATTCGTGATTTACAACCTATGGATCTTTGCACCCAAATAATGCTCAAAATTCATATGATAAAAATCAACCCATGAAAATAAGTTCAATCCAACGCTTAGAAATCACTGATCAGGTTTATTTCTGGTTTGTAGGTCCACCTACTAATTGGCCAAACATCCATACGGTCAGCGTCCACCAAGAGTGTGCCACGTGGCTCGTATTGTGCGTTGTGACCGAAGTTTTACTCCACCTAGGGATTGGCCAAACCAAGGTTTAAAGGAAACTGTTTTAACGGTATAACATACTGGGGGCATTACCGTTAAAACGGATTGTAGCGGATGGGCAAAAATGAAAAAAAACAGCCGTTAAAATGAAAAAAGGCCATTAATTTCTAGGCGTCAAAACGGGTTTTTAACGTACCAGTTAGCAATTCGGTAAAGATTCAAAACGAGAAAAGTTCGAGTTTAATTCCATTTCGGGATAAAAACATCTGGTCAAAAATTCGGTCATTGTTGAAATTTATATTCGTTTAGCCTTATAAAGCCTGAATTTTATCTATTTCTTCATTTTATATGGCCATTTAACATGTTTTTATTTACAAAACACACAATCCATGTATTAAACATGAATAATACAAGTTTTATTTGTATAATCTTAAAATTCATGAATTTTTCTGATTTTTTATTTTATACGGTAATATTAAATGTTCCTGCAAAAAAAAATGTGTATTAAACATGTATAATACGTGAATTTACTAGCTAGGGTCAAGTCATGGTTTTAAAAACAGCTGTTTAAAGGGTAATGCCCCAAGCCCGTTACCGTAAAATTGTTAAAATCCATTTTGACGCTTTGAATTTAATGGCCATTTTTTTTTCATTTTAACCGCCGTTAAAATTGTTTTAACAGCCGTTAAATTCTAGAAATTGTTGTGGAAAAAAAATAGCCATTAAAATCCATTTTTTCATTTTTTGAAATTTTCAATTTCAAATTTCAAAATTTAACTTTCAGCGCCATTTTTTCCATATTTTCTGTTAAAATCCGTTAAATTCCATTTTTCCCTTTTTTTCTTTTGTTGGCCCTGGCTGTTACAATCCGTTTTAATGGTAATGCCCCCCAGTGCGTTATACCATTAAAACGACCTCCTTTAAACCTTGGTTTTACCCAAAGTTTAAAGGAGGCCGTTTTAACGGTTAAACGGACTGGGGGCGTCACCGTTTAAATGGCCGTTAAAACGGATTGAAACAGCTAGGGGCAAAAAATGGAATTTAACGGGTTTTAACGATTTTAACAGAAAAAAATGGCGCTGAAATTCAAATTTTGAATTTTGAAATTTGAAAATTTAAAAAAACACTGAATTTAACGGAAATTAAACGGATTTAACGGACATTTTTTTCAGAAAAAATTTCAGAATTTAATAGCTGTTTAAACGATTTTTAAAACCATGGGTCAAACATCTAAAGTCAGTGTCTCATAAGAAATTGCCACGTGTCTTCTTCTTGTTGCTTTACTTTTTTTTTACTTCTATTTTTTCTCACTTTTTTCAAAATTTACTCTCACTAAACCTGAGTAGGTTAACCGAGGAGGAGAGGATGAGTTTGTGGCTCGTGCCGATGTGATTTGGTACCGTACAAAATCCACGCGTCAAGCACCTTGCCTATGGTTTGGTAGGATACCACACCACAGGTAGTCAGGCAAGTTTTACTCAAACTGAGTCGAACGAGTCAACCTGGCGAGTCCAGACTTCAGACAGCTTTGCTCCATGTACTCGTAAACCTTCGTTGACAGTTGCAGTCAACGATGCAGCTGACTGCTGCCAATCTGAACCACGTAGCACATTCTCAAGAGGACACTAACTGTATGGATGTTTGGTCAATCACTAGGAAGACCTGCAAACCAAAAAGATTTCTAAGCGTTGGATTGAAGTTATTTTCATAGGTTGATTTTAACCGTAAAAATTTAAGCATTATTTGGGTACAAATATCCAAAGCTTTTAAATCACTAATAAGGTTTTTGGTTTGTATGTCCACTAGTGATTGGCCAAAATTCATACGATCAGTGTCCTCTTAAGAATGTGCCACGTCGCTCATATTGGCTGCAGGCTGAGTGCCAGTGAAGGTTTACTCTGTAGTCTGTACTCACATTGACTCACGTTATTTTGGAGAAATTTTTTGAAGCAGTTGATTTTTGAAGCAGTGGCCAATCACATCACACCACAAACCTAGAAATGCTTTTGAACAAACCTTCACATTCTTTTGAAGAGGGGACTATGACGTGATGTGATCGGGCACTGTTCAAAAATTTTCTCCTTAGTTTGATACAGACTGAGGAGAGCTCAAAATTGTCAATGCTTTCGTCACGTGTCAAAAGTAAGAGCGCCCTTTGTGAATTGACACGTGGTAAATGGTCCCACACTGCACTACTCATGGCCGGTGTCCTATAAGATTGCAAGTTTGACCATGAAGAGGATGAGACAACCTTTCCCACCAGTTGAGGAGAGGGACGAGGAGGCAAGTGTGGTGCAAGGCTGTCACGCCCCGAATTCGGATACCCAGATACGACCCGAAAATCCGTAGATCGACCCGTACCCGAACCCAGAGGTGATCCATGAATGTCCCCTAATGGTCCAATTAGGTGAATTAGACAACTAAGGTTCATTCGAAAACCCACTACGTAAAAAAAAAGTTTAGATGTAGAAAACAAATAATTAAAATAATTCATAACTCAAACAATTTAATCAATCAATTAAGTGTGGAGAGATGGAGGTGAGAACACGTTCTCAATCAAAGGATTACATGCCTATGAAAATAAATAAGTAATATTTTAAAACAATCAAAATAAAGTCTTTTTCTTTAAAGTATGGGATAGACTCCCAAATCCTTGTCGATCTCCTCGAATGCACCAGAGTCTTTCGCCTCAAAATCATCTTACGTACCCGGCTCCTCAAAATCTGAAAATGGTATCGGTGTAGCACCGTGAGCCGAGGCCCAGTAATACAACAGTGTGCATGGTATGATATCATACTATAAAAGTTTTTAACCAAGGTATGCATCTCAATCATATAATAAGGATGACATGAATATGATGTGAATGCAAGTGAGTACGGGATGCCAATGCAACTAGTACCCATAACCACATAGGGTCTCCATCTCCTTCCCGCACTGGGAGCGGTCTCATTGACCCATCTGTAGGATATAATAACGTCTGGGGCCTTTCACCCTAGGGTACCGAACCCTGTTTAATTGATAAAACCAATATAAACGTATATAATATACTTCAACCCCATTCCCTTATGCACCCCTTATATGAAATGACGTAATGATCATGGTATGACAACAAGATGATACTAGGGTTATATGGCATAAGCACACATGTATTTAACATTTAAATAAGAATATAAAATAAACACATGATCATCAATAATAATAATATGGGAATGACTAAGGTTAAACAACATGAATAACATGTAAATGATCACCAAAGGTCACGATCAACACAGATGAACAATATAAGTAGAAATCGTAAGATAATCCAACACTCCATTGCCGAACTCTATGAGGGATCCATGACACAAGGTCGAACCCTAAAGAGGGATCCAAGACACTTGGCCGAACCCTATGAGAGATCTAAGACACATGGGTGGGATCCCCATGCATACAAGTATAGGTCAAACCATCTAGGGTTTAATCAAACAACAAGGGCTAAACTCCTTAATAGTTAATAAGTCATTAGCGAACCACTAATAATTAATAGGTTTTTTTACAAAAAAAAATGTACTATCATATAAAAATTATAACTAAATAAATATTAATTAGAAAAATATAAACTCAATGAATTTAAAAACTAGATTCATAGAAGTTTTTAGAAAAAATATTCAGATTCAAAATATAGGTCGAAACCCTTAATTAAGTGGACCGGACAGAATCTGGAATTTAGGGTTTTACGGAAAAGTCTCGCACATTTGAAAAATCATAACTTAATCAATTCAAATCAGAAAAATATAAACTCAAAGGTTATAGAAACTAGATTTATAGAAGTATTTAGGAAAAATAAATAGAAAAATATTCAGATTTAAAATATGGGTCGAAACCCTTAATGAATTGGGCCGGACAGAATTTGAAATTCTAGATTTTATAGAAAAGTCTAACATATTGTAAAAGTTGTAACTAAATAAATAAATATCAGAAAAATACAAACTCAACTAATTTGGAAACTAGATTCATAGAGCCATCTATGAAAAATAATTATAAAAATATTTAAGTTAAAAATATAGATCGAAATTCCAAGTGAAGTGGACCGTGTAAAATCTAAAATTCTGGATTATTTTGTAAAGTCCAACAACTTAGAAAAATTATAATTAAATAAATATAAATTAGAAAAATACAAACTAAATGGTTTTGAAAAATAGATTCATAGAGGTATTTGGGAAAAATAATTATAAAAATATTTAAATTATAAGAATATAACAAAAATGATAAAGAACATAGTCATCCGTTATAGGTGTAAAAGAAACCATGGCCAAACCCATCATGGTGGCCCAAATAAAGATCAACCCAATAAGAATAAAGTAAATATTATTGAAATTAATTTATAATGAGTATCAACCATTATCTAATGAAAGAAAAACAAGTATAGGATGGATCAAACACACTTACCTCAAGGTTTCTTGAACTTCAATGAAAATCAAAAGTTTCTTCAAATTTGAAAGTTGTCGAATCGTCCTCTCCTCGGAGTATGTTCTTCAAATCAGAGTCCCCGTCAATTCTCCCTTCTTGCTCGAGTGCGATCGGTGCCCAGATGAAGGTTTAATGGAGCTTTCTCTATTCTTCAACGGAGTTTGGGTTTGTGAAAGCTTTTAAAGCTTTACGGTTTTCATAAATAGGTTTAGGGAAGGATTAGGGTTTCTATTTTGTTAAAATTCGTAACTATCAAAGGGATAACTTTTTCAACTCTTAAAAACTTATATTTTACACTACTAATGGGTTAGAAATGGGCCCAAGGCCCATATACATCAATAGGCTTTATTTAAGAATATTATTAAGCCCAAAACTCTTTTAAATTGGCCATACGGGCCCACCCAACAATCATAACACAAATAATTATAAATTAATTCAATTAAACTATATTATATAATTTAAAAGTTTATACAATAAGGTATTGACACATTGCACACACGTAAATCACAAAAAGTAGTCTAAATACATAAAAATCATAAAAAAATGTTCAAAGCACCAGAAAAATGTCAAATGACATCGGAATGACCCGAAAGTGATTCGCGGGTCCCATATTCCTATTAAATAAATAAAATATAATTAAATATTAATTTTGAAAAAATATAAGAATTATATGAAAGTTCAAAAATTACGAATATACTATTTTTGTCAAAATCTCCGGCTAAGATTTTTATGTCTCAAGAAAGGTTCTAAATTTCACAGGTAAGTTGGTAAAGATAAAATAGGTATATTTTTGGTGTCTCGGGCCCACAAAATAATTTTTTTATAAAAATTTTGAAATGTTAGCTGGGGAAAGAAAAAGTCCCCTGCAAGTTATGGTTCATTATTTTTAGTAAGAAATTTAGCCCTAAAGAGTGAGTTTTAAAAATAGCAAGTTTTTAAAGTCGTCAGAATAAAACCAAATTAAACGTACATATTCAAGCATTATATTAAACCATAAAAATAATAATAGAAGTCTGAAAAAGGTTTATGTTTTTATTATTAGGTGAATTTACCATAATACCCTAGAACGAAAGTTCAGGGTATTACAAAGGCATTTGCATGAAGCGTGGTCTCGGCCACCTAGAGGGGTGAGCATTGCTATATCGAGTCATGCATGTAGAAAAAAAATCCCACACCCCTTGAGATGAGCACAAAATCAAATGCTAAGTTTGAAGTCCCTCGTCCTCTGGCTATGCCAACTTCGGATCCGTGTTAATCGTCTTCAGGTCTGAGGAAGTCATTTTCTTGACTGATTGATCCGTCTACAGATCTGAGAATGCCGACAATGTCGATATCACCTGCAATTGAACTCCGGTAGTAGATCCACCGTAGAGCCTCCGATGCTTAAGTCAGTATTTTCTAACAAAGCAATATCGAATTTTTACACTAAGATTACTTACCTTCTTCATCACTGTAGCTCTCTATTTATAGGAAATGTATCTCATCCGATTAAGATCGTACCAATCAACTTCAGAATCTTTGTCTTATATGTGATTTGGCAGAAATCGTGCTTTACATGAATAGTGCAACATGTGGGTATTCTTCGTTCGTTACTTGTGTTTCATGCTCTTGTTATAATCTTACATTCATTCTTGCCGACTAGACGTGTGACCATCTTCCTATCTCATCCGATTTATCAGCGACAAGGTATAGGAGCGTAAGGCATGGTGCTGACAATGGATTTAGTCGAAAAGTTGTTGTCTCGGATATAGGTTATTAGACAAGCCGTATGACGATCTTATCTCGGATACATGTCGGACTGACCGCATGTCTCGATCACTCGGTCACATAATACACCATCCCGGCCAGGAGTAGGGACATGCGTCATTGCTAGAACCATCCATGTGTATTGTCAGAAAATACCCCTTACAATCGCCCCTCTCGGGGTTCGTGCTATGCCCGACTAAGGGCTGACTACATGAATCCTGAGAAGTTTTGTCCACGTGTCATCATCTTCCTTCGCTGTCGCTTCGTATTCTGCAGCATCTCCTTGACTTGATGCAACATTAAATGTTGATGCCATGTGTCGGGTTTTCATTGGTCCACTAAGGCGGGGCTACAGATGTCACTTCGATTGTCGCGCGTGCGGTTGGAGGCCATTATTACCCTCATAGTATAAATACTCCACTCCTGTTCACTTTTCACTTTTCACCTACTGTAGAGTCTCTTGCTGTAAATTCTCTCGAGCAGTCAACTTTCTTCTTACTCTCGGTTTACTTGGCACCACTACTCGGTCAACTCAGCTTCCTAATTTTTTAGTTGGATCTTCTTGTTTTCTGAAGTACTTTCTATTCCATTTCTAAGTAAATTTAATTTTAACCATGTTTCTTCGAGTTCCGAGAGCCTTTCGCTCCGAGACTCCGACAACGAGTCTCAAAATTGTCCCGACCTATCTACTGTCCGGGAAACCTATAATATCCCCAAGGACATAAACCTTGAATATGTTCTTCGCCGTGACCGTTATTCTCACCATTGGGTGTTGAAGCCTGATGTCATTTGTATTACAGTCGACCAACTCGTTGCCGGCCTTCCTCTAGCTTCCTTTTACTTCATTCGCCCGTGAACTTCTAAATTTCTATAGACTAGCTCCTGGTCAGATCTTGGGCAATTTTTGGCCTATTCTTCGTTCCTTTGAGCGTATCCGAACTTACTGGGGCCGAGAGATCACCCAAGAAGATGTTCAACGTCAATACTACATCAAAGTAATCCCTAACACCAAAAGACCTAATTCTGAGACCTGTGGGTCTCCCTTATATTTCTTGGCCACTCGCCTAGGGAGGCTTTCAATCTTAGAGGCCATTCAAGATAGTGATAAGGGCTGGATTCAGTTCTCGCTATTCGTCTCGAGCGCATGCGAGAAAGGGCCCAACGACAATGGGCCCCCACTCGACCATAAGAATTTTGGGAAACGAGGTACTCATCACAATACCTCTCTTCCATCTTTCTGAGTATTGAGTTGTTATCTAACTCTTACCATTTTTCTTTTGTAGTGCATACCGTCAGTTCTTCCCGAGGACTGCCCAAGGCCATTCTCCCCCTCTGCATCGCTCTTCGAACACTCTTATCCGACATCTATCAACGACTTGTCTGGTCTCAATGAACGAGGCTATTATCTTGAGGCTGAGCCCCCGACGCCAGAGGGGTTGACTGAGCGAGTTCCCGAGTTCGAGCTCATGTTCAAACTATTGTTGAAGGTAGTGAAGAAGAAGCAGCTGCCAGAAGCGCAGTCGCAGAGGCGGAGCCGCAAGGGGAACCGATCCAAGAAGTGGATCCTCTAGTCTCCCAGACTTCTCCTCAGGCCGACTTCTCCCCCGGGATACTTCGGTACTCCTTTAGATTCTCAGGTCTCAGAGGCCATTGAACTTGAGGACCCGGCAGAGGTACTTCCATCCCAGAGCCTCATTCTTGTAACATCAGATTCGGATACTTCATCTTCATCTTCATCTGACATCAACAATCGCCTGCTACCGGGTCAGCCAGACTGCTCTTGCCGTTGTCCCCACCACCGTTCCAACCCAACTCCCCTCCGAAGGGGGAGACAAAAGAAAAGCTACAAATCTGCATCCTCCATCGAAAGACCTCTAGCGCGCCCCCGACACATGCATCGTCATCAGAGGAGCGGACTCTCGGTTGGAGACTCAACTTGTCCGATCGGTTCCTGACTGGAAGCCCATCTTCAAGACAAAAGGGGGGGAGCCAATCAAAGCTAATCAGAGTGTCGTTAAAGATGCTGATGTCGCTCGAGTGATCAGTGACATGTGTTGGACTCTTGCTGACGATCAACTGTTTGCTCGTTCCTCCAATGATTTTATCATTGACAACTACTATCAGGGGATGGCCATGGTAATATCACCCAACTCTCTTTTATTTGTCTTTCATATTCGTTAGACTTCTTTACTGCTTTTCTTTTTCATCACGTAGTCTCTGAAATGCCTTCCCGGCTATGTGCACCCAGCTCATGAACGAGGATATCAAAACGTTGCAAGCCAAGAAGAGGGTGCTAGCGGCCGAGGTGGTGGCTCTCAAGGCTGCCGAGAAAGAAATCTCTGCTCAAAATGAACAGATGACTAAAGGGCTCGTTGATGCTACAGTCGAGAAGCACCGTTTGTCGGGTGTCATACAGGAATTGCAAAAGAAGGAGAAGGCTCTTGAGGCAATGCTTCGGAAACAGTTTGAAGCAAAAAAGGTGACAGAGACAGCTAAGGTAGAGGCTGAACTCAGGGCAAAGCTTGAAGCACACGCGAACAAAGTCATTGTCGAATGGGCAGTGTTCGCAAATCGCTACAATCATGAAAGGGATGAGGCCCGTATTGAACTGGAGGCCATTGAAACTGCCCAAGACACCATGCCGACACTGCAAACCGTGCGTATGCCTAAGGGTAAGGCCGAACAGGTAGTGGGCACTGATGGATCGAATGTGCCTAAGGATGGCCTATCGACTCTTGCCGAGGTGGCCGACTCTATAGCCAAATCTGACATCGAATCAACGGTCATTCCTGAAGCTCCAACTCCTTAAGACCTAATTAATGCTTAGGTTTCTTTTTTATCTTGCTAGCTCGTGTGGTGGTGAAAGTAGGGTTTTTCCGAGTCGTTGGTTACGGAAACCCTACAATCAACAAGATTTGTAATTTTTATCCGATTATCCTGCAAAATTGACAGATTTATATAGGGATTCGTGTCGAATGTCGATCCGCACTCGGGGTTAGTTTGTGCTACTCAAGAACATGAAATGACGGTTTTATCACAGAAATTGCTAAAAATTAAAGGATGGAAATGTGAGAATGGTGAGTGACAGTGATTTTTAAAACTTGATTTGATGATTGTAGAGAGAGATACACTGCTACTACTAACACAAAAAAGAATAAAAATGATAAAGATCAAGTAATTGAAAATTCGCAACCAAATTTTTCATTAATAATTAAGCAATCTAGTACATTTATTGAAATTTAAATCTACTTAAAATAAACTAAAACATTTAGATTTAGAGAGAGAAAGTGGAACACAGAAAAAAAAATTAGAAAATAGGCCTAGAGAGAGAAAGAGAGATCTAGAGAGAGAAAGGGGTGAGAGACTTACCATTATACGTACCCCATGGAGAGGGTCATCACGAAAGAGATCGAGGAATGGCTACCACCATGATGAAGAGAGGGTTGTTGCCTAGCCATGGAAGGAATGGAGGTGCTGGCTGGTGGCTATAGAGGAGGAGAATCAGTGATTGGGCATGGTAGCTGACTGGAGATGGTTGCAAGGGGGATGCCAGTGGAGAAGCTTAGCACATGGTGCACCGGTGGTTCACTAGGAGTGAATGGCAGCAATGGAAGGTACCGCCTCCTCTCCTTTTCCCTTTTTCTTCTTCTCTTCTTTTTTTTTTTGTTATTTTTCTTTTCTGGTTTTGAGAATATGGCTTCAAGATTGGAAACTTTTTTGAGAGATGGTGGTGCCTTTTGGAAAAACAGCCACCGTAATGGATAAAGAAAGGTGGGGCGACGACTTGAAGTGAGGATGCGGTGAGCAAAGGGCAGCAAGATGAATAAGACGGTGGTCTTTCTTGCTGCTTTCACAGAAGGGCAGGGATCACTTCACGGTCCAAATGAAGGAAACGGCTAGCCGTGAGACTGATGTGGTGGTGCTATCCAGTTGCAAAGATGGAAGAGGAAGACGCTGGTGCTTGGAGGCAGCTCTAATGGAGGCTTTGGGGCGGTAGCAGCAAGGAGAGATGAAGACTACGGCTGATAGGTGTTGCAAGTATGGATGGAGACGCTGGTAGTAAGTAGAGAGGGAGAGGGTCACCGGAGATGCAAGTTGGGGACCTGCAACTCAGTGTTGCGGGCCGTTGCTGGTCTGGACGGTGGTCCTATAAGTTGCAGCGGTGAAGTGGTGATGATGGCGGAGCGGTGGAGGCAAAAACGTGGAGAACCAGCAGGTGGGCGATCTCCCCTTCTTCCCTTCTCCTCTTCCTTCTCTTTATCTTTTTTTTTTTTGTTTTTCTTGGGAAGAGAACCATAGAGGAGAGGAGAACGTGGGGAGAGAGGACGGTGATGGTGCAGGCGGTAATGGAGGTTGCCGGAGTTGCAACCTGCAACTCCGGTGATCTTAAAAAAAAAATTTTTTTTTTTTTTTTTTTCTGGTTTTGTGTGAGGGGTGGCTAGGTGAATGAATAGAGAAAGGGAGAGGAGGTAAAGGAGAAGACGGCTAGGGTTTTTGAGGGTAGAATGTTGGGAAGAACAGCCCCTTGGGGACAGTCCAAGTTCCCATTTATATAGGAACCGTGGGTTTCCAATGCTAGAAACCCACGGTTTCTAATTCTATTTCCTTTCAAAACGTGCTAGAGTTGGGGACCTTTCATAGGGATGTTTTTGTCCTTAAGAGTTTGGACGCCCAGCACTATTGCTCACCTTCCTAATCAATGCTCTCATCAGCCAAGAAAATCTGTCTTTCTTTCCTTACTTTTCATAAAAGAAATCTTTTTAAGAATGTTTTATGGGAATTTCTAATTTTGGAAAAGATATTTTCATTTGTAAGAACCCATTTTAAAATATCAAATTTTCAAAGTCATTTTTCAAAACCACTCCTATTTTTGGTAAATCACTTTCCTTTTAAAAAAAATCTAATGCCACTTCATCCCTAGGAACGTTATCTCATGTGCAAGTGTGCACCGTACACCTTTCTCTATACTTGATTTGTGGCACATTATCCTCATGGTTCAACCATTCATTGATTAGATCAAGTGGTGAGTGGGTGTGATGATGGGGTTGATGTTCGAACGGTGGAAGTAATGATTCAATGGCGATCGGATGGTAGAAGTGGATGGAGATGATCGAACAGATCATCGGACAGTGGAGATCGGCCAAGGTAGGCCGTAAGATCGAGTGATTTCGAAAGGAGAGAGGATCTGGTGGTGGATATTGAGATTAGAGAGAAAGTGAGGATTTAGAGAGAGGAAAGAGAAATTATTACAAAAATAAAGAGAAAATGCTAGTAGAGGGTGAGGAACCCTGGTCCCTGACTTGGTCTTCTACATGCTTTACCAACTGAGCAAGTCCTTGTCTTTTGTTAGTTGATAAGCTTTAATCTCCTTGGTCTCTTCTTAGAGGGTTTTTCTATCCTTCTCTCTTGGCTGTCTCTCGACTCTTTCTATCTTCCAGCTTTTTCCGTCTTTGGCCTTCATTCTCTTGTCTAAGTCCACTGGCTCTCTATGCTCTCATCAAAGGCTCTGGATGTTGATTGTGGGCCCGCATGCCATTAGTGCTCCTACGATAGAAAAAAATCGCATAATGAGACTTTATCAGAATGACTCAATGTCTAGACTTCCAAAATTGTGTTTAATGCATGCAAATATACCATTTCGTCCAGAAAAGTGTGTTCTACGCAACAAAAAAGACTCTTACGTAGAAAAGTAGATAAATAGAGTATTTTAACGTAGGAGACTGCAATAACGCTAAAAGGATAATTGCTTAAAATAAGCACTTTTGAGCAAACATCAGGTGGTTTAAACTTAAGGCCAATATGGCTGATTCAAATACACTTGTTATTTTTAAGTTCCAGCACTTCGATTGGCCGTTTTTAAATACTTTATATTATATTAGGCTCTTCTGTTTTGCTCATCTTTTATCCTTTTATGATTCTTTGTATAATGTAATTCTTTTATTTCAACTGTGATATCATGCTTTGTCGTGAAACTTAACATTCATGCATTCTACTGTGTGGCCGAACCCTCAATGACCCATTATTGGGTAAAAATTAGTTTGTATGAATGGCCGTAGTCGGGCACAACTTCTTTTGTTCTTGTCAGAACTTGAATGTTTGTTCGTAGTTAAATCGGCTGAATCCGATTCTTTATCTTTAATGAGCTCACAATCAATTTCATTTATCCATCTGTCTGAGGTCAGGCGGATGTCCCATTCATTTTGGACGGCCAAAGCTAGCCCCGTTCGTTTGGACGGCGGAAGCCAGTCCCATTCATTTTTAGATGGTCGAAGCTAGTCTCATTCCATTATATACAATCATTAGACAGTTCTCCAGTCATCTTTATTGATAAAATTTCTTCAGATTTTGTACATTCCATGGTTTCTCTATGATCTTGTTGTCCAAAGTCTCTAAGTAATAGCTCCCTCTACCTCCAACTTCTCTAACTCCGTAGGGTCCTTCCCAGTTCATTGCCAACTTCCCATCATTATTTTCTTAGGTATTCAGGAAGACCTTCCTTATAACCAAATCTCCATGCTGGAAGCTTCTCGGCTTCACCTTACATTGGTACTATTTCTTCAAGAATTGATAGTAGCTCTCCAGTTTTATTCGGGCTGACTACTGAAAAGTCTCGGTTGTCAAATCCCAGGAATACTTAGTTCTTCGGTAATATATATCGCTGTGTCTCGAATCCCCTAAAGACTGAAGTGTCAAAGATCAAGTGGACTTCGACAAAACAAATCAAAGAAGAATTAAAGAATACAAAATTTATGAACACTGAATATTTCGTGATTGGTGGATGAGTGAGGACTCATCTAACTGAGTTGTGGATTGTAGATCCATGAGAAAAGAATTTCTCTAAATCGACTACTAGCCTAGGCTGACTCTCTAGGTAAGCGAGAAGTGATTCTCATTAGATTAAAACTAAGTGATATCTTAGTTAGTGAATTATTTATTTCAATTGGATATGTTGTAATGCATGATTGAGATAATATAATATTAATCGTGTTGATTATTGGACAGTGGACGTAGGTGCGGAGTCGCCGAACCACTATAAATCTGAGTCTCGTGTGATTGTGAATGTTTGCATATTGTATATCAGATTTTCCCATATCTATGTCCTGTGCATGATTCATATTTTAATTGCTTGATCATTTTCTGTCTTGTGTGATCAAGAATTCATAGAGGAATTAAAAATTGTCCTATTCACCCCCCTCTAGGACTTAACTTGGTAATTAAAAAGGAATTTCAATTGGTATCAGAGCAAGGTCATTTTATGAAGGGATTAACAACCCAAGTGTAGTTCCCTTAGAATAAAAGCATTTTCTTTGTAAACCCATCAACCTAAAACCCAGTCCAACTACGAAGCATGACTGGCTACCCTTATTTGGAGATGGATAGAAGAATAACTGATATGGGTGCACCGTGAAAAGAAGAAAAATCAAAAGAAAAAGAAAGTGATTCAAGCTAAAAAGAAAATATGAACAGAAAATATGAAAAAGAGTTGAAAAATAAAATGAGCAGTCTCAGCATTATCAGAAAAAGAGAAAAAAATATAAAAGGAAGAAAAGAAACAGAAACTTGTTTTACACCAGTAGAAAAAAATACAAGAAAATAGAGATATCCTTTCAAGATCTTTGAAATCCTGTATCCCTTTATTTTTCTACACCTGACCTAAGCCTCACTACAACCCAGGGAAGTCCTACTTGATTCTAGGATAGCATGATCATAAAATGTAGAGATTGGAGAAGGAGAAGCTATAGAGTTTGATCTGACGTTCCCTAGTGATGTGATATTCCAATCATGAGATCTTCTTCTGTTAAAGATGTCCTTCCTTCAAATAATACATATGTGAGATCTTTGCTTCATATATCAACATATCTCCTCACATATAAATTGAAAGAAAAGAAGAAAATCATTCTTGAGTGATTCATTTCTGAGAGGTTTACAAGTGAGATTTGAGGTCGAGGCATAAGAACTTAGAGGTGATCTGGAAATCTTTACTGTCGGATGATGAGAATGTTCAGCACACACACACGCAGAGTCAACTATTCTGGGTTTTGATTATCAGTCTGTAGTCTTGCCAAAACTTCCCAACTCTTCGCTGGCCTGTAACTGTTTCTGCATCCATTCGATGATTTGACAAACGATGTTTTTTCGGAGCTCATATGCAAAAGTGTGCAGCATGTGCCAAACCACAATGATCAAATTTTTGATCACCTAAGCCAAAGGCTAGGTGACATGTCTTACCAGAAATAATATGAACGCTAGCAATCAGTTGGGAAATGTTGGGCACGCATCAGGGAGATAATTCTGGAACATGTAGTATGAGCGCCACATCACATGAGGTGGTAATAGCACTCTCTGTCCACACACCTAAAGAGGGGAACATAGTTTTGATAGCAGAGGGGGGGCAACTAATCAATGAAGATCAGTACTCATTGAAGGGCTATTTTGGGAGAGGTCGTTAAGGGAATTAATTGGTTCTATACATGTAAAAATGAGGTGGGAACAATAGAGATTGAGGACCCCATAATCAGCTAGGGTGGTCCAAGATGTTGAGTGGGCCAAGATGTGAAGCAGGGCAAAACCTAGGGAGCAACATGTTAGTTGGCACGAGAATTTTCCGCATTGACGGACCACTATGGTAGGGTGAGACGTTAACAGAGGTGGGGCCACTTAAAATGCTTGCGAGTGTGTGGTCGTCAAAACGACACACACGATGAGCACACAAGATGTGGGGGGCATACAAAGGAAAGGAGAGAAAAGTCAAAAAAAGAAATATATATATAAGAGAATGAAGACTCTCTTGGAAAAAAATTTATTTCTTAGAGAGAAGGGGATTTCATTAAACTAAAAACAAATGCTTATAATGCTTTACAACGAAAATAACATTAAACCAAATTAATCTAGAAAGCCATTAAAATATTAGCCTAGAAAGCATGTAAAGGTAGAGAGGGAAAGAAGAGAGAGAAAGAAGGTATGAAGGTTAGAGAGATGAATTAAAGAGAAGCTTACCATTGAAGAGGTAGATGGTGCAACTCCGATTGGATCGACCTCAATAGGATTGAGGATTATAGCCTTTGATTGTGGAGGATGGAATGGGCAGCAAGGAGACATTGCTGTTTGACGCTTTGCACTTCGAGGTGGAGGCGTTAATGGTGAGCTCGCAGGAGAAGAAGGGTGAAGAAGAAGAGAAAGAAAGAAGAAAGAGAGGAAGAGAAGGGGGAGGGAACCAACCCAAGAAGGAGAGATTGTAGATCTCTTATAGATTTTTTTTTCTTTTTCTTTTTACTTGTTGTAAAAATGATGACCGTTGGATCTAGAGAGATCCAACGGTTGGGAATGGGTTAGTTAGATGAGAGAGAGAGTGACTAGGATAGAGAGATATGGGGGAGAGAAGAATCGGTCAAGTGAGACCAATTCTCTCTTGTTGTTGCAAATGGGCATGAGCATGGGTAATGGGCATGGGTCATGGGTCATGGGTATGGGTCATGGGTATGGGTCATGGGTATGGGTCATGGGTATGGGCATGGGTCATGGGTCATGGGCTTAGGTCATAGGCCTATGTCATGGGCCAAGATAGATAGATAAAGAGAGAAATAGGAGAGAGGTGAGAGAAAAATATAAAAATAAAAGCATTGGAGGGTCTTGAACCCTGGTCTTCTTTATTCTCTCTCGTCCGCTCCACCAATAAGTCAAACTTATCCTTTAATGTCAATTGGTGTGGCCTTTAACACCTAAGTCCTTCTCTTGGTCTCCAGCTATTCTCTCTCTTAGTCCTTGTTCCGGCTCTACGATCCTTTAGCTTTGCCCGTATATGTCTTCTATCTTTTTATCCTAGCCTGTTGGCTCTTTAAGCTTTGATAGAAGTCTTCTGTGGTTGATCGTGGGCCCGCCAGTCCTCGAGAATCGCCCGATAGGGTCTCCTACAAGTGAAAAAGTGCGTAATGAGATTCAACTAAAACAGCTTGATACTGGACTATCCGAAATGCGTATATTTCATGCAAATAGTCGATTTTCTTCTAAAGAATGCATTCTACGCAATGGAAGAAACTCTTATATGGAAAAGTCGACAAAAAGACAAGTTTTACGTAGAAGAATGTGATATTCGTTCAAAAGTACTTATTTTAAGCCATTATCCTTATAGCGATGTCGCATTCTCCTACGTAAAACTTGTCTTTTCGTCGACTTTTTCACGTAAGAGTTTCTTCCAATGCGTAGAGCACAATCTTTAAACGAAAATTGACTATTTGCATGAAATATACGCATTTCGGATAGTCTAGATATAAAGCCGTTTTGATTAAGTCTCATTACGTGCTTTTCTCTCGCAGGAAACCTGATCGGGCGATTTTCGAGACTTGCAGGCCCACGATCAATAATAGAAGTCTAATATCAAAGCTTAAGGAGTCAACAAGCTATGACAAGAAGATACCGGCCAAGTATGGGTCAAGTCAGAGGATCGTAGAGCCAGATAAAGAACCAAGAGAGAGGAAAAGCTGAAGACCAAGAGACGGGCCAAAGTGATTAAAAGCCGTACCAAAGGACATAAAATGACGGCTTACGTAATTGATGAAACTGATTGAAGATTACATTGAAGATCAGGGTTCATGACCCTCCGCCAGCTCTTTTGCCTTTATTTTGTATTATTTTCTCTCTCCTCTCTCCTAATTCTCTCTCCATCTCTCTAGACTCTAATATCTAACCCGTAGATCATCTCATCCTACCATTAGATCCCCAGATCTACCATCCGATCCCCCTCTCCATGATCGAATTGCCTATATCTCACCATCCGATCCTTAGATCGATCATCCTAACCCTCCGATCTCCATCATCTAACCTCAGATCTTCTCTCCTCTAGCTCTATCCCATCTCACGTGGCTTTTCTACCGTTAGATCTTCTATTGGACCGTTGGATCTCTCTAGATCTAATGATTCTCTTATCTGGGCCATCCACTCTATCATGGCCCATTATCCTACTGGTCCACTAGCTCACCTAACTTTAGGTCCATTATCATGGCGGCTGATTGGATGACATGTGGCATGCTTAGTATTGGCCCAAAAGGCTCATTATTCTCCTGGGCCCAATATCATATGGCCAAGCCTTCAATGATGGCCCACTAACATTGCATAAATTCCTTGGCCCATAGCTACGGCCCTTGGCCCGCAACTCACTTACTTGCCACCGGCTGACACGTAGCATGCTCAATTCGCCCAGGGGCCCATTATCCTTCTTTCCCTATGGTCCACAACCTAAGTGGACTACGAGCCAATAGCCCAAATCCAATAACCCAATAACCTCATGGCCCAAAGCCCATTCATTAGAAACCCACACCACCTTTGCTTGAGAGAGAAATGGTCTTCACAAGACCAATTCTCCCTCAACCTCTCCAACTAATTCCACAATTCTCTCTCCTAGTCACTATTCTCTCCTAAAACTATAAGAGGAACCCACGGTTCCCTTAGAAGTTTGGTTCCCTCCCCCTTCTAAACTCTAAAACTCTCTCAACCCCTTCCCTCTCTTGCGCAAATCTCTTCTATTGGAGCAGCCAAGAGCTCTTCACCTTCTTTACCCCTCTCCTTCTTCCTCTGCAACCATTACCGCCTGCTCCTTTTCTCCAAGAACTAGACTAGTGCGCCTCACCTGCATGCAATCTCTTCTTCTTCACCTCCCCACTGGATCTGGCCGTGCAATATCTCCTTCTCTCCTCCGTCTGGTTTCCAAGCATAAGCCGTGCACAACAACCTCCACCACAAGTTGCTGGATCTTTACCGGACCTACACTTCCTCTCCTTCATCTCCTAAGCACTGTCATCACCATGCTGCACAGTGTAGTTCTCTGGCCTCTCCTCTCTCCCTCCTTCAACTCACGTTGTTGATAGTAATGGTCTGCACATCCACTAAGTTGCAAACTACTCATCCCTTGCAGGAGCAACTCCGGTGAACTGGTTATGTCCACGTTCTCTCTTCTTCCCACGCTGTTGGATTGGCCACAACCCACAGCAATCCTCTCGCTTGCACCCAGCAACCACACCATCTCTTCCTCTCCTTCTTCTTCTTCTTCTTTTTCGAACTTCACCGGAGTTGCAGGTGCAACTCCGGTCTTCATCAAAACCTGCAACTCGAAGTTGCAGGTTCATAGCACCTCTTCTTCACCATTCTTTTTGCAGACCGGCAATCCTTCATAGCTCCAAGCCGTTAGAAGCCAGGAACTAGATCTCTGTCTGCCTGAACCACTTGCATTCTCTTGCACCACCAGTTACTACCACCGCCTGGAACCTCTTCCGGCTCCGCCTGTTGACCAACATCTCCACCCGTTCTCACTAAGTAGATCTTAGATCTACTGTTCAGAGATCTGAGATCTCTTTTCTCCACCAGCAGATCTGCCATCCTCATCCACACTTCAGCCTTCATCACCACTGCATACTCTTTGAACCTGCAAAATCCGGCCAGCAGCTCCGTCGTCTTCTCTTCCATGTTAGGAGCTAGCTGCTGGTGCCCATCCTGATCGGCCAAGATCTCAGCCTCACTCCGCATCTGCTTTGCTGTCCAGCAACTGAGAAAGAGCTCTGCCATTCACGTTCAACACCCCCTCTTGCTGATCGTTCACCAGATCTGCAACACACATACCTCGTTCCCATTTGGAGCACCACCACTGTACAAGGCTACCTTCCTTGATTTTTCCACCGCCTGGTTCATTTCCAGCAAGTCGTGGCCCTCCTCTCCAACGTGGATCCCTCTCTTGCAAGTCTGCAACGTCTCAAAGCAGTAGCACACTTCACCTCTTCCCGCGTCCTCATAATAGCTTGATCCACCTTAACGCCCCTTGCTGCCACCTTCAATCACCACGTGGTCCTCTTCAAGGGTTGCTCCCTTGTCAAGGCAGTGCCTTCAACAAATCCATCCAAACACTTGGAAGAATTTCAAGGTGATATCTTCTCTCTCCTCTCTCTCTCTCTCTCTCATTTCTCTCTCTCTAGAGCTTTCTTTACTTTACTTTACTTTTTCTCTTTCTAAAACTCTAGCTTCTTCATTTTCTCTATCTATAAATCCTTATCTTCTTTCACTTTCTCTCTCTACATTGCTTTCTCTCTCTAGGTCAAGTTAGTACTTTCTCTCTCTACATTACTTTTGAGTTTAATTTCAATTATTTGCTTTCCAAATTAGTATTTGCTTTATTTGTTAAATTTTTGTAAACTCGTTTGATCATTCAATAAATTGAGTTGAATTTTATTATTTGGAATTTTCTATTCTCTTTTATTCCTGCTCAAATAATTCATTAATCTCACTCCAAAAGAATATTTTAAAAATCGATCATATCACCATTCTCACCCTTCCATAAATTCTCAGCATTTTTTATTATTATTGTTCTTATTTGCCCTAACCCCGAGTGCGGACGATACCCGACACGAGCCACTGTGCAAGTCTGCATTTTTTTTTGCAGATTAAGTGAACCAAATCGGAGAAATTACAAATATTGTTGAACTTTAGGGTTTCCGTAACCAACGACGCAGAAAAATCCTACTTTCAGAATGCGACATTGCTATAAGGATAATGGCTTAAAATAAGCACTTTTGAGTGAATATCAGCTGTTCACATGGAAGGGGGCGGTAATCCAAGCTGCAGTGAGTGAAAACCCGCCGTTGGGTTTTGTGGAGGTGCTGGCGATCCAGCAGGGGCAAGGAGATGGAGCTAAGGTGGAGAAAAATGGAGTTGCAGATGGCCGGAATTCTGCAACTCCGACGAGGAAACAAAAGAGGAGAAGATGAAGAAGAAGGTGAAGAAAAGAAGAAGAAAGGAGAAGCAAAAGAAGAGGAAATCGTGGGGGGTTTTTTGGGGAAAAGAGAGGAAGAGATAGGAGGGGGATTAGGGTTCAAACGAACCCTTCTCCTTCCCCTTTAAACCTCCCACTTTCCTTTAATGGAAAATGGGGTTTTTAAAAAAAATAAAAATATATATATATTTTAAGGTAAACCTTACTTTTCTTTGGGGAATTTCCCCATTAGTGGACCCCCCTTTTTTTTATTTAAAAATAATTAATTTAAAGCATTTGAAAATCACGAGGTCCACTAAATGGTCGGGCCACGGGTCGATGATGATGGGCCCGGCTACTGGCCCACATGGATTGATGATGTCCATCGTCTCACAAGATGATGTGACAGACAATTTGATGACGATCGGATGGATGGTGACTTGATTGGGACCCAGATTGGTAGATCGACGGATCTAGAGAGATCCAACGGTCCGGTGGAATATCCAACAGTCCGATTGAAGATCCAACGGTCAGAAAGCTAAGGGAGATGAGACAGAGCCAACAGGCAAGAGTTCTGAGGTTAGGTCAGTAGATCTGAGGATTAGGTGGTGCTGTATAGGGAGATGAAGAGAGACGAGAGAGAAATAGGAGAAATGAAAGAGAAAACTCTACAAACTATAGAGATAACTGTTGGCGGGGGGTTTGGAACCCTAGTTTTCAATATGTTCTCTTTTCAGTCTTCACCAGCAGAGCAGATTATCATTTTCTTCTCATTTCATGTGGCTTCGACTACTTTGGTCCGTCTCTTGGTCATCGACTCTCCATCTCTCTTGGTTCTTTGGACTGGCTCCGTGATCCTCTGACTTGACCCGTACTTGGCCTGTATCTTCTAGTCATAGCATGTTGGCTCTTTAAGCTTTGATATAGGCTTCTGTGGTTGATCGTGGGCCCGCAAGTCTCGAGAATAGTCCGATCGAGTTTCCTGCAAGAGAAGAGCACGTAATGAGACTCGATCATAACGTCTTCATATCTAGACTTCCAGAAATGCATTTAATGCATACAAATATACCATTTCATCCAGAAAAGTGTGTTCTACTCAACAAAAGAGACTCTTACGTAAAAAAGTAGATAAATAGAGCATTTTAACATAGGAGAGTGTGATAACGCTTAGAAGATAACAGTGGAAAATACGCACTTTTAAGCAAATATCAGGTACCTTAGGGTGAAAGGCCCCAGACGTTATTATATCCTGCAGATGGGTCATCGAGACCGCTCTTAGTGCGGGAAGGAGATAGAGACCATATGTGGTTATGGGTACTAGTTGCATTTGCATCCCGTACTCACTTGCATTCACCCTCATATTCATGTCATCCTTATTATATGATTGAGATGCATACCTTGATTAAAAAATTTGTATAGTATGATATCATACCATGCACACTGTTGTATTACTGGGCCTCGGCTCATGGTGCTACACTGATACCATTTTCAGATGTTGAGGAGCTGGGTACATGGGATGATTTTGAGACAGAAAACTTCAGTGCACTCGAAGAGATCGACGAGGATTTGAGAATTGATCCCACACTTTAGAAGACTTTATTTTGATTGTTCTAAAACATTACTTATTTATTTTCACGGGCATATAGTCATTTGATTGAGAGCATGTTCTCACCTCCTTCTCTCCACATTTAGTTGATTGATTGAATTGTTTGAGTTATGAATTATTTTAATTATTTGTTTTCTACATCTAGACTTTTTTGTTTATTTAGTGGATTTTCGAATGAACCTTAGTAGTCTAATTCACCTAATTGGACCACTAGGGGACATTCATGGATCACCTCTGGGTTCGGGTACGGGTCAATCCACTAATTTTCAGGTCGTATCTGGGTATCTGGATTTGGGGCATGATAAGATCTAATGGTGGAAAAGCTACGGGAGATGGGATAGAGCTAGAGGAAAGGAGATCATAGGTTAAATGATGGAAATTGGAGGGTTAGGATGATCGATTTGAGGATCATATGGTGAGATATAGGCAATTCGATCATGAAGAGGGGGATCGAAAGGTAGATCTAAGGATCTAATGGTAGGATGAGATGATCTAAGGGTTAGACATTAGAGTCTAGAGAGATGGAGAAAGATGAGAGAAAAGTGCGTAATGAGATTTTATCAAAACGACTTCATATCTAGACTTTCAGAAATGTGTTTCATGCATCAAATATACCATTTCGTTTAGAAAAGTGTGTTCTACACAATGAAAGAGACTCTTACGTAAAAGTGGATAAATAGGAAAGTTTTACGTAGGAGAGTACGATAACGCTAAAGGATAATGGCTTAAAAATAAACACTTAAGCGAATATCAGGGGGTAAAGCTAAAGTTTGAAAGTATAAAGCGGTATTAATAATTACTTTCAAATTTTAGGGGGGCATCACTAAAATACCTTAATATAAATTATAATTTAAGATAAAAATAGCCTCTTGACTAATCATTCCCTCTTAAAAACCAAAAAACGTTGGGGTTGAATTTGCCAAAGAAGTTTCACCAATCAATACCACTACACTGCACTAATAGTGGGGTTTGCTGACTCTATGATTTCTCGTCATCATCGTCGCCTTATCTAAACTATGGGAAGTCGGCAAAATTAATTCAATTTCACTATGCAATTCTATTTAGAGCCATTTCTCTCGAATGAGATAGATGCAAAGAAAATGAAATCAGTGGAATGCTAGCAAGCAACCCCCTAATGCAGTTGCACATATGCAACCTTGCAAAAGACAGGAAAAACTGCTTTGATATTTTGAGATTGGCTGCATGTGGTTAGTTTATTTTATAAGAAAGTTGGTTGACACATCTCAATTTGATTGACTTTTGCTCAAATGTGAAATTACGAATTTGGATTTTTTATTGAGCTATAGAACAATCAGTAGCTAAAGTCTATATGCTCTACATATCTAATGTTTGATTTTAAAACTAACTACTTTCTACTCATTGAGATTTAATAATGCTCATATCTTGCTCATTTGTGATCTACACATCTAATAGGATATGCTCTACATATCTTGCTGAAACTAGGGTTTTCCATGTCATCAGATCGAAAACCCTTGATCAACAATATTTGTATTTTGATCCAGTTCACTTTAGAATCCTATAAAAATGCAGACTTTGTATAGCGATATGTCGGATGTCGAATCCGCACTCGGGGCTAGGGCAAATGATTGAACAATAATTAAGGAAATCTGCTTAGAATTTGTGAAAAGGTGAGAATGACGATTGATAATCGAAATTTAAAACAATATTTTGGTGAGACTTTTATTAGCTAATCAACGGCAAATAAAAATAGAATGAAAACACAACAAATAAAGAAATTTTCAAAATAAATTTATTAATTAATCAAAGTGTTATACAAATTAAATAAAAATAATTGCTAACCTAGAAAGCAATGAGAGTAAAAATCTAGAGAGAGAAGATAATAAGTAGAGAGAGAAAGTGACTAAAGAGGTCTAGAGAGAGAAAGTAAGAGTACCAAGATTTATAGAGAGAGAATTCTTCCTAAAGAGAGAAAGAAAAGAAGAGAGAGAAAATGAAAGAAAAACTAGCAGAGTTTCAGAGAGAGAAACAAAAGCAAATAAAGAGAGAAAGATAAGAGATGAGAGAATTGTTTACCATGAGATGAAGTGCAGGCTGTGAGGATGATATAGATCTTACCAGAACTGAAGATGAAGGCTTGTGATGAAGATATCGGCTAGTGAGAGGACATTGCAGGTGGAGAGGTAGGCTGGACTGCTACTATTTGCCTTGTAGATGGTGATGCATGGCTTGAAAAGGAGTGAGAGTGGTTGGATGTGAAACTTAGGTACAGCCACAGAAAGAATGAGATGCGGTATCCTTCCGTAGTTGCAGGCTGATATTCGCTCAAAAGTGCTTATTTTAAGCATTTATCCTTTTAGCGTTATTGCATTCTCCCACGTAAAATGCTCTATTTATCTACTTTTCTACGTAATAGTCTCTTCTGTTGCATAGAACACACTTTTCTGGACGAAATGGTATATTTGCATGCATTAAACACATTTTTTGAAGTCTAGATATAAAGCCATTCTGATTAAATCTCATTACGCGCTTTCACTGTTGCAGGAAATTCGATTAGACAATTCTTGAAACTTGCGGGCCCACAATCAACTTCCAGAACCTAGGATCAAAGCTCAAGAGCCAACAAGCTGAGGATGAGAAGATATGGGCCGAAGACGGGAAGAGCCAGAGAATAGAAAGAATCAAGGGATGACCAAGAGAAAAGGAGGGACAAGCCCTCAAAGAAGAGACTAAGGAGATTAAAGCTTATAAACCAACACAAGGAAACTCGAATGGACGATTCTTGAGAGTCGCGGGCGCACGATCGACCACAGAAGCTCACTACCAAACTTGTCCAAATCAAATATGATCACGCAGACGAGTGAACTATGCTCAGATAAAGTTGGATAACAAACAAGCGAGACCGATGAGATGGACCGATGAAGATGGAACAACACAACTCAAGTTGACGGACATCAAGATAACAGGTCAGTAGATCATGTTGATGAGCCAACAGATAAGTCAAGGAAAGCTCCATCAAATGAATGAGTTTAAAACATGGTTGAAGCAAAACCAATGGATGGTGGGATCAATGATAATGCGACATGCATGGAAACTCATGAAGGCAAACCACACCGTGGACCAAATCAATGGGCCATGGTGTTGGACCCTTGTGTGAACCAAGTTGGTGGGCTAAGATTATGAACCAAATGTTGATTCAAGTTGCTAGCCGTTGATCAATGGTGGGGTGTTATAAAATGGTTAGGTTTTCATAAGGCTTAGAAATGATGAACTTCAGACAAGGTGGATCCCATGTGCTTGGTCTAAGAAGCAAAGAGTTGCTGGATTAGCTTAATTAACTTTGAAACGCAAAGTGGATGGATGCTAATATGATAGAGGAAAGAATGCAAGGGGCTGGATCGTTTCGGATAATAAATTGGGTACCAATAGACAAGGAAGGAAGGAAGAAAAAGTGCTAAAGAGGGTGTTGCATGATGGTTGATACATCTTCAATACATGGGATACTTTTCCATAATTGAAAATATGGCCAAGAGAAGATAGAAGAGGATCTAACGGTCCCCACTCACCCTAAAATTAAAAAAAACCCTAGGGCCTTGGTATTTAAGAGGAAAAAAAAAGAAAAGGGAGTACTCTTACTTGACGCCCCCATCCCATTCACGTTTCAACTTTTTTCTATCTCTCCTCTCACCAAGCCACTCCACCCACGGACTACAATTCCGCCATTAGTGCCGCCCTCCACCGGACTGGTAAACCCTTACCGGCGTTGCTGCTTCTCCTCCCAACGGTTTCTACAACCAGACTGGTGCGCCACCATCTTCTCCACGCCGCCGGTCTGCTCTCACCTTGCTACTGCTGCCCTCAACCACTGCAACCTTCTCAAGGCTGCACCGTTGATATCTTCTCTCCACCAAGTTCTCTCTTCTCTCCATCATCAAACCCCATCCTCTCCCTCTCTCTATTCATTCAACTAGCCACCCCATTGATCACAAGAGAAAAAGAAAGAAAAAAAAAATAAAAAAAATATCTTTAAGATCACCGGAGTTGCAGGTTGCAACTCCGGCAACCTCCATTACCGCCTGCACCAATCTCTTCTTCTCCCCACGTCTCAACCCATCTCTCCATCTCATTCTCTCAACTTTCTCCTCCTAACAGTAGGTTCGTCACCAAGGGAAGCATCGTTCCCCTCCTCCGCCTCTCACCGGAGTTGCAGACCTGCAACTCCGGTCGGAGCCACCTCTTGCACCATTGTACAGGCCTGCTACTCCTCTTCACTGACTGCCGGCAACCTAGTAGGCTCGCCCACGCCTTGCTCAGCCAATCAGTGGAGAGCATAGGTTCTTCTTCAACCCACATGCTTATCCTTCTCTTCCACTCCGCCGGTCTGCTCCCACCTGCAACTCCGGTAGCAGCAGCTTTCACCGCCCCCTCTTCTATAAAAAAAAAAATAAAAAATAAAAAAGAAAAGAAAGGAAAAGAAGAGAAGGGCAGGGGTTTGGTCATCCATAACCGTTGGATCCCCCTCCACCATTGCAGCCTGCTGCCACCACCATCGATCACCACCACGTTTTCTCCTCCTTGGTCCCACTCCATTACCGTCTCCCCTTCCATCTCCTTCCCATCTCTCTCAAGAAAAGCAAAAATAAAAAAATAGAAAGAGAAGAGAAGAGAGAAGAAGAGAGGAGGAAGCCAGTCTCCGTAACAGCCAACCTTTTCCTCCATCTCCATGAGCATCTCCACCTCGCCTTCACGTCTTGGCCAACAGCCAACGGTCCAACCACCACCGTATTCACTTGGGCCTTGGGCACTCCCATGTTCATCAATAATCTTGCTGATTTTCTCTCTCCAGGTAAGTGTTTAGGTAGTTTCTCTCTCTAGAGTGCTCCCTCATCTCTATCTTCTCCTCTCTCCCTCTAACTTTAGTTTTCTCTCTCTAAAAATTTCTCTAGTTAAGTTATAATTTTTTTTTTTGAGCATGGTAATGTATGTACCTTTGATCATTTCAATTAATAAAGTGGTCTCTTTTAAATGCAAATCGTTTACCATTCCTTATGTTTTTATTAAGTGGTAGTTTCTCTCTCTAAAATCACTAAACATGTTTTAAATCCGATACCTCAATCACCATTCTCATCCTTCCATCCTTTATTTTTAGTAATTTCTGAGCAAAATCTGTCATTTCACGTTCTAATTTGCGCAAACTAACTCTGAGTGCGGATCGACATCCGACACGAACCCCTATGCTAGAATCTTTGAATTTTGCAGGATAAAAATTGGATAATTTACAAATCTTGTTGAAGTTAGGGTTTCCGTAACCAACGACGCGGAAAAAACCTACTTTCACAAGCTATGGTGGATGAGCAATGGAGATGAAATCCTTTGAGGAGAGGTGTAGACCAACCGGAGAGGGAGGCTGCAATGAAGCTGATGAAGATGAAGATGAAGCTGGAGATGTTTGTGCTCAGTCATGAGGACATGCAACAACATTAGTGAAGGTGGTTACTGGCTTGACAGTCCACTGTTGTGGTTGGTGGAATGTGCAGTTCGAGCTTGGGGAAAGAGTTAACACCCACGGTGTTGCAGGTGGTGATGCGCACTAGAGATCGAGCAACCTCCAGCAGGTTTATGTGCAAGAAGGGGACATACCGTTGAAGGAGAAGCTAACAGAGGTCATCTGAGAATGTGAGAGGGAGATCGCCAATGTGTAGAATGGTTGCTGGTGTGCGCGCAGCAGGTTGCTGGAATTAACAGTGATAGCAGCTACTGATAAAGAGATTGTCGGAGTTGCAAGAGCAACCGTTAATTCCAGATCTGATACGTACCGTGGGTTGAAGGGATGCTTGTTGGTTGCAGGAACTGTTCAAGAGTCTTAACAAGCTAGTCTATGAATGGAAAAATAAGGAGAAGAAGCTTGGGGCGGTGCTAGCAGATGCAGGTGGCCGAAGAAGAGGACCGGAGTTGCAGGTCTTCCTAACCTTGCAACAGTTTGTTTGAGTTGCTGGTGGTGGCCTATGATTAAAGAAGGAGAAGAACGGTGCTGAAGAAAGGTGTGATAGAAGACTATCTCCGATTGTGGCGAGCAACTCACAGTGCCCACAAATCCACTAAGTGAATCATGATTTAAGGGAACCATAAGGGGCTTTGAGGCAGCTCAAAGAGGAGCCGCTAGTTAGAGTTTTTTGAGAGAGGGAAAGCCTGCAAGAGAGGATAAGAGAGGAAGATAGGTAGTGGAGTTGCACTTGCAGGGAGGACACGTTGCTGGTCGTCCAAAAGAAGGAGGAGCAGATGGGCTCCGGTTGCAAGAGGTGCGTGAGGAAGGGGGCTGTTGCAGGGTGGAGTCTGATACCGCAAGGTGGCAAGGAGAATGTATAAGTAATAGAGTCCTGAAGGTTGCCGGAGTTGCAGGTCTGCAACTCCAAACACGGATGAAGAAATTGAAGAAGAGGAAGGAGAAGAAGTGGAGTAGCAAAGAGACACTTGCAGGTTGAAAAATCTCTACTCTGAGATGAATATTTAACCGGTATACTAGCAGTTTTTTGGCTGGGAAGCAAGGAGCAGTTGCTGGTGCAAACCAGTGCAAGATCATGAAGATGGATAGAAGCAAGACAGAGTAGCAAAGGGTGGAGAAAAAGATAGAAAGAAGAGAACGTGGAAGAGGGTGGCTGGCTGTCACACAGCAGCCTCTTCCACTATCTTGGCAACAAACCAGAGAAAGGAGAGGTGGATTAAGAGAAGAAGGGGTAGAAAGAGTGAAAGGGGACGGAACCAAAAAGAAACCCAAGGTTTCTCTTTCTTTTAAAGGGAATGGAGTGGTTATGGAAGAGAGAAACCATGGGAGATACTTTGGGGATTGGTGAGAAGTTGTCTAGTTTCACCACTTCTCTCATTGGCTTGAATGTGGGCTTGTGAGAGCCCATGGGTTAGTGGTTTGGCCATGGGCCACTTGCTTTGATTGGGTCATGAATCCTACAATTGTATAGGCCTTGGGCTGTTTAATGGGTAGGTCATAGGCCATAGAGTTGGGCTAAGGAAAATGCCACATGTCGGCCAATAGGATAGTGGGCTAGTAAATGGGTTGCGGGCCAAGGGCCGTGGTATGGGCCATGGGATTTGTGCAATGTTAGTGGGCCATCATTGAAGGCCTTGGCCATATGATATTGGGCCCAGGAGAGTAGTGAGCCTTTTGGGCCAATACTGACCATGCCACATGTCGGCCAATGGGCCAACAAGATAATGGACCTAAGGATAGGTGAGCCAGTGGGCCACTAGGATAATGGGTATTGAGAGTGGATTGTAAGGAATATTTTCATATTCAATTTGGCAAAGATTTCGTGTGACATAAAAACATTCATGTAACCATTCCTACGAGCACCAGTGTAGTGTGAAGATGTCGTGGTACACATACTTCGCCGACTACGTGAAGACTAGAAGACAGAGACAGCAAGAATCAAATGGTTGACGAAATGAGTCATTTGAGTAACTGCCCATTTGTCTGTTATAGATCGTGTACGCTCGCTTAGGAAGGTAAGTGACTTAGTGGCCATAGGAATATGTTTAAATGAATAAAATATAATGGTCAAACCTAGTCATTGGACAGACCCGAGTCTTAGTCAAAGTTATTCACTTCTGGGAGAGTTCGATCGATTGGACAAGTTCTAATTGATTGGACAAAGCCCAATCGATTGGACACATTTGTAAAATCGATTGGAGACTACGAGACAGAACATGATCAAAGACCAATTGATTGGACACATCTGTAAAATTGATTGGAGTCTACGAGACAGAACATGATCAAAGCTCAATCGATTGGACACATTTGTAAAATCGATTGGAGTCTGCAAGATAGAACATGATCATTGTGAAAGTAGGGCTTTTCCGTGTCGTTGGTTACGGAAACCCTAACTTCAAAAATATTTGTAATTATCCGAGACTTTTAACCTGTAAAATATGAACTTTTGTATAGGGATTCGTGTCGGATGTCGATCCGCACTCGGGATTAGTCGGATTAGCGCGAATAAGAACATAAAATGACAAATAATATACAAGAGAAAAAGGAGAATGATGGAAGAGATGAGAAGGGCGAGTCGATTTAAAACACATCCAAATAAGATCCAGAGAAGACTAAAATTATCGAAATCAAATTGCATTAATCAAACTGTTGCTTACATGAAATAAATGACAGAAATAAATAAAGCGGTAAATCTATTCTAGAAAGCATGTAAGAAAGCATGTAAAAAGAGATTTTAGAGAGAGAGGAAGAAGGTAGAGAGAGAATTTTCACACCTCGGTCGTTTACCGGCCGACAAGGTAGAGGTGAGAGAAAAACTCACCCTCTTGCATTCACCGAACGGAGTCAGTGGTGCAAAAAGGCGATCAGCCTGGGGAGTCTAGAGAGAGAGTCTAGAGAGAAACTAAAGAGGAGAGAGAAAGGAAGAAGAGATCAAAGGTTGTTACCTTGCAATTCTTACCAACGGATGGATCGGCCAGTGATGAAGAAGATGATCGACCAATGGGAATAGGCCATCGGACTTAAAGATGGTCGAACATGAGTGCATGATGTTGGCTGGCCTGGTGTTGCGGTGTGCTGGCCCAAAAACATAGTCGTGAAGAAGATCACGTCGTGATGTTGCAGGCAAGGGGATTGCTCTTGCAGTCCATTGGGACAGCAAGGATGAAGGACATGGCTGCTGGTGTGATGAACCATCATTGGTGCACTAACCATGCTAGTTGCAACAGCAAATTGATGTGGACAGACCTTCAAGTGGTTGCTGGCCGGAGAGGATGCATCACACGGTGGTGACTGGTTCCTTACCAGTGAAAGATGGCGGTGCTTGTGAGTGGGAGAAAATGAGGGTGTTGTAGGTGGGCTGTAATGGAGGACGGCCTGCACGTAGGAGGACGTGAGAGTGAGGGAGAATGGTGCGAGATCGTTGGAGTTTCAGTCGGCAAGTGGCCGGTGAAGACGACACCAGCGTTGAAGATGCAGCAAGCGGGAAGATGCCCGAAGAAGATGGAAGGGGGCGGTGCTGTTGTGGCTTGTACGCTCGGAGTTGCAGACGTGGTGGTGATGCACATGAAGGAGATGGTCTGCAACTCATACGGTGGAGGAAATGGGCAGCACGGACTGCAAGCTTGCATGCCGTTAGTTGTAGGCTGCTGTTGACGTGGTGGGAGAGACGGTTGACCGGTGATGGCTGGCTCAAAACCAGTCCGTTAGTTGCAGGCGGTGGAGTTTACTGGAGAAGAGCCAATCCGGCTGGCAGTGGAGGCTGCAGTAGCTGCTGGTGGTGCGGGGGAAAGCACCGTGAAGAGAGAGAATGGAAGAAAATGGACCGGTAGGGGCGATTAGCGTGTTGCTGGTTGTCAACACCATGAACACCGGAGTTGCAGACCTGCAACTCCGGTAAGGAAAAAAAAATAGAAGAAGAGAAGAGGAAGAAGAAGAAGAGAAGCCAGAAGAAAGAGAAGAGGAAGAAGAAGGAAGAGGAGGAGGAAGAGGAGAAGAAGGGGGGAAGAGAGGACGTGCTGGCGGTGGTGGTGACGACGACGACCGGAGTTGCTGCCTGCAACTCCGGCGACTATGCAGAATAGGAAGAAGACGAAGAAGAAGAAGAGGAAGAAGAAGAAGAAAGAGGAGAAGAAGAAGAAGGAGGAGGGAAAGAAGAAGAAGAAGAAGAAGAAGAAGAAGAAGAAGAAGAAGAAGAAGAAAGATGAGAAGAAGGAAACCAGTCGCCGGAGTTGGCTCGCCGGTGTAGCTCGCCGGATCCGTGGAGAAGAAGAGAAAGAAGAAGGAAGAAAGAGGAGGGGGGAGAGACCAAAAAGGGAGAGGGGTCTTAGGGTTTTCAACCCCTCTTCACAAGGAGAAACCGTGGGTTTCTCAACTTGGAAACTCACGGTTTCTAAAAATAATTTTTTTGTTTTTTTATTATTTTTTATTTTAATTTTAATTTTTGAAAAGTGATAAGTGGGTTACGGGCTTGGGCTCGTGGGCTATTTGGCCATGACCACCAGGCCAAAAGCTGATGCCACGTGTTGGCCAGTGGTTGGCCGAGAGATGACGCCACGAGTCGGCCAGTGGTTGGCCAATGGGAATGCTCAAAATCGTGGGCCCAGAGTGCATCGGCCATGGGCCAGAAGGTAGGTGAGAAGGATAGTGGGCCACTGGGCTCGATGGATGTGGGTTAGGGTGCGTTTGGTTGCCAGGGGAGAAAAATGCATTTTCCCCTTGAAATACCCATCAAGGAAAAATGTATTTTCCTTTCTTCGAAAATTCGAGCTCTACGCTCTCAGCCACAATCAATCATCTGAGGCATTTCTCTACAATCAAACCTGCCTTAGGGACTGATATTTTACAATGGAGATCGGGTGGTTGATAGGATGGATGATCGACTGATCGGTAGCACGATCGGATGGTCGGATGCATAGAATTGATAGATCAGATGGCGATCTATAGAGATTCAACGGCCCGATGGAAGATCCAACGGTCAGAAAGCTAAGGGAGATGAGACAGAGCCAATGAGCAGGAGTTCTGGGGTTAAGTCAATAGATTCGAGGACCGAGAAATGAAGAGAGAGAGAATAAGGAGAGATGAGAGAGAAAATATCAGAAAAAGTATTGGCAGAGGGTCATGAACCCTGGTTTTCCATTGTTCTTCACTTGAGCTTTGCCAGTAGAGCAGGCCATCATTTGATGTGGCTTTAAATGCTTTGGTCCTTCTCTTGGTTATCAGCTCTCCCACTCTCGTAGTTCCTTGGGCCAGCTCTTCGATCCCCTTGTTTAGCCCGTAATAGGCTCATATCTTCTAGACATAGCCTGTGGACTCTTTAAGCTTTGATAATGGGCTTTCATGATCCATGTGGGCCCACAAGTCTCGAGAATCATCCAATCAGGGTTTCCTGCGACAGAAGAAGCGCGTAATGAGACTTAATCAGAACGGCTTAGTATCTAAACTTCTAAAAAATGTGTTTAATGCATGCAAATATACCATTTCGTCCAGAAAAGTGTGTTCTACGCAATGAGATAGACTCTTACGTAGAAAAGTGGATAATTAGAGCAGTTTTACGTAGGAGAGTGCGATAACGCTAACTGGATAATTGCTTAAAATAAGCACTTTTGAGCGAATATCACAACCCCCAACCAGCATATTGCCAATCCTTGGCAATTAGTGCGAAATAAATGAGCTTAAAAGGGCTCTGCACATGCTGCACACTTTTTCATATTAGCTCAGGGAAAACACCGTTCGTCAAATTATTGAATGGATGCAAAAACAGTTACATGCTAGCGAAGAGTTTGAAAGTTTTGGCAAGACTACAGACTGATAATCATGACCCAGAATAGTCAGACTCTGCGTGTGTGTGTGCTCAACATTCTCATCATCCGACAGTAAAAATTTCCAGATCACCTCTAAGTTTTTATGCCTCGACCTCAAATCTCACATGTTTAGCACTCAGAATAGAATCACACAAGAAGGGTTTTCTTCTTTTCTCTCAATTTATATGTGAGGAGATGTATTTAATATAAAGAGGCAAAAGATCTCACATATGTTTTATTTGAAGGAAGGACATCTTTAACAGAAGGAGATCTCATGATTGGAATACCACTTCACTCGGGAACGTCAGATCAAACTCTATAGCTTCCCTTTCTCCAATCTCCACATTTTATGATCGTGCTATCCTAGAATCAAGTAGGACTTTCCTGGGTTGTAATGAGGCTTAGGTCAGGTGTAGAGAGACAAAGGAATACAGGATTTCAAAGATCTTGAGAGGATATTGCCATTTTCTTGAATTTTTCCTGCGACGTAACACCATTAGCTGGTTCTTTTTCCTTTTTTCGTATTTTTCTCTTTTTCTTGATATTTCTGAGACTGCTCAATTTCTTTTTAGCTCTTCTTCATACTTTCTTTCTATATTTTGTTTTTGGCTTGAACCACTTTCTTTTCCTTTTGATTCTTCTTCTTTACTTTTCTTTTTCACGGTACACCCACATCAGTTATTCTTTTGTCCATCTCAAAATAAGGGTAGCCAGTCATGTTTCGTAGCTGGACTGGATTTTAGGTTGATGGGTTTGCAAATAAAAGGCTTTTATAGAATGGCTCAAGGGGTTTCTAGTGAAGTATAATTCAGGTGAGTAAAAAGGCTGAATGGTTCAGAAAAAAATGGCCTAAATCATTTTCTAGGGTTTGCACTATCATGTATACTGTTTTGACTGGATACAGAGAAGGTTCTGTCGTAGTAATCCAATGTTGATGTCGTTCTGAGTTCCATGATCGAAGCAAAAGATAATGAGATCTCTCAACGAATATTGCGGGCATGAAGAATAGTGAGTCATCTTGTGACTCAGGATTAATGTATAACTCTCTGAATTGATTAAAGGTTCGAAAGCTCACTGGGTTAGGTCTCCACAATTATTCTCACAGGGTCTCTAGAGTTTCAAAACTTAGGATGACTCTGATGTTGATAGTGTACAATTGTGCCAAATCTGAGTTTTTCTGAGTTTTCAAACCTGCTGTAGTCACGCTTGAATTGACTCAACGCTAACTTTAAACAAAAATTGACATCCTCAATACTGACTTAACGGAGGTTTTCAGCTAATCAAAGTCAGGGTATTTGACACATTTTTGAAATTCTAGAAAACTTTTGGAGAACATCGGAAATCACCCCAAAAACAATATTTTTTTTTTTTTTTTTATCAAAATGAAGACATGAGTTTTGGTAAATACCCACCCCCAACCAAAATACAGCACCGTCCTCGGTGCTCATGACCGGGACATAAAATGATGAAAAATCAGTGATGATGATGCAAAGGTTCAGGGAGGATGTTACCAAGTCGGCAGAAACTCGACAGTGTGATACCTGATGATCAGAAGAATGAATGTACCTGCATTTTCAGAGATATAACAGTAATAACAAATGCATGAGACTCATGTATTCTAGGAATACCAGAATTGCCTTTCCGAAAGCGCTAAGTTTTACGTCTTCAGCCAGACATGACGGGGGTATATCAAGTACCCCCAACCAGGATAAAACTCATGGAGACTGAGTGAATCTGCAGTCTTCCTGACACCTAAGGTGGAATAGAGACAACTATCCTATCCCTTGTCTAGGTATACCTGTGTAGAACAGGTCTTTCTCAGTGTAGACTGAGAGAAGGGCATTGAGCTCTCTGAGCAGCCCGGCAAAAGCACGGAGTTGATCTGGGAGGTATCGAAGCTTCTCAGTAAAGATTGAGAGGAGAGTAGGAGTGGGTTCTCTGAGCAGACCCGCAAAAACATTTAGTTCAGCGGGGAGGGATAGAAGCTTCTCAGTAAAGACTGAGAGGGGAGTAGTAGTGGGTTCTCTGACCGTGGTTAGCAGAGCCGCAAACTCATTGAGTTTTGCGGGAATGTATCTGAATGGAGCAGACTCCTGCAGATCAGTAATACCAGAAATATTGGACTTTGAGATGAAGTCAAACTCACAGTGTGCACGACACTTGGATAAATTATCCTCTGGAGGGTCCTGAATTAGACTCTCAATGACATATGGTTCATCAACAACATCGACGTAGGGTGACGGGTGAAAACTGTTGACCTCTTTCTCGATGTTTCTTGATGTGATAGGGATGTTCCAATCCCTGTACTCAATATGTTCCTCCTCGGTGGGGATCGGTAGGTCCAGGACAGCGGGAGGCCCATTTTCTAGACATGGGTCATCAGTAGGAATGTCTGCATTCAGAGCAGAGAGAGAATTATCAGAGATAGAGATGGGACTAAGTTCCTCTATGCTCAGTCCAGAAGTTGGTGCTGTTAAGGGCACCAAAGATTGAGACTCAGGTTCATCACAATTGTTGCACAATCCAAGGGAGGTGGGGAGGAACGGTAGATCTATGACAGCAGGGATCCTACGATCGAGACAAAACTTAGTGTCATGATGATCATCTTCAGGGTCCAGGTTAGAAGCAGCAGTGGGAGATTGAGAAATAGGTTGCTCTGAGGTAGGTTCAGGATGTGGTGCTTTTAAAGGCACCGAAGAAGGAAACACTGGCTCCTCAATAGTCTGGCTCGATCTAGGGGTGGGTACAACTTTTATTTCTTCCTCACAATGGTGGTACTGGGTCCAATTGTGCGGCTCCTCATTATAGACAGTGGCCATATCATTCTCCTCAGGATAGGCTATTGGTGGACTAGTGAAGTTGACTTCCTGTCTCTCATTTTCTAATTGAACTAGACGTTGCTCGAAGCTTTCCATAGATTGCTGTTGTTGGTGCTCTAGCTGGGCAATGTACTTAGAGAGAAGGTCCTCTAGACCGGGTGTAGTAGCCAACGGAGGTGGTTCAGCCAAGGGGAGCTGAGGTGCTAACTCTTGATTGTAGTCCGACTGGGTATGAAAGTTGTAAGGCAAAGTGGAGTCTGGGACTAGTTGCTGACTCTGAAAATCCTGAGGGGCCCACTGTTGATCAGAATAGTCATTCTGTGGATATGACAGGTACTGGGATTGCGAGTATTGCCAGTCATACTCTCCATTGGGTTGATGGAACCCGGAAGGATAATTATCCTGCGGTAGTTGTTGCGGGAGGGCAGACTGTTCCCAACCAAAGTTATGGTGACTTTGGTTATCCTGCGGCGCCATTTGAAAGTAGGGCTTTTCCGTGTCGTTGGTTACGGAAACCCTAACTTCAACAATATTTGTAATTATCCGAGACTTTTAACCTATAAAATATGAACTTTTGTATAGGGATTCGTGTCGGATGTCGATCCGCACTCGGGATTAGTCGGATTAGTGCGAATAAGAACATAAAATGACAAATAATATACAAGAGAAAAAGGAGAATGATGGAAGAGATGAGAAGGGCGAGTCGATTTAAAACACATCCAAATAAGATCCAGAGAAGACTAAAATTATCGAAATCAAATTGCATTAATCAAACTGTTGCTTACATGAAATAAATGACAGAAATAAATAAAGCGGTAAATCTATTCTAGAAAGCATGTAAGAAAGCATGTAAAAAGAGATTTTAGAGAGAGAGGAAGAAGGTAGAGAGAGAATTTTCACACCTCGGTCGTTTACCGGCCGACAAGGTAGAGGTGAGAGAAAAACTCACCCTCTTGCATTCACCGAACGGAGTCAGTGGTGCAAAAAGGCGATCAGCCTGGGGAGTCTAGAGAGAGAGTCTAGAGAGAAACTAAAGAGGAGAGAGAAAGGAAGAAGAGATCAAAGGTTGTTACCTTGCAATTCTTACCAACGGATGGATCGGCCAATGATGAAGAAGATGATCGACCAATGGGAATAGGCCATCGGACTTAAAGATGGTCGAACATGAGTGCATGATGTTGGCTGGCCTGGTGTTGCGGTGTGCTGGCCCAAAAACATAGTCGTGAAGAAGATCATGTCGTGATGTTGCAGGCAAGGGGATTGCTCTTGCAGTCCATTGGGACAGCAAGGATGAAGGACATGGCTGCTGGTGTGATGAACCATCATTGGTGCACTAACCATGCTAGTTGCAACAGCAAATTGATGTGGACAGACCTTCAAGTGGTTGCTGGCCGGAGAGGATGCATCACACGGTGGTGACTGGTTCCTTACCAGTGAAAGATGGCGGTGCTTGTGAGTGGGAGAAAATGAGGGTGTTGTAGGTGGGCTGTAATGGAGGACGGCCTGCACGTAGGAGGACGTGAGAGTGAGGGAGAATGGTGCGAGATCGTTGGAGTTTCAGTCGGCAAGTGGCCGGTGAAGACGACACCAGCGTTGAAGATGCAGCAAGCGGGAAGATGCCCGAAGAAGATGGAAGGGGGCGGTGCTGTTGTGGCTTGTACGCTCGGAGTTGCAGACGTGGTGGTGATGCACATGAAGGAGATGGTCTGCAACTCATACGGTGGAGGAAATGGGCAGCACGGACTGCAAGCTTGCATGCCGTTAGTTGTAGGCTGCTGTTGACGTGGTGGGAGAGACGGTTGACCGGTGATGGCTGGCTCAAAACCAGTCCGTTAGTTGCAGGCGGTGGAGTTTACTGGAGAAGAGCCAATCCGGCTGGCAGTGGAGGCTGCAGTAGCTGCTGGTGGTGCGGGGGAAAGCACCGTGAAGAGAGAGAATGGAAGAAAATGGACCGGTAGGGGCGATTAGCGTGTTGCTGGTTGTCAACACCATGAACACCGGAGTTGCAGACCTGCAACTCCGGTAAGGAAAAAAAAATAGAAGAAGAGAAGAGGAAGAAGAAGAAGAGAAGCCAGAAGAAAGAGAAGAGGAAGAAGAAGGAAGAGGAGGAGGAAGAGGAGAAGAAGGGGGGAAGAGAGGACGTGCTGGCAGTGGTGGTGATGACGACGACCGGAGTTGCTGCCTGCAACTCCGGCGACTATGCAGAATAGGAAGAAGACGAAGAAGAAGAAGAGGAAGAAGAAGAAGAAAGAGGAGAAGAAGAAGAAGGAGGAGGGAAAGAAGAAGAAGAAGAAGAAGAAGAAGAAGAAGAAGAAGAAGAAGAAGAAAGAGGAGAAGAAGGAAACCAGTCACCGGAGTTGGCTCGCCGGTGTAGCTCGCCGGATCCGTGGAGAAGAAGAGAAAGAAGAAGGAAGAAAGAGGAGGGGGGAGAGACCAAAAAGGGAGAGGGGTCTTAGGGTTTTCAACCCCTCTTCCCAAGGAGAAACCGTGGGTTTCTCAACTTGGAAACTCACGGTTTCTAAAAATAATTTTTTTGTTTTTTTATTATTTTTTTATTTTAATTTTTATTTTTGAAAAGTGATAAGTGGGTTACGGGCTTGGGCTCGTGGGCTATTTGGCCATGACCACCAGGCCAAAAGCTGATGCCACGTGTTGGCCAGTGGTTGGCCGAGAGATGACGCCACGAGTCGGCCAGTGGTTGGCCAATGGGAATGCTCAAAATCGTGGGCCCAGAGTGCATCGGCCATGGGCCAGAAGGTAGGTGAGAAGGATAGTGGGCCACTGGGCTCGATGGATGTGGGTTAGGGTGCATTTGGTTGCCAGGGGAGAAAAATGCATTTTCCCCTTGAAATACCCATCAAGGAAAAATGTATTTTCCTTTCTTCGAAAATTCGAGCTCTACGCTCTCAGCCACAATCAATCATCTGAGGCATTTCTCTACAATCAAACCTGCCTTAGGGACTGATATTTTACAATGGAGATCGGGTGGTTGATAGGATGGATGATCGACTGATCGGTAGCACGATCGGATGGTCGGATGCATAGAATTGATAGATCAGATGGCGATCTATAGAGATTCAACGGCCCGATGGAAGATCCAACGGTCAGAAAGCTAAGGGAGATGAGACAGAGCCAATGAGCAGGAGTTCTGGGGTTAAGTCAATAGATTCGAGGACCGAGAAATGAAGAGAGAGAGAATAAGGAGAGATGAGAGAGAAAATATCAGAAAAAGTATTGGCAGAGGGTCATGAACCCTGGTTTTCCATTGTTCTTCACTTGAGCTTTGCCAGTAGAGCAGGCCATCATTTGATGTGGCTTTAAATGCTTTGGTCCTTCTCTTGGTTATCAGCTCTCCCACTCTCGTAGTTCCTTGGGCCAGCTCTTCGATCCCCTTGTTTAGCCCGTAATAGGCTCATATCTTCTAGACATAGCCTGTGGACTCTTTAAGCTTTGATAATGGGCTTTCATGATCCATGTGGGCCCACAAGTCTCGAGAATCATCCAATCAGGGTTTCCTGCGACAGAAGAAGCGCGTAATGAGACTTAATCAGAACGGCTTAATATCTAAACTTCTAAAAAATGTGTTTAATGCATGCAAATATACCATTTCGTCCAGAAAAGTGTGTTATACGCAATGAGATAGACTCTTATGTAGAAAAGTGGATAATTAGAGCAGTTTTACGTAGGAGAGTGCGATAACGCTAACTGGATAATTGCTTAAAATAAGCACTTTTGAGCGAATATCACATTGCCCAACCGATTGGAGACCTCTGTAAAATCGATTGGGGCCTACGGTACAGAAACTTATTTAAGTTCGATCGATTAGACTACGTACAATCGATTGGATTTACGAAGGAAATTGCCATCCGTACAAGGCCAATCGATTGGACCTTGCCCAATTGATTGGACCCAGAGTACAATCGATTGGACTTCACATGAATTGAGTCATTCTCAGATCCGAAATTCTAATTCCCACAATCCCACGTTCTACAAGGCTCAGGGTTACGAATTCTATAAATATAACCTTTCTATACCTTCTCTAAAGACACTTTGAGACTTCTATACTTCAAGAGAGAGAAGAAAATGTTTATTTATTAGAGTGTCCATTCGAAGAGCAAGAAGCTATTTTATTCTATACACATCTTGTGAGCTTGTTCCTCTTCTTGATCAACGCCAAGTGCTTGATCTATTACTCAGCTTAGGTCTTCCACTTAGATATTTGACCTAGTAGCCTGAGTGTACCAGTGTGACTCAACACCATTGAGCAACCTAGGGTTCAGGGTGTACTGAATCCTTCACCTTCGGCAAAGGCTGGAGTATTGAGAATTAAGATTGGAGTGGCCAATCGACGGTAGGTTTGGGGTGTACCAAACTGAACAAGCGGACAAGGCTTCTTGGCTGGGAGGGCGCGCGTGGACTCGTAGCATTGATTCAGAGGACGTGGACGCATCGGCAGTAGGCCATGACTAAAGGTGGAAGCTGTATTTGCAACGGTGATGTGTAGGTAACCTTTGTTTCGTTTAACTTTCCAATTAGTGATACTTTCCGTCTGGATGTGGTCCCGTGGTTTTTCCTTGGCTAAGGTTTGCATGTAAGAATCTCTTGTCTTGTGTGATTGTTTGTTTGTATTCTGTTATTCATATTGATTAGAACAAATGACGAAAAGAAAATATACCACGGAGGTATATTCGATTTGAATCGGTTGTGATAATCCTTTATCAAATAACTAAGGCATGTGACTTTCTCCCCTACCATAGACCAGTAAAACTGTTTAAGTATAATTAAATTTAAATACCTAATCAACCCCTCCTAGGTATTTTCGATTAAAGAGAATGGACCGGTTGTTATTTCATGGATGGCTGATATTCGCTTAAAAGTGTGTATTTTCCACTATTATCTTCTAAGCGTTTTCACACTCTCCTACGTTAAAATGCTCTATTTATCTACTTTTCTACGTAAGAGTATCTTTTGTTGCGTAGAACACACTTTTCTGGACGAAATGGTATATTTGCATGCATTAAACATATTTTTGGAAGTCTAGACATTGAGTAGTTCTGATAAAGTCTCATTACGCGCTTCTTCTGTCGCAGGAAACCCCGATGGGACAATTCTCGAGACTTGCTAGCCCACATCGATCAGGAAAGCCCATTATCAAAGCTTAAAGAGCCCACATGCTATGACTAGAAGATATGGGCCAAATATGGGCTGAATAAGAGGACAAAAAAGCCAGCCCAAAGAACGAAGAGAGCAGGAGAGCCAATGACTAAGAGACGGACCAAAGCGTTTAAAGCCACATGAGTCAGCAAAGAATGATAGTTCGACTCTATTGGAGAAGCGTGAGGATGGTCACAGTGAAGACCAGGGTTCCAGACCCTCTACTAATACTTTTATCTCTATTTTCTGATATTTTCTCTCTCATCTCTCCTTATTCTCTCTCTCTTCATCTCTCGGTCCTCGAATCTACTGACCTAACCCCAGAACTCCTGCCCATTGGCTCTGTCTCGTCTCCCTTAGCTTTCTGACCGTTGGATCTTCAATCGGACCGTTGGATCTTCCACCAGACCGTTGGATCTCTCTAGATCCGTCGATCTACCAATCTGGGTCCCAATCAAGTCACCATCCATCCGATCGCCATCAGATTGTCTGTCACATCATCTTGTGAGACGATGGACATCATCAATCCATGTGGGCCAATAGCTGGGCCCATCATCATCGACCCGCTGTCCGACCAGTTAGTGGACCCCGTGAATTTCAAAATAATTTTAATTAAATTTTAAAAAATGGGGGATCCACTAAATGGGAAAATTCCCCAAAGAAAAGTAGGGTTTTACTTTAAAAAAAAAAATATTTTTTTTATTTCAAAAATTCCCTAATTTCCATTAATGGAAACTAGGGAGCTTTAAAAGGGGAAGGAGAAGGGTTCTTTGGAACCCTAATCCCCCTTCAATCCCTTTCCCCATCTCCTCCTATCAATCCCCCATGTTCTCCTTCTTTTCTTCCTTCCCTTTCTTCTTCTTCTTCTTCTTCTTTTTCTTCCTTCTTGATCTCGCCGGAGTTGCAGACCTGCAACTCCGGCCGTCCTTCCTCCTTCTTCTGCTTCTTCTCTTCTGGCTGGTTCTTCTTCTACCCCTTCCCACTTCACTTCCTCTCTCTTCATCCTCCATCTATCCTACACAGTGGCTGCTCCTCCAACTGCCACCACTGTGTAGCCTCCATGTTGCAAACCATGCCGCCTTCATCACACCGCCTGCAACTAGCAGCTTTGCCTCCCTGCTACCACGTATCCACCATCTAATAGCCGTCTCCTCCTCTTTCCACTCTTTTAAAAACCTATCATTCAAGAGAAGAAAAGAAAGGAGGGAAGAAAAGGAGAAGATGAAGAGAAGAAGTCATCCTCTCCCATGGACTGGTGCATCTTCTTTGCACCACCGTCACCCTCCTCCATAGTTGAAGAAACTGCAACTGCATACTGCCATTCCTTGTGCCTCCATTAGAACCGCCCCCTCCATTCTCCAGCACATCCCTCTCTCAATCTACAAACCCCAGCCATCAGCCCATTCTCTAGACTTTTTCTCCATTGAGAAAACCAGCCACCAAGATCTCATTACCGTCTGCTACCTGCTACTAGGCCGCCCTTCTCCAGCCTCATCAATCACCGCCTTCCACATCTCCAGCAGCTGCCCTCACCACAGCTCTTCACCACGTCTTCTCTTCCTTGACCCCCACTCCATTACCGCCTCCTACCTAGTTTTCCTCTCCATCACATCACCGCTACCTCCTGCCCGTCTCTATCTTGCTTAAAGAAAAGAAAAAAAAAAAAAAAAGAAGAGAAGAGGAGGAGGGTCTTCTTCTTGCATCGCCAGCCACCCACCTTCCATTGCTGATCCTCCACGATCCACGCCACGAACCAGCCACCACCGTTCACCGCCCTCCAACCCACCGGTCTTCCCTTGAAGGTTCTCAAGTGCACCAAGCACATGAACCCGATCACGTCTTCTTTTTGTGGCAGCAACGTTATGTTCATCCATCCGCCATGTTCGTAACTCGATTCCCTCTCAAACGTGGACGGTTCACCGTCGACAACACCGGCCAACCACTTCTTCATTGTTGGATCCATCTCTCCGGTAAGATCGTACGGTGAGTTTTCTCTCTCTCTACGTATCATTCATACCTTTCTCTCTCTAGACTTAGCCTCTCGCTCTCTTACCTACTTTTTCTCTCTAACTTTCTCACTTTTTCTCTAGTTCCCTCTCTCTACATAGCTCATGCTTGAACTTTCTCTCTCTAGTTTCTCTCTCTCAAAACCTCTTTCTCTCTCTACATCCCTCTCTTATTAAAATGCTTTCTAGTTTAGTTATTTTGTCAGATTTAAGATAGGAGAAACATTTGATTTAGAGAGATCCAACGGTCCAATAAAAGATCTAACGGTGGAAAAGCTATAGGAGATGGGATAGAGCTAGAGGAGAGGAGATTAGAGGTAAGATGATGGAGAATGGAGGGTTAGGATGATCGATCTGATTATCAGGGTGGTCCATTTGAGGATAGGACAGTGGAATATGATGATCTAATGGTCAGATGGATGATCAGATGGTGAGATGTGGGTAGTTAGAGAGATGGAGAGAGAGGAGAGAGAATTAGGAGAGAGGAGAGAAAATAATACAAAATAAAGAGAAAAGAGCTAGCGGAGGGTCTTGAGCCCTGGTTTTCTACTTTCTTCTTCATGAGCTTCACCAATTAAGCAAGCTAGCTTTTGATGTCAATTGGTGTAGCTTTTAACACCTTGGTCTTTCTCTTGGTTCTTCAGCTCTTCCGCACTCTTGGTTCTTAAGATCAACTCTGTGATCCTCTGGCTTTGCCAGTACTTGGCTTTTATCTTCTTATCCTAGCCTGCTGGCTCTTTAAGCTTTGATAGAGGTCTTCTGTGGTTGATCATGGGCTCGCCAGCCTTGAGAATCGTTTAATAGGATCTCCTACAAGTGAAAAAGCGCGTAATTAGATTCAACTAAAATGACTTGATACTGGACTATCCGAAATGTGTATATTTCATGCAAATAGTCAATTTTTGTCTAAAAAATGTGTTCTACACAATAGAAGAAACTCTTACATAGAAAAGTCAATGAAAAGACAAGTTTTACGTAGGAGAATGTGACATCGCTATAAGGATAATGACTTAAAATAAACACTTTTGAGCAAATATCACAACTCCCAACTAGCATATTGCCAATCCTTGGCAATTATTACAAAATAAGTGAGCTTAAAAGGGCTTGACATAACATGCTAGAAAATCATTTGCATTACTGAGAAAAAACTCCATTTTGTCAGATTATTTCAAGGATGCAAGAAATCATTCACAAATTAAAGCTAATCAGCAAAAATGCAAAACTTCTACAAATGGACATTCAAACAAAAGATTATTTAGCCTCAGCGTGTGTGTGTGTTCAACATCATCCTTATCTGGCAGTAAAGATATCTCGATCGCCATAGAGACTGTATGCCTCGACCTCAATCCTCACTTGTATACCACTCAGAAGTGAATCACTCAAATAATTTTATACTTTTCTCTCAAGTTATATGTGAGGAGATGAATATAGGAACTAGCAACCGTCTCACATATATAGTTTTTGAATGGAGGAATTAAGAAGATTTAAGAAGATCTCATGATTGTGTCATATCACTTAAGAACGTAAGATCAAACTCTATAATTTCTCTTTTCTCCATTCTCCACACTTGATGATGGTACTAATCTAGAATCAAATAGGACTTGTATAGGTTGTATTGAGGCTTAAGATTGGTTTAAAAAAGAAGGATATTCTGGAATTCAAAAATTTTGAAATGATATCTCACTATTCTTTGCAACTTTTCCTAGGTGTAGCATTTCCTTGACTTATCTTTTTTATTTTTTTCCAATTTTTGTCTTTTTAGATATTGTTTAGCATTCTTTTTCCTTTCCTTCTTTCTTTCTGATCATATTTCTTTTCAGCTCGAACCATTTGTTTTCTTTTATTTTCTTTTCTTAGATTCTATCTTTTCATGGTGTAATCATACCAAATACTCTTTGATTCCTTTCAGAAATAGGTTATCGTGTTGAACTCTTTTTGGGATTGGGTTTTTGGTTGATGGGTTAACAATAAAAAGTTTTCATCAAAAGTCTCAAAAAGGGTTTCTAACGGTATAGATGTTAGGTAAGCTAAAAAGTATTATTGGTTAGAAACTATATCATTTTCTAGGGTTTGTACTTTCATCTGTGATGTCTCGAATGGATATAGAGAAGGTTCTTTATGTAATAATCCGAATTTGATGTCGTTCCGAGTTTCATGACCAAAGCAAGGGTTAATGAGATCACTCAATGAAAATATTTGGGGACTAGAAGAATTGTGAGTCATCTTGTGTCTTAAAATAATTTAATAACCCTCAGAAATGATGAAAAGTTCAAAAGCTCACTGGGTTAGGTTTCCACAATTATTTTTCTTGGATCTCTAGATAATCTAACTTTGGATAATTCTGACGTTGATATGTGAAAATTGTTATTGAATCTGAGTTTTCCAAGTTTTTTTCAATCCATTGTAGTAATGTTTGCTTTCAAACCGAATGAAGAGTTAATAAGTGATTTTTCAAAACAGACATCCTTTTCAATAAATAGACTTTTCGAAAAGTTTTTATTCATCATTGTAAAGGATTTGAAAAATATTTTGAAAGTACGCAGAAAACTTTTGTAAAACACAGGATTAACCTCAAAGTACATCTTTTTTCTCATTTTTCTCATTTTTTTTTGAAATGAAGACATGAGTTTTGATAAATCCCCACTCCAACTTAAATACAACACTGTCCTCGGTGCTCATGACCGGGACAAAAATGTACGAAAATTCTACATGTGATGCAAGTTATGAGGGAGGGTTATACCAGTTTGGCTGAGATTTATCATTTGGTGGTACCTGATGAGTGTCAGAGGGATTGTACCTGCATTACCATAATAATGTATAAAATATAAGAAATTATGCATGTGACTCAATGACTTCTAGGAATACCGAAATTACCTTTCCAAAAGCGCTTTGTTTAACGTCTTCAGCCTAGGGGTGTCAATTTTACCCGTTTAACCCGGAACCGAATCGGAACCGGAACAGAAAACACCGGTTCCGGTTCAATATTTGTGGGAACCGATTAAAAAGTAACCGGAACTGGAACCGAACCGACAATAATGGTTCCGGTTCTGGGTAGTTTAATATGGAACCGAAACCGATAAGAACCGGAACCGAACTGATAAGAACCGGTACCAATAAATAAATATAGTGTAAATATTCTAATATTCTCAAGATTTGGCCCAATATACCCGGAATCGAAACCGGAATCGACATAAATACACAATCGATTCTGGTTCCGGATCCATCACTTTGAGAATCGGAACCGTTAAGGAACCGAACCAATAAGAACCGGAACCGATTGTTCCGGTTCTGGTCACCTTAGGAACTGAACCGGAACCGACCCGTTGACACTCCTACTTCAGCCAGACACAACGGGGGTGATAGTCACCACCAACTAAGTTGGAGCTCAGAGAGACTAACAGAAACATTAGTCTACATAGACCGTATCGATAAGATCAATCTCGAAAGTCTGAATTGATGACACGTCTAATTCTTGAAATGGTTTGAGACATTGTCCATTGACCTGTCCATAGGGCTTGACCTCAGTAACTACAAACGGACCTGTCCATCGGGATTTCAATTTCCCAAGAAATATGTGAAGTCTAGAATTGTAAAGTAAGACCTTCTGTCCCGGGTAGAAATCCTTTTTGAAGATGCTCTTGTCATGTATCCATTTCATTTTCTCTTTATATTTCTTTGACAAGGCATATGAATCATTCCCAACTCATCCAATTCATTTAGTTGTAACTTCCTTTCCTCTCTGCTACATCTAGGTCGAAGTTAAGCTTTTTGATTGCCCATAGGGAACGATGCTCGATCTCAATAGGGAGATGGCAAGGTTTACCATATACCAACCGGTATGGAGACATGTTCAGGGGAGTTTTGTAAGCTGTTCGATAAGCCCATAGAGCATCGGAGAGGTGGGTAGACCGGTCTTTACAAGTGGTATTGACTATCTTCTCCAGTATCTGCTTGATTTGCCGATTGGAGACCTCGACCTGACCGTTGGTCTGCGGATGGTAAGCAAGGGCAACCTTGTGAGTCACCCCATACTTTTTCATTAAGTTTTCGAACACTCTATTGCAGAAATGGCTATTCCCATCACTTATGATGGCTTTGGGGGCTCCGAACCTGATAAAGACGTACTCCCTTAAAAATTTGACCACTATTTGATGGTCATTGGATCTGGTTGGAATTGCTTCAATCCATTTAGAGACATAGTCTACATAGAGAAGAATGAACTGGAATCCATTGGATGTGGGAAAGGTCCCATGAAATCAATGCCCCAAACATCGAATATCTCATCAACTTGAATAGGGTTCAAGGGCATCATATTCATCTGTGAAATTCTGCCAAGGTGTTGACAATTGGAGCAGGCTTTATAGTAGATATGCATTTTTTGAAATAGTGATTCGCTCAAAAGTGCTTATTTTAAGCAATTATCCTTCTAGCGTTATCACAATCTCCTACGTAAAACTGCCTTTTTTTATCAACATTTCTATGTAAGAGTTTCTCTCATTGCGTAGAATGCACTTTTCTGATCAAAATCATTTATTCGCATACATTCATACGCAATTTTTTGATCCACATGCGAAGCCTTTTGTAGAAATCTCATTACCCAATTTTTCTATCGCAGGAGCACTAACCGGACTATTCTGATGAAATACGGGCCCACAACTGACTACTAGAGTCTGGGACCAAACCACAAGAGCCAACAGGCTGAGGACAAGAAGATACATGCCAAATGTTGGAAGATCCAGAGAGTTGGAAAAGCCCGAGAGACGATTAAGGGAAAAGGAGAGACAAACCCTCAAAGGAGAGACAAGCCCTCAAAGGAGATTAAAGCTCATCAACTAATATATGATGAGGACTTGCTTAGTTGGTAAAGCATGCAGAAAATCAAGTCAAAGACCAGGGTTCAAGACCCTCTACTATCATTTTCTCTTTATTTTCTCTCTCCTCTCTCTAGATCCTCACTCTCTCTCTGCTCACATATCCAAATCAACAGATCCTCTCTCTGCCTGCAATCACTCTATCCCATGGACTAACTTGGATGATCTTCATCGTCTGATTATCCATCTGATCATCACCATCCATGTCTATCATCCGATCGCCAGCAAATTAGTCGATCATTCATTCCCCCATCAATCTCATCATCTTAGAATCTTACATTCCTCATCATTCCCCATTCAATCATATGGGTCATGACTGAGCTAAAAGGCTGGCCCATTATCATCCGTGGCCCACAACCTGGCCATTTAGTGGACCCCACAAATTTAAAATGTTTTAAACTAATTTTTAAAAATAGAAAAAAGGGGGGTCCACTAAATGGGGAAATTCCCCAAAGAAAAATAAGGTTTTCCTTAAAATTTTTTTTTTTTTTTTTATTTCAAAAATTCCCATTTTCCATTAAAGGAAAGTGGGAGCTTTTAAAAGGAGAAGAGAAGGGTTCGTTTGAACCCTAATCGCCCTCTTTTCTTCTCCTCTCTTTCTCCGAAAACTCCCCCCACGTTTTTCCCTTCTTCTTCTCATTCTTTCTCCTCTCTTCTTCTTGTTCTTCATCATCTTGTTCTTTCCATCCTCTTCTTGCTGCTGCTACGTGTAGCAGCACCGCTCCTCCTCTTCTCTCGCCAGAGTTGCAGGTCTACAACTCCGGCCGCCTGCAACTCCAGTTTCTGCCCTTCAGATCTCCTCCACCTTGCTAGTGCATGCGACGTCCAAGCACGAGCAGCAACTTAATGACTGCACGCTCCTCTTCCATCTTCCCCCACTTTCCAGAACCTCTCTCAATCTCCTTCTTCCTTTCTTTCCACCGGAGTTGCAAAACTCCAGCGTCTTCAACTCCACCTTTTCCACTACCCCATGTGCTGCCTTTCAAATCTTCACGACCGGCAACTATCTCAAGAGGTGATGCTGCTCCTTGCTCTCCGTTAGCAGTGCGCTAGGTGCTCCATCTTCTTCTTCAAAACAAAAAAAAAAAAGGGGGGGACTGCAACTTGCAATTACCGTCCAAACGGTAGCGGCTCTCCTCTCCTTCTTCGGCGAGTTCCTCCGGCCACCACGAACCAGTCTGCGTTCTCCCTCACGCTGTGTGCAACAGTCCAGATCTGTTTGCACCTTACATCGGCTGTCTCCTTCACTCTAGCGCCCCCTAATTGCTGTTCTACAGCCTACAGCGTCGCCTCTCATATCACGACCACATGACCGACAGTTCAGCAACTTAAAGGTGTCTCCTTGCTGGTCCTCATCGTCTTCCCCACTTGCCAAACCATGGTACCCTAAGTGCTTCATCACAAGCCGCCCTTCGGTGAAGAAGAATCCTCAACAACTTCTTCGGCCCATAGATTCAATGGTCCTCACCATCTTCACCCATGGTAAGATTATTCTTCTTCTTCTCTCTAACATTCCTTCACTTTCCATTTCTCTCTACACCCACAGTTTCTCTCTCTAATACCCTCTTCATTTCTCTCTCTAAAGATCTCTCTCTGTCTCTCTCTAGAGAGCACTTTCTCTCTCTTTCTCTCTCGTTTATTGCTTTCTAGAATAATTGTTTAATGTTTGTTTTAATTTCTTTTTACTACTTGTATTCCATTTAATTTAATTAATAAAGTTAATTTTGTTTCATTATTTTTCGATATGGTTGTAGTTTTTCTCACTCTAAAATCAAGCATGTTTAAACTCTTCTAATCACCATTCTCATCTCACCATTTCTTGAGTAATGCGAACTAACCTCTAGTGCGGATCGACATCCGACACGAATCCCTATACAAAAGTTCATATTTTGCAAGATTAAAATTCGGATCAAATTACAAATGTGTTGAAATTAGGGTTTCTGTAACCAACGACGCGAAAAAAATGTACTTACAAATGGCGCCGTTGCCGCTCGGGTGCACGGGAGTGCGAAAAAGGACGTAAAGACGGAATTGAAAAGTTGCTGAAGCGGAAAGCTGCTCAATTTGGACAGCCTGACCTTTTCGGGAAACTTTCTTTTTTTAGTTTTTAGTGATTTTTAGCTGTCTTTTAAATTACTATTTTTAATGCTCTGGATGGCCGGGTGCAAAGTTGTAATAGTTTAGGAATGTCTTTGATTCTATTTTAGAACTTAACTGCTAGATCTTGTTCTAAGGTTTTTTAGAAACCCTAAATTAAGTGACAAATACCAAAAAAATAAAAATTCAAAATTCAAAAAAAATTAGGATTTTATATTCTGCAGATTTTTAGAAATCACCAATCAAGGATTTGCGATTTTTGGAAAGATTCCAAAATCTTGGAACTCGGCTAAATTAGGGTTTTCCCTCTTAGAAATTTCCATTTTAGAAGAATTTCTATCTTTAGAAATCCTCCGAATTTGAAAAAGTCTGCAAAAGGAAACACCCCAAATCTAGCAGAATTTCAATTTTGGGAAATTTCTCAAAATTATAAGGGATCTCGTAATCACATCTTTCTTGGAAGATCTCCACAGTTCGAGAAACTTTCCAATCTAGGTATTTTCCAATCTGGGAATTCCTAAATTTTACTCCATCTCGAATTTGAAAAATAATTCAAAAACTTGCCTAAATTCAATGCTTATTCTGTGAACCCTAAAAAGGCAAGGATCTTCCAAATAGAATCCCGAATACCTAGACCGTGCGATCTAACTTTTTTGCAGGAACACGATCCAGTGTGGGTAAGGAGCGAAAGCTCAAAGAGGTAGAGTCGGGCCCAAGCCCATTTGATACCCCTCCCTAACCCACGGAGGTGACCCCGTGGCGTGGCCCACGGGAGGTAAGTCTCTATCCTCGCCTTGAGTGTGATACAGAGCAATTTGGGTGAATCATTGCCGCATGTCTATTTGTTTTCTAGCAACAACCTACTCGACTTGCGTGGCGTGGCAGTTAATCAATCAACTCTAAGAGAGCAGACCCAGCTCCAAATTGAAACTGGTGGGATTTCATCACCCACCTCATCATTCCAACTGATTTGATCCCAAGGCTCCATTTAATTAAAAAGAATCAAGAAATAGAGCCAATTAGCCCTGTGTTTGAGGAAAAATCCACACAAAGCGAACCCGCTTAACATTCAATCAAAATAAGACCATGAGCGCGGGTGCCTGTTGTCTAACACACCCATAAGTCCCTGCTACTCAAGTACACTGAGCTCGACGTGGCATCTTGGACTATTCGGCGATTAGTTGCGTGTCGACTAGGAACACGCACCAACCCGAGCTTAACCCGAGGGAACACTCTTCTTATCCACTTGACCAATCTGGTTAGTCTGGGACGTACTTAAGATAGCCATTGTGCCGCACGTCTGTCTACTCTTCGGATTGCCTTGTTGTTGACTAGAGTTCGTACTAAAGGATTCGCTCTGAAGAGTGTAGCCTGGTGAGAACCTCTGAGTGCAAATAGTTAGTCCGGCGGTTAAAAGATAAACCAGTGGTCCGCCCACTGTCATAATCTACTCTAGCCCCAAAACTAACAAAGATAATTCTTAAAATATATCCTGATTGCTTAGAATAGGATTATCTGTGCTTGTTGTGCATCATTTAAGATAGTGTTCCTCTCTGGCAACTTTTTGCCAAGTATAGAGCTTGCCTCATTAGCGTATGCCCGTTTGGACTCGTCTGAACAAATGCTTGATTCGATCTGAGAATCACGTACCTACACTAGATCCTCCACTGAATCCTTCCCCATCTCTTTCCCCACCTGCCTCTCCCAGTATTACTACCTTTGTAGTAATGGCAGCCAAACGACCTCTTATCGAGACGTTCGCCCCTATCTCGGCTAATCCGCCCACTTGCATTGTTCTCCCACCTACTACGGCGGTACAGTTTGAGATCAGGCTGTAGACGATCCAAATACTGCCAACCTTTCGCGGTTTCCCAAGAGAAGACCCATATTCCCATATTAGGGAATTCCAGCATGTCATCCTACTTTTCAAGAATCAGAACCTTGATGATGACAATGTACGTCCGTGAGTTTTCCCATTCTCGCTCAAAGACCGAGCCTCAAATTGGCTCTACTCTTTATCCGCTGATTCAATCAGCAGTTGGACAGAGTTGGTGGGCAAATTCATGTCTAAATTCTACCCCATGACTTGGACCAACCAATTGAAGCAACTCATCCAGGACTTCCGACAGAAGTCCGATGAGAAATTTTTCGAAGCATGGGATAGATTCCAAGACTACCTGACTAAGTGTCCCCACCATAGCATCGACAAGGGCAATCTTGTCCGCGTCTTCTACAAAGGACTTACTGATGAGTCCTGGACCATGGTAGAGTCAATGTGCCAGGGAAAATTCCTACACCAAACTCCGACCGATGCATACAAATTCTTGGGAGAGTTAGGAGAAAACTCTCAACATTGGACGACTGACTCAAAGTTTAGTCGAGCCACTTCGGTCCAAAGGACCACCAAGGCACATGATGCTACAGTAGACACTAAGCTTAGATCTGTCATTCAAGAGTTGAGCAAGTCAGTCTCGGCCCTGGCTGTGTCAGTACAAAAGCTTACTCAACAATCGACCCCAGTCATGCATGTAGGCCACGAGAGCCCTATGGAATCCTGCACCCTTTGTCTGCAACCCTCCCATACTACTGAGCATTGCCCTTTGAATGAAGGATGGTCCAATCATTTTTAGGAAGAAGTTTGTGCTTTCAGTACATACAAACCACCCACTCAGAACTCGTATAGTCAATCTTATCATCCTGACACGAAAAACCACCCTAACTTCTCTTGGAGGCCTCAGTCTACTCAACCGCAAGCTCAACCTCAGCGTCAGCCTCAAGGCATGTATCCTCCTGGGTTCAATCAACCCAATAGGCAATTCAATCAGGGTCAGTATCAGCAGAGTCAATACCCATCTACTCAGAACCAGCAGTTCCAACAGGGTTAATACTCTGGACAACCAAGCACATTTCAAAGTCAGCAAAGAGTCCCACAAACCTTTCAGAACCAACAAATTGTCCCCACTACTTCTCCATCCTAGCACTATAATGCCCCAATGAGCTCTAGTCGAGAATTGGTGCCTCAGCTCCCATTAGCTGCCCCCCAACAGTCGGTCCCCAAATCCGGTATCGAGGACCTTCTAGCTCAACTCATTACTCAGCAACAACAATCTATGCAACGCCTAGAGCAACAGCAACAACAATCCATGCTTTGTCTAGAGATACTTTTAGGCAACTTGGAAGCTAAGAAAGCTAAAGGAATCTTCCCTAGCCAACCCATCGCTAACCCAAAAGGAAATGCCAAAGGAGCAGTATATGAGATCGGTTCCCAATCTCAGAGCCAGAATGAGAACTGTCAAGGGGAGGTGCAAGCTGTAACCACCCTACGGTCAGGAAAAACTGTGGACATGGGAGTCCAACCACCGCCGGTGCCATCTCCAACACCCAGCACTCGTACAGAGGAAACTAGTACCAATCCTACCTCTGCTTCTTCTACTTCTGTACCAACATCAGATATCCCTGTGCAGAAATCTAAGGCTAAAGACAAATCCATTTGTCAAGTAAAACCTCCCTTCCCAGACAGACTTGTCCAAGATAAGCGGGATCAGCAATTCTCAGAGATCTTGGACGTCTTTAAAGACGTCCAGATAAATATCCCATTCCTTTCTGCTATCAAGCAAATCCCTTCCTATGCCAAATTCCTCAAGGACTTGTGCACAGTCAAGCGGCGTACACATGTACCCAAAGTTGCCTTCTTGGCCAAAAAAGTTACTGCATTCATTCAACGCAACAGTGTGATCAAACACAAAGATCTGGGTAGCCCAACTATCCAATGCGAAATTGGAGACAATTTTAGCTGCACTGCTTTGCTAGATTTAGGGGCTAGCATCAACCTCATACCATTCTCGGTATATCAGCAGTTAGGACTGAAAGATATGAAGCCTACCAATGTCACCTTGAAATTGGCTGATCAGTCCATCAAGATTCCAAGAGGAATCATTGAAGATGTCCTAGTAAAAGTCGCTGACTTTTATTATCCTGTGGACTTTATCATTCTCGACACCGAACTGTGTTAGGATAACCGCATTCCAGTCATCTTAGGTCGCCATTTCCTTGCCACCGCGAAGGCACACATTGGGTGTCGGGACGGAAACATGTCCATTGCTTTCGAAAGCCTCAAAGCTGAGGTCAATATCTTTCGTTTAATGCAACAGGATGCCGATCGCGATGTGGCCGACGAAATGTGTGCCGTTGAGAGTCTAATCCCAGACTCCACCGAAGATATTCTTAAATAGTGTCTAGCACACTTTGGGGCTGACTTTGCAACAGAGTCAGCCATTTCTGATCTCAACGATCTTTTGGAGACTGCTCCATTGATAGATATCCCCGCTCCACTCATTGAGTTCGAGCCTCTGATAACCATGGCCAGAGAACCTATCTTCCCTTTACCTACCGAGGTAAAACCTCTTCTATCCGTGTCTTCTGAGACACATTCTTCCACTCCATTTGCTCAAAAATTGGAGCTCAAGCCTCTTCCCACAGATCTTTTCTATGCCTATCTTAGTCCTAAGGAAACCTACCCTGTGATTATTACTTCCGCTTTGTCTGCGAGTGAACGTAAGCAACTTCTCGAGTTGCTCAACGAGCACAAATCTGCGATAGGTTGGACTATAGATGATATTCGAGGCATAGACCCCTCGGTGTGCCAACATCACATCTATCTCGAGGATGAATCCAAAACCTCTTGAGAACACCAGAGGAGGTTGAACCCCGTCTTGAAGGATGTAGTCCGGGATGAGGTCCTTAAACTGTTAGATGCGGGTATCATTTACCCCATCTCCGATAGCAAATGGGTGAGTCCTATTCATGTCGTCCCTAAAAAGGCAGGATTCACAGTTGTGGAAAATGAGAACAAGGAAATGGTCACCCAGCGCCTGAAGAAAGGGTGGAGAGTCTGCATCTATTACAGACGACTCAACACCAACACTAGGAAGGACCATTTTCCTTTACCCTTCATAGACCAGATGTTGGAGAGACTAGCAGGTCACTCCTACTACTGCTTCCTTGATGGTTACTCAGGGTATAATCAAATACCCATTGCCCCTGAGGATCACGACAAGACAACTTTCACCTGTCCCTTTGGCACTTTTGCCTACAAGTGCATGCCCTTTGGCCTCTGCAATGCACCCGCGACCTTTCAAAGGTGTATGATGAGCATATTCTCTAACATGGTGGAAATATTCCTCAAAGTCTTTATGGACGACTTCTTAGTTTTTGTGTCATCCTTTGATGACTGTCTGAACTATCTAGGGCTTGTACTTCAACGCTGTCAGGACAAGCGACTTGTCCTCAATTGGGAGAAATGCCACTTCATTTTGAAGAAAGGCATAGTTCTGAGACATGTCATTTCCCATCAGGACATTGAGGTCGACAAAGCTAAAATCGATATCATCTCGACCTTGCCCATTCCTAAGTCCGTGCGTGACATCCGATCCTTTTTGGGACACGGAGGATTCTATAGGCGATTCATAAAGGACTTCTCTCAAATCGCTCGACCTCTATCCCATCTTCTGGCTAAAGATAGTCCTTTCGACTTTAATGCTGAATGTGTCAAGACATTTGAGCGTCTCAAATATGAGCTCACTTCTGCACCCATTATCCATCCCCTGGACTGGACTCTACCTTTCGAGGTGATGTGTGATGCTTCTGACTACGCCTTAGGAGCCGTTCTAGGGCAGAGAGTTGACAAAAGGTCACACGTGATCTACTACGCGAGCAAAACTCTTAACTCTGCCCAAATGAATTACTCCACCACTGAAAAAGAACTCCTGGCTGTAGTCTTCGCCCTTGATAAATTCCATCAGTACCTTTTAGCCACTAAGGTGGTCGTGTACACTGATCATGCAGCCCTTCGTTATCTCATGTCGAAAAAGGAAACCAAGCCTCGATTAATTCGATGGATTCTCTTACTGCAGGAATTCGACCTCGAGATCAAGGATAAGAAAGGAACTGAAAATGTAGTGGCTGATCACTTGTCTAGACTGACTTTAGAGTCCTCATTCGACACCCAGCCCATCCCTGAGACCTTTCTAGATGAACAACTGTTCGCTATCTCCGTTCATCCATGGTATGCTGACATTGTTAACTACCTTGTCACAGAAGAAATGCCTTTCCACTGGTCAAAATAGGACAAAAGCCAATTCCTAGCAAGAGTTAAGTACTACTCTTGGGATGACCCTTATTTGTATAAATATTGTCTTGACCAGATCATTCGTCTCTGTGTCCTTGAGTCGAACCAACTCAATATCTTGTCTTCGTGTCATGACCAACCTTGTGGTGGTCATTTCAGCACTAAGAAGACTGTAGAAAAAGTGTTGCAATGCGGATTCTACTAACCCACATTATTTAATGATGCCCACATCTACAGCAAAACCTGTCCTAATTGCCAGCATCTAGGCCACATCTCCCAGAGGAACATGATGCCCCTAACTCCCATCTTGGTCGATGAAATATTTGACATCTGGGGCATCGACTTCATGGGCCCCTTTCTGGTTTCCTATGGTTTTGAGTACATTCTCCTTGCGGTAGACTATGTCTCCAAATGGATAGAAGCCATTCCCACCAAGACCAATGACCACAAAGTGGTGTTCAAATTCTTAAAAGAGTTCATCTTCGCCTGATTCGGTGCCCCTAAGGCCATCATTAGTGATGGGGGCACCCATTTCTGCAATAAGATATTTGAGAAATTAATGAAAAAGTATGGGGTAACCCACAAGGTTGCCCTAGCTTATCATCCGCAGACTAGTGGTCAAGTAGAGGTTTCTAATCGTCAGATCAAGCAGATCTTGAAGAAGACAGTCAATACCACACGTAAAGACTGGTCTACTCATCTCACTGATGCTTTATGGGCGTACAGAACCGCCTACAAAACACCACTCAATATGTTTCCCTATCGTATGGTCTTTGGGAAACTCTGTCATCTTCCGGTAGAGATTGAACATTGTGCCTTGTGGGCCATTAAGAAGCTTAACTTCGACCTAGAAACCGCAGGGGAGGAGAGGAAACTTCAAATGAATGAGTTAGAAGAACTCAGAAATGATGCCTACAACTTGTCCAAGAATTACAAAGCATAGATGAAGTGGATACATGACAAGAGCATCCTCAGGAAAGAGTTCCATCCAGGACAGAAGGTCCTTCTTTATAATTCTCATCTTCATCTCTTCCCTGAGAAACTAAAATCTAGGTGGACCGGTCCTTATACAGTCACAAAAGTCACCCCCTTTGGGGCAATCACTATTGAGGATCCCAAGGATCACTCCTCTTTTCAGGTAAATGGCCAGCGTCTAAAGCAGTTCCATGAACTTGATGTGTCGTTCATTTAGACTTCTGAGATTGATCTCATCGATCCTGTCTATGTCGACTGATGATCCACTCAGTCTCCTGTGCTCCAACTTGGTTGGGGGTGCCTGTCACCTCCGTCATGTCTGGCTGAAGACATAAAACTTAGCGCTTTCGAAAAGACAATTTCGGTATTCCTAGTGTATCATGAGTCAAATGCATTATCTTTATCACTGCTATAATTTTCTGCCCATGCTGGTACCATCACTCTGGCCTTACTCTGATACTTTCCACTGTTGATATCCGGCAGAATTGGTAAAACCCTTCCTTCACACTTGCATCATGAACTTATCGTTTTCACTATTTGTCATGGTCATGAGCATCGAGGACGGTGCAATATTTTGGTTGGGGGTGGGTATTTTACCAAAAACTCATGTGACTTTCACAAAAAAAAAATGAGAAAAATACATTTTGTGGTGATTTTCAGACTGTTTTCAAGGCATCTTTTGTTGATTTTAGCAGTGTTTTCAAAAACCGTTACAATGATGAGTCAAAACTCTTTGCAAAGTCTATATATTGAAAAGGATGTCTACCTTGAGAAAATCACTTATTAGCTCTTAGTTTGGTTTGAAAGAATACTACAGTGGAGTTAAACTCTTGGAAAACTCAAATACAGCAAGAATTTTTCACAAATCAACATCAGAACTATCTGTAGTTTGGACAATCTAGAGATCCAAGAAGAACAACTATGGAGACCTAACCCAGTGAGCATTTGAGCCTCTCTTTACTTCTGAGGGATATAAATAACTCTGAGTCACAAGAGGACTCACCTTTTTTTTTCAGTCCCCAACTATTCCCTTGCAAGATCTCATTAGTCTTTGCTTTGGTCATAGAACTTGGAGCGACGTCAAAGACGGATCATTACAAAAAGAACCTTCTCTCTATCCATTCGAGACATCACAGATGAAAGTGTAAAACCTAAAAAGTGATATAGGCCATCTTTCTACCCCAATCAGACATTTTTGGCTTACCTAACATCTACATCATTAGAAACCCTCTTGAGCCTTAAGATGAAAACCTTTTCTTGATAACCCATCAACTAAATCCAATCCCCAAAATGAACACAACTCAAGCACCAACTTCTGAGAGGGATAAAAGAATTTTTGGTATGATCACAACATGAAGAGAAAGTAAGAAAAGAAAAGAAGGACCAAGTGGATTAAGCAAAAAAGAAATATGAAAAGAAAAGAAGAAAAAAAGGAAAATAAAAGAGGAATAGAAAAAGAAAGTTAGTAAAACAAAAGTTAATAAGATGAACAAGTGAAAAAGGGAGAAGAAAGAGAAATCAAGGAATTGGTATCACCACCCTCGGGAAACGCTGCAAAGAACAATAAGATACCCTCTCAGAACTTTCGAATCCCTGGAGGCCCTCATCTTTTTGACCTTTTCCTAAACCTCTATACAACCCAGGGCAAGCCCTATTTGATTCTAGGTCAGCACCATCACAGAATGTGGAGAATGGAGAAGAGAGAAACTATACAGTTTGATCCGACACTCCTGAGTAATATGACATTCCAATCATGAGATCTTTTGAATCTTCTGTGTCCTCAGTTCTAAATGATATATGTGAGATATTGCCAGTTTCAGACATCTATCTCCTCACATATAACTTGAGAGAAAAGAATAAAACTAATTCTGTGTGATTCACTTCTGAGTGGTATACTGATATTCGCTCAAAAGTGCTTATTTTAAGCAATTATCCTGTTAGCGTTATCGCACTCTCCTACGTAAAACTGCTCTAATTATCCACTTTTCTACGTAAGAGTCTATCTCATTGCGTAAAACACACTTTTCTGGACGAAATGGTATATTTGCATGCATTAAACACATTTTCGGAAGTCTAGATATTAAGCCGTTCTGATAAAGTCTCATTACGCGCTTCTTCTGTCGCAGGAAACCCCGATGGGACGATTCTCGAGACTTGTGGGCCCAAATCGATCATGAGAGCCCATTATCAAAGCTTAAAGAGCCCACATGCTATGACTAGAAGATATGGGCCAAATATGGGCTGAATCAGAGGACCAAAAAGCCGGCCCAAATAACGAAGAGAGCAGGAGAGCCAATGACCAAGAGACGGACCAAAGCGTTTAAAGCCACATGAGTCAGCAAAGAATGATAGTCGACTCTACTGGAGAAGCGTGAGGATGGTCACAGTGAAGACCAGGGTTCCAGACCCTCCGCCAGTGCTTTTTTCCATTTTTTTTGATACTTTTTCTCTCATCTCTCCTTATTCTCTCTCTCTCTTCATCTCTCGGTCCTCGAATCTACTGACCTAACCCCAGAACTCCTACCCTTCGGCTCTATCTCATCTCCCTTAGCTTTCTGACCGTTGGATCTTCCATCGGACCGTTGGATCTTCAATCGGACCGTTGGATCTCTCTAGATCCGTCGATCTACAAATCTGGGTCCCAATCAAGTCACCATCCATCCGATCGCCATCAGAATGTCTGTCACATCATCTTGTGAGACGATGGACATCATCAGTCCATGTGGGCCAATAGCCGGGCCCATCATCATCGACCCGCTGTCCGACCAGTTAGTGGACCCCGTGAATTTCAAAATAATTTTAATTAAAAAATGGGGGGTCCACTAAATGGGGAGATTCCCCATAGAAAAGTAGGTTTTTACTTAAAAAAAAAAAAAAAAAAAAAAAAATTTAAAAATTATTTAAAAATTATTTTTCTTATTTTTTTTTTTATTCAAAAAATCCCCTATTTCCATTAAAGGAAATAGGGAAGCTTTAAAAGGAGAAGGATAGGGGTTCGTTCGAACCCTAATCCCCCTCCAATCTCCTCCTCTCCTTCCCCCTATCCTTTCCCTTCTTCCCCGCGATTTCTTTCTCCTCTTTTTCCTCTTTTCTTCTTCGTCTTCTTCACCTATACTTCGCCGGAGTTGCAGGTTTGCAACTCCGGCCGTCCTTCTTCTTCCTCCTCTTCTTCTTCTTCTTCTTCTTCTTCTTCTTCTTCTTCTTCTTCTTCTTCTTCTTCTTCTTCTTCTTCTCTCCTCTGTCTTCTTCTCGTATTTTTAGTTTTCGTTTTTTTTCTTATTACCATTTTTTACCGGAGTTGCAGCCTGCAACTCCGGTCAGCCGCCACCATCTTTCCTTCTTCTTCATCGTTTTCTTCTCTTCTTCTGCCCCTCTTCCTCGTCTGCAACCAGCACCTCCCACCTTCGTAGCAGCAACGTGCTGGTGTTGCATAACAGCAACACCAACACCACTACGACCGCCGGACTGGTTCGCCTCCGCCTCCTCCGCTTGCACACCGCCTGCACACTCCACCACCGCCTCTCTCCGCCTATGCTTACTGCCGCTGCCTCCACAACTCCACCAATGTTCTCCCAAGATCCATCTCGCCGGAGCAACCAGCAAGTTCCCTACCTGCTGCTATACCGCCCTTCATAAAAGTTGCCGCCCTCTCCTCAGCCTTGCCGGACTGATCCGCCTCCATCTCCATCTTCTCCTTGCTGTCAACCCCCAGCAACTCTCCTTATCAGGCGCTACTCCTCTTCTTCTTCACTCACCAGTCTGATCTGCAAGTTCGACTTACAACTCCAAAAAGGAGCGCACCAGCAACTCCTTGATGTTTGGTCCACCACTAAGCCATGCTCAATCCTCCCCATCCATCACAGCCACCATGCCGCACACGTTCCACATGGCAGCAAGCATCAAGTGACCCACCCTCTCCACTTACAATAATTCTCATGGTGGATCTCTACTCTAACTCCCAAGGCCAATCTTCGTCACTCCAGGCAACCATCACCATTGCCAATCCCCTCCAAGTGATTGACTCATCTCCATTGGTAAGCTGAGGTGATTGTCTCTCTCTCATCTTCTTTCTCTCTCTTAGTCTCTTTTTCTCTCTCTAATTATCCCTCTCTTCTCTCTATTTTCTCTCTCTAGGCTAGATCTCTTTCTACCTACTATTTTTCCATTTTTTTTATCTCTACATTTTTTGCTTCTCTTATTAAATGCTTTGTAGTTAGTTTGAATTGATTGGTCATAAACACTTTGATCTGAGCTTTGTCATCCGTATTTCTTTCATTAATGAATAAATATTTTTGGTGTTCTTAATTTCTTTATTTCATGGATAAAATGTTTTAAATCCTAATTTCTCCATCACCATTCTCACCTCTCCATGTTTTCTTGATAAAAATCCGTCATTGCATGTTCATGAGTCGCGCTAACTAACCCCGAGTGCGGATCGACATCCGACACGAGCCACTGTACAACCCTGTGATTTTTTGCAGGATTTGAGTGAAAAAGAATCGGATAATTACAAATATTGTTGAGATCTAGGATTTCCGTAACCAACGACGCGGGAAAATCCTATTTTCATATACAAGTAAAAATTGAGGTCGAGGCATATAATCTTGTAGGTGATCAGAGAATCTGACTGCCAGATAGGGATGATGTTGAGCACACACACACGTTGAGTCTAAGTAATCTTTGGTCCAAATATCCACTAGTAGATGTGCTACATTTTACTGACTAAGTTCTAATTCCTGAATGATCACTTGCACCCTTGATACGAACTGACAAAATGGAGTTTTTCTGAGTAATGAGAACACATTTTCCAGCATGTACTAGGTCCTTCTAAGCTCTTGTATTTCGCACTAATTGCCAAGGATTGGCAATATGCCAGTTGGGGGTTGTGATATTCGCTCAAAAGTGCTTATTTTAAGCAATTATCCTTCTAGTGTTATCACAATCTCCTACGTAAAACTGCTTTTTTTATCAACATTTCTATGTAAGAGTTTCTCTCATTGCGTAGAATGCACTTTTCTGATCAAAATCGTTTATTCACATACATTCGTATGCAATTTTTTGATCCACATGCGAAGCCTTTTGTAGAAATCTCATTACGCGATTTTTCTATCGCAAGAGCACTAACCGGACGATTCTGATGAAATACGGGCCTACAACTGACTACCAGAGTCTGGGACTAAACCACAAGAGCCAACAGACTGAGGACAAGAAGATACATGCCAAATGCTGGAAGATCCAGAGAGTCGAAAAAGCCCGAGAGACGATTAAGGGAGAAGGAGAGACAAACCCTCAAAGGAGAGACAAGTGATATTCACTTAAAAGTGCTTATTTTAAGCCATTATCCTTTAGCGTTATCATACTCTCCTACGTAAAATTTCCATATTTATCTACGTTTCTACGTAAGAGTCGCTTTCATTGTGTAGAACACACTTTTCTGGACGAAATGGTATATTTGCATGCATTAAACCCATTTCTGGAAGTGTAGATATAAAGTCGTTTTGATTAAGTCTCATTACGCGCTTTTCGTTATTGCAGGAAACCCGATCGGGCTATTCTCGAGACTTACGGGCCCACGATCAACCATAGAAGCCTACTATCAAAGCTTAAAGAGCCAACAGGCTATGACTAGAAGATACTGGCCAAGTATGGGTCAAGTCAGAGGATCGTAGAGCCAGATAAAGAACCAAGAGAGAGGCAAAGCTGAAGACCAAGAGACGGGCCAAAGTGATTAAAAGCCACACCAAAGGACATAAAATGACGGCTTACGTGATTGGTAAAGCCGACTGAAGATTACTGAAAGTAGGTATTTTCCGCGTCGTTGGTTACGGAAACCCTAGAATCAATAAGATTTGTAATTTGATCCGATTATCTTGCAAAACTTAGAATTCTTGCACAGTGGGAAGTTTCGGATGTCGATCCACACTCGGGATTAGTAGCGCAGACAAGAACATAAAATGACAGAAATTGCTAGAGAATGTGGATATGTGAGAAGGATGGGTCGATTGTAAAACATTCTTTTTGAGATTTTTATCAACTATTTAACATGAATGAAAGAAAAACGAGCACGACAAATGAAAAGAGAAACTTAACTTTCATTCATTGAATCATAGGTAACATACATACTTTCAATCAAAACAAATTAAGTAATAAGAAAGCAACTAACTAAAAAGCATTTAAAACTACTAATTAGAGAGAGAAATAAGAGAGAGAGAGGGAATGAGAGGGAAGAGAATTTCTAAAGAGAGAAAGTGTGATCTAGAGAGAGAAAATGATAAGAGGAGAGAGAGAGTTAGGGAGAAACCTAGAGAGAAGGTGGTTGAGGTTGTGCCTGTCGGAGTTGCAAGTCCGGCCAAGTACATGGACAGCAAACTGTGGAAGGCAGCAACGTGGGGAACCAGCTGGTGGAGCTATCTCCCCTTCTCCTCCTTTCTTCTTCTATCCTTCTTGTTCTTTTCTTTTATTTTTGGAGGAGAGGGAAGAGCATGAAGGAGTAGTGGGGGCGCTGGTTTGATGGAGTGTTGGAGAAGATTTTGATGATCGATCCGGCAGGGAGCCAAAACTGTTGAAGGTGCTGGGCGGCTGGGTTATTCTTGTGGGATCATTTGGAATCTCAAAGAAGATGGGGGAACGTGCTGGTTTTGGGCAAAAAGCATGGAGGAGATGGAGAGAGAGGGCGTGAAAGGAGAGAGCTGGTGGCTAGTGGGTTCTTGAATGGGCAAGAGAGGAGGAGAAGATGCTGAACGGCTGCAACAGTTGGCCGGAGTTGCAGCCTGCAACTCCGGCGGTGGTTTTGAATGGAGAGAACGTTGCTGTCCGTGGTCGTGGAGGTGCAGGGCAATGGAGAAGGCGCTTGGGGCAAGGAGAACTGGTAGCGTGGTGGACCTACAAAACAGAAAACAATGGAGAGGTGTTGGGCGATGTAGCAGGTGCAGGGGCGAACCAGTCCGGCGAGCACGCTGGTTGCTTCGCCGGAGTTGCTGGAAGGGGCGGTAGAGAATGGTGGAGTCGTTGCAGGCGCTGCTACACGCGGCAGAGGCGGAGGAATGAGCACGGCTGGTGGAGGAAGGGAAGAAGGGAATGAAGAAGAAGAAGACAGCCGGAGTTGCAGGCCTGCAACTCCGGCGAAGGATGAAGAAGAAGAAGAAGAAGAAGAAGAAGAAGGAAAAGAAGAAAAAAAACGGCCAGCCGGTGGAGGGAGAACGTGGGGGGATTGATAGGGGAGAAGAGAGGATGAGAGGGGAGAGGGATTAGGGTTCGAACGAACCCTTCTCCTTCCTCTTATAAAGCTCCCTATTTCCTTTAATGGAAATAGGGTATTTTTTAAATATATATATATATATATATATATATATATATATATATATATATATATATATATATATATATATATATATATATATATTTTTTTTTTTTAAAGTAAAAGTCTACTTTTCTTTGGGGAATGTCCCCATTTAGTGGACCCCCCATTTTTTTAAAATTTAATTAAAATTATTTGGAAATTCACGGGGTCCACTAACTGGTCGGACAGCGGGTCGATGATGATGGGCTCGGCTACTGGCCCACATGGACTGATGATGTCCCTCATCTCACAAGATGATGTGACAGACAGTCTGATGGCGATCGGATGGATGGTGACTTGATTGGGACCCAGATTGGTAGATCGACGGATCTAGAGAGATCCAACGGTCCGATTGAAGATCCAACGGTCCGATGGAAGATCCAACGGTCAGAAAGCTAAGGGAGATGAGATAGAGCCGATGGGCAGGAGTTCTGGGGTTAGGTCAGTAGATTCGAGGACCGAGAGATGAAGAGAGAGAGAGAATAAGGAGAGATGAGAGAGAAAATATCAAAAAATGGAGATAAAAGTATTGGCAGAGGGTCTGGAACCCTGGTCTTCACTGTGACCATCCTCACGCTTCTCCAGTAGAGTAGACTATCATTCCTTGCTGACTCATGTGGCTTTAAATGCTTTGGTCCGTCTTTTGGTCATTGGCTCTCCTACTCTCTTCGTTCTTTGGGCCGGCCTTTTGGTCGTCTTATTCAGCCCATATTCGGCCCATATCTTCTAGTCAAAGCATGTGGGCTCTTTAAGCTTTGATAATGGGCTTTCCTGATTGATGTGGGCTCGCAAGTCTTGAGAATTGTCCCATCGGGGTTTCCTGCGACAGAAGACGCGTGTAATGAGACTTTATCAGAATGACTACATGTCTAGACTTCCGAAAATGTGTTTAATGCATGCAAATATACCATTTCGTCCAGAAAAGTGTGTTCTACGCAACACAAGAGACTCTTACGTAGAAAAGTAGATAAATAGAGCATTTTAACGTAGGAGATTGTGAAAACGCTTAGAAGATAACAGTGGAAAATACGCACTTTTAAGCGAATATCAATTACATTGAAGATCAGGGTTCAAGACCCTCTGCCAGCAATTTTGTCTTTATTTTGTATTATTTTATCTCTCTTCTCTCCTAATTCTCTCTCATCTTTCTCCATCTCATTAGACCCTAACATCTGACCCTTAGATCTTCTCATCCTACCATTCGATCATCAGATCGACCACCCCGATCTCTCTGATCTCCATCATCTAACCTCTAATCTTCTCTCCTCTAGCTCCATCCCATCTCACATAGCGTTTCCACCGTTAGATCTTCTTTCAGGCTGTTAGATCATCCATCGGACCATTGGATCTCTCCTGATCCGACGGTTCGCTAATCTTGGCCCATCCCCATTAGAAACCTCAATATCCCATCTTAGTGGCTAAGTGGCCCACAAGTCTAATGGCAAAAGGGCCCACTAAATAAACCCACGGTCTTGTCTGAATAGGCCCAATTCATGCTCTAATCCAACGGCCTAGATCGATTTTCCCTCCATTCTCAACAACCTTCACCCATTTAATATCCACGGGTTCTCAATAGCCCATGTGACATCATGTGGCCCCAAGGCCTTCAATGGTGGCCCACAATGCTAATGGCCAAACGGCCCACTCACATAAAGCCACGGCCAAGTGTGCTCGTGACCAAAAAGAATAGAGTGGGTCGATGCTTCACTTAAAATAGAAGAGCACATAGCTTTTTGGGCCCATTTATTACTCTTTCTTCCACCTAAACCCATTAGGCCTTTTCTAAGGCCCACATTAAACCCATGCCCAAGAGAGAAAAGGTCACACATGACCAATTCTCCCAATCACGGGCTTTTTCTCTTCTCACTCTATCCTATCCACATGTCACTCTCTCACCTATCACCTATCACCTATCACCTATCACCTATCACCTATCACCTATCTTTCCCCAACTAACCCACTTAAACCTCTAACAAACCTACCCATCTCTCATTAACCTACGACTCCCATCTATCAAGCTCGAAGATCTTCTTCTCGAGGTGACAAATGGTCATGGGAGCCACCACATAGCCCACGTCATCACCAGCTGCCGGGAAGGCACATCTACCATTTCCTCTCCTCCGTGAAATCTGCTGGCTTCCCCATCTCTTCTACCTTCTTACTGCCCATGCAGCACAACCAGCAACTCACTCTCTCCCCCAAGCTCTCTCTGGTTCGGTTTCTCCTCCCTAGAAGAGACACCATGCAACTCTTAAACGGGCCATCTCTTTGGATGTTCCACAGTTCACCAAGCCACCCTCCTCCATTTCTTCCATGTAGAAGATGTGAAACTAGGATTTTTTTTCGCGTCGTTGCTTACGGAAACCCTAGAATCAACACATTTTGTAATTTTTATCCGATTATCCTGCAAAATTGATAGATTTGTATAGGGATTCGTGTCGGATGTCGATCCGCACTCGGGATTAGTCTGTGCTACTCAAGAACATGAAATGACGATTTATATCACAGAAATTGCTAAAAATTAAAGGATGGAAAGGTGAGAATGGTGAGTGACAGTGATTTTTTTAAAACTTGATTTGATGATTGTAGAGAGAGATACACTGCTACTACTAACACAAAAAAATGACAAAGATCAAGTAATTGAAAATTAACAAAACCAAACTTTTCATTAATAATTAAGCAATCTAGTACATTTATTGAAATTTAAATCTACTTAAAATAAACTAAAACATTTAGATCTAGAGAGAGAGAGAGAGAAGATAGAGAAAGAGAGAGAATCCTAGAGAGAGAAAAGGATGATTTAGAGAGAAAAGGATGGTAAAAGTGATTCTAGAAAGAGAATCTAGAGAGAGAAAGTGCTATAGAGGAATTTGTAGAGAGTGAACTACCTTTCACACTTACTCAGTGAAGAAGGGTCATGGCTACTTGATCAGCCTTGAGATGGATGTGGTGGCTGCGATGGTGAAGGCAGAGTGGCTGGTGGTGCAAGGCGTTGCGAGGAGTCGGTGATGTTTTGACAGGTGAGGGTCTTCCTCCTTCCCTCTTTCCCTTCTTATCTTTTTTTTTTTTTTTTTTCTTTGAGAACAATGAGGAAATCACGCTGCTATCTAGTGAGATGATGGTTGTGTGAAGCGTCGTGCAGCTTCATGGTGGAGACGAAGGTAGCACCAGCAGGTGCTATGTCAGCAAGTCAGACAGGGGATCAATTCAAGAATTGTAGGCCATGAACTTGCAGGCATGTCGGGTGCAGATCTGAGAAGAGCAGCGAGTGAGACGGCTAGTTGATGGAAGACATGATGAGGACATGCTGGAGCACATGTTTAGGGAGAAACGGTGGTGCTGCTAGCTATTGGTAGCACCATTGATGAGCGTTGAAGAGGCGCTTGGAAGGAGAGTTTGTGGGGATGAAACTGAACTGAACGTGTAGCAACCTACAACGGTTTGAGGAGCTGTTGCATATAGCAACGTAGTAGCAGCAAAGGAGGGGGCGGTGAAGACCAGGTTTGCACCCCTTCCTCTCTCTTCTTTCTTTCTCCTTTCTTCCTTCTTTTTTTTTTCTTTTTTTTTTTGTTTGCTCCTCTTGAGGAGATGAAGACCACTATTCCAGAAGTGGGAAGTGGATTGGAGAGGACGGTAATGGAAGATGGCTGGGTGGAGAGAAGAGATGGTGGTGAAAGGTAAGGGAGAGCCGTCCACACCAGCAAACGTGGAAGGAAGAGAACTCGGGGCGGTAAGGTGATTGAATGAAAGAGCTGGAGAATGGGGGAGGTGGTTGGTGCAGGCGGTGCTACTAGTGCAGTGGCAGCAACAATGATGAAGGGGGGGGCGAGCTGGGCTTGCACTCCAGCAGGTAGGAGTCCTCTCCTCCTCTCTTCTCTTCTCTTCTCTCTTTCCTTTCTTTTTCTCTTTTTTTTTTCTGGTTTTTGATGAGGAGCACGGTGAAATAATGGTAGAGAAGATGAAGATGCAGGGGGGGATCGGTGGAGAAAAATGGCAAGAGGAGCAGCAGCTTAGTGTTTTTGGAGCTTAGGCGTGGAGAAGAAGAAGTCCTAATGAGGGACGGCTGGAGTTTTTATCTTCCAAACGTGGGGGCAATGGGAATAGAAGGTGATGATGTTTAGGGTTCCCTTTTTTTTTTTTTTGAAAAAGAAATCCTCCACTCTAGGTTCGGTTTCCCTCTTAGAGAATATCCCTATTTGGCTCTCCCATCTCTACCATTAGAATGGCAACTCTAGTCACCCCTTTGAATCCAACGGTCATCTATTCTCTTAGGTGGCCCCACTCCAATTTATTAATGAAGAACCCCTAAAAAATCTTTTCGTAAAACTTTTGTTTCTATTTTCTCTCCTAGTTAAAAAAAAGGAAAAACCATTTCTCAAAATATTTCCTTATTTTGAAATTTTCTTTTTAGAATAAAGTTTTAAAAGATTTCTCATCCATGTGATGATGGATTGTTCATGGAAATAGTGGGTTTTTTTTATTTCAAACTTGGAGGGAAAGTTCCCTTTTTTGTGAACTCGTGAGATATTCTTTAATAAAGGTAGTGGGGTCTACCTTAAGTGACTAGGCCGTGGGTCGTGGGCCTATAATTTACCTTGTCTTTGGCCCAGATAATTGATCATGGAATGATGAGGGCTTTTGGATTTTAAGAGATGGTGAGATGGATGACGTTCGGAGAGATCGGATGGTAAGCGGATATAATGATTGGATGGATGACTAAATGATGGAGATCGGCCAAGATAGGTCGTAGGATCGAGTGACTCCAAAGGGCGAGAGGATCGGACGAATGAGATTTGATGGCAAAGAGAGAATGGGGGTTTAGAAAGAGGAGAGAGAAATTATTACAGAAAAATATAGGGAGAAAAATGCTAGCATGGGTCTTGAACCCTGGTCTTTGACTTGGTCTTCTGCATGCTTCACCAACTGAGTAAGCACTCGCCTTGTGTTGGTTTATAAGCTTTAATCTCCTTAATCTCCTCTCGAGGTATTTGGCTCTCTTTCTCTCTCGATCTTTTCTCTAGCTTTTTCGACTCTCTGGTTCTCCCATCATTTGGCTGGTAACTTCTTATCTTATCCCACTGGCTCTTGAGCTTTGATCATAGGTTCTAGAGGTTGATTGTGGGCCCGCATTCTCGAGAATTGTCCCATCGGGGTTTCCTGCGACAGAAGAAGCGCGTAATGAGACTTTATCAGAACGACTCAATGTCTAGACTTCCAAAAATGTGTTTAATGCATGCAAATATACCATTTCGTCCAGAAAAGTGTGTTCTACGTAACAAAAGAGACTTCTACGTAGAAAAGTAGATAAATAAAGTATTTTAACGTAGGAGAGTGTGATAACACTTAGAAGATAACAATGGAAAATATGCACTTTTAAGCAAATATCACAACCCCCAACCAGCATATTGCCAATCCTTGGCAATTAGTGCGAAATAAATGAGCTTAAAAGGGCTCTGCACATGCTACACACTTTTTCATATTAGCTCCGGGAAAACACCGTTCGTCAAATCATTGAATGGATGCAAAAATAGTTACATGCTAGCGAAGAGTTGGAAAGTTTTGGCAAGACTACAGATTGATAATCATGACCCAGAATAGTCAGACTCTGCGTGTGTGTGTGCTCAACATTCTCATCATCCGACAGTAAAGATTTTCAGATCACCTCTAAGTTTTTATGCCTCGACCTCAAATCTCACATGTTCAGCACTCAGAATAGAATCACACAAGAAGGGTTTTCTTCTTTTCTCTCAATTTATATGTGAGGAGATGTATTTAAAAGAGGCAAAAGATCTCACATATGTTTTATTTGAAGGAAGGACATCTTTAACAGAAGAAGATCTCATGATTGGAATACCACTTCACTCGGGAACGTCAGATCAAACTCTATAGCTTCTCTTTCTCCAATCTCCACATTTTATGATCGTACTATCCTAGAATCAAGTAGGACTTTCCTGGGTTGTAATGAGGCTTAGGTCAGGTGTAGAGAGATAAATGGATACAGGATTTCAAAGATCTTGAGAGGATATTGCCATTTTCTTGAATTTTTCCTGCGAAGTAACACTATTATCTGGTTCTTTTTCCCCTTTTTTTTTTGTATTTTTCTCTTTTTCTTGATATTTCTGAGACTGCTCAATTTCTTTTCAGCTCTTCTTCATACTTTCTTTCTATATTTTGTTTTTGGCTTGAACCACTTTCTTTTCCTTTTGATTCTTCTTCTTTACTTTTCTTTTTCATGGTACACCCATATCAGTTATTCTTTTGTCCATCTCAAAATAAGGGTAGCCAGTCATGCTTCGTAGCTATACTGGATTTTAGGTTGATGGGTTTACAAAGAAAATGCTTTTATAGAACGGCTCAAGGGGTTTCTAGTGAAGTATAATTCAGGTGAGTAAAAAGGCTGAATGGTTCTGAAAAATGGCCTAAATCATTTTCTAGGGTTTTCACCATCATGTATACTGTCTTGACTGGATACAGAGAAGGTTCTGTCGTAGTAATCCAATGTTGATGTCGTTCCGAGTTTTATGATCGAAGCAAAAGATAATGAGATCTCTCAACAAATATTGCGGGCATGAAGAATAGTGAGTCATCTTGTGACTCAGGATTATTGTATAACTCTCTGAAATGATTAAAGGCTCGAAAGCTCACTGGGTTAGGTCTCCACAATTCTTCTCACAGGATCTCTAGAATTTCCAAACTTAGGATGATTTTGATGTTGATAGTGTACAATTGTGCCGAATCTGAGTTTTTCTAAGTTTTCAAAACTGCTGTAGCCACGCTTGACTTGACTCAAAGCTAACCTTAAACAAAAATTGACATCCTCAATACTGACTTAACGGAGGTTTTCAGCTAATCAAAGTCAGGGTATTTGACACATTTTTGAAATTCTAGAAAACTTTTGGAGAACATCGGAAATCACCCCAAAAATAAGAAATTTTTTTTTATTTTTATTTTTATTTTTATTTTTAAAATAAAGACATGAGTTTTGGTAAATACCCACCCCCAACCAAAATATAGCACCGTCCTCGGTGCATATGACCGGGACATAAAATGATAACAAATCAGAGATGATGATGTAAAGATTCAGGAAGGATGTTACCAAGTCGGCAGAAACTCGACAGTGTGTGGTACCTGATGATCGGAAGAATGAATGTACCTGCATTTCCAGAGATATAACAGTAATAACAAATGCATGAGACTCATGTACTCTAGGAATACCGGAATTGCCTTTCCGAAAGCGCTAAGTTTTACGTCTTCAGCCAGACACAACGGGGGTGACAGGCACCCCCAACCAAGTTGGAGCACAGGAGACTGAGTGGATCATCAGTCGACATAGACAGGATCGATGAGATCGATCTCAAAAGTCTGAATGAATAATACGTCAAGTTCATGGAACTGTTTAAGACGCTGGCCATTTACCTGGAATGAGGAGTGATCCTTGGGATCCTCAATAGTGATTGCCCCAAAGGGTGTGACTGCGGTGACCGTATAAGGACCGGTCCACCTAGATTTCAGTTTCCCAGGGAAGAGATGGAGACGAGAATTATAAAGAAGGACCTTCTGTCCTGGATGGAACTCTTTTCTGAGGATGCTCTTGTCATGTATCCACTTCATTTTGGCTTTGTAATTCTTGGACAAGTTGTAGGCATCATTTCTGAGTTCTTCTAACTCATTCATTTGAAGTTTCCGCTCCTCCCCTGCGGAGTCTAGGTCGAAGTTGAGCTTCTTAATGGCCCACAGGGCACGATGTTCAATCTCTACCGGAAGATGACAGGGTTTCCTAAAGACCAGACGATAGGGAGACATATTGAGTGGGGTCTTGTAGGCGGTTCTGTATGCCCATAAAGCATCAGTGAGACGAGTAGACCAGTCTTTACGTGTGGTATTGACTGTCTTCTCCAAGATTTGCTTGATCTGACGATTAGAAACCTCCACTTGACCACTAGTCTGCGGATGATAAGCTAGGGCAACCTTGTGGGTTACCCCATACTTTTTCATTAATTTCTCGAATATCCTATTGCAGAAATGGGTGCCCCCATCACTAATGATGGCCTTAGGGGCACCGAATCTAGCGAAGATGAACTCCTTTAGGAATTTGACGACCACTTTGTGGTCGTTGGTCTTGGTGGGAATGGCTTCTATCCATTTGGAGACATAGTCTACCGCAAGGAGAATGTACTCAAAACCATAGGAAAGGGGAAAGGGGCCCATGAAGTCGATGCCCCAAATGTCAAATATTTCATCGACCTGGATGGGAGTTAGGGGCAGCATGTTCCTCTGGGAGATGCGGCCTAGATGCTGGCAATTAGGACAAGTTTTGCTGTAGATGTGGGCATCTTTAAATAATGTGGGCCAGTAGAATCCGCATTGCAGCACTTTTTCTGCAGTCTTCTTAGTGCTGAAATGACCACCACAAGGTTGGTCATGACATGAGGACAAGATATTGAGTTGGTCCAACTCAGGGACACAGAGACAAATGATCTGGTCAGGACAGTATTTATACAAATAAGGGTCATCCCAAGAGTAGTACTTAACTCTTGCTAGGAATTGGCTTTTGTCCTGTTTTGACCAGTGTGAAGGCATTTCTTCGGTGACAAGGTAGTTGACAATGTCCGCATACCAAGGATTAACAGAAATGGCGAACAGTTGTTCATCTGGAAAGGTTTCAGGGATGGGCTGGGTGTCGAAGGATGACGCTAAAGTCAGTCTAGACAAGTGATCAGCCACTACATTCTCAGTTCCTTTCTTATCCTTAATCTCGAGGTCGAATTCCTGCAGTAAGAGAATCCATCGAATTAATCGAGGTTTGGTTTCCTTTTTCGACATGAGATAACGAAGGGCTGCATGATCAGTGTACACTACCACCTTAGTGGCTAAGAGGTACTGACGGAATTTATCAAGGGCGAAGACTACCGCTAGGAGTTCTTTCTCAGTGGTAGAGTAATTCATTTGGGCAGAGTTAAGAGTTTTGCTCGCGTAGTAGATCACGTGTGACCTTTTGTCAACTCTCTGCCCTAGAACGGCGCCTAATGCGTAGTCAGAAGCATCGCACATTACCTCGAAAGGTAGAGTCCAGTCTGGGGGACGGATAATGGGCGCAGTAGTGAGCTCAGATTTGAGACGCTCAAATGCCTTGACACAGTCAGCATTAAAGTCGAAAGGACTATCTTTAGCCAGAAGATGGGACAGAGGTCGAGCGATTTGAGAGAAGTCCTTGATGAATCGCCTATAGAATCCTCCGTGTCCCAAAAAGGATCGGATGTCACGCACGGACTTAGGAATGGGCAAGGTCGAGATGATATCGATTTTAGCTTTGTCGACCTCAATGCCCTGATGGGAAATGACATGTCCCAGAACAATGCCCTTCTTCACCATGAAGTGGCATTTCTCCCAATTGAGGACAAGTCGCTTGTCCTGACAGCGGTGAAGTACAAGCCCTAGATGGTTCAGACAGTCATCAAAGGATGACCCAAAAACTGAGAAGTCGTCCATAAAGACTTCGAGGAATTTTTCCACCATGTCAGAGAATATGCTCATCATACACCTTTGAAAGGTCGCGGGTGCATTGCAGAGGCCAAAGGGCATGCGCTTGTAGGCAAAAGTGCCAAAGGGACAAGTGAAGGTTGTCTTCTCGTGATCCTCAGGGGCGATTGGTATTTGATTATACCCTGAGTAACCATCGAGGAAGCAGTAATAGGAGTGACCTGCTAGTCTCTCCAACATTTGGTCTATGAAGGGTAAAGGAAAATGGTCCTTCCTAGTGTTGGTGTTGAGTCGTCGGTAATCGATGCAGACTCTCCACCCTTTCTTCAGGCGCTGGGTTACCATTTCCTTGTTCTCATTTTCCACAACTGTGAATCCTGCCTTTTTAGGGACGACATGAATAGGACTCACCCATTTGCTATCGGAGATGGGATAAATGATACCCGCATCTAACAGTTTAAGGACCTCATCCCGGACTACATCCTTCAAGACGGGGTTCAACCTCCTCTGGTGTTCTCGCGAGGTTTTGGATTCATCCTCGAGATAGATGTGATGTTGGCACACCGAGGGGTCTATGCCTCGAATATCATCTATAGTCCAACCTATCGCAGATTTGTGCTCGTTGAGCAGCTCGAGAAGTTTCTTACGTTCACTCTCAGACAAAGCGGAAGCAATAATGACAGGGTAGGTATCCTTAGGACCAAGATAGGCATAGGAAAGATCTGTGGGAAGAGGCTTAAGCTCCAATTTTGGAGCAGATGGAGTAGAAATAGGTGTCACAGAAGACACGGATTGAAGAGGTTTGACTTCAGTAGGTAAAGGAAGGATGGGTTCTCTGGCCATGGTTATCAGAGGCTCGAACTCGATGAGAGGAGCGGGGATCTCTATCAGTGGAGCAGTCTCCAAAAGATCATTGAGATCAGAAATAGCTGACTCTGTTGCAAAGTCAGCTCCAAAGTGTTCTAGACACTGCTTAAGAATATCTTCGGTGGAGTCCGGGATTAGACTCTCAACGGCACACATTTCATCGGTCACTTCGCGATCGGCATCTTGTTGCATTAAACGAAAGATGTTGACCTCAGCTTTGAGGTTACCGAAAGCAATGGACATGTTTCCGTCCCGGCACCCGATGTGTGCGTTCGCGGTGGCAAGGAATGGACGGCCTAAGATGACCGGAATGCGGTTATCCTGACACGGCTCGGTGTCTAGAATGATAAAGTCCACAGGATAATAAAAGTCAGCAACTTTTACTAGGACATCTTCAATGATTCCTCTTGGAATCTTGATTGACTGATCAGCCAATTTCAGGGTGACATTGGTAGGCTTCATATCTTTTAGTCCTAACTGCTGATATACCGAGAATGGTATGAGGTTAACGCTAGCCCCTAAATCTAGCAAGGCAGTGCAGCTAAAGTTGTTGCCAATTTCACATTGGACAGTTGGGCTACCTGGATCCTTGTGTTTGATCACACTATTGCGTTGAATGAACGCGGTAGCTTTTTCGGCCAGGAAGGCAGCTTTGGGTACATGCGTACGCCGCTTAACTGTGCACAAGTCCTTGAGGAATTTGGCATAGGAAGGGATTTGCTTGATAGCAGAAAGGAATGGGATATTGATCTGGACGTCTTTAAAGACATCTAAGATCTCAGAGAATTGCTGATCCCGCTTATCTTGGACAAGTCTGTCCGGGAAGGGAGGCTTTACTCGACAAATGGATTTGTCTTTAGTCTTAGATTTCTGCACAGGGGTATCTGATGTTGGTGCAGAGGTAGAAGAAGCAGAGGTAGGATTGGTACTAGTTTCCTCTGTACGAGTGATGGGTGCTGGAGATGGCACCGGCGGTGGTTGGACTCCCATGTCCACAGTTTTTCCAGATCGTAGGGTGGTTACAGCTTGCACCTCCCCTTGACAGTTCTCATTCTGGCTTTGAGATTGGGATCCGATCTCATATACTGCCCCTTTGGCATTTCCTTTTGGGTTAGCGATGGGTTGGCTAGGAAAGATCCCCTTAGCCTTCTTAGCTTCTAAGTTACCTAGACGTTGCTCTAGACGAAGCATGGATTGCTGTTGCTGTTGCTCTAGGCGTTGCATAGATTGAGTAATGAGTTGAGCTAGAAGGTCCTCGATACCGGGTTTGGGGACCGACTGTTGGGGAGCAGCTAATGGGAGCTGAGGCACCAATTCGCGACTCGAGCTTATCGGGGCATTATAGTTCTAGGCTGGAGAATTAGTTGGGACAATCTGTTGGTTCTGAAAGTTCTGGGGAACTCTTTGCTGATTCTGAAATGTGCTCTGTTGTCCAGAGTATTGACCCTGTTGGAACTGCTGGTTCTGATTAGATGGGTACTGATTCTGCTGGTATTGTCCCTGATTGAATTGCCTATTGGGTTGATTGAACCCAGGAGGATACATGCCCTGAGGCTGACGCGGAGGTTGAGCTTGTGGTTGAGTAGACTGAGGCCTCCAAGAGAAGTTAGGGTGGTTTCTCGTGTCCGGATGATAAGATTGACTATACGAGTTCTGAGTGGGTGGTTTGTATGTGCTGAAAGCACAAACTTCTTCCTGAAGAGGATTAGACCATCCTTCATTCAAAGGACAATGCTCAGTAGTATGGGAGGGTTGTAGACAGAGGGTACAGGATTCCATAGGGCTCTCGTGTCCCACATGCATGACTGGGGTAGGCTGTTGAGTAGGCTTTTGGACAGACACAGCCAGTGCCGAGACTGACTTGCTCAACTCTTGAATGACAGATCGAAGCTCAGTATCAGCTGTAGCATCATGTCCCTTGGTTGTCCTTTGGACTGAAGTGGTTCGACTGAACTCTGAGTCAGTCGTCCAATGTTGAGAGTTTTCTCCTAACTCTCCCAAGAATTTGTATGCATCGGTCGGAGTTTGGTGCAGGAATTTACCTTGGCACATTGACTCTACCATGGTCCGGGACTCATCAGTAAGTCCCTTATAGAAGACATGGACAAGATTGCCCTTGTCGATGCTATGGTGGGGACACTTAGTCAGGTAGTCTTGGAATCTATCCCATGCTTCAAAAAATTTCTCATCGGACTTCTGTCTAAAGTCCTGAATGAGTTGCTTCATTTGGTTGGTCCGAGTCATGGGGTAGAATTTAGACATGAATTTGCCCACCAATTCTTTCCAACTGCTGATTGAATCAGTGGGTGAAAGTAGTGTTTTTCCGCGTCGTTGGTTACGGAAACCCTAACTTCAACACATTTGTAACTTGATCCAATTCTTAATCCTGCAAAATTGATAGATTTGTATAGGGATTCGTGTCGGATGTCGATCCGCACTCGGGATTAGTTGGATTAGCGCGAATAAGAACAAAAACTGACGGATCATCACAAGAAATAATAGATAAAAACAAACTTTATCATTCAGTGATCAAATGTTTATTACAATGCTTGAATCGAAAATAACATCTAAGAAGATAAACTAAAAAGCAATTTTAAAGAAGAAAATTCTAGAGAGAGTTAGAGAGAGAAAATGAAGTGAGGGAGTATTTCTAGAGAGAGAGAACTATCAAGAAGGCTCTTCTAGAGAGAGAAACTATGTATCGAAGAGAGAAATAGATAGAGAAATCTAGAGAGAGAACTACCCTAGAGAGAGAATGTTAGAGAGAGAAAGTGAGGAAAGGCCTAGAGAGAGAATCTAAAGAGAAGGATAAAGAATGGAGATGAAACCTACCTTGTGGTCTTACCATGAAGTGGAGATCTACCGGCAAAGAGAACCTGCCAATGGAGTGATGATGCTCCGGTCATTGATGGTCAACCAAGTGAGAAGCCCGAAGAGGGTGCATGCTGGTGCTCCGGCCAAAGAGGAGTGGGTTGAAGAAGCCACAGGCTCGCATCAATAGAGTTGAAGACCTCACCACCTGTCACCAATGGTGATGACGGTGATGATTTGCAGATGAAGGAGAGCGTTGACCGTATGCTAGAGGGAGACAAAGATCCGACCGGAGTTGCTGGGTGGAGGATCGTTGGAAATTTCAGGCGGTGGTGTGCATCGGCTAGTAGGTGCGTTGAATGGATGCTGATGGTGAGGTAATGGAGTGGAGGCAGAAGGCAAACGGCCTGCAACTGATTTGCAAGGGTTTAGGTTACGAAACAGGGAGCTCGTTTCTGGTTTCAGATGGCCGGAATGGACGGACTGGTGGAGTTGAACCAGTCCGCCGGAGGAAGGAGGCGGACTCCTTGTAAAACAAGAAGGAGAGGACGAAGAAGACAGGTAAAAGAGAAGAAGGAGAAAGAGAAGACGCGTTGGAACATGGGAGGAGAAGAGAGAGAGCAAGCAAGGGGAGAGAAGGACGTTGCTGCCCAAGAGAAGAGGCAGCACCGTTTTTTTTTTCTTTTTTTTTTTTTTGTTCTTAGACGGTGTTGGAGAGATGTTCGCCTCCGAAAGAATGAAGGGGCAGAGGTTTTGTGGGAGATGACGAGAAGAGGAGAGAAGATAGGAGGCGGTAAGCTGGCTGCTGTGCAGGTTTCCGGCGAGCTTCTCGCCGTAGAAGACGACCGGAGTTGCACCTGCAACTCCGGTGGAACTAAAGAAAAAGAAGAAGAAGAAGACTGAGGACGAGAAGAAGAAGAAAACGAAGAGGAAGAAGAAGAAAATGAAGAGGAAGAAGAAGGATAGGAGGAGAGGGGGAGAAGCTCACCGTTTTCTGTTGTAAAGATGACGGTGATGGAGCATGGTTCGCCGGCCGGAGTTGCAGACCTGCAACTCCAGCAAAAGAAGAATAAAACGAAGAGGAGGAAGAGGAGAAAAAGAAGAAGAAGGAGAAGAAGAAGGAGAAGAAGAAGAAGAAGAAGAAGAAGAAGAAGAAGAAGAAGAAGAAGAAGAAATAGAAGAAGAAGAAGACAGTCAACCCACTCGCCGGAGAGTCCGCCGGAAGAGAGAAGAGGGCCAGAGGGAGGAAGAAAGAAGAGGGGAAGAGGGATTAGAGGGGGATTAGGGTTCGAACGAACCCTTCTCCCTCCTCTTATAAAGCTCCCTATTTCCATTAATGGAAATAGGGTATTTTTGAAATAAAAAAAAAATATATATATTTTTTTTTTTTTTTTTTTTAAGTAAAATGCTACTTTTTTATGGGGAATCTCCCCAATTAGTGGACCCCCCATTTAATTAAAATTATTTTGAAATTCGCGGGGTCCACTAACTGGTCGGACAGCGGGTCGATGAAGATGGGCCCGGCTATTGGCCCGTATGGATTGATGATGTCCATCGTCTTACAAGATGATGTGACGGGCATTCTGAAGGCGATCGGATGGATGGTGACTTGATTGGGACCCAGATTGGTAGATCGACAGATCTAGAGAGATCCAACGGTCCGATTGAAGATCCAACGGTCAGAAAGCTAAGGGAGATGAGATAGAGCCGATGGGCAGGAGTTCTGGGGTTAGGTCAGTAGATTCGAGGATCGAGAGATGAAGAGAGAGAGAGAATAAGAAGAGATGAGAGAAAAAGTATCAAAAAAATGGAAAAAAGCACTGGCGGAGGGTCTGGAACCCTGGTCTTCACTGTGACCTATCCTCACGCTTCTCCAGTAGAGTCGACTATCATTCTTTGCTGACTCATGTGGTTTTAAACGCTTTGGTCCGTCTCTTGGTCATTGGCTCTCCTGCTCTCTTCGTTCTTTGGGCCGGCTTTTTGGTCCTCTTATTCAGCCCATATTTGGCCCATATCTTCTAGTCATATTGAAAGTAGGTATTTTCCGTGTCGTTGGTTACGGAAACCCTAATTTCAACACAATTTGTAATTTATCCGAGATTTCCTGTAAAATTCAGAGATTCTAGCATAGGGATTCGTGTCGGATGTCGATCCGCACTCGGGATTAGTCGGATTAGCGCGAATAAGAACATAAAATGACGAATTTTTATCAAAACTATGGAGAGGTGAGAGTGGTGGAGAGTTAGGGATTGAAAACATTCTTTTGAGTTGATTGCTGCAAACCATGAACTACAATATTAATGAAAAAGAGGCGAAATATCCAAATAACTCCGAAGAACTTTCATAACATCAAAATTCATTACAATGCTTAGATAAATCTTATACTATGATAAAACAATTAATCAACTGGAAAGCAATAAAAAAAAAACACTAAAATAGATGAGAGAGAAAAAGGAAGAGAATGAGATTTCTAGAGAGAGAAAGAGACGAAGGAGAGAGAACGCTAAAGAGAACTAGAGAGAGAAACTAAGGGAGGAGAGAGATAGTGAGAAATATAGAACCCTAAAGAGAGAAAAGAGAGATAGATCTAGGGAGAGAAAGTGAGCAGGGAGAAGGGCGAATACCTGTAGCTTATCTCCCTTGGAGATCGGCCAGTGAACGGATGGTGGATGATTTGGCCATGGTGAGTGCCACTAGTAGCAAGGTGAAGGGAATGGGGGATGCACGTGATCTATAAGAGATCAGTTCCGATAAAGATGCGGGTGGTTTTCCGGAGAAGAACCAGTCCGCTAGAGTTGACCGTGAGGATTACGGTGTTGCTAGAACCAGCAACGGTTTGGTGGGATGTGATCCCAATATGGGAACGTGGAGTGATGGAAAGGATGGTGGCATTGGAGGGGAAGAAGGGGAGTAACCTGATGGAGGTATAGCTGTTGATCGATGAGGGAGAGTGCTGATTTTGGCCGGAGTTGCTGCGTGCAACTCCGGCGACGGAAGGGTGCAAGAACAGCAAGATGGAGGGGCGGTAATGACTCACAGGCAAGGAGGTTCGGGTGGAGCAGCAGGGTTGAGAACGAGGAGGAACACTAGCGGCAGCGTCAAGACGCAGCAGCTCCAAGGAGAGGAGCTTAGAGGCGGTGGTTGTGGCCGGAGTTGTAGAGGCAGCAACGCCTTGAGGATGAGGGGGGTTGCTAGCTGCAACTCGTGAAGGCAGTAGAGATGAAGACGGTGTAGGAGCACCGTTGGGGGGGTAGACTGGAGTTGCAACCTGCAACTCCGGTTGGTAAAAACGGTGTTGAAAAGAACCAGTCCGCCGGAGTTGCAGGTCTGCAACTCCGGCAAGAAGAAGAAGAAGAAGAAGCAGAAAGGAGGAGGAGGAAGAAGAAGATGAGGAAGAAGAGAAGGGAAGAAGGAGAGGGGGGTAGGAACCCTTACCGTTAGAATGTGTTGCAGGTGGGGGCGTGGTGAGAACCGGGAAGGAGCTCGCCGGTTTTAATGGCGAGGTGGTTGCTGGTGGTGCGTTGATGGGGGTGACGGCTTGCTGGTTAGCCCCTCTGTACCTGAAACAGAAGAATGGAAGAAGGAGAAGAAGAAGAAGAAGAAGAAGAAGAAGAAGAAGAAGAAGAAGAAGAAGAAAAAAAAAAAACCAGTCCGCCGGAGTTGCTCGCCGGTGTAGCTCGCCGGATCAATAGAGAAGAAGATAAAGAGGAAGTAGAAGAAGGAAGAAAGAGGAGGGGGAGAGAGGGAGCCACAATTAGGGTTTCCAAGGGAACCATTTTTAAAGAGAGAAACCGTGGGTTTCTCCCTTAGAAACTCACGGTTTCTATTTTGAAAATTTGTCATTTTTTTAAGGTGCGTTTGGTCACCACGTGAAAAATGCATTTTTTTTTTTTTTTTTTTTTTTTTTTTTTTTTAAGTAAAAACCTACTTTTCTATGGGGAATCTCCCCAATTAGTGGACCCCCCATTTAATTAAAATTATTTTGAAATTCGCGGGGTCCACTAACTGGTCGGACAGCGGGTCGATGAAGATGGGCCCTGCTATTGGCCCACATGGACTGATGATGTCCATCGTCTCACAAGATGATGTGATAGACATTCTGATGGCGATCGGATGGATGGTGACTTGATTGGGACTCAGATTGGTGGATCGACGGATCTAGAGAGATCCAACGGTCCGATTGAAGATCCAACGGTCCGATGGAAGATCCAACGGTCAGAAGGCTAAGGGAGATGAGATAGAGCTGATGGGCAGGAGTTCTGGGGTTAGGTCAGTAGATTCGAGGATCGAGAGATGAAGAGAGAGAGAGAATAAGAAGAAATGAGAGAAAAAGTATCAAAAAAAATGGAAAAAAGCACTGGCGGAGGGTCTGGAACCCTGGTCTTCACTGTGACATCCTCACGCTTCTCCAGTAGAGTCGACCATCATTCTTTGCTGACTCATGTGGCTTTAAACGCTTTGGTCCGTCTCTTGGTCATTGGCTCTCCTACTCTCTTCGTTATTTGGGCCGGCTTTTTGGTCCTCTTATTCAGCCCATATTTGGCCCATATCTTCTAGTCATAGCATGTGGGCTTTTTAAGCTTTGATAATGGGCTTTCATGATCGATTTGGGCCCACAAGTCTTGAGAATCGTCCCATCGGGGTTTCCTGCTATAGAAGAAGCGCGTAATGAGACTTTATCAGAACGGCTTAATATCTAGACTTCCGAAAATGTGTTTAATGCATGCAAATATACCATTTCGTCCAGAAAAGTGTGTTCTACGCAACAGAAGAGACTCTTACGTAGAAAAGTAGATAAATAGAGTATTTTAACGTGGGAGAATGCAATAACGCTACAGGATAATTGCTTAAAATAAGCACTTTTGAGCGAATATCACATATCATGTGGGCTCTTTAAGCTTTGATAATGGGCTTTCATGATCGATTTGGGCCCACAAGTCTCGAGAATCGTCCCATCGGGGTTTCCTGCGACAGAAGAAGCGCGTAATGAGACTTTATCAGAACGGCTTAATATTTAGACTTCCAAACAATGTGTTTAATGCATGCAAATATACCATTTCGTCCAGAAAAGTGTGTTCTACGCAACAGAAGAGACTCTTACGTAGAAAAGTAGGTAAATAGAGTATTTTACGTAGGAGAATGTAATAACGCTAAAAGGATAATTGCTTAAAATAAGCACTTTTGAGCGAATATCAGTGGGTAAGGAGTAGAGCCAATCTGAGGCTCGGTCTTTGAGCGAGAATGGGAAAACTCGCAGACGCACATTGTCATCATCGAGGTTCTGATTCTTGAAAAGTAGGATGACATGTTGGAATTCCCGAATATGGGAATATGGGTCTTCTCTTGGGAGACCACGAAAGGTAGGCAGCATTTGGATCGTCTGCGGCCTGATCTCAAATTGTACCGCCGTAGTAGGTGGGAGAACAATGCAAGTGGGCGGATTGGCAGAGATAGGAGCGAACGTCTCGATAAGAGGTCGTTCGACTGCCATGACTACAAAGGTAGTAGTACTGGGGGAGGCGGATGGGGAAAGAGATGGGGAAGAATTCAGTGGAGGATCCACTGTAGGTACGTGATTCTCAGATCGAACCAAGCGTTTGTTCGGACGATTCCAAACGGGCATATGCGAATGAGGCAAGCTCTATACTTGGCAAAAAGTTGCCAGAGAGGAACACTATCCTAAATGATGTACACCAAGCACAGATAATCCTAGTCTAAGGAATCAGGGTATATTTTAGGAATTATCTTTGTTAGTTTTGGGGCTAGAGGAGATTATGACAGTGGGCGGACCACTGGTTAATCTTTTAACCGCCGGACTAACTGTTTTGCACTCAGAGGTTCTCACCAGGCTACACTCTTCAGAGCTAATCCTTTAGTACTAACTCTAGTTAACAACAAGGCAATCCGAAGCCTAGACAGACGTGCGGCACAATGGCTGACTTAAGTACGTCCCAGACTAACCGGATTGGTCAAGTGTATAAGAAGAGTGTTCCCTCAGGTTAAGCTAGGGTTGATGCGTGTTCCTAGTCCACACGTAACTAACCGCCGAATAATCCAAGATGCCACGTCGAGCTCAGTGTACTTGAGTAGCAGGGACTTATGGGTGTGTTAGACAACAGGGACCCGCGCTCGTGGTCTTATTTCGATTGGATGTTAAGCGGGTTCGCTTTGTGTGGATTTTTCCTCGAACACCGGGCTAATTGGCTCTACTTCTTGATTCTTTTTAATTAAATGGAGCCTTGGGATCAATATCAGCTGGAGTGATGAAGTGGGTGATGAAATCCCACCAGTTTCAATTTTGGAGCTGGGTCTGCTTTCTTAGAGTTGATTGATTAACGGCCACGCCACGCAATTCGAAGAATATGGATGCGAAAGCAAATAGACAAGCGGCAATGATTCACCCAAGAACACCGTATCGCACTCAAGGCGAGGATAGGGACTTACCTCCCGTGGGCCACGCCACGGGGTCTCCTCCGTGGGTTAAGGAGGGGTATCCTAATGGGCTTGGGCCCGACTCCACCTCTTTGAGCTTTCGCTCCCTACCCACACTGGATCGTGTTCCTGCAGAAAAGTTAGATCACACGGTCTAGGTATTCGGGATTCTATTTGGAAGATCCTTGCCTTTTTAGGGTTCACTGAACAAGCACTGGATTTAGGCAAGTTTTTGAATTATTTTCCAAATTCGAGATGGGGTAAAATTTAGGAATTCCCAAATTGAAAAATACCTAGATTGGAAAGTTTCCCGAACTGTGGAGATCTTCCAAGAAAGATTTGATTGCGAGATCCCTTATAATTTTGGGAAATTTCCCAAAATTGAAATTCTGCTAGATTTGGGGTGTTTCCTTTTGCAGACTTTTCCAAATTCGGAAGATTTCTAAAAATAGAAATTCTTCTAAACAGGAAACTTCTAAGAGGGGAAACCCTAATTTAGCAAAGTTTCAAGATTTTAGAATCTTTCCAAAAATCGCAAATCCTTGATTGGTGATTTCTAAAAATCTGCAGAATATAAAACCCTAATTTTTTTGAATTTTGATTTTTTTAATTAATTTTTTTGTAATTTCCACTTAATCTAGGGTTTCTAAAAAACCCTAGAACAAGATCTAGCAGTTATATGGAAAGCAGTAAAATTCCTAAATTATTACAAATTGCACTCGGCCTTCCGAGGCATTAAAAATAGTAATTTAAAAATTGCTAAAAATCACTAAAAACCCAAAATAGAAAGTTTCCCGAAAAGGTCGGGCTGGCCAAATTGAGCATCTTTTCGCTTCAGCAACTTTCCAATTCCGTCTTTACGTCCTTTTTCGCACTCCCGAACACCCGAGCGGCAGCGGTGCCATTTGAAACTAGGATTTTTTTTCGCGTCGTTGGTTACGGAAACCCTAGAATTAACACATTTTGTAATTTTTATCCGATTATCCTGCAAAATTGATAGATTTGTATAGGGATTTGTGTCGGATGTCGATCCGCACTCGGGGTTAGTCTGTGCTACTCAAGAACATGAAATGACGATTTATATCACAGAAATTGCTAAAAATTAAAGGATGGAAAGGTGAGAATGGTGAGTGACAGTGATTTTTTTAAAACTTGATTTGATGATTGTAGAGAGAGATACACTGCTACTACTAACACAAAAAAATGACAAAGATCAAGTAATTGAAAATTAACAAAACCAAACTTTTCATTAATAATTAAGCAATCTAGTACATTTATTGAAATTTAAATCTACTTAAAATAAACTAAAACATTTAGATCTAGAGAGAGAGAGAGAGAGAAGATAGAGAAAGAGAGAGAATCCTAGAGAGAGAAAAGGATGATTTAGAGAGAAAAGGATGGTAAAAGTGATTCTAGAAAGAGAATCTAGAGAGAGAAAGTGCTATAGAGGAATTTGTAGAGAGTGAACTACCTTTCACACTTACCTAGTGAAGAAGGGTCATGGCTACTTGATCAGCCTTGAGATGGATGTGGTGGCTGCGATGGTGAAGGCAGAGTGGCTGGTGGTGCAAGGCGTTGCAAGGAGTCGGTGATGTTTTGACAGGTGAGGGTCTTCCTCCTTCCCTCTTTCCCTTTTTATCTTTTTTTTTTTTTTTTTCTTTGAGAACAATGAGGAAATCACGCTGCTATCTAGTGAGATGATGGTTGTGTGAAGCGTCGTGCAGCTTCATGGTGGAGACGAAGGTAGCACCAGTAGGTGCTAAGTCAGCAAGTCAGACAGGGGATCAATTCAAGAATTGTAGGCCATGAACATGCAGGCACGTCGGGTGCAGATCTGAGAAGAGCAACGAGTGAGACGGCTAGTTGATGGAAGACATGATGAGGACATGCTGGAGCACATGTTTAGGGAGAAACGGTGGTGCTGCTAGCTATTGGTAGCACCATTGATGAGCGTTGAAGAGGCGCTTGGAAGGAGAGTTTGTGGGGATGAAACCGAACTGAACGTGTAGCAACCTACAACGGTTTGAGGAGCTGTTGCATATAGCAACGTAGTAGCAGCAAAGGAGGGGGCGGTGAAGACCAGGTTTGCACCCCTTCCTCTCTCTTCTTTCTTTCTCCTTTCTTCCTTCTTTTTTTTTCTTTTTTTTTTTGTTTGCTCCTCTTGAGGAGATGAAGACCACTATTCCAGAAGTGGGAAGTGGATTGGAGAAGACGGTAATGGAAGATGGCTGGGTGGAGAGAAGAGATGGTGGTGAAAGGTAAGGGAGAGCCGTCCACACCAGCAAACATGGAAGGAAGAGAACTCGGGGCGGTAAGGTGATTGAATGAAAGAGCTGGAGAATGGGGGAGGTGGCTGGTGCAGGCGGTGCTGCTAGTGCAGTGGCAGCAACAATGATGAAGGGGGGGGGGGGCGAGCTGGGCTTGCACTCCAGCAGGTAGGAGTCCTCTCCTCCTCTCTTCTCTTCTCTTCTCTCTTTCCTTTCTTTTTCTCTTTTTTTTTTCTGGTTTTTGATGAGGAGCACGGTGAGATAATGGTAGAGAAGATGAAGATGCAGGGGGGGATCGGTGGAGAAAAATGGCAAGAGGAGCAGCAGCTTAGTGTTTTTGGAGCTTAGGCGTGGAGAAGAAGAAGTCCTAATGAGGGACGGCTGGAGTTTTTATCTTCCAAACGTGGGGGCAATGGGAATAGAAGGTGATGATGTTTAGGGTTCCCTTTTTTTTTTTTTTGAAAAAGAAATCCTCCACTCTAGGTTCGGTTTCCCTCTTAGAGAATATCCCTATTTGGCTCTCCCATCTCTACCATTAGAATGGCAACTCTAGTCACCCCTTTGAATCCAACGGTCATCTATTCTCTTAGGTGGCCCCACTCCAATTTATTAATGAAGAACCCCTAAAAAATCTTTTCATAAAACTTTTGTTTCTATTTTCTCTCCTAGTTAAAAAAAAGGAAAAACCATTTCTCAAAATATTTCCTTCTTTTAAAATTTTCTTTTTAGAATAAAGTTTTAAAAGATTTCTCATCCATGTGATGATGGATTGTTCATGGAAATAGTGGGTTTTTTTTATTTCAAACTTGGAGGGAAAGTTCCCTTTTTTGTGAACTCGTGAGATATTCTTTAATAAAGGTAGTGGGGTCTACCTTAAGTGACTAGGCCGTGGGTCGTGGGCCTATAATTTACCTTGTCTTTGGCCCAGATAATTGATCATGGAATGATGAGGGCTTTTGGATTTTAAGAGATGGTGAGATGGATGACGTTCGGAGAGATCGGATGGTAAGCGGATATAATGATTGGATGGATGACTAAATGATGGAGATCGGCCAAGATAGGTCGTAGGATCGAGTGACTCCAAAGGGCGAGAGGATCGGACGAATGAGATTTGATGGCAAAGAGAGAATGGGGGTTTAGAAAGAGGAGAGAGAAATTATTACAGAAAAATATAGGGAGAAAAATGCTAGCATGGGTCTTGAACCCTGGTCTTTGACTTGGTCTTCTGCATGCTTCACCAACTGAGTAAGCACTCGCCTTGTGTTGGTTTATAAGCTTTAATCTCCTTAATCTCCTCTCGAGGTATTTGGCTCTCTTTCTCTCTCGATCTTTTCTCTAGCTTTTTTGACTCTCTGGTTCTCCCATCATTTGGCTGGTAACTTCTTATCTTAGCCCACTGGCTCTTGAGCTTTGATCATAGGTTCTAGAGGTTGATTGTGGGCCCGCATTCTCGAGAATTGTCCCATCGGGGTTTCCTGCGACAGAAGAAGCGCGTAATGAGACTTTATCAGAACGACTCAATGTCTAGACTTCCAAAAATGTGTTTAATGCATGCAAATATACCATTTCGTCCAGAAAAGTGTGTTCTACGCAACAAAAGAGACTTCTACGTAGAAAAGTAGATAAATAAAGTATTTTAACGTAGGAGAGTGTGATAACACTTAGAAGATAACAATGGAAAATACGCACTTTTAAGCGAATATCAAGATGGCCCTCACTGCTGGTGTTGCAGGCAGCAACACCAGTCCCTACACCTCCATTGAATTGCTCCCCACCAAAAACTCCAGGCCGGTGCTGCTCTTTCACTAGCAGATCTGCCTCCTTCTTCTTCTTCTTTTCCGATCGTCTTGCTGCCCTACAATTCTCCAAACAGAACCATGGATCTTCCCCTCCTTCTCCTCCTTCTTACTCTCCTTCATCTTCTTCATCTATTACCAGAGTTGCAGGTCTGCAACTCCGGCAACCAAAACGGTGGTCAGGACCTCCTCCATACCACTAGCAGCCACCGTGAAGCACAACCGTTAGACCTGCAACTTGCAGGTGCGCCTCCGGCCAAAACCAGGGACTCCGGCGGTAAGGGAACGTCTATACTCTCCACCTCCTCCTCTCTGGATCTCCTACTGCCCGTCTTTGTCCATGTGCTGGAGCCCATCTCCTTCTTCCATAAATGTTGGAGTTGCAAGTTTGCAACTCTGGACAAAACCATTAACACCGGCGACTTCTCCATTACCGCCTGCAACATCACTGGGAACATCCATCTCCCTCATCTCTTGATCGGTGATGCCTGCATGCTCTGTGATGATCTTCCTCTCCACCGGTTTTCATTGTGGTTGCAGATCTATCTTCACCAAACCCCCACACCTCCCCCTTCTCCTTCTTCTTCTTTACTTCTTCTCTAGCCGGAGTTGCAACCTGCAACTCCGGCCATCACCTGGTTCCCTCCCCTTCCACCTGATCTCGTCTCACCTGCGTGCTACCATCTCACAAGAACCACACGGTTCTTATTGCTGTAGCACCTTCACTTACCACCATCAACACCTGCTACCACTGTGTTGGACCTGCCAGGGGCGGTCAACTTCTCCTCCACGGTCGGACTTCGGTAAACAAACAGGGCATGCTCCTACTCTCTTCTCACCTTCACGAACCCCATCAGTTGGTTTCTCCTCTGGTGCAACATCTTCTCCTCCCATGGTAGCCACCAACGATGCTACTACATCCACGCTTGCTGGCCAAACCAGCAAGGTTGCAATGAGCTGTTCCTCCCTTCTCTTTCAACGGTGCATCTCCACCGTTTCAACCTGCAGCACCTCTTCCACGTTTGGCCTCCTTGACTTACAATTAGCAGGCCGGATCTGGTTCCTCCTTCAACTTCTCCCCACCGAAGAACCACGCCAGCAGCTCCTATGCTTGTGCAGCAGCTTCATTCAACAGCCAGACCACCACCGTTATCTTCTCCTTGCTCCAGCCACCTCCTTCTTGGCCGAGCCACCATTGCTGGCCTCATCCATCAACCATGCATTCCCTTTGGCCAAACCACCTCCTTCATGCTCACATGGTCGACCAAGCCCTAGTGTACCATGTAAGCACCACACATGGGCCATTCTTGGCCAATCATTGCAGTCCGATCTTCTTCTCCATCGCCTCCCGAGGTAAGTAACCAAAGGTAATGGTTTCTCTCTCTTCTCTTACTTTCTCTCTCTAGGATTTCTCCTCTCTCTCTAGAAATCCTAGTTTCTCTCTCTACATTTCATTTTCTCTCTTTCTTTCTCTAACGGACATGGAAAGGGACGTCTCATCCCTAAACCTGTGTCCAAACCCTCACTTTCTCTCTCTAGAGTTAGTGACTTTCTCTCTCTATTTAGTTTCTCTCACTTTCTCTCTCTAGACGACATGGAAGGGACGTGACATCCCTAATCCCATGTTCTCTCTCTAGAGTAAGATTTCTCTCTCTAAGTCTATTTTCTCTCTCTAGATCCTCTCACTACGTTCTCAGGCCGATCGCCTATTCACTTGGCCGACTCCTTTCGGCGAGTGAAAAGGTGAGCTTCTTAGGGCACATCATTGTACATTTGCCAATTCACATCTACCTTGTTGGCCAGTAAGATTCGATGTGGATTCCACGATTGAGTAGCATTCCATGAAATTTGGACGGTCCTCTTCTTGATCGATAGCGCCCTTAGCTCTAAAGGTCATGGGATGCTTCTCTGTCAAAACCCTTCTCTTGATTGAAGCATTCATCGAAGTCTTGGACGATCCTCTTCTTGATCGGTAGCGCCCTTAGCTCTGAGATTTCAATGGACGTTTCTTTCCCTTACCCCTTTTCTCGATTGAGCAGCATTCCATGAAATTTGGACGGTCCTCTTCTTGATCGGTAGCGCCCTTAGCTCCAAAGGTCATGGGATGCCTGTCACGCCCCCAAATCCGATATTAGGTCATATCGACCTTTCTCGTATCTTGAGGCGCGATCTGATGATACAAACGCACAGTTAAACAAAACTGGTATCACGATGCAGCGGAAATACACCGGATAATTTTTTTTTTCATTTTGTTTAAATAATTCATAAGACGAAACGCACTTCATTGACACATTAATAATGTTAGAGGATGTCTTACTTCAAACAAAACCGTAATATGCCCATCCAAAAGAAAACATTGTATATATATCGTACTCCCAAATACATGTTACTAAACGGTCAAAGGACCTACATAACTCATGTATCCTTCTACAAGATAGAAGAATTAAACAAAATATAACATCGTCAAAAGCACAAGTCTATCAACAGAAATGCTGGAAGCATCAGTCCAACTTCCCCTTATCCTTTCCTGAAAACAAAACATTTTAAAACGATGAGCTAGGGCCCAGTAAGTACATTCCTCATGCGTAAAATCTACTTAAATCAGTGACTTTAGTTTATTTTAAAACAAATACAATTTGCAAATGTATTTCACATGTAATTCGATAAAACTCAACTCTCCATCAATTACTTACGTATAACTTCGAGTACAATGAAGTCTTTTCATATAATAGTCAACCTTTCTCTTATCGGAATACCCGTGACCATTTCTATAAAGTCAAACTATCAATTCTGATGTATTTCGTACCAACATTCCATCGGTCCTAGTGTACGATGTCAACACTTCTAGTCCACAAGTAAACTCCCTAATGTGCACACTAATTGTTTCATTAGGTATCTTCTCTCCGAATTCCCTAATTTTCTTTTAGGTATAAATACCCGAGGGGTCTTATGAATGAGACAACGCCTCTTCTTTAGGGGACTGGAACCCCAAGGGGTCTTAAGGAAATAAGACAATGCCTGATGCTTTAGGGGACTAAAACCCCAAGGGGTCTCGAAGAAATGAGACAACGCCTGATTCCAACTAATCTGATATTCCACATTCCCAATCACGTTCTTATTCATGTCATCAATCGTATTTATATGCATAAAATAATAATGTTTGTAGAAACATCTTTACATGCATAACATTCCTATTTTTGCATTTTGAAACTAAAAATAAGAACATTTAAGCCCTATTAATATCTTAGAAAACGAATACATAAAACGGATGAAAAACACATATATCTCATTTTAAATGAATTTGAGCATGACTTCATCCAACTAAATAGATTACACATGTCCTCATCTATCATAATTTCATGTTTTTAAGATTACAAGAAATTATCAATGCATTTACACATTTTATGTGGAAAATACAAGAATTGGGATTTTTCCTTGCTAAAATTTAACAGATAACAAGAATAGCATTTTCAGACATTTTCCCCAAAAATAATAGAATTTTCTAGAATTTTTCTACAATATTCTGTGAATTTTCTACTATTTCAAAAAAATAAAAATAAAAATAATATTTATAAATAAATAAATAAATAAATAATAATTAATCAATTAAATAAATAAATAAATAAATAATAATTAATTAATTAAATAATTAATTAATTAAATAAATAAAGGCATAAAATAAATAACTATGTACTTACCAGTGAATACGCTAGAATCCCAAAATCTTTGAACCTCGTACGATGTGAATCTCGAGGTAGCGCGTATCTCGAGGCAGTAGGCCCCACAAAAAAAAACTTTTCAAAGGACCTCCTGAATATTTTCAGGAATTCCTGGGAATTTTCTAGAATTTCTTTTAGTTGAGGGACTTTTTTGCAAATATTCTTACCTCAGGGGTTAGAATGCAAATACCCAAATTGATGTAATTTTCTCAAGGCATGGCCTTGAATTTATAGAGGTTGAGAACTCAGAACTTTTTATTTTTAACCGATGTGGGACTATAATTTTGAAAATTGTCTTTTTTTCTTTTTTCTTTTTTTTTTCTTTTTGAATTTTAATAAAAACTTAAAATGTTGCCCAGAACTAAACACAATAACTTTTGACTCGCACGTCCGATTTGGACGAACTTGATACCGATAGAAAGCTATTGTTGAGACCTTTGAAATGGCATACATATAATGTTCAAAGTATTATAAAAAGTCTACTATAATATTGCTAGAAATAGGGTCATTACAATGCCTCTCTGTCAAAACCCTTCTCCACGATTGAAGCATTCATCGAAGTCTTGGACGATCCTCTTCTTGATCGGTAGCGCCCTTAGCTCTGAGATATTAATGGACGTTTCTTTCCCTTACCTCTTCATCTCTCAACCCTTTACATGCTTTCTTACATGCTTTCTTTATTTCTGTTATTTTGATTAATGTACTCACTATTCGATGATTAATGAAATTTAATTTTTTTTATTAATTTATTGTTCTCTGGATCTCAAACTAAAGATGTTTTAAATCGACTCGTCCTTCTCATCTTTCCACAATTCTCATTTCTCTTTGTATATTATTTGTCAGTTTAATTCCTTATTGTGCTAACTCACAACGAGTGTGGATCGACATCCGACACGTACTGCTATACAAGTTACATTTTGCAGATAATCAGATTTTACAAATATTGTTGAAGTTAGGGTTTCTGAATTAACGACACAGAAAAACCTTTCTTTCAACAAGCCCTCAAAGGAGATTAAAGCTTATCAACTAATATATGATGAGGACTTACTCAGCTGGTAAAGCATGCAGAAAATCAAGTCAAAGACCAGGGTTCAAGACCCTTTACTATCATTTTCTCTTTATTTTGTAATATTTTCTCTCTCCTCTCTCTAGATCCTCACTCTCTCTCTGCTCACATATCCAAATCAACGGATCCTCTCTCTGCCTACAATCACTCTATCCCATGGACTAACTTGGATGATCTTCATCGTCTGATTATCCATCTGATCATCACCATCCATGTCTATCATCCGATCGCCAGCAATTAGTCGATCATTCATTCCCCCATCAATCTCATCATCTTAGAATCTTATATTCCTCATCATTCCCCATTCAATCATATGGGCCATGACCGAGCTAAAAGGCTGGCCCATTATCATCCGTGGCCCACAACTGGGCCATTTAGTGGACCTCGCAAATTTAAAATGTTTTAAACTAATTTTTAAAAATAGAGAAAAGGGGGGTCCACTAAATGGGGAAATTTCCTAAAGAAAAATAAGGTTTTCCTTAAAAATATATATATTTTTTTTTATTTCAAAAATTCCCATTTTCCATTAAAGGAAAGTGGGAGCTTTTAAAAGGAGAAGAGAAGGGTTCGTTTGAACCCTAATCGCCCTCTTTTCTTCTCCTCTCTTTCCCCGAAAACTCCCCCCACGTTTTCCCCTTCTTTCTTCTCTCTTCTTCTTGTTCTTCATCATCTTGTTCTTCATCTTCTCCGGCGGACTGAACCAGTCCGTCAAGCACGCCTGCGCACCATCACCTGCGTGTTCCTCCTCTCCTTCTGCCCCTTCTCCTCTTCTTCTTCGCCTTCCCCCTCTTATCCTTCTTTCCATCCTCTTTTTGCTGCTGCTGCGTGCAGCAGCACCGCTCCTTTTCTTCTCTCGTCGGAGTTGCAGGTCTGCAACTCCGGCTGCCTGCAACTCCGGTTTCTGCCCTTCAGATCCCCTCCACCTTGCTGGTGCCTGCGTCGTCCAAGCACGATCAGCAACTTATTGACCGCACGCTCCTCCTCCATCTTCCCCCACGTTCTAGAACCTCTCTCAATCGCCTTCTTCCTTTCTTTCCATCGGAGTTGCAAAACTCCAGCGTCTTCAACTCCACCTTTCCACCACCCCATGTGCTGCCTTTCAAATCTTCACGGCTGGCAACTATCTCAAGAGGTGATGCTGCTCTTTGCTCTCCGTTAGCAGTGCGCTAGGCGCTCCATCTTCTTCTTCAAAACAAAAAAAAAAGAAAAAGGGGGGGACTGCAACTTGCAATTACCGTCCAAACGGGAGAGGTTCTCCTCTCCTTCTCCGGCGAGTTCCTCCGGCCACCACGAACCAGTCTGCGTTCTCCCTCACGCTGTGTGCAACATTCCAGATCTGTTTACACCTTGCACCGACTGTCTCCTTCACTCTAGCTCCCCCTAATTGCTGTTCTATGGCCTGCAGCGTCGCCTCTCATATCACGACCACATGACCGGCAGTTCAGCAACTTAAAGGTGTCTCCTTGCTGGTCCTCATCGTCTTCCCCACTTGCCAAACCGTGGTACCCTAAGTGCTTCATCACAAGCCGCTCTCCGGTGAAGAAGAATCCTCAACAACTTCTTCGGCCCATAAATTCACTGGTCCTCACCATCTTCACCCACGGTAAGGTTATTCTTCTTCTTCTCTCTAACATTCCTTCACTTTCCATTTCTCTCTACACCCACAGTTTCTCTCTCTAAAACCCTCTCCATTTCTCTCTCTAAAAATCTCTCTCTCTGTCTCTCTCTAGAGAGCACTTTCTCTCTTGTTTCTCTCTCTATCTCTCTCGTTTATTGCTTTCTAGAATAATTGTTTAATGTTTGTTTTAATTTCTTTTTACTAGTTGTATTCCATTTAATTTCATTAATAAAGTTAATTTTGTTTCATTATTTTTTGATATGGTTGTAGTTTTTCTCACTCTAAAATCAAGCATGTTTAAACTCTTCTAATCACCATTCTCATCTCACCATTTCTTGAGTAGTGCGAACTAACCTCGAGTGTGGATCGACATCCGACACGAATCCCTATACAAAAGTTCATATTTTGCAGGATTAAAATTCGGATCAAATTACAAATGTGTTGAAATTAGGGTTTCCGTAACCAACGATGCGGAAAAAACCTACTTTCAAACAGAGATGGCCAGTAGAATTCGCATTGTAGAATTTTCTCGGCGGTCTTCTTAGAACTGAAATGACCACCACATGGTTGGTCATGACAGGAGGATAGGATGTTTAATTGCTGAGACTTAGGGACAAACAGACGAATGATTTGGTCAGGACAATATTTATATAAAAATGGCTCATCCCAAGAGTAATACTTAACTCTTGCCAAGAATTGGTTCTTGTCCTGTTTTGACCAATGAGAGGGTATTTCTTCCGTTACGAGGTAATTGACAATGTAAGCTTACTATGGAGTGATAGAGATAGTGAACAGTTGTTCGTCTGAAAAAGTTTCTAGAATAGGTTGATTTTCAAAAGATGATTCTAAGGTCAGTCTAGACAAGTGATCAGCCATAACATTCTTAGTTCCTTTCTTGTCCTTGATTTTTAGATCAAATTCCTAAAGTAACAGGATCCATTTTATCAACCTAGGATTCGTTTCCTTCTTGGACATGAGATAGCGCAGAGCCGCATGAGTGCAAACAATGACCTTTATGGCTAATAAGTATGGCCTAAATTTATGAAGAGCGAAAACAACAGCCAGGAGCTCTTTCTTAGTAGTGGAATAGTTTTACTGGGTCGAGTTTAGAGTCTTGCTCGCATAGTATATCACGTGCGGCATCTTGTTGACTCTTTAGCCCAAAATTGCTCCCAGAGCATAGTCTGATGCATCACTGTTGACAGTGAAATGTGGATTGCAACGAAAATTACGATCAAGGGATGCGAAAGCTGACTATCAAAGTCAAAGTCAAACCGTGTAGCAGTGGACCAAACAGAGCAGAGGACTGGGATAGGATATTTTTTTTGAAGAGATGCTCATATACGGTTGTACAGAGGACAATAGTACACAACCGTATTCAGTCAAAAGTAGCACAACTGGTGCGAATTTCAAGAAAAATGAAGATGGTTAGTTTTGAGCAGAATCAGCCCAATTCTCTAAGAAGTAACTACATACGGTTGTGTAAAACATGGGGATACACAACCGTATGCCCTCAGATTTGACAGATCAGGGTCGAATTTTGGCATAAAGGGCATGCCTCAATTTTTGAGCCAACCACCCACAGATCAGAAAAACTAATTGGATACGGTTGTGTAGGAAGGGAAGCTACACAACCGTATGGAGTTAGATCTGGAAGATCTACGACCAAAAATGAGAAAAAGCACATGTGCCCTTTTCCTCGAGATTCGCGCAGTGGGATGAAAAACTATTCACATACGGTTGTGTAGGTCCTACACAACCGTATGCAATTACATTTCCAAAAATACCCCTCATATCCCTAAAAAAACACCCATGCCATTTTCCTCGAGATTCGTGCAAGGGATTCAAAACGTAATGATATACGGTTGTGTAGGACCTCCTCCTACACAACTGTATGTAGTTAGATTTTCAGGGAGAGCTATCATTTTTACAAAAAAGCACACATGCCATTTTCCTCGAGAAGAGTGCAGAATCTGCCAGAGTTAGTGCCATACGGTTGTGTATCTCTAGGAACCCTACAACCGAATGTAATTGTTTTTTTTTTAAGATTGTTTGTAAATTTTCATTATTTTAATCAATTTTTCCTTATAAAGGTGAGTCTGCAACATGTGCAGACCTCTCCCTAGAACTCTATAAATAGAGGACTCTAGGGACAAAAAAAGGATCTTCTTCTGTTATATTGTGATAAGGCTATACTCTGTCGAAATTCATCTAGAATTTGACTTAGTGTTTTCCTTTAATATATGTGAGATTTACCGAAGAAATACAGAATCTCAAGTTCAGATATCCTGTGCAAAGCTAATAAAAAAGGTAATCCCTAATGAACTATACTGGATAGATGTTCCTCTTCTAAGGACTCTATGCCAGGTTGCTACACGACTAATGCTTGAGTGACATATTCCCCGTCTTTAGGGGAATGGACTGAAGCAAGAGAACAAGCCTATCCTTTATGGGTCCAGGGGATTCCATTTAGGGTAGGAAAATGGTTAAGAATCTAGCACCTAGAATGTTATGGAGTTGTCCTACAGCATAAGACGTTTCTGTCACATCATTTTAATGAACCTATTAATGTTATTGGTATATGGAGATTTTCTCTCCATTGTTTAAAAACAGGACGCCAAAAGATAACTAAGGACTAATTAAATCACTTCCCTTTGAAACCGCTTAAGCAGGGGATGACTCCACTTAACAAATGTTTGAAACATTTGGATGCATTTTGGACATTCCCCAGTCCCTCAGTGTGACAGGCTGAGGGACCCATTCAGCATGACTAGATTAAGATCACCTTCTTGGAAAATGACGAACTGGAAGCGACTGAAAGTAGGTTTTTCCCGTGTCGTTGGTTACGGAAATCCTAGATCTCAACAATATTTGTAATTATCCGATTCTTTTTTACTCAAATCCTGCAAAAATCACAGGGTTGTACAGTGGCTCGTGTCGGATGTCGATCCGTACTCGGGGTTAGTTAGCGCGACTCATGAACATGCAATGACGGATTTTTTTCAAGAAAACATGGAGAGGTGAGAATGATGATCGATTTAAAATAATTATTGGCAATTTTTAGAGAGAGAAATTTCCCACAAGTAATTAAGATGAGAATAAATTGAGAATAAGACTGAAAACACAATAATGCAAAATCAACTAAACTTTATTCAATCATAGTGCTTACAAACTATCTTTGTAGAAATTACTAAAAACTTGACTATAAAGCATTAAAATTCTAGAGAGATTTAGAGATAGAAATAAGAACTAGAGAGAAAGTGAGATAGAGAGACCTTTACCATTGGAGAGATCCAATCATAGTGAAGATATTAGTCTCATGACCACGCTGTTGAAGGTGAATCCGTGGAGGAGGTGCGTGAAGAGCAGCAGGGTAGCGATCGCGTGGTGCAAAGGGTGAAACGGCTTGCAGGTGGGGGTGATCTCCAAAGCATAACGGCGGTGCAGCCTAAGATAGCGCCTGCTAGTTGCAGGACATAACGGTGGAAGGGAAGTTGCTGGTTGCAACGTGATGGGAGGCTGCCGCAATGAGGTATCCCCTCCTCTGTCTTCTTCTTCTTCTTCCCTTCCTCTTTTTCTTTTTCTTTTTTTTGGTTTCTCTTCAAGAAACAGTGGAGAAGAATCGCAAGATGAGGACGGCGCAAATGGGGGAAGTTGCAGGCGGTAACGGCAGTGGAGAAGGAGGAGGCGATGCAGTTGGGCCGAGGTTCAGGCGAACCCAAAAGGTTTCAGGCCAACGGTTTGGGCAGGGCGGCAATGGAGTCCAAAGGGGAGGAACCTAACGGTTTCTTCCCTCCTTCTCTTCTCTTCTTCTCTCCCTCTTTTCTCCTTTTCTTTTTTTATTTTTCTATTTTTTTGTTCTTCTTTTTGGAGCTTGAGAGGATGCTGCTGGAGGAGAGAGGGGCGGTGAAGGAGGAGCACCAGCAGCAGAACGGTGCTGGGTGGTGATGGTGGCTGTGGCAAGGAAGTGGAGTTGCTGTTGAGGTCGCCGGTGGTGCAAGGAGCAGGCGGTGGAGCTCGCAGCAGCAGTGGAGGAATAGCATCAGAGAAGGAGGAGAAAGAGGAGAAGGAAGGGAGAGGAAGAAGGGGAGATGGCCGGAGTTGTAGACCTGCAACTCCGGCGAGGAACAATGACGAAGAAGAAGGTGAAGAAGATGGAAAACTTGTCAAAAAAACGAGGAGAAAGAGGGGGCAACGAGTTGGGGGAGTTTTGGGGGAAGGAGAGGAAGAGATTGGAGGGGGATTAGGGTTCGAATGAACCCCTATCCTTCTCCTTTTAAAGCTCCCTATTTCCTTTAATGGAAATAGGGTATTTTTTAAAATAAAAAAAATACGAAAAATATTTTTTTTTTTTTTTTTTTTTTTTAAGTAAAAACCTACTTTTCTATGGGGAATCTCCCCAATTAGTGGACCCCCCATTTAATTAAAATTATTTTGAAATTCGCAGGGTCCACTAACTGGTCGGACAGCGGGTCGATGAAGATGGGCCCGGCTATTGGCCCACATGGACTGATGATGTCCATCGTCTCACAAGATGATGTGATAGATATTCTGATGGCGATCGGATGGATGGTGACTTGATTGGGACTCAGATTGGTGGATCGACGGATCTAGAGAGATCCAACGGTCCGATTGAAGATCCAACGGTCCGATGGAAGATCCAACGGTCAGAAAGGTAAGGGAGATGAGATAGAGCTGATGGGCAGGAGTTCTGGGGTTAGGTCAGTAGATTCGAGGACCGAGAGATGAAGAGAGAGAGAGAATAAGGAGAGATGAGAGAAAAAGTATCAAAAAAAATGGAAAAAAGCACTGGCGGAGGGTCTGGAACCCTGGTCTTCACTGTGACCATCCTCACGCTTCTCCAGTAGAGTCGACTATCATTCTTTGCTGACTCATGTGGCTTTAAACGCTTTGGTCCGTCTCTTGGTCATTGGCTCTCCTGCTCTCTTCGTTATTTGGGCCGGCTTTTTGGTCCTCTGATTCAGCCCATATTTGGCCCATCTCTTCTAGTCATAGCATGTGGGCTCTTTAAGCTTTGATAATGGGCTCTCATGATCGATTTGGGCCCACAAGTCTCGAGAATCGTCCCATCGGGGTTTCCTGCGACAGAAGAAGCGCGTAATGAGACTTTATCAGAACGGCTTAATATCTAGACTTCCGAAAATGTGTTTAATGCATGCAAATATACCATTTCGTCCAGAAAAGTGTGTTCTACGCAATAGAAGAGACTCTTACGTAGAAAAGTAGATAAATAGAGCCTTTTACGTAGGAGAGTGCGATAACGCTAAACAGATAATTGCTTAAAATAAGCACTTTTGAGCGAATATCAGCGACATTAATCAATCAGCCCCTGTTACATTTGTAGTTGTTCAGAATGACGGTGTTAATGAAGTGGATGCCATTCGCATGGACTTGTACTTCTTTGAAGAAAAGATATCAATCTTCCTTGTCCCACTGATCACCCCATAAAAGAACTACCCGAGACCAACAACTGCACAATCACATAACACCCACTTGTAACACCGACGCTCCTAGTCTCGTGTGTTGCCAAATTGCACTCGACAGTCACACATCACCTCAAAAGGTAGAGTCCAATCAAGAGGGCGGATGATGGGTGCAGAAGTAAGCTCAGATTTGAGATGCTCGAATACCGTCACACAGTCAGCATTGAAGTCAAAAGGGCTATCCTTAGCCAAAAGACTACATAGGGGATGAGCTATCTGGGAGAAATCCTTAGTGAATCTCCTGTAGAAGCCTCCATGTCCAAGAAAAGATCGAATATCACGCACGGATTTAGGAATGGGTAAGGTTGAGATAATATCAATTTTGGCTTTGTCGACCTCAATACCCTTGTCAGAGATGACATGTCCTAGCACGGTGCCCTTCTTCACCATGAAGTGACATTTTTCCTAATTGAGGACAAGTCGCTTTTCTTGACATCGTGCGAGTACAAGACTCGAATGTTGGAGACAGTCATCGAAAGAGGATCTAAAGATGAAGAAGTCATCCATGAAAACTTCTAAGAACCATTCGATCATGTCGGAGAATATACTCATCATACACCGTTGAAAAGTCGCAAGTGCATTGCAGAGGCCAAAGGGCATGCGACTGTACGCAAATGTGCCAAAGGGACATGCGAATGTGGTTTTCTTGTAGTCCTCGGGTGCAATGAGAATTTGATTATAACCCGAGTAACCATTGATATTCGCTCAAAAGTGCTTATTTTAAGCAATTATCCTGTTAGCGTTATTGCATTCTCCTACATAAAATGCTCTATTTATCTACTTTTCTACGTAATAGTCTCTTCTGTTGCGTAGAACACACTTTTCTGGACGAAATGGTATATTTGCATGCATTAAACGCATTTTCGGAAGTCTAGACATATAGTCATTCTGATAAAGTCTCATTACGCGCTTCTTTTGTCGCAGGAAACCCCGATGGGACAATTCTCGAGACTTGTGGGCCCAAATCGATCATGAAAGCCCATTATCAAAGCTTAAAAAGCCCACATGCTATGACTAGAAGATATGGGCCAAATATGGGCTGAATAAGAGGACCAAAAAGCCGGCCCAAAGAACGAAGAGAGTAGGAAAGCCAATGACCAAGAGACGGACCAAAGCGTTTAAAGCCACATGAGTCAGCAAAGAATGATAGTCGACTCTACTGGAGAAGCGTGAGGATGGTCACAGTGAAGACCAGGGTTCCAGACCCTCCGCCAGTGCTTTTCTCTCCATTTTCTGATATTTTCTCGCTCATCTCTCCTTATTCTCTCTCTCTCTTCATCTCTCGGTCCTCGAATCTACTGACCTAACCCCAGAACTCCTGCCCATCGGCGCTATCTCATATCCCTTAGCTTTCTGACCGTTGGATCTTCCATCGGACCGTTGGATCTTCAATCGGACCGTTGGATCTCTCTAGATCCGTCGATCTACCAATCTGGGTCCCAATCAAGTCACCATCCATCCGATCGCCATCAGACTGTCTGTCACATCATCTTGTGAGACGATGGACATCATCAATCCATGTGGGCCAGTAGCCGGGCCCATCATCATCGACCCGCTGTCCGACCAGTTAGTGGACCCCGTGAATTTCCAAATAATTCTAATTAAATTTTAAAAAATGGAGGGTCCACTAAATGGGGAGATTCCTCATAGAAAAGTAGTGTTTTACTTAAAAAAAAAAAAAAAAAAAATTATTTTTCTTATTTTTTTTATTTTCAAAAATCCCCTATTTCCATTAAAGGAAATAGGGAAGCTTTAAAAGGGGAGAAGAGAGGGTTCGAAACCCTAATCTCCAAACCCCTCTCCTCCTCTCCTTCCCCCAACGGCTTCTCCTTCTTCCCCTTCTCCTTCTTTCCCTCTCTTTTGGCCCGAATATCACCTTCTTCTTCATCTTCTTCACCGTCTTCATCTTCACGTTTTCGCCGGAGTTGCAGGCTGCAACTCCGGCCGACAATGCTGGAAGCTCCTGGCCTTCTTCCTCGCAGCAACCAGCCACCACAGCTCCGTTGCTCATCAACACAGCCCTCACCTGCGTGCTGCGACGCAGCACCGCCTGCAAAACTTGCAACACCACCGCCTCCTCTGCGATCTCCACCTCCGCCTGAACCAGCACGCTCCATCTCTGCAACTTGCTCCGGCTTCGTCTCCGCCTGCACCTGTGAACTCCACTCCGCCCCCTTCCATGTGAACAGCAACGTTTCCCACAGCCTGCATCTCTTCCAAACTCCACCGTCTTCATCTTTGCAAGCTTCCCATGGTGCTCCGCCTCCACCAATCGCTGCCATCCTCTCCATCTTCCACACCCCAACAGTCTGGAAGCCATTACCGGAGTTGCTGGTCTGCAACTCCGGGCGGCTTATCCTTCACCCAGCCGTCACTCACCTGCTGTCTTCGCCCCTGAACTTACTTTCACTGCCCCTTCACTCCATCATTCACGGTTTTAGACTGAGATCACCACCATCTCCATGGCTTGTCCTAGAGGAGCGGCTGCACCGTTGCAGACTTCCTCTTCTCCTTCATTCCGCCCCAAACAAGCAACGCCGCTGCCTACAACATACAGCTCCTCTTCCATTCTCCAGTGATTCGATTCCAAAGAGAAAACAACAAAAATAAAAAGAAAAAAAAAGGGGGAAGAGAAGAGAGGAAAGGGAGGTGTAACCTTACCTGGTTGGTGTGCATCCACCCTCACCAACCAGCACTGTCCTCTCTCTCTTGACAAGGCAAAAGAAAAAAAAAAGTGAAAAGAAAGAGAAGAGAAGAGAAGAGAGGAGAAGAGGTGGGCAGGAGCGTCTATACCTCTACTAACGTGCAGCCCCTCCACTAGCAAGCCACGATCTCACCTACTGCACCCTCCTCTTCAGCAGCCTCCACGGGATCCTCTTCAAGCATCTCCATCAATGCTACTAGTAGCAGCATCCTTTCCCTTTTCCACCAGCCACCATCGTATTTCATCAACCGTGAAGCTGCCCCACCTTCTCCACTACCTTCCAAAGTAGTCGCCCAAGGTTGAAAAGCAACCCCTTTGGCCAAATCTCAAAGCTTGTTCAATGGCCAAACGACCACATGGCCGATCAAGTGATCCTCATGGGTAAATTCAAGGTTGGATTTCTCATCTCATACTCTTTCTCTCTCACTAGTTGTCTCTCTAGAATCCATCACTTTCTCTCTCTAAGGCTAGTGACTTTATCTCTCTACCATGAGCTTCTCTATCTAGAGTCTCTCTTTAGAGATCCCCAGGCTGATCGCCTTTTTGCACCGCCGACTCCGTTCGGTGAATGCAAGAGGGTGAGTTTCTCTCTCACCTCTACCTTGTCGGCCGGTAAACGACCGAGGTGTGAAAAATCTCTCTCTACCTTCTTCCTCTCTCTTTACATGCTTTCTTACATGCTTTCTAGAATAGATTTACCGCTTTATTTATTTCTGTCATTTATTTCATGTAAGCAACAGTTTGATTAATGCAATTTGATTTCGATAATTTTAGTCTTCTCTGGATCTCTTGGATGTGTTTTTAATCTCGACTCGCCATTCTCATCCTTCCACGTTTCTCTTGTATATTATCTGTCATTTTATGTTCTTATTCGCGCTAATCCGACTAATCCCGAGTGCGGATCGACATCCGACACAAGCCACTGTACAAAATTGCTTATTCTACAGGTTAAAAGTCTCGGATTAATTACAAATATTGTTGAAGTTAGGGTTTCCGTAACCAACGATGCGGAAAACCTTACTTTCAAATGGCGCCGTTGCCGCTCGGATGTTCGGGAGTGCGAAAAAGGACGTAAAGACAGAATTGGAAAGTTGCTGAAGCGGAAAGCTGCTCTATTTGGACAGCCCGACCTTTTCGGGAAACTTTCTATTTTTTTTGTTTTTAGTGATTTTTAACAGTCTTTTAAATTACTATTTTTAATGCCTCGGAAGGCCGAGTGCAAAGTTGTAATAATTTAGGAATTTTACTACTTTCCATATAAACTGCTAGATCTTGTTTTAGGGTTTTTTAGAAACCCTAGATTAAGTGAAAAATACCAAAAAAATCAAAAAAAATTAAAAAATGGTAGTTTCTATTTCTGCACATTTTAGGATATTCGCATATGGGAAGATTGCATTTTTGGATACTTTCCGAATCGGGAAATTTCCATTTTTGCACGGTTTCCATTCCTGGGAAATTTCAAATTGGAATTAAGCTTATTTGGATAGTTTCCAAATCGGACGAAATTCCATAATTAGCAATTCTTATTTTTAGAGGATTTCTAACTATGGAAGGTCCCCTTTTTGGAAGGTTTCCAACACAGGAAGAAACCCTAAGTTTAGCAAGTTTTCAGATTTAGAAAACTTCTACTTTTAGGGAATTTTCCTAACTTGGAGAAACTCTTAAATTGGAAAGGTCTATTAGGGGGTTGATAGTTGTTTAGTCAACTCTCATGAATAGTAACTTTCCAATTTACCCTGCCTAATTGATTGATTGATTGCTTACCCACCCTAGGCAGGGACATTCCAACAAAATATTCCCACACCCTAGACCCATATCATATACTAATTCGTATGCAGGATTGCGAATCTAACTGCGGGTAGGGAGCGAAAGCTCACTAAGGAGGAGTCGGGCCCATGCTCATGAAGGATACCCCTCCCTACCCCAAAGAGGCGACCCCGTGGCGTGGCCCACGGGAGGTAAGTCTCTATCCTCGCCTTGAGTGCGATACAGAGCAATTTGGGTGAATCATTGCCGCTTGTCTATTTGCTTTCGCATACATATTATTCGACTTGCGTGGCGTGGCCGTTAATAATTGAACATTAATCGAGCAGACCCAGCTCTTTTACAACTGGTGGGATTTCATCACCCACCTCATCATTCCATCTGATTTGATCCCAAGGCTCCATTAATTAAAAAGAATCAAGAAGTAGAGCCAATTAGCCCGGTGTTCGAGGAAAAATCCACACAAAGCGAACCCGCTTAACATCCAATCGAAATAAGACCACGAGCGCGGGTCCCTGTTGTCTAACACACCCATAAGTCCCTGCTACTCAAGTACACTGAGCTCGACGTGGCATCTTGGACTATTCGGCGGTTAGTTACGTGTGGACTAGGAACACGCACCAACCCTAGCCTAACCCGAGGGAACACTCTTCTTAAACACTTGACCAATCTGGTTAGTCTGGGACGTACTTAAGACAGCCATTGTGCCGCACGTCTGTCTAGGCTTCGAATTGCCTTGTTGTTGACTAGAGTCAGTACTAAAGGATTCGCTTTGAAGAGTGTAGCCTGGTGAGAACCTAAGAGCGACAAAGTTAGTCCGGCGGTTAACAAAATAAACCAGTGGTCCGCCCACTATCATAATCTACCATACCCCCGAAACTAACAAGATAAATCCTCAAACTTATTCTGATTTGTTATAGGCATAGGATTATCTTGCTTGCTCTATGTGCATCATTTAAGATCCCTACCCCAGTGTCTCTTTGTAACCTAGTCTGAGGCTTATTTATATGGGTTCAACTGCCCCATTGTTTGACTCGATCTGAGAGTCCTTCAATCTTCACCACCCTTCCTTTGCCATTGGTCTCTTACTGATGAGAGACCAGGCAGACGGATCTCATCGATCCAATCTCTTAGGACTGATGATCATTTCAGTCTCACTGCATTTTATACTGGATAGGGGTGCTTACTGTCAACCCCACTGGAGTCTGCTCCACTAAATCCATCCCCGATACACATTGTGTCTTCGGCTCTGCTAACCATGGTCAGATAATCCCTTGCTAGGTCTCTTACTGATGAGAGACCCACTTCTGTTCTCCCATACCCGCTCCTCTTTATGAGTTTGCGGCTCTGCTAACAACGGCCAGAGAACCCTCTCAGTCTTAACTGAGAAAGAACCTACCTGTACTACTGCTGGGTTGGGTTAGCTTGATTGGAAGAGTTCCTGCTCCAACTGATGAGCTGGATGACTGATGACTCACTCAGTCTCCCTATGCTTCAAATTGGTTGGGGGTGCTTATCACCCCCATTGTGTCTGGCTGAAGACGTAAAACTTAGCGCTTTCGGAAAGGCAATTCCGGTATTCCTAGAGTACATGAGTCTCATGCATTTGTTATTACTGTTATATCTCTGGAAATACAGGTACATTCCTTCTTCTGATCATCAGGTATCACACACTGTCGAGTTTCTGCCGACTTGGTAACATCCTTCCTAAATATTTGCATAATCATCACTGATTTGTTATCATTTTATGTCCCGGTCATGAGCATCGAGGACGGTGCTATATTTTGGTTGGGGGTGGGTATTTACCAAAACTCATGTATTCCTTTTGATAAATATAGATATAGATATAAAAAAAAAAAAAAAATTGTTAAAAAAAAAAAAAAATTGTTTTTGGGGTAATTTCCGATGTTCTCCAAAAGTTTTCTAGAATTTCAAAAAAAATGTGTCAAATACCCTGACGTTGATTAGCTGAAAACCTCGTTAAGTCAGTATTGAGGATGTCAATTTTTGTTTAAAGTTAGCGTTGAGTCAATTCAAGCATGACTACAGCAGGTTTGAAAACTCAGAAAAACTCAGATTTGGCACAATTGTACACTATCAACATCAGAGTCATCCTAAGTTTTGAAACTCTAGAGATCCTGTGAGAATAATTGTGGAGACCTAACCTAGTGAGCTTTCGAGCCTTTATTCATGTCAGAGAGTTATACATTAATCCTGAGTCACAAGATGACTCACTATTCTTCATGCCCGCAATATTCGTTGAGAGATCTCATTATCTTTTGCTTCGATCATAAAACTCGGAACGACATCAACATTGGATTACTACGACAGAACCTTCTCTGTATCCAGTTAAGACAGTATACATGATAGTGCAAACCCTAGAAAATGATTTAGGCCATTTTTCCGAACCATTCAGCCTTTTTACTCACCTGAATTATACTTCACTAGAAACCCCTTGAGCCATTCTATAAAAGCCTTTTCTTTGTAAACCCATCAACCTAAAATCCAGTCCAGCTACGAAGCATGACTGGCTACCCTTATTTTGAGATGGATAAAAGAATAACTGATATGGGTGTACCGTGAAAAAGAAAAGTAAAGAAGAAGACTCAAAAGGAAAAGAAAATGGTTCAAGCCAAAAACAAAATATAGAAAGAAAGTATGAAGAAGAGCTGAAAAGAAATTGAGCAGTCTCAGAAATATCAAGAAAAAGAGAAAAATACAAAAAAAAGGAAAAAGAACCAGCTAATGGTGTTACGTCGCAGGAAAAATTCAAGAAAATGGCAATATCCTCTCAAGATCTTTGAAATCCTGTATTCCTTTATCTCTCTACACCTGACCTAAGCCTCATTACAACCCAGGAAAGTCCTACTTGATTCTAGGATAGTACGATCATAAAATGTGGAGATTGGAGAAAGAGAAGCTATAGAGTTTGATCTGACGTTCCCGAGTGAAGTGGTATTCCAATCATGAGATCTTCTTCTGTTAAAGATGTCCTTCCTTCAAATAAAACATATGTGAGATCTTTTGCCTCTTTATATTAAATACATCTCCTCACATATAAATTGAGAGAAAAGAAGAAAACCCTTCTTGTGTGATTCTATTCTGAGTACTAAACATGTGAGATTTGAGGTCGAGGCATAAAAACTTAGAGGTGATCTGAAAATCTTTACTGTCGGATGATGAGAATGTTGAGCACACACACACGCAGAGTCTGACTATTCTGGGTTATGATTATCAGTCTGTAGTCTTGCCAAAACTTTCAAACTCTTCGCTAGCATGTAAATGTTTTTGCATCCATTCAATAATTTGACGAACGGTGTTTTCCCGGAGCTAATATGAAAAAGTGTGCAGCATGTGTAGAGCCCTTTTAAGCTCATTTATTTCGCACTAATTGCCAAGGATTGGCAATATGCTGGTTGGGGGTTGTGATATTCGCTCAAAAGTGCTTATTTTAAGCAATTATCCTGTTAGCGTTATTGCATTCTCCTACATAAAATGCTCTATTTATCTACTTTTCTACGTAATAGTCTCTTCTGTTGCGTAGAACACACTTTTCTGGACGAAATGGTATATTTGCATGCATTAAACGCATTTTCGGAAGTCTAGACATATAGTCATTCTGATAAAGTCTCATTACGCGCTTCTTTTGTCGCAGGAAACCCCGATGGGACAATTCTCGAGACTTGTGGGCCCAAATCGATCATGAAAGCCCATTATCAAAGCTTAAAAAGCCCACATGCTATGACTAGAAGATATGGGCCAAATATGGGCTGAATAAGAGGACCAAAAAGCCGGCCCAAAGAACGAAGAGAGTAGGAAAGCCAATGACCAAGAGACGGACCAAAGCGTTTAAAGCCACATGAGTCAGCAAAGAATGATAGTCGACTCTACTGGAGAAGCGTGAGGATGGTCACAGTGAAGACCAGGGTTCCAGACCCTCCGCCAGTGCTTTTCTCTCCATTTTCTGATATTTTCTCGCTCATCTCTCCTTATTCTCTCTCTCTCTTCATCTCTCGGTCCTCGAATCTACTGACCTAACCCCAGAACTCCTGCCCATCGGCGCTATCTCATATCCCTTAGCTTTCTGACCGTTGGATCTTCCATCGGACCGTTGGATCTTCAATCGGACCGTTGGATCTCTCTAGATCCGTCGATCTACCAATCTGGGTCCCAATCAAGTCACCATCCATCCGATCGCCATCAGACTGTCTGTCACATCATCTTGTGAGACGATGGACATCATCAATCCATGTGGGCCAGTAGCCGGGCCCATCATCATCGACCCGCTGTCCGACCAGTTAGTGGACCCCGTGAATTTCCAAATAATTCTAATTAAATTTTAAAAAATGGAGGGTCCACTAAATGGGGAGATTCCTCATAGAAAAGTAGTGTTTTACTTAAAAAAAAAAAAAAAAAAAATTATTTTTCTTATTTTTTTTATTTTCAAAAATCCCCTATTTCCATTAAAGGAAATAGGGAAGCTTTAAAAGGGGAGAAGAGAGGGTTCGAAACCCTAATCTCCAAACCCCTCTCCTCCTCTCCTTCCCCCAACGGCTTCTCCTTCTTCCCCTTCTCCTTCTTTCCCTCTCTTTTGGCCCGAATATCACCTTCTTCTTCATCTTCTTCACCGTCTTCATCTTCACGTTTTCGCCGGAGTTGCAGGCTGCAACTCCGGCCGACAATGCTGGAAGCTCCTGGCCTTCTTCCTCGCAGCAACCAGCCACCACAGCTCCGTTGCTCATCAACACAGCCCTCACCTGCGTGCTGCGACGCAGCACCGCCTGCAAAACTTGCAACACCACCGCCTCCTCTGCGATCTCCACCTCCGCCTGAACCAGCACGCTCCATCTCTGCAACTTGCTCCGGCTTCGTCTCCGCCTGCACCTGTGAACTCCACTCCGCCCCCTTCCATGTGAACAGCAACGTTTCCCACAGCCTGCATCTCTTCCAAACTCCACCGTCTTCATCTTTGCAAGCTTCCCATGGTGCTCCGCCTCCACCAATCGCTGCCATCCTCTCCATCTTCCACACCCCAACAGTCTGGAAGCCATTACCGGAGTTGCTGGTCTGCAACTCCGGGCGGCTTATCCTTCACCCAGCCGTCACTCACCTGCTGTCTTCGCCCCTGAACTTACTTTCACTGCCCCTTCACTCCATCATTCACGGTTTTAGACTGAGATCACCACCATCTCCATGGCTTGTCCTAGAGGAGCGGCTGCACCGTTGCAGACTTCCTCTTCTCCTTCATTCCGCCCCAAACAAGCAACGCCGCTGCCTACAACATACAGCTCCTCTTCCATTCTCCAGTGATTCGATTCCAAAGAGAAAACAACAAAAATAAAAAGAAAAAAAAAGGGGGAAGAGAAGAGAGGAAAGGGAGGTGTAACCTTACCTGGTTGGTGTGCATCCACCCTCACCAACCAGCACTGTCCTCTCTCTCTTGACAAGGCAAAAGAAAAAAAAAAGTGAAAAGAAAGAGAAGAGAAGAGAAGAGAGGAGAAGAGGTGGGCAGGAGCGTCTATACCTCTACTAACGTGCAGCCCCTCCACTAGCAAGCCACGATCTCACCTACTGCACCCTCCTCTTCAGCAGCCTCCACGGGATCCTCTTCAAGCATCTCCATCAATGCTACTAGTAGCAGCATCCTTTCCCTTTTCCACCAGCCACCATCGTATTTCATCAACCGTGAAGCTGCCCCACCTTCTCCACTACCTTCCAAAGTAGTCGCCCAAGGTTGAAAAGCAACCCCTTTGGCCAAATCTCAAAGCTTGTTCAATGGCCAAACGACCACATGGCCGATCAAGTGATCCTCATGGGTAAATTCAAGGTTGGATTTCTCATCTCATACTCTTTCTCTCTCACTAGTTGTCTCTCTAGAATCCATCACTTTCTCTCTCTAAGGCTAGTGACTTTATCTCTCTACCATGAGCTTCTCTATCTAGAGTCTCTCTTTAGAGATCCCCAGGCTGATCGCCTTTTTGCACCGCCGACTCCGTTCGGTGAATGCAAGAGGGTGAGTTTCTCTCTCACCTCTACCTTGTCGGCCGGTAAACGACCGAGGTGTGAAAAATCTCTCTCTACCTTCTTCCTCTCTCTTTACATGCTTTCTTACATGCTTTCTAGAATAGATTTACCGCTTTATTTATTTCTGTCATTTATTTCATGTAAGCAACAGTTTGATTAATGCAATTTGATTTCGATAATTTTAGTCTTCTCTGGATCTCTTGGATGTGTTTTTAATCTCGACTCGCCATTCTCATCCTTCCACGTTTCTCTTGTATATTATCTGTCATTTTATGTTCTTATTCGCGCTAATCCGACTAATCCCGAGTGCGGATCGACATCCGACACAAGCCACTGTACAAAATTGCTTATTCTACAGGTTAAAAGTCTCGGATTAATTACAAATATTGTTGAAGTTAGGGTTTCCGTAACCAACGATGCGGAAAACCTTACTTTCAACCATCAAGGAAGCAATAATAGGAATGATTGAAAGTTGGATTTTCCGTGTCATCAGATCGAAAACCCTAGATTTCAACAAGATTTGTAATTTTTGCGAATTGCTTCACTTTATTTGCAAAACTGCAGACTTGCACAGTGGCTCATGTCGGATGTCAATCCACACTCAGGGTTAGGGGCAAATAATGACGAATGAATAGAAATTTGCTTAGAAATGATGGAAGAGGTGAGAATGGTGGAGAACGTGATTTTAAAACATAATTGGGGATTCTTTTAGAGAGAGAAAATGCTGCAATTTAAAAAAGAAAAGAACTTTAATCAAATAAGAACTTGCATTATAACTATTAATAATTGAAGATTCCTTATTACAATAAATTGAAATTAAATAAATTAAAATGCAATAATTGAATTATGCTAAAAAGCAATGATAAAGAGAGACAAAATTATAAAGAGAGAAAATTAGAGAGAGAGAGAAAATTATCTTAGAGAGAGAAAGAGAATGCTTTAGAATTTGGTAGAAAGAGAAAGTGTGAAATTTAGGGAAATAGATGATGGAATTAGAGAGAGGTGAGAACCAAACCTAGAGGGGAAACATCCATGTGGTTGTTGTAACGTGGTATATGCACATGCATGCAATGATGAACCACAGTGGTGCTCTCGACTTCAACCCGTGAAGGAGAAGAGGTTGCTTGGTGTGGCTGACCTTGAGGGTGAAGAAGAGGTCCAGCAACAATGGTGAGGTATGTGGCTTACCATGTGAAAAGTGGAGAAAGCTTGTTGGTTCTCTTGAAGGAGGTGTGCCTCCCTATGCTTTTGAGGATGGGGGCAAGCACGATGTTGTGGTTCTTGCTGGTGGTGCCTGCTACAAAAGGAGTTGCAGGTGTGTATATTGTTTGTGAAGCACAGCACGTTGCACAATGGAGGGGACTGCACTAGCAAGTGAAGATCTAGAGGGCGAGAGCAAGGAGGTACCCTGGAGGATTTGCAGCTTGCAGGTTGCGTTCATGAAGAAGGAAGGAGGTGCGTGGTGGCAGGCTGCTATCGGGCAGCAAAAGGAAGATGGAAGGGTAGGTTGTAGAGTCATTGGTGTTGGTTCAGGGGATTGTTGGGCAACAAGAAGGAGGCGATGCAGTTGTCATGACTTTGGTGAATAAATGACAGTGTAAACTTGCAGGCTGTAGAGCGGGTTATGGATTGCCCACTGGAGTTGCTAGTGAAGCAACTAGTTTGGAACCTAGGGAGATGGCGGTGTGCATCACGGTGTTAGGGTGAGGGGAACACCGACAGGAAGAGGAAATAGGTGAGAGGAGTCCAACCAGACAGTGGTTCCCACGGTTTGAGAAACCGTTAGGAGAAGACCTGCTGGTGTTTAAATGAGTCACGACCAGCAGATCTTGATGGATGAGCACCTCGACCTAGAGAATATGGGAGCAAGCAAACATGTGGAAGAGATGAGGGAAGAGGTGCACGCACAACCAGGGGGGCCGCACTGATTGGAAAAATTGACCGGAGTTGTAGGTATGCAACTCCGGTGAAGGACTAGGAGAAGAAGAAGAAGAAGAAGAAGAAGAAGAAGAAGAAGGAGAAGGGCTGACCTGCTAGAGAAGGAGGTGGATGAGATCTGGTTGTAGTCCATGAAGGGTGTGCAGATCACTAAAAACATAGTGAAGAAATCTGGAGAAGACGAACCCAGCAGCTGGCAGGGTTGTGAGGCCGTGAATGGCAAAGTTGCAGGTCCAAACCACGGTCTAATGTTTCAAGATCACACAAGAGTTGCAAGAATACCAACCCCTGAGAAAGGAGCTTTCTGGTTTTCCAAGAGGGATGCAACACCGTGATGCACAGGTGGAGGAGCAACCGTGGGATGCAGGCTGGTGGAGGTGTTGAGGGCAGCAACACGTTGCTGTGACTGTTAAAGATTCTCCTGATCCACGTAGAAAATGTTGCAACGGTGTGAGAGGGAGATCAGTGAGAGAGAGAGGTTTTAGGAAAGAAGAGGGAAAGAGAAAGTAGAGGAGGGGGAGGGAACCAAAAGTGAAGGGGCCGTAGGCCTCTTCTTTATAGAGAGATAAGAGAGAAGAAAACTTCTCTCTTTAGATTGATTCCTAGTGACTAAGAGAGAGAGGAGAGGAGTTAGGGGATTAAGGAGACGGTTTCATTGTGGTAACCATTCATGCACTGAGTGAGGAATGGCATGCCACATGGAGGAGCATTATTCGTGGGATTCTCCTAATGAGTGGGTAGCCCACCATTGAAGGCCTTAGCCATATGATTGGGCCGTGGGCCATAGAATATTGGGCCCAGGAGATTGCCACGTGTCAGCCAGTGGATGTGTGGCCCAAGGAATAGGGCATGTGGGTTAATGGGTCACAACTCGGCCAGTGGGCCAGAGGGATAATGGACCGAAGGATTGGGCAAGGGTCATGGGCATGGGCATGGGCAAGGGTCATGGGGCATGGGTATGGGCCAAGATAGATAGAGAGAGAAATAGGAGAGAGGTGAGAGAAAATACAAAAATAATAAAACTGGAGGGTCTTGAATCCTAGTCTTCTTTATTCTCCTTCATCCACTCCATCAATTAGTCAAACTTGTAATACCCTCAACTTTTTCAAAGGTATTTTTGACTTTTTATGAGATTTGACTAAGGTTGACTTGTTTACTTGACCTTATAGATGATTAATTGAAACCCTAATAAACTCTTATACCTAATTGGTTTAGGACACTAGAGTCATCTTAGGCTGTATAGCTTATTTTTAACTTTTATCGTATTTAGAGCATTTCGAATATTTGCTTATTTATTGCATTGTGTTGATCATTGTGTGTTTTGAACCATTAGTCATATTCTAGTTAAACCCTAGGAGAGGTCCACCAAGTTAGGGAACCTAACTCTAAGTGTAGGTTAAGTTTTAGACCATTTGGTGAGGTAGGTGCCCAAACCCTAATTGGGGTGTGCCCTGACTGAGAGATGTATGTGGTGTGAATTTATTATTAAGCTACATAGGTTATATTATATTAATAATTATGTACCTAATGTTTTGTAATATTATTTTATGTTTTAGAGACTTTTTGTGCTTATAAATAATCTTAAGTGAGGCCTAATTGATACATATGGGCCTTGGGCCCATTTTTAAATCATAATTAGCCTAAAATATAATTACGAATTTCAACAAAATAGAAACCCTAATCCTTCCCTAAACCTATTTATGAAAACTCTAAATCTTTAGAAGCTTTCACAAATCCAACTCCATTAAAGAATAGAGAAAGCTCCATTAAACCTTCATCCAGGCACCGATCGCACTCAAGCAAGAAGGGAGAATTGACGGGGACTCCGATTAGAAGAACATACTGCAAGGAGAGGATGATCCGACGACTTTCAAATTTGAAAAAACTTTTGATTTTCATTAAAGTTCAAGAAACCTTGAGGTAAGTGTGTTTGATCCATTCTATACTGGTTTTTCTTCAAGATTTTATTTTATTTTTATTAGATAAGGGTTGATACTCATTATAAATTAATTTTAATGATATTTACTTTATTCTTATTAGGTTGATCTTTATTTTGGGCCACTATGATGGGTTTGGCCATGGTTTCTTTTGTACCTATAACGGATGACTATGTTCTTTATCATTTTTGTTATAATTTTATAATTTAAATATTTTTTATAATTATTTTTTCTAAATAACTCTATAAATCTATTTTCCAAAACCGTTTAGTTTGTATTTTTTGGATTTATATTTATTTAATTATGATTTTTCTAAGTTGTCAAACTTTATCAAAAAAACTAGAATTCCAGATTTTACACGATCCACTTTACTTAGAATTTTGATCTATATTTTTAATTTAAATATTTTTATAATTATTTTTACTATCAATCTAGTTTCTAGAACCTCTAAGTTTGTATTTTTCTGATTTGTATTAATTAAGTTATGATTTTTCTAAGTTGTTGGACTTTACCAAAAAAACCAGAATTCTAGATTTTATATGGTCCATTTCACTTGGGATTTCAATCTATATTTTTAATCTAAATATTTTTTTGCTTATTTTTTCCGGATACCTCTATTAATCTAGTTTCTATAACCTTTGAGTTTATATTTTTTTGATTTATATTTATTAAGTTATGATTTTTCAAACGTGCTGGACTTTTCCGTAAAACCCAGAATTCCAAATTTTGCATGGTCCATATAACTTGGGATTTCGATTTATATTTTTAACCTAAATATTTTTCTAATTATTTTTCATAGATACCTATGTCAATCTAGTTTCTATAACCTTTCAGTTTGTATTTTTCTGATTTATATTGATTAAGTTATAATTTTTTAAATGTGCGGGACTTTTTTGTAAAATCCAAAAGTTCAGATTCTGTCTGGCTCACTTCATTAAGGATTTCGACCCATATTTTGAATCTCAATATTTTTTTATTTATTTTTTCTAAAAACTTCTGTAAATCTAGTTTTTAAATCCATTGAGTTTATATTTTTCTAATTAATATTTATTTAGTTATGATTTTTACAATGCAGTATATTTTTTTTATAAAAAACCTATTAATTATTAGTGGGACATGATTATTAACTATTAAGGTTTGAATCTTGTTGTTTGACTTAGACTTGTGTGCATTGGGATTCCACCCATGTGTCTTGGATCCCTCATAGGGTTCGGCCAAGTGTCTTGGATCCCTCTTTAGGGTTCGACCTTGTGTCATGGATCCCTCATAGGGTTCGACCATGGAGTGTTGGATTCTCTTATGGTTCCCACTAGTATTGTCTATCCATCTTAGTCGTGATATTTGATGATTGTTTACATGTTATTAATGTTATTTAATTTTAGTTCTATCCATATCATTACTTTTGATGTTAATATGTTCATTTTTTTTTCTTATTAAATGTTAAATAAATGTGTTTATGCCATGTAACCCTAGTGTCATATTGTTGTCATACTATGATCATTACGTCATTTCATATAGGGGGTGCATAAGGGAACGGGGTTGAAGTATATTATATACGTTTATATTGATTTTATCAATTAATCAGGGTTCGGTACCCTAGGGTGAAAGGCCCCAGACGTTATTATATCCTGCAGATGGGTCGATGAGACCGCTCCCAGTGCGGGAAGGAGATGGAGACCCTATGTGGTTATGGGTACTAGTTGCATGTGCATCCTGCACTCACCTTGCATTTACCTTCACTTTTATGTCATCTTTATTATATGATTGAGATGCATGTCTTGATTAAAATCTTGTATAGTATGATATCATACCATACACACTGTTGTATTATTGGGCCTCGGCTCACAGTGTTACACCGATATCATTTCGGATTTTGAGGAGCCAGGTGCATGGGAGGATTTTGAGACGGATGACTCCGGTATACTTGAAGAGACCGGCGATGATTTGGGAGTCGATCCCACACTTTGAAAGAGACTTTATTGATCATTTTAAGACATTAGTTATTTATTTTTTTCGGACATGTATACCTTTGATTGAGACCATGTTCTCACCCTCTTTTCCCCATACTTAGTTGATTTAATGCCCATTTTCTGCAATGGATATGCTTATTACTGATTTTAACACCTCGAGTAGAATTGTGGTTAACCTTATGACACCCGATCCATCGATTCAACTTTCTTTTGATTCTCTTGACTTAATTGACCAAGTTTGACTCTGTGGACTTCTTGATCTGTGTTGACCTTTTTTTTACTTAACCTTAGTGGATTCATTAAGTTGATCATGATTACATAATTGGACAGAGATGAATACAACCCTATTGCTTAATTGAATCAATCGGACATGATTTGACGATTAGAGAACGTACTTAAATATCCCCTTATAACTGAATCTCACATAGGTTTGTTTTAGGGCCATTAACGCTTGAACATCGATTTGTTTCTTGTTTGTGGAGTGAGCCTTGATGGTCTAACTACATCATGTGGACCATTGGGGATCATTCATAGATCACCTCCAAACTCAGGTTACGGGTCGACCCATGGACTTTTCGGGTCGAATCTGGATACCCAGGTTCGGGGCGTGACAAAACTAGCTTTTGATGTCAATTGGTGTGGCTTTTAACACCTTAGTCCTTCTCTTGGTCCTCAACTCTTCTGCTTTCTCTTGGTCCTTGTTCCTGCTCTACGATCATCTGGCTTTGCCCGTACTTGGCTTTTATCTTCTTATCCTAGCTTGTTGGTTCTTTAAGCTTTGATAGAATTCTTCTATGGTTGATCGTGGGCCTGCCAGTCTTGAGAATCGCCCGATAGTGTCTCCTGCAAATGAAAAAGCGCGTAATGAGATTCAACTAAAACGGCTTGATACTAGACTATCCGAAATACGTATATTTCATGCAAATAGTTGATTTTTGTCTAAAGAATGCGTTCTACACAATGGAAGAAACTCTTACGTGGAAAAGTTGACAAAAAGAACAATTTTACGTGGGAGAATGCGACATCGCTATTGATATTCGCTTAAAAGTGCGTATTTTCCACTGTTATCTTCTTAGCGTTTTCACACTCTCCTACGTTAAAGTGCTCTACTTTTTTACTTTTCTACGTAAAAGTCTCTTTTGTTGCGTAGAACACACTTTTCTGGACGAAATGGTATATTTGCATGCATTAAACACATTTTTGGAAGTCTAGACATTGAGTCATTCTGATAAAGTCTCATTACGCGCTTCTTCTATTGCAGGAAACCCCGATGGGACAATTCTCGAGAATGCGGGCCCACAATCAACCTCTAGAACCTATGATCAAAGCTTAAGAGCCAGTGGGCTAAGATAAGAAGTTACCAGCCAAATGATGGGAGAACCTTGGTTATGGAAACCCTAATTCCAACAAGATTTGTAATTTTTATCCGATCATCCTGCAAAATTCAGAGATTCTAGCATAGGGATTCGTGTCGGATGTCGATCCTCACTCGGGATTAGTCGGATCAGCGCAATAAAGAATACATAAATGACAAAATTTTCAGAGACTGCAACATGCTCATATTTAAATTAATTCCATTTATTCAAAATTGTCTCTTACAATAAAATAATCTGATAAAAATACTAACTAAAAAGCATTAATCAAGAATAGTCTAAAGAGATAAAGCATAAAATTTAAATGATCTAGAGAGAGAAAGTTCTAAGGCCTAGAGAGAGAAAGTCAAAAGTGAAAAATTATTAGAGAGAGAGTAGCTAGAGAGAGAAAAAGAGAAAGAGAGAGAGAAACCTAAAGAGAAAAAGCTAGAGAAAAGATCGAGAGAGAAAGAGAGCCAAATACCTCGAGAGGAGATTAAGGAGATTAAAACTTATCCACTAACACAAGATGAGGATTTGTTCGGTTGGTAAAGCATACAGAAGACCAAGTCAAAGACCAGGGTTCAAGACCCTCTGCTAGCATTTTCTCTTTATTTTGAACCCTATTGAAGAAAGCCTCGAAGATCTGGAACACGGTGATCATGCCATTGATCGTGATTGTGACCCAGGGTGGGATACTACAGCAATAAAGATAGACTAAGAAAAAGTTGTCAAACAATATCAACATCAGTTAAAAAGATTCGTAGTGAACCGTTGGCCAGATACAAGGAATTTGAGGTGGCAAAATGTGGAGCCACGTACGTTAACCAAAAAGGATGTAACAGGCATGGATACTCATGATGAACCAACTAGCGAGCCAGGATGTTAGTCCAAAGTGTGAAATTATCGCTAGATGTTGACCTAGTTGATCAACTGGCTAGATGTAGACCAAGAGTTGGGCCAAGAATGTGGATGTTGTAGCGATCAAACAAAATATAGCTGTGACCCACATGGCATGGTTCAAAGCACATCAAATCAAGAAGGATTCTGGATGATATGGAGAATTGAATATATGGGACCCCGGTTTAGCGTATGGAGTTGGATGTACAAATCAGAAACATCATCAACGGTGGTTATACTTAATAGAAAATAGAGGATACAAGGTACCTACTGTCATGGTAGGAGATCTCCACGCATAGATGCATGGCATTCCAAAAAGGAAAATGCATGTGTTGGACCCAAGGAGTTGCCAAAAGAATGAATCTTTGAAGATGGATGGAGGAGATTTCAAGAGAGGGGCAACCCTCATTCAAGGAAAAAAGGAGTTGCTATTCAAGAGCACGGTAAAGAAGGAAAGAGGGACGTCTTTAGCACACCCTAAACCGTTTTAGAAGGAGGCGAGCTCTCTCAAAAACCCTCTCTCAATTCCAAAAACGCCCCTATCTTTCTCCCACGTTCTTTATATTCAAAACCCAAGCCGTCAGCCACTGCTTCTTCTTCCACGTTCTTTCTCTCCTCTTCTCTCCTCTCTTCCCACTCTAAGCCGCCCTCTTCCATTCCTCTGAATTCCCCAAGCCGTTGATCACAAGAGAAAAAGAAAAAAAAAAAAAAATTTTTTTTCAAGATCACCGGAGTTGCAGGTTGCAACTCCGGCAACCTCCATTAACGCCTGGCTCTCTCTCCACGACCCCCACAAACCCCAATCTCTTTTGGACGAGGCTTCTCTCTCATCTCTCCTTTTCTCACCTGGACCTTGAGCGGCTAATCTTTAGACCGGGAAACCGATCCACTTCGTCTTTTCCTCAAGTTGCAGTTCTGCAACTTTCTCTCAACGGGCTCCTCTCACCGCCCCCTGCAACTCTTATACACCACCACACTCCTCCATCATTAGCAGCGACCTGCTCGTCGAATCGCCGCCCTCCTCTTCTCCTTCACGAGGTGTAGCCCGTGAGCACCTCACTTCGTGGCTGGTGAGCGCACCTGCAACCGCTCCATCACCTCCCCATGCTGCTGGTGATCTATTTCTGTATGCACCCATCCACGGCACCTGTAACTCCAAAAAGGAAGTTACCGTGAACCACCCTACTGGTCCCTTCATCCATTGATGATGCCTGCAACTAAGGCGCTCAAACACCTTTGATCTCCCTTCCCCGAACGACCAGCACACCTGAAACCATCTCCGGGAGCTTCCAACGTCGCTACAACATCCTCCAGCCACGTCCCTGCACCAGCAACCATCACTCACCCCATGTGCACCACCGAACCAACGTGCATCCTCTCCTCCCAGCCCTCTTGGCCAAACGACCACATGGCCGCACACCACGCCGTTTCATGGCTGATCATCCCTTTTTAGTTGCTGGCCAATCCTTCGCCGGGTAAGTGTTTGAACCTCAATCTCTCTCTCTAGTTTCTATCTCTACCTCTCTTTAGTTTTTCTCACTTTCTCTCTAACCTTCTTTCTCTCTCTAGGGTAGTTCTCTCTCTAGATTTCTCTATCCAGTTCTCTCTTCGCTATATATTTTCTCTCTCGAGACCTTTCTAGCAACACTTTCTCTCTCCCCCATAGTTTCTCTATCTAGAATAGCCTTCTTTGATAGTTCTCTCTCTACTTTTTCTCATTTCTCTCTCTAATTTTTAAGGCTTTCTAGATTATTTTTGAATTTAATTTGATTTTGTAAAACTCATTGAGGATGAATAAAATTGTTATTTTTGCATTTGTTAGTTTACTTTTGTGTTTTTGGTTGTTCGTGGCAATTTCTCTCTCTACAAATCACTAAGCATGTTTTAAATCGCTTCACCATTCTCACCCCACCACAATTTCTGAGATAAATCCGTTATTTCATGTTCATGAGTCGCGCTAACTAACCCCGAGTGCGGATCGACATCCGACACGAATCCCTATGCAAAATTGCTAATTTTACAGGTCAAAAGTCTCGAATAATTACAAATTGTGTTGAAGTTAGGGTTTCCGATTCGACGACACGGAAATACCCTACTTTCAGCTATAAGGATAATGTCTTAAAATAAACACTTTTGAGCGAATATCAATGACCGGCAAGACATTCCAACATCTAGCCAATGAATGGGTGGGGGAAATGGTCTTTCCTAGTGTTGGTATTGAGCCGTCTGTAGTCAATACAGACTCTCCATCCTTTCTTTAAGCGCTGGGTTACCATTTCTCCTTAATCATTTTCGAGCACAGTAAAACCCGCTTTCTTAGGTACGACATGGATCGGACTCACCCATTTGCTATCTGAGATAGGGTAGATGATACCCGCATCTAACAATTTAAGAATTTCGTCCTGTACCACTTCTTTTAAGACTGAATTTAACCTCCTCTAGTGCTCTCTAGACGTTTTAGAATCATCTTCGAGGTAGATGTGATGATGACACACAGAGGGGTCTATCCCACGAATATCGTCAATGGTCCATCCTAGGGCTGATTGTGCTTATTCAGCAGCATGATCAGTTTATCTTTTTGGGACGCAAATAGATCGGAGGCAATGATGACAGGATAAGTCTCCTCAGGGCCAAGATAGGCATAATCGAGCTCAGAGGGAAGAGGCTTAAGCTCGAGTTTTGGATCAGGAGAAATTGATGTTTCTTCCTCAACCAAAATAGAGAGGCTCATACTCAACAATTGGAGTGGGAATAGAGATTAGTGGAACTGACTCATGGAGACCATTATCCTCCAAAATGGCTGACTCCCATTGGAAGTCAGTATCAAAGTGCTCTACGCACTGTCTTAAGATATCTTCGGTGGAGTCCAGAATTAGACTCTCAACGGCACACATTTCATCTGTCAAATCACGATTGGCATCCTGTTGCATAAGTCGGAAGATGTTAACCTCAGCTTTGAGGTTGCCGAAGGCAATCGACATGTTTCTGTCCCTACACCCGATGTGTGCATTAGCGGTAGCAAGGAATGGTTGGCCTAGAATGACTAGGATTCGATTATCCCGACACGGTTCTGTGTCAAGCATAATAAAGTCTACAGGGTAGTAAAAGTCAGCAACTTTCACTAGGACATCTTCAATAATTCCTCTCAGAATCTTGATGGATTGGTCAGCTAGTTTCAAAGTGATTTTTGTGGGCTTCATATCCTTGAGGCCTAATCGCTGGTATACCAAAAACGGTATGAGATTCACACTTGCTCCTAAGTCCAGCAAAGTTGTGCAACTAAAGCTGTTACCGATTTCACACTGCACAATAGGATTACCCAGATCCTTATGCTTAATGACACTGTTGCGTTGTATGAATGCTGTAGTTTTCTCTGTCAAAAGGCATCTTTGGGTACGTGCGTACGTCGCTTGACAGTGCATAATTCCTTTAGGAACTTAGCATAGGATGGAATTTGCTTGATAGTAGATAGGAAGGGTGTCACGCCCCCAAATCCGATATTTGGTCATATCGACCTTTCTCGTATCTTGAGGCGCGATCTGATCATACAAACACACTGTTAAACAAAACTGGTATCACGATGAACGGAAATACACCGGATAATTTTTTTCATTTTGTTTAAACAATCCATAAGACAAAACGCACTTCATTGACACATTAATAATGTTAGAGGATCTCTCACCTCAAACAAAACCGTAATATGCCTATCCAAAAGAAAACATTGTATATATATCGTACTCCCAAATACATGTTACTAAACGGTCAAACGACCTACATAACTCATGTATCCTTCTACAAGATAGAAGAATTAAACAAAATATAACATCGTCTCTAGCACAAGTCTATCAACAGAAATGCTGAAAGCATCAGACCAACTTCCCCTTATCGTTTCCTGAAAACAAAACATTTTAAAACGATGAGCTAGGGCTCAGTAAGTACATTCCTCATGCGTAAAACTACTTAAATCAGCGACTTTTGTTTATTTTAAAACAAATACGATTTGCAAATGAATTTCACATGTAATTCGATAAAACTCAATTTTCCATCAATTACTTACGTATAACTTCGAATATAATGATGACTTTCACATAACAGTCAACCTTTCGATTATCAGAATACCCGTGACCATTTCTATACAGTCAAACTATCAATTCTGATGTATTCAGTACCAACATTCCATCGGTCCTAGTGTACGATGTCAACACTTCTAGTCCACAAGTAAACTCCCTAATGTGCACACTAATTATTTCATTATGTATCCTCTCTTCGGATTCCCTAATTTTCTTTAGGTATAAATACCCGAGGGGTCTCATGAATAAGACAACGCCTCTTTTTTAGGGGACTGGAACCCTAAGGGGTCTTAAGAAAATAAGACAACGACTGATACTTTAGGGAACTAAAACCCCAAGGGATCTCAAAGAAATGGGACAACGCCTGATTCCAACTAATCTGATATTCCACATTCCCAATCACGTTCTTATTTATATCCTTAATCGTATTTATATGCATAAAATAATAATATTTGTAGAAACATCTTTACATGCATAACATTCATATTTTTGCATTTTGAAACTAAAAAAAAGAACATTTAAGCCCTATTAATATCTTAGAAAGCGAATACATAAAACGGATGAAAAACACATATATCTCATTTTAAATGAATTTGAGCATGACTTCATCCAACTAAATAGATTACACATGTCATCATCTATCATAATTTCATGCTTTTAAGATTACAAGAAATTATCAATGCATTTATACATTTTATGTGGAAAATACAAGAATTGGAATTTTTCCTTGCTAAAATTTAACTGATAACAAGAATAACATTTTCAGACATTTTCTCCAAAAATAATAGAATTTTTTAGAATTTTTCTATAATATTCTATGAATTTTCTACTATTTCAAAAAAAAATATATATTTATAAATAAATAAATAATAATTAATCAATTAAATAAATAAATAAAAATTAATTAATTAATTAAATAGATAAAGGCATAAAATAAATAACTATGTACTTACAATTGAATACGCTAGAATCCCAAATCCTTGAACCTCGTACGATGCAAATCTCTAGGTAGCACGTATCTCGAGGTAGTAGGCCCCACAAAAACTTTTCAAAGGACCTCCTGAATTTTTTCAAGAATTCCTAAGAATTTTCTAGAATTTCTTCTAGTTGAAGGATTTTTTTGCAAATATTCTTACTTCAGGGGTTAGAATGCAAATACACAAATTGATGTAATTTTCTCAAGGCATGGTGATATTCGCTCAAAAGTGTTTATTTTAAGCAATTATCCTTTTAGCGTTATCGCATTCTCCTACGTAAAATGTTCTATTTATCTACTTTTCTACATAAGAGTATCTTCTGTTGAGTAGAACACACTTTTCTAGACGAAATGGTATATTTGCATGCATTAAACACATTTTCGGAAGTCTAGATATAAAGTCATTCTGATTAAGTCTCATTACGCGCTTCTTCTGTCGCAGGAAACCCTGAGTGGACAATTCTCAAGACTTGCGGGCCCACATCAATCATGAAAGCCCATTATCAAAGTTTAAAGAGCCTATAGGCTATGACTAGAAGATATAGGCCAAATGCAGGCTGGATAAGAGGACCGAAGAGCCGGCCCAAAGAACGAAGAGAGCGAGAGAGCCAATGACCAAGAGACGGACCAAAGCGTTTAAAGCTGCATGAATCAACAAGAAATGATGGTCTGCTCTACTGGTGAAGCGTGAGAAGGGACACAGTGAAGACCAGGGTTCTAGACCCTTTGACAGCTCATTTATCTGTATTTTCTATTATTCTCTTTCTCTCCTCTCCACTTCAACCAATCGATCATTTGATCGACCATCCGATTGTCATTCTCACCACACGATCTCTCCCCTATCACCCATTTAATCCCTCACTAGGCCAATCATCATCATCCTAATTCTTTCATCCCTCAATTCCACCGTTCGATCGCCATCCGATCTACCGTCTGATCATCCGATCTCTCTGATCTTCATTGATGTCTCCCAGTCGACAACCATCTCGACCATCCTTCCATATTAAGCCCGTGACTCCCATCTCTTTGATCTCTCTCTCACAAAAGGGAAGAAAACCTCAAGGGTGTGTTTGGTTGCACGGAAGAGGTGGCTATCGATGGTTGTGTTTTCCCAAGGAAAATGCATTTTTCTCTCTTGGTGACCAAACGCACCCTAACCCACAAACCCCTTGGCCAAACAACCCTCTCGCATAAGGTCCACAGTCTCGCAAGAGGCCCATAAACCTCAGCCAAATCGGCCCATAAACCTTGAGCCCGAGCTCGCAACCCACTTATGATTCCTCAAAACAAATAAAAAAATAAAAAATAAAAAATTTCTTTTTTTAGAAACCGTGACTTTCTAAGCTTAGAAACCCACGGTTTCTACTTGTGGAGAGGGGTTAAGAACCCTTCAACCCCCCTCTTGTTTCTTCTTCTTTTCCCTCCTCTTCCTCCCTTCTCCTTCATCTCCTCTCACCTCCTCCTTCTTCTCCGGCGTGCCATCGCTGGCGAGGAGGTGGTGCGCCCTCCTCTTCCTCTCTTCCCTTTCTTCTTTCTTTCTTTCTTCTTCTTCTTCTTCTTCTTCTTCTTCTTCTTCTTCTTCTTCTTTTTCCTTCCTTCCTTCCTTCCTTCTTGCTGTCATGACCACCAGGCCTACAAGCACCTCCGCCTCGTTGCAGCACCGCCTCCGGGCAACACCTCCATTAAAACCGGTGAAAACCTCTTCAACTTGCATCCACGTCACCAGCCAGCACACTAGCACCTCCATCATTTCCTCCCCCCTCTCCTTCTTCCCTTCTCTTCTTCCTCATCTTCTTCTTCTTCCTCCTCCTATCTTCTTCTTCTTCTTCTTAACATTCTTGCCGGAGTTGCAGGTCTGCAACTCCGGCCATCTTCCTCAGCTTCCTCTTCTTCTTCTATCCTCTCACTTGTCTTCTTCTTCCATCACCTGCTCGTGCTCCACCTGTGCGTAGCACAGCTTGCTGCCGCGGGTAGCAACCTTCCGCGCCGCTGCACACCGCCCTCTACCGGACTGGTGCGCCACTACTCTCTCCGCGCGGACCCACGCCTGCGAGCTCCTCCTTTCACTTGCACGCCCACCTGCAATCCCGCTCCTGCCTCCTGCAACGCCATTGCAGCTGCTTCCCTTATCACCAAGCTGCCAGGTCCCTTCCCTCTTCAGTCTTCACTGCAGCCTACTACACCCATCAGGAACTCGCCTGAAATCTACTCCGCCATCACCAGCTTCACATCCTTCACAGGTTGGCGGTACATACCACGCACCACCAAGCTGCTGCTCGTCAAGCCTCAACCTCTCTACCATGAGCCACCACCAAGCAAGGCCGTGAACCACCAATCTCTTCCTCTAGAGCACCGACGGTGCACTCTTCTAGATCTTCAGCTACACGGTCATCACTTGGCCGATCCATCATTGGCTTTCCATGGCCCAAAGCACGGGGCAGCATATCACTTGCTCACGGTTGGCATTCTTCAGGCATGCATCGAGCGTGCATCTTCACCATCATCCACTTGGTAGGTCGAGGTAACTTCTTCTCTCACTAGATTCTTTTATCTAGCTCTCTTCTTTTCATTTTCTCTCTCTATCTCCTAGTTCCCCTCTCTCTCTACATTATTTTCTCTCTCTAGTCTTTAGCATATTCTCTTTCTCTCTCTACCTTCCATTTTCTCTCTCTAAAATGCCTCTCCTCTCATCTTCTCTCTCTACCTATTCTCCTTCTATTTTTCTCTCTTTAGAATGCTTTTTAGTCTGGTTTTGACTGTTGCTAATTCAAATAGTGTAAGGATGAAAGTAGGATTTTTCCGCGTCGTTGGTTACGGAAACCCTAGAATCAACAATTTTTGTAATTATCCGAATCTTGTTCACTCAAATCCTGCAAAAATCACAGGGTTGTACAGTGGCTCGTGTCGGGTATCGTCCGCACTCGGGGTTAGTGTGCGTAATTCAACGACATGAAATGACGGATTTTTATCAAGAAAACATGGAGAGGTGAGAATGGTGATGGATTTAAAACATTCTTAGTGATTTTTAGAGAGAGAAATTACCACAAACAACCAAAAACACAAAAGTAAACTAACAAATGCAAAAATAATAATTTTATTCATCCTCAATGAGTCTTACAAAATCAAATTAAATTCAAAAATTAACCTAGAAAGCCATAAAAATTAGAGAGAGAAATGAGAAAATGTAGAGAGAGAAATATCGAAGAAGGCTATCCTAGAGAGAGAAAATATGGGGGAGAGAGAAAGTGATGCTAGAAAGGTCTAGAGAGAGAATTCCTCACATTCAAAACTTACCGGAGTGGTGAACGGGAGATCAGCCATTGAAAAATGGATGGTTTTGCCGGCCATGTGATTGCTTGGGTTGGTGGTGATCCGGCCAAGATTGGCCAAGTGATGGAGAGTACGATCACCCTACGGTCAAGAGGTGGAAGAGGAGGAGGGAATCCACATTCTTCATGGAGGTGCACTGGTTGTGCACCAGCGTGGTGTTGTTGACCCAAGGAAGAAGATGGGCTGTGGAGATATGGCCATGGAAGGCAGATGCAGGCAGCACCGTGGGGTACTTGAAGGAGCAGGTTTCAACCTTGGAGATGAAGGTGAGACGCTGAAGTAGTGCAAGTGGTGATGTTCCCAATAGAACCGTTGATGAGAGGAGCAAAGGGCGTACTAGTGGTAGGCTGGTGTTGAGTTTCAGAACGACAGCAAGTGCTTGGAGATGGTGCAGTTTGTTTGTGCGAACTGTCAAGGAGGAGCCCGAGAAGGTGGTTCCAAGGTGAGCCGATGTACAGCAAGGTGTAGAGGATCGAACCTATCAATGAGACCGGAGATAGAATGGACGGTGGTGAACCAGCAGCAACGGTTGGTGCTTTCCAAGCCAGTGTTGCAGCAGTTATACAAGGAGGAGCAGGGGCTCGGTTTCACCATGAATAACTTACCAGCAGGTGGCTGGAAAGTAGTAGCATGGTGCAGCAAGATGGAAGTGAGGTTGCTGGTTTCGCCGGAGTTGCGACCTGCAACTCCGGTGATCTTTTTTTTTTTTTTTTTTTCTTTTCTGGTTTTTTTTTTGCTTTTCTTTTTGAAGAAAACGGTGAAGAAGGAGGGAAAGATGAGAGAGGAGATGGTGGAACGTGGTAGAGAATGGGGGGGATAAAGGCCAGCAAGGTGTGGAACAAACGGTCGGAGTTGCAGGCGCAACTCCGGTGATAAAGATGAAGATGAAGACGGTGATTTGAGAAAAAAATGGAGGAAAAACAGTCTAAAACCGAGGGGAAGAAGGGGGAAACGAGTTGGGGGAGAGAATGGAGCAATAAGGAGGGGGATTAGGGTTCGAACGAACCCTTCTCCCTCCTCTTATAAAGCTCCCTATTTCCATTAATGGAAATAGGGTATTTTTTGAAAATAAAAAATATATATATATTTTTTTTTTATTTTTTTTTTTTTAAGTAAAAACCTACTTTTCTATGGGGAATCTCCCCAATTAGTGGACCCCCTATTTAATTAAAATTATTTTGAAATTCGCGGGGTCCACTAACTGGTCGGACAGCGGGTCGATGAAGATGGGCCCGGCTACTGGCCCGCATGGATTGATGATGTCTATCGTCTCACAAGATGATGTGACAGACAGTCTGATGGCGATCGGATGGATGGTGACTTGATTGGGACCCAGATTGGTAAATCGACGGATCTAGAGAGATCCAACGGTCCGATTGAAGATCCAATGGTCAGAAAGCTAAGGGAGATGAGATAGAGCCGATGGGTAGGAGTTCTGGGGTTAGGTCAGTAGATTCGAGGATCGAGAGATGAAGAGAGAGAGAGAATAAGAAGAGATGAGAGAAAAAGTATCAAAAAAAATGGAAAAAAGCACTGGCGGAGGGTCTGGAACCCTGGTCTTCACTGTGACCATCCTCACGCTTCTCCAGTAGAGTCGACTATCATTCTTTGCTGACTCATGTGGCTTTAAACGCTTTGGTCCGTCTCTTGGTCATTGGCTCTCCTGCTCTCTTCGTTATTTGGGCCGGTTTTTTGGTCCTCTGATTCAGCCCATATTTGGCCCATATCTTCTAGTCATAGCATGTGGGCTCTTTAAGCTTTGATAATGGGCTCTCATGATCGATTTGGGCCCACAAGTCTCGAGAATCGTCCCATCGGGGTTTCCTGCGACAGAAGAAGCGCGTAATGAGACTCTATCAGAATGACTTCATGTCTAGACTTTCGAAAATGTGTTTAATGCATGCAAATATACCATTTCGTCCAGAAAAGTGTGTTCTACGCAACAAAAGAGACTCTTACGTAGAAAAGTAGATAAATAGAGTATTTTAACGTGGGAGAATGCAATAACGCTAACAGGATAATTGCTTCAAATAAGCACTTTTGAGCGAATATCAAAGGACATTTTGATTAATGAATTATGAAGTTAATTTTTATCTATTAATTCTTGCAATTTTTCTGTCGTTTCATGTGTTCCTTAATGTGCTAATCCGACTAATCCCGAGTGCGGATCGACATCCGACAAGCCACTGTACAACCCTGTGAATTTTACAGGATTTGAGTGAAAGTGAATGGATAAAAATTACAAATGTGTTGATTCTAGGGTCTTCGTATCCAACGTCGCGGAAAAACCCTAGTTTCACATGGCCTTGTATTTATGGAGGTTGAAAACTCAGAACTTTTCATTTCTATCCAATGTAGGACTATAATTTTGAAAATTGTCTTCTTTTTTTTCAAATTTTATATCTTTGATATCAAACTATATCTTTAAAATGTTTTCCAGAACTAAACACAATAACTTTTGACTCGCGCGTTCGATTTGGACAAACTTGATACCGATAGAAAGCTATTGTTGAGACCTTTAAAATGACATACATATAATGTTCAAAGTATTATTAAAAGTCTACTATAATATTGCTAGAAATAGGGTCATTACATCCCACCCTCTTTATAAGAAATTTCGTCCTCGAAATTAGACATGCCTAATCCAAGAACAAATGTGGATACTTCTCTCTGACGTCAGCCTCCTGTTCCCAAGAGGCATCCTCAATGTTGTGGTGTTGCCACAACACCTTCACTAAGGGGATCACTTTAGTGCGCAACACTTGTTCTTTCGTGGCGAGGATACAGACAGGTTGTTCAACATATGAAACATCCTCTCGGAGGTCTAAAGACTTCCAATCAAGCACGTGAGATGGATCCGGCTCATACTTGCGAAGCATCGAGACATGGAATACGTCATGAACTCCGACCAACTGAGTAGGCAAAGCTAAGCGATAGGCAACCTCACCAATCCTATTAAGGACCAAGAAAGGTCCAATGAACCTCGGTGCTAGCTTCCCTTTCTTGCCAAACTTCATCACTCCTCTGACTGGCGATACCTTCAAGAAGGCATGGTCGCCAATGGAGAACTCAAGCTTATGGCGATGCAGATTAGCATAAGACTTCTGCCAACTCTCCGCCGCAAGGAGATGTTCTCGAATGATCCCGATCTTCTCAGTGGTCTCCTACACCACCTCAGGATCAAGCAAGCTTCTCTCTCCAACCTCTGCCCAGCACACTAGAGATCTACAAGGCCTTTCGTACAAAGCCTCATAGGGTGCCATGCCAATGCTCGACTGATGGCTATTATTGTATGCGAACTCCACAAGCGGCAAGTGATCCTCCCAACTGCCCTTAAAGTCCATTATACAAGCTCTGAGTAAATCTTCCAAGATTTGATTCACTCGCTCTGTCTGCCCGTCTGTTTGAGGGTGAAAAGCTGAACTAAAATTCAACTGTCCCAAAGGCACTTTGAAAACTCTTCCAGAACTTCGAGGTGAACTTCGGATCTCTATCAGACACAATGGAGACTGGGATACCGTGTAGTTTGATAGTCTCTTTGACGTACAATCTGCTCAGATCATCGACACTGTGAGTGGCTCTGACAGCCAAGAAATGAGCAGACTTACGATTACCCAAATGGAGTCATGGTTCTGACGAGTCTTAGGTAGACCCATCACAAAATCCATTGACACATTATCCCACTTCCACTCTGGGATAGGTAGAGGCTGCAGGGTGCCTCCTGGTTTCTGATGCTCCACCTTGATCTATTGACATGTTAGACATCTCGACACATATTGAGCAATCTCCCTCTTCATGTTATTCCACCAAAACTGCCTACGTAAGTCTTGGTACATCTTAGAGCTGCCTGGATGTATTGTGTAACGAGTACAGTGAGCCTCATTGAGAATCTCCCATTTCAGGTCATCATTGTCTTCAGGTACCCACAATCTCTCACGGTACCTTAGACTGCCATCTGAGTGCAAAGTCCACTCCTCCTTCGAGATAGTATGGCGGACGGCATCAGACCCTCCCTTCCCATGCTGTGCCTCTATAATCCTTCTAATCAAAGAGGGCTCGACCACCAAGTGTGAGACAAGGATCTTGGGGTACTGTATTGAAATCTGAGGTTCACGGTCCCCCTCAGCATCCGGCCATTCTACCTCCTGGCCAAAAAGGCAAAATATAGTCCCACTCTATTTTCGGCTCAGTGCATCTGCCACGACACTGGCCTTGCCTGGGTGGTACTGGAGAGTGAAGTCATAGTCCTTCAGGAACTCCATCCATTGTCTCTGCCTCATGTTCAGCTCCCTCTGAGTGAAAATGTATTCCAAGCTGTTGTGATCAGAGTAAAGCTCGAACTTCTCGCCATAGAGGTAGTGACGCCAAATCTTGAGCGCAAAGACAATTGCTGCAAGCTCAAGGTCATGGGTAGGGAAATTTTGCTCATGAATCTTCAACTGTCTCGAAGCATAAGCGATCACCTTCCCATTCTGCATCAAGACACAACCTAGTCTCTTCAATGATGCATCACTGTAAATGACAAAGCCCCCCTCATCAGACGGAATCGTCAAAACAGGTGAAGTTGTTAGACGAGTCTTCAGCTCTTCAAAGGCAGAATAACACTTCTCGTCCCACTCGAACTTTACACCCTTCCGTGTGAGACGTGTCAATGGGGTAGCAATACTGGAGAATCCATCAATGAACCTCCGATAGTAGCCCGCCAAACCCAGGAAACTCCGAATTTCAGTAACACTGCTCGACGGCTCCCAGTTCAACACTGCTTCAACCTTCGACGGATCAACTGAGATTCCCTCCTTGAAAATAACATGACCCAAGAACTTTACATCCTCTTGCCAGAATTCACATTTACTGAACTTGGCATAGAGTCGATGATCTCTCAACATGTGTAGGGCTAGTCGCAGATGCTGCTCGTGCTCTTCTTGAGTCCGTGAGTAGATCAGGATATCATCAATAAAGACGATGATGAACTGATCGAGGTACAATCGGAAGATCTGGTTCATCAGATCCATGAATGCAGCTGGAGCATTCTTCAATCCGAATGGCATGACTAGAAATTCATTATGGCCATACCGTGTCTGAAATGCTATCTTCGAGATATCCTCATCTTTTACTCTGAGCTGATGGTACCCAGACCTCAAGTCTATCTTCAAAAAGTAATGGGCTCCCCTCAACTGGTCAAACAGATCATCAATCCGCGGCAAAGGGTATTTATTCTTCACCGTGACCTTGTTGATTTGTCTATAGTCAATGCACATCCTCAGGGAACCATCTTTCTTCTTCACGAACAGGACTGGAGTGCCCCAAGGGGAGACACTTGGTCTTATGAAGCCCTTAGTTCCTAAGTCTTCCACCTGAACCTTCAGTTCCTTGAGCTCTGTAGGTGCCATTCTGTATGGCGCCTTAGAAATAGGTGAAGTCCCTGGCATAAGCTCAATGGAAAACTCAACTTCTCTCTTTGAAGGCAATCTTGGTAGTTCATCTGGAAAGATATCCATGAACTCACTAACTACAGGAATCTGCTCCACTTGTACCCTCTTGCTCTCTTCCCCCTTTAGAAAGGCGAGGAAACTAGTACAATTGGCCCGACATTTCTTATAAACACTTAAGGCCGATACTACTGATGCATGGGGTGATAATTTTGCACCCACAAACTGAAAAGGAGACTGTCCCGGTATCTAGAACGTCACCGTCTTCGCATAACAATCCACTGTCGCATGATATGCTGACAGCCAGTCCATCTCGAGAATAACGTCGAAATCCGTCATCTCTAATAGGATCAAGTCAGCAGTCAAATCATGATCCCCTATTCGAATCAAACAATTCTTACACATTTGATCTACAATACAATTCTCTCCTAGAGGTGTAGATACAGTAAGCGTAAAATCTAATGACTCAAATTCAAAGCCTAAAGCATATGCAAATGTAATAGATACAAAAGAATGGGTAGAACCCGAATCAATCAACACTTTAGCATACAAGTGTGAGATCAGAAGAGTACTTTCTACCACATTCTTGGATGCACTCGCATCCTGCTTTGTAATGGCAAAGACTCGCCCCGGTATATTCGACCTCTGAGTATTGCCCGTAGGCTTCTGATATGGTGCACGAGGGCGGTGCCTTTGTAAGTGTCCTACAACATTGCAGTTGTAACAACGCCTATCTGCTCGCACAATCTGATTAGGAGGGGCGGAGTTGATCGGGTGTGCAGCAATGGTAGGAACAGATAACTTCGGCTTCTTAGCTGAATCCGAATATCTCTAGGGAGCAGTAGGTGCAACTCGACCCTTTCCCTTAGGATCTGTACGATCCTTCAGGAAATCGTTGGTATCCTTCTCCAGCGCCAATGCCATCTCTACGGTGGTGGCATACACATGAATCAACTGACCCACAATCATCCTCCTAATTCCAGACTTGAGGCCCGCCTGAAATCTCTTCGCCTTTCTCTCCTCTGTCGAGATGATGTGTGGTGCATAAGCTGCCAAATGATCATACTAGGTCACATACTGTGCCACAGTCATGGAACCATGCTCGAGGGCCAAGAAGTCTGCCTCGAGCTAATCTCGAACAGAAACGGGGAAGTACTTCTCCAAAAATAGTCCCCTAAACTCTTCCCATGTGAGGACCACATCGCCTCTCACGGAACGCACCATGTCCCACCAAGTCATAGCATCGCCCTTCAACATAAAGGTGGCCAACTCCACCTTACGGTCCTCAGGGCATCTCATAGCCCGAAAAATCCTATCTACCTCACGTAACCACCCCTCGGCTTCCATTGGTTCAGGAAGACCTCTGAACTCCGACGCTCGTAGTTGTTGGAACTCTTGCAAACTATCGTCCGGGCGAGCACAAGCTGGCTCGGAACGAACCTCCTGAACATGCCGGTCCATGGCAGCAGTGATATGACCCAAAGCCGCGTAAACGTTGACTAACTGAGCCTCTGCACCTGCCTCTGGAGTAGGTGTACGTGAGGTATTCTTACATCTTCCTCTTCTACTTCTCATTGCCTTTATAACAAAAGGACGAGTTAGGGACGTGCACAATAAATAGTTTTAAAAAATAACAAGGAGTCGTCTTATGATCTTAATTAATATACGATTTGATGAAAATGTATTATTCAATTTGGCTAAGGTACTATGTTTCCGAGGACTAGTAACCTAAAGCTCTGATACCAAGCTGTCACGCCCCCAAATTTGATATTTGGTCATATCGACCTTTCTCGTATCTTGAGGTGCGATCTGATCATACAAACGTACAGTTAAACAAAACTAGTATCATGATACAGCGAAAATACACCGGATAATTTTTTTCATTTTGTTTAAACAATCCATAAGACGAAACGCACTTCATTGACACATTAATAATGTTAGAGGATCTCTCACCTTAAACAAAACCGTAATATGCCCATCCAAAAGATAAAATTGTATATATATCATACTCCCAAATACATGTTACTAAACGGTCAAACGACCTACATAACTCATGTATCCTTCTACAAGATAGAATAATTAAACAAAATATAACATCGTCTCTAGCACATGTCTATCAACAAAAATGCTGGTAGCATCAGACCAAGTTCCCCTTATCTTTTCCTGAACAAAACATTTTAAAACGATGAGCTAGGGCCCAGTAAGTACATTCCTCATGCGTAAAACTACTTAAATCGGTGACTTTTGTTTATTTTAAAACAAATACGATTTGCAAATAAATTTCACATTTAATTTGATAAAACTCAATTTTTGATCAATTACTTACGTATAACTTCGAATACAATGATGACTTTCACATAACAGTCAACCTTTCTCTTATCAGAATACCTGTGACCATTTCTATACAGTCAAACTATCAATTCTGATGTATTCAGTACCAACATTCTATCGGTCCTAGTGTATGATGTCAACACTTCTAGTCCACAAGTAAACTCCCTAATGTGCACACTAATTATTTCATTACGTATCCTCTCTCCGGATTCCCTAATTTTCTTTAGGTATAAATACCCGAGGGGTCTCATGAATGAGACAACGCCTCTTCTTTAGGGGACTGGAACCCCAAGGGGTCTTAAGGAAATAAGACAACGCCTGATACTTTAGGGGACTAAAACCCCAAGGGGTCTCAAAGAAATGGGACAACGCCTGATTCCAACTAATCTAATATTCCACATTCCCAATCGCGTTCTTATTCATGTCCTTAATCGTATTTATATGCATAAAATAATAATGTTTGTAGAAACATCTTTACATTCATAACATTCATATTTTTGCATTTTGAAATTAAAAATAAGAACATTTAAGCCCTATTAATATCTTAGAAAGCGAATACATAAAACGGATGAAAAACACATATATCTCATTTTAAATGAATTTGAACATGACTTCATCCAACTAAATAGATTACACATGTCCTCATCTATCATAATTTCATACTTTTAAGATTACAAGAAATTATCAATGCATTTACACATTTTATGTGGAAAATACAAGAATTGGGATTTTTCCTTGCTAAAATTTAACAGATAACAAGTATAACATTTTCAGACATTTTCTCAAAAAATAATAGAATTTTCTAGAATTTTTCTACAATATTCTGTGAATTTTCTACTATTTCAAAAAAAAAAACATTTATAAATAAATAAATAAATAATAATTAATCAATTAAATAAATAAATAAATAAATAAATAATAAATAAATAAATAATTAATTAAATAAATAAAGGCATAAAATAAATAACTATGTACTTACAAGTGAATACGCTAGAATCCCAAATCCTTGAACCTCGTACAATGCGAATCTTGAAGTAGCGCATATCTCGAGGCAGTAGGCTCCACAAAAACTTTTCAAAGGACCTCATGAATATTTTCAGGAATTCTTTGGAATTTTCTAGAATTTCTTCTAGTTGAGGGATTTTTTTGTAAATATTCTTACCTCAGGGGTTAGAATGCAAATACCCAAATTGATGTAATTTTTTCAAGGCATGGCCTTGTATTTATAGAGGTTGAAAACCCAGAATTTTTCATTTTATCCGATGTGGGACTATAATTTTGAAAATTATCTTTTTTTTTTCAAATTTTATATTTTTGATATCAAACTATATCTTTAAAATGTTGCCCAGAACTAAACACAATAACTTTTGACTCGCGCTTCCGATTTGGACAAACTTGATACCGATAGAAAGCTATTGTTGAGACCTTTAAAATGACATATATATAATGTTCAAAGTATTATAAAAAGTCTACTATAATATTGCTAGAAATAGGGTCATTACAAAGGGGATATTGATTTGGACGTCTAAGATCTTTGAAAATTGTTGATCTCTTTTGTCTTGGACAAGCTTGTCCGGGAAGGGAGGCTTAATTCGACAAATAGATTTGTCTTTTGCTTGATATCTCTGCACTAGGATAGTAGATTTTGGTGCAGACCTCGTAACATCAAAGGTAGATGTGGAACTGTGTTCCTTTGTGCTGGGTTTAGGAATAGGTGCTGGAGATGGCTCCAACGATTGTTTTACTCCCATATCCACAGTCTTTCTGGATCGGAGGGTGGTAACAGCTTGTACCTCACCTTGATAGTTTTGATTCTGTGATTGGGAAATGACCTCATAAACTGTGCCATTGGCATTCCCTTTAGGATTTGCTATAGGTTGGCTAGGGAAGATGCCTTTAGCTTTCTCAGCTTCTAAATTGCCTAGACGTTGCTCTAGGCGCTGCATCGACTGTGTCTGTTGCACAATAAATTGAGATAGGAGGTCTTCAAGACCCGATTTAGGAGTAGGTTGAATGATTAGTTCACGATTAGAGGTCATAGGGGCAGAATAATTATAGGATTGAGGTGCAGTTTGGCTCAACTGCTGATTCTGGGGATTTTGAAGGGGTGCGTGTTGGCCAGAATGTTGTCCTTGCTGGAATGATCGATTTTGATTAGATGGGTATTGACCCGTCTGGTTCTGACTCTGTTGGTACTGTCCCTATTGGTATTGCCTATATTGGGTTAATAAACCCAGGAGGATATGTGCCTTGCACGGGTCTTTGTTGTGGAGCAGACTGTTGCCTCTAGGAGAAGTTAGGATGATTTCTCATATCTGGATGGTACGTTTAGCTATACGAGTTCTGGGTAGATGGTTTAAAAGTGTTAACCTCACAAACTTCTTCCTAGAGTGGAAGGGCACATCCTTCATTCAAAGGACAATTTTCAGTAGTGTGGGAGGGTTGTAGACAGAGATTACAGGGTTCCATTAGGTTCTCATGACCCACATTCATTATTGAGGCAGATTGGGGAACATGTTTTTGTACACATACAACTAGGGCAGAGACTGACTTGGTCAGCTCTTGAATAAGGGATTTGAGCTTAGTGTCCACCTTTGCTTCATGTCCCATAATGGTCTGAGGGACTGGAGTTGCTCGACTAAACTCATTGTCAGTCGTCCAATGTTGGGAATTAGTCCCTTATAAAATATATGAACCAAACCACCCTTATCAATACTGTGGTGGGGACACTTGGTTAGATAGTCCTGAAATCGTTCCCAGGCTTCATGAAATTTCTCTCTGGACTTCTGTCGGAAGTCCTGAATGAGTTGTTTCATTTGATTAGTACGAGTCATGGGGTATAATTTGGACATTAATTTTCTTACAATTTCTTTCCAACTTGTGATATAATCTGTAGGAAGAGAGTAGAGCCAGTCCGAGGCTCGATCTTTTAGAAAGAAGGGAAAAACTCTTAGTCGAACATTGTCATCATCAAGATTCTGATTTTTAAAGAGCAGGATGACAAGTTGAAATTTAGTGATATGGGAGTGGGCATCTTCTCTAGGGAGATCTCTAAAAGTGGACAGCATTTGAATAGTCTGTGGCCTGATCTTGAACTGCACCGCCGTAGTAGGTGGAAAAATGATGCATGATGGTAGATTAGTTGAGATCGGCGCATATGTCTCTATGAGGGGACGTTCGTCTGCCATGACGATGAAGGTTGTTTGTCTGGGAGAAGAGGGAGGAGATAGAGATGGTGAAGACTCCACTGTAATTAGTTGATTCTCAAATCGAATCAATCTACGATTGGATCTAGTCCAAGTGGGCATATACTGAAAAAGCAAGCCCTAGAGTCGGCAAAAGTGTGAAGACTACGAAACCTAATGAGCCTAGATGATGCACATAAAGCAACAGAAAATCCTACTCCTAAACAATCAGGATAGTTTATGAATTATCTTGTTAGTGTAGGGATAATGTAGATTATGACAGTGGATGTTACAACTTTGATTGTGCACACTCTTAAGAAGAAAATACAATAATGTATCTCTTAAATATGATATGATGTGGATGCAACAATGCTCTCCCTAGACAACAAAGTGTATGTAACAAAGTGAAAGTGAGTGTAACTAGGGATGTCAAGTTGTAGTTAGTTTTAAAATCATGGGTTTCCCATGGTCGAACCACAAGGATTGGGAGTGAATGACTAGTGCAAGTGTTACTACAAGTGGAAAGAAAAAAAAATGAAAAGAAGAGTAGTGTGTGATGTGTAGTGAATGTATGCTATGAAATGAGAGAAAAAGTGTGCAAATGGTTGAATGTACCACCAATGGTGGGCAAATTTTTGAGGAGAAAAACTACAAGAGAAAAAGAGTGCTAGGGCATTAAGATTTGGGCTAGACCCTTCCCCTTTGCTCCTTAATGAGTGTAGTCCAAGAAGAGAAGAAACAACTAAAGAGTTGCTCTCCCACCAAAGATAAAGAAATGAATCACAAAGATGAAGTAAAAAAAATGATATTCCCACTAAGGCATTTTTAGATAATAAAATCAAAACTAGAACATTCTAGTGTGTGAGTGCAAATATGTGAGTTCCTAAGTATCTATAATGCAAGACATAATAGATCAAAAGAAATCACAAAAAGACTCACAAGAACAAGTAAAAGAAATACCTCAAATCTTCATTAATGTTTTGATGTCCAACTATGAAGTATACATGACATACAACATGAAAAGATACAAAACAACTTCATTAAAGTATTGGGAAAATCTCTACAATAAAGCTCTCATAAACATGGATCTACACTCAATAAGTCACAAAAGGGAGAGGGAAAATGCCTCCTCTCTAGCCCTAGCTAAGGGTCTAGCCAACCATAGTGTGGATGGCCATGGAAACTAAGTAAAAAAAAAAAATAAGAAAGAGGAGAGAAGGGACTTGCTTGAGATTCTTGGGCTCTCTAAAATAGACTCACTAGAGAAAGGAAGAAGGCCCTCTCATAAGCTCAAAGTGAGCTTATATAGAAGATGGAAGGTGATGAGGTGGAAGGTGATGTGGAGGAGTGATATGTGGAGATGAGAGGTGGAGATGAGGTGGAAAGTGGTCAAAGGAGAGCTCATTCTTGTTACCAAAATGGTGTAAGTGATTCAAATATAATCAAAAGAGTGCCCAAGGTCAAGCTCAAAATGAGGGGGTACACATGGGAGAATGAGATGTGTAAGAAGTGTAAGAGGGTAGGTGGAAAATAAGCTAGAAAGAGGCATGTTATGGGTTTGAGAGAAGACAAGGCCTATTCTTTACCACATTGAGCATTCTCCTTCTTGACTTGTCCCTTTCACCCATGTGAAGGCTCTATGTGGCTTTGATGGCTTGAGAATCCTCTAGAAGGCTCCAATGGCTTGGAATGGCTCTATAAAGGTGTGATGGCTTCAATGGCTCTCATAGCTTGAACAAGTGACTTCATGGCTTGCATGGCTTAAAAATTTATAATAAGCCTCTTAAGAGACTCCAATGGCTTGCACAAAAGTCTCTCATACGACGAATACCCTATATGTATCAAATATGCACGTAATGAGGATCTAAATTAGATAAGTTGTGCATGAGACACCTAGGATGCATTTTACATTAAAATGTAAAGTTATAAGCTCATGAAACTCGATAATGCCCAAAAGTTAAAACGAATAATAAGCACAAAATGAGCATTATCAGTGGACGGACCACTAGTTTATCTTCTATTACCCGTCGGACTAACTTTTCACTCTGTAGGTTCTCACCAGTTCTCTTCAAAGCCAATCCGCTAGTACGAACTCAAGTCGACTGCGAGATAATCCGAAGCCTAGACAGACGTGTGGCACATCGGCTGACTTAAATACGCCCCAGACTAATCGGATTTGTCAAGCATTAAGATGAGTTTTCCTAGAAGATGAGCTACGGTTGGTTCGTGTTCCTATTTCGACACTAAGCTAACAGACAAATAATCAAGGAGGCCACTTACGAGCACGGTATACTTGAAGTAGTAGTGACCTATGGGTGTGTTAGGAAACAGTGACCCGCACTCATGGACTTAATCGACTTGATCTTTGATGGAGTCGCTTTATGTGGAGTTTTCCTCGAACACCGATTTAAGTGGGCTCTACTTCTTGATTTCTATTAACTTTTTTGGCCATGGGTGCACAAAAGCTGGAATGACGAGGTGGGTGACAAAATCCCACCAATTTCAAGTTAGAGCTAGGTTTGCTCTTTAATGTAATTTTTACGGTCAATCCAAGCAGTTCCGATAATGATTGCAAAAGCAAATAAACAATCTACACAGTATTTGTACAATGATCAAGATCGTACTCAAGGCGAGGTGTAGGAACTTACATGCCCGTTTGCTACGCACAGGGTCTCCTCTGAGAAATAGGGAGGGGTATCCAAATGGGCTTGGGCTCGACTCCTCCTCTTTGAGCTTTCGCTCCCTACTCACTTGGTAATCGCAATTTGCAATCACGTTAGTCCACAATGGTCTATGGTACTGAATTGGAAGGTATACTGCCTTAGGGGTTTCAAGAAACACACAATTTGTTTTGGGCAGGTATTGTGAGATAGTTCCAATTAGGGTTTGAAATTCAAATTTAGTTATGCCTGAATTAGGGTTTGAAAATATATATCTACTTTTGAATTACCTGGAGTTGGAAACCTTCCACGATTTCAAATTTTTGAAATCTCGATCAAATTGGTTATTCCCCAAATTAAGGAATTTTGTTGAAAGTGGACTCATCCAATTTTAGAGTTATCCAATTCAAAGTCTCTAGATCAAGAAACTCTAAGGATTGAATTTTCTAAAAAGAGAAAATGCCCAGATTTTCAAAATTTAAAATTTAAAAAATATGCGAAAATGAAACAAATAACCAATATATTGATCTAACTAGAAATAACAGAATTGAAATCTAACCCTAATAATTTTTTTTATTTTGTAATTAAAATTAACCAAGTAGTTAATCTAAAAATAGAGAAAAATAAATTCCTAAATTATTACAACTTTGCACTCGGCCGTTCGAGGCAATAAGATAATAAGTGAATAATTTGAAAAAGAAAATTGAAAGTTTCGGATTTGGATTGGATCTTCACGATAAAGTAACTTTTCGATTTCCTATTCTCTTTTTGCAATCCCGTCAACCGAGCAGTATCGTCACCATTTGAAACTAGGGTTTTCCGTGTCGTTAGATCAGAAACCCTAGATAAACAATATTTATATTTTGATCCGGTTCACTTTAGAATCCAAAAAAAATGCAAACTTTGTATAGCGATATGTTGGATGTCGAATTCGCACTCAGGGTTAGGGCAAATGATTGAACAATAATTAAGGAAATCTGCTTAGAATTTGTGGAAAGGTGAGGATGGTGATTGATAATCAAAATTTAAAATTATATTTTTTTGAGACTTTTATCAGCTAATCGACGAAAATAAAAATAGAATGAAAACACAATAAATAAAGAAAATTTTAAAATAAATTTATTAATTAATTAAAGTGTTACACAAATTAAATAAAAATAAATGCTAACCTAAAAAGCAATGAGAGTAAAATCTAGAGAGAGAAGACAATAAGTACAGAGAGAAAATCAAAACTTAGAGAGAGAAAGTGATTAAAGAGTTCTAGAGAGAGAAAGTAAGAGAAAATCAAGATTTATAGAGAGAGAATTCTTCTTAGAGAGAGAAAGAGAAGAAGAGAGAGAAAATGAAAGAAAAACTAGAGTTTTAGAGAGAAACAAAAGCAAATAGAGAGAGAAATATAAGAGATGAGAGAATTGTTTACCATGAGATGAAGAACAGGCTGCGAGGATGATATAGATCTTACCGAAACTAAAGATGAAGGGCTATGATGAAGATATCGGCTAGTGAAAGGACATTGCAGGTAGAAAGGTGGGCTGGACTACTACTCTTTGCCTTATAGATGGTGATGCTTGGCTTGAAAAGGAGTGAGAGTGGCTGGATGTGAAACTTAGGTACAACCATAGAAAGAAAGAAATGCAGTATCCTTCCGTAGTTGCAGGCTATGGTGGATGAGCAATGGAGATGAAATCCTTTGAGGAAGGTGTAGACCAGCTAGAGAGGGAGGCTGCAATGAAGCTGATGAAGATGAAGATGAAGTTGGAGATGTTTGTGCTCAGTTGTGAGGACATGCAACAATGTTAGTGGAGGTGGTTGCTGGCTTGTGATATTCGCTCAAAAGTGCGTATTTTCCACTATTATCCTCTAAGTGTTATCACACTCTCCTACGTAAAACTGCTCTATTTATCAACTTTTTGACATAAGAGTCTCTTCCGTTGCATAGAACACACTTATCTGGACGAAATGGTATATTTGCACGCATTAAACACATTTTTGAAAGTCTAGATATGAAGCCGTTTTGATTAAGTCTCATTACGCGCTTCTCGTTATTACAGAAAACCAGATCAGATGATTCTTGAGATTGGTGGGCCCACGATCAACCACGAAAATCATGATCAAAGATCAATGAACCATGCGAGATAAAAAGGTGAACCAAAATAGTGGAGTGGCGAAGTTAAAGAACGGCCAAGCTAGGAGAGTGGTGGACCTAGCTGTAAACCACAATCTAAGAAGCCTGAAGACTAATGGGTCACGTGCAAAGATGTTGGCCAATGGGCCAAGTCAAGAAGCCACAAAGGAAGATATTAAATGAATATGGGCCAGGAAGTGAAAATGGCCAAAGCAGAGGGACCAAGGTGTAGGCCAGGACACAAAAAGAACAGTGAAGAGGTAGAATGGGGCTTTGATGATTAGTTTGCGACAAAAGACACGGGCCATGTTTGATAAAAAATTCGGCGGCCAAGAAGGTGAGCAGTTGGATCAACATTGAATGGTCATGATTGACAGATATTGGAAATACATGGTAAGGATGATGAAGTGCATTAGAAGGCATGCTGACTAGGTGGGACCACAAAGATCAAACGGTGTATGACAAAGTTGTTTGAGCTTGAGTGATATTCGCTCAAAAGTGCTTATTTTAAGCAATTATCCTTTTAGCGTTATCGCACTCTCCTACGTAAAAGGCTCTATTTATCTACTTTTCTACGTAAGAGTCTCTTCTATTGCGTAGAACACACTTTTCTGGACGAAATGGTATATTTGCATGCATTAAACACATTTTCGGAAGTCTAGATATTAAGCCGTTCTGATAAAGTCTCATTACACGCTTCTTATGTCGCAGGAAACCCCGATGGGACGATTCTCGAGACTTGTGGGCCCAAATCGATCATGAAAGCCCATTATCAAAGCTTAAAGAGCCCACATGCTATGACTAGAAGATATGGGCCAAATATGGGCTGAATAAGAGGACCAAAAAGCCGGCCCAAAGAACGAAGAGAGCAGGAGAGCCAATGACCAAGACACGGACCAAAGCGTTTAAAGCCACATGAGTCAGCAAAGAATGATAGTCGACTCTACTAGAGAAGCGTGAGGATGGTCACAGTGAAGACCAGGGTTCCAGACCCTCCGCCAGTGCTTTTCTCTTTATTTTCTGATACTTTCTCTCTCATCTCTCCTTATTCTCTCTCTCTCTTCATCTCTCGGTCCTCGAATCTACTGACCTAACCCCAGAACTCCTGCCCATCGGCTCTATCTCATCTCCCTTAGCTTTCTGACCGTTGGATCTTCAATCGGACCGTTGGATCTCTCTAGATCCATCGATCTACCAATCTGGGTCCCAATCAAGTCACCATCCATCCGATCGCCATCAGACTGTCTGTCACATTATCTTGTGAGACGATGGACATCATCAATCCATGTGGGCCAGTAGCCGGGCCCATCATCATCGACCCGCTGTCCGACCAGTTAGTGGACCCCGTGAATTTCAAAATAATTTTAATTAAATTTTAAAAAATGGGGGGTCCACTAAATGGGGAGATTCCCCATAGAAAAGTAATGTTTTTTACTTATAAAAAAAAAAAAAAAAAAATATTTTTCATATTTTTTATTTTCAAAAAATACCCTATTTCCATTAAAGGAAATAGGGAGCTTTAAAAGAAGAAGGATAGGGGTTCGTTCGAACCCTAATCCCCCTTTAATCTTTTTCCCCATCTCCCCCTATCAATCCCGGAGGTTCTCCTTCTCTTCTTCCTTCCCTTTCTTCTTTTTTCTTCTTTTCTTCTTCTTCTTCCTCCTCTATCTTCGCCGGAGTTGTAGGCAGCAACTCCGGCCATCTGGTCCTCTTCCTCCTCCTCCTTCTTCCTCTTCTTCTTCTTCTTCTTCTTCTTCTTCTTCTTTTTCTTCTTCTCATTTTTTTATTTTTATTTTCGTTTTCCCGTTTTGTACCGGAGTTGCAGCCTGCAACTCCGGCCGGCAGCTCCCCCCCCCACCAGTCCAGTCCTCCTTCTTCTTCTTCTTCCTCTTCTGCTCTCTTCTTCTGCTCCTTCTCCCTCCTCTCGCCTGCGCTCCCTATTGCTGCGTGCAGCACGACCGCGTCCTCCTTCTCTTGATGCTGCACCAACGGTACCGCCTCCACCACGCTTGAGTTGCAACCTCCGCCTGCAACCTCCACCGTTGCAGCCTCAAAGCTGAAACCATCTGCACGTCCACTCCAATGCTTCACCAAGGAGCTAGCTGCCCCTCCATCGCCAGCCACCACATCACGGCTTGCAACTTGCAGGCCGTTATCGTCTTCTCCGGCCATCTCCATCTTCACCACCGCCCGGAGCATCACCACTGATCTGCACGCCTGCCCTTGCCGCCCCTTTTCTAACAGCAAAGGGGAACGCCCTTTTCTTCTTGATCTCCTCCATCTGCAGTGATCACCACCGAACCAAAAATTTCTCAATCTTCATCTTCAATGCATGGCAGTCCCCTCTCCATCTTGGAACGTCCCACCGTGATCGCCAAGGTGAGACCCGATCTTCAACTCTATCACCATTCACAGCCTCCTTCACCATCACCAACACCATGCTGTCATCTCCACCTCTTCGCTGATGTGCACCACTCCATATTGCCCACGATACCTACTCCAACGGATTCCAAACGGCCCAAGCCTCTAACCGTTGCAAGTTCCATTGGAGGAATTTAATCGGCGCTTCATACCTGAGCCAATCCACTCCCATAAAGGGCCGGTCTCTGATCATCATTTCGTAGGTATTTGAGGTAATTCTCTCACTTTCACTCTCCTCCTTTAGTTTCTCTCTCTAGGATAGGCTTCTTTGATCTTTCTCTCTCTACTTTTTCTCCTTTCTCTCTCTAGTTTTTATTGCTTTCTAGTGTAATTTGCTTCAAGTTATTTACATAGATTTCCATTCAAAAGCAATGTAATTCCTATAATTTTCAATAAAAGTTAAGTTTGATCAGTATTGCATTATTTCACTTTTTAGTAATGTGTTGATTTTCATGATTCTCTCTCTAAAAATTCAAAATAAAAATTATGTTTTAAAATCTCGTGATCATCATCCTCACCACTCCATCCTTCTTAGTGACAATTTCTGAGAAAATTTCGTCATTTCATGTTCATTGCTTGCACAAACTAACCCCGAGTGCGGATCGACATCCGACACGAATCCCTATACAATATCACATATTTTGCAGGATTAAAACTCGGATCAAATTACAAATCTTGTTGAAGTTAGGGTTTCCGTAACCAACGACGCGGAAAAAATCGACTTTCATTGAGCAAGGTTGCTGAATGATGAGCCAAAAAATGGACCAAGAATATTATGGGCCAACAAGGTTATGGGCCAGCAAGATCAAAGAGTGGACCAACAAATGGTGGGCCAAAGTGTGGACAGCAAAACACTTGTTGAAGTTGCAAAGGTGGGGTCCACAAGCTTAGAGAAAAGACTCCTACACATTCCAAACTCCTCCCCAAACCCTAAGAGGGCAGCAATATATAAAGATAAGGAAGGGAGGAGGATAGAATCTCTCTTCCTCACTCTCATTCTGGCTCCCATCTTTTGGTCTCCCACATTTTTTACCCAAAACTGTTCACCTCCTCTCTCTCTCTCCAACGCCTCAACCCTTTCTCCCTCACCTTCTAATTTGGAATCCTAGCCGTCCTCACAAAAGTGGAGGGAGAAAAACGGAGAGAAGAAGAGGAAGGAGAAAAGAGGGGAGAACCCAGTCGTTCTCCTCTCCACTGCTGCATCAACTAGCAGCTCAAGGTTGCTGCAAAACCATCAACATCTCTCTCACGCCCCCTTTCTTTTGACGTTAGCAGCCAGCAGCAACAGCACCACCCACAGCACTGCATCTTCACACCGTCGGTCTGCTCCCACCATCTGCATCGCCTGGTGCTACTCCGCCTCCTTCAACCACCACCGCTGCATCCATGTCTGCCTTCTCCTCTCTTTCATGCCTCTCATTCTCTCCCCAAAAGGAAAACAAAAAGAAAAGAAAAGGAAGAGGAGGATAGAAGGAGAAGAAGAAGAGATGAGAGGAGGAAGCCGCACTTGACTGGACTAGTGGTGCACTTTCACCGCCCCCACCTGTTGTTCGTCTCCTACCTGTAACTCAGGTTGCTTCCACCGTTCAGCCACCACCAGCACCTTTCCTCCTTAAAACTGAAATTCCATCGGTCCATTCTCTTTAACTCAATATACCTAGAAGGGGGGGTTGATTAGGTATTTAAAAATTAATTACCTATACAGGTTTACTGGTCTATGGTATGGGGATAAAATCTCATGCCTTGGTCGTTTGAGAAGGGATTATCACAACCGACTCAAATCAAATATACCTCCGTGGTATATTGTCTTTTTGTCGTTTGATCTAATCAGGATAGAATGCGGAACACAAACAAACAATCACACAAGACAAGATATTTTTACGTGGAAACCTTAGCCAAGAAAAAATCACAGGACCACGTCCAGACGGAAAGTATCACTAACTGAAAAGTTAAATGAAACAAAAGTTACCTACGCAGCATCGTTGCAAATACAGCATCCAACCTTAGCCAAGGCCCACTGCCGATGCATCCACGTCCTCTGAATCAACGCCCTTTTAGCCAAGAAGCCTTATCCGCTTGTTTAGTTTGGTACACCCCAAACCTACCTTCGACCGGCTCCTCCGATCTTAATTCTCAACACTCTCGCCTTTGCAGAAGGTGAAGGATTCAGTACACCCTGAACCCCAAGTTGCTCAAAAGGTGTTTGAGTCACACTGGTACTCTCAGGCTTACTAGGTTGAATATAGAAGTGGAAAACCTAGGCTGAGTAAAGATCAAGCTCTTAGCTTTAATCGAGAAGAGAACAAGCTCACAAGATGTGAATGGAAAAACTAGCTTCTTGTTCTTCGAAATAGACACTCTAATAAATATAGCCTTTGCTTCTCTCTCTTGAAGATTGAGTCATTCTGTGTCTCTGATATTCGCTCAAAAGTGCTTATTTTAAGCAATTATCCTTTTAGCATTATCGCACTCTCCTACGTAAAACTGCTCTAATTATCCACTTTTCTACGTAAGAGTCTATCTCATTATGTAGAACACACTTTTCTGGACGAAATGGTATATTTGCATGCATTAAACACATTTTTAGAAGTTTAGATATTAAGCCGTTCTGATTAAGTCTCATTACGCGCTTCTTCTGTCGCAGGAAACCCTGATTGGATGATTCTCGAGACTTGTGGGCCCACATGGATCATGAAAGCCCATTATCAAAGCTTAAAGAGTCCACAGGCTATGTCTAGGAGATATGAGCCTTTTATGGGCTGAACAAGGGGATCGAAGAGCTGGCCCAAGGAACCACGAGAGCGGGAGAGCTGATAACCAAGAGAAGGACCAAAGCATTTAAAGCCACATCAAATGATGGCCTGCTCTACTGGCAAAGCTCAAGTGAAGAACAATGGAAAACCAGGGTTCATGACCCTCTGCCAATACTTTTTCTGATATTTTCTCTCTCATCTCTCCTTATTCTCTCTCTCTTCATTTCTCGGTCCTCGAATCTATTGACTTAACCCCAGAACTCCTGCTCATTGGCTCTGTCTCATCTCCCTTAGCTTTCTGACCTTTGGATCTTCCATCGGGCTGTTGAATCTCTATAGATCGCCATCTGATCTATCAATTCTATGCATCCGACCATCCGATCGTGCTACCGATCAGTCGATCATCCATCCTATCAACCACCCGATCTCCATTGTAAATATCAGTCCCTAAGGCAGGCTTGATTGTAGAGAAATACCTCAGATGGTTGATTGTGGCTGGGAGCGTAGAGCTCGATTTCCGAAGAAAGGAAAATACATTTTTCCTTGATGGGTATTTCAAGGGGAAAATGCATTTTTCTCCCCTGGCAACCAAACGCACCCTAACCCACATCTATCGAGCCCAGTGGCCCACTATCATTCTCACCTACCTTCTGGCCCATGGCCGATGCACTCTGGGCCCACGATTTTTAGCGTTCCCATTGGCCAACCACTGGCCGACTCGTGGCGTCATCTCTCGGCCAACCACTGGTCAACACGTGGCATCAGCTCTTGGCCTAGTGGTCATGGCCAAACGGCCCATTAACCTCGAGCCCAAGCCCGCAAAACCCCTGGTTCAAAAATAAGAATAAAAATAAAATAATAATAAAAAAAAAATTAAATAAATAAAAATTAATTAAAAATTTTTTTTTTAGAAACCGTGAGTTTCTAAGTTTAGAAACCCACGGTTTCTACTTAAGGAGAGGGTTAAAAACCCTTCGGCTCTCTCCCTCGGGCCCGGCTCGGACACCCTTTCCTCCTCTTCCCCTTCCCCTTCTTCTTCTCCTCCGGCGTGCCATCGCCGGTGAGGAGCTTATCGCCTCCTCCTCCTTCTTCTCCTCCTTCTTCTTCTTCTTCTTCTTCTTCTTCTTCTCCTCCTCCTTCTTCTTCTTCTTCTTCTTCTTCTTCTTCTTCTTCTTCTTCTCCTCTTCCTCCTCTTCGTTTTATTCTTCTTTTGCTGGAGTTGCAGGTCTGCAACTCCGGCCGGCGAACCATGCTCCATCACCGTCATCTTCACAGCAGAAAACGGTGAGCTTCTCCCCCTCTCCTCCTATCCTTCTTCTTCCTCTTCGTTTTCTTCTTCTTCCTCTTCGTTTTCTTCTTCTTCTTGTCCTCAATCTTCTTCTTCTTCTTTTCCTTTAATTCCACCGGAGTTGCAGGTGCAACTCCGGTCGTCTTCTACGGCGAGAAGCTCGCCGGAAACCTGCACAGCAGCCAGCTTACCGCCTCCTATCTTCTCTCCTCTTCTCGCCATCTCCCACAAAACCTCTGCCCCTTCATTCTTTCGGAGGCGAACATCTCTCCAACACCGTCTAAGAACAAAAAAAAAAAGAAAAAAAAAAGAAAAAAATGGTGCTGCCTCTTCTCTTGGGCAGCAACGTCCTTCTCTCCCCTTGCTTGCTCTCTCTCTTCTCCTCCCATGTTCCAACGCGTCTTCTCTTTCTCCTTCTTCTCTTCTGCCTGTCTTCTTCGTCCTCTCCTTCTTGTTTTACAAGGAGTCCGCCTCCTTCCTCCGGCGGACTGGTTCAACTCCACCAGTCCGTCCATTCCGGCCATCTGAAACCAGAAACGAGCTCCCTGTTTCCTAACCTAAACCCTTGCAAATCAGTTGCAGGCCGTTTGCCTTCCACCTCCACTCCATTACCTCACCATCAGCATCCATTCAACGTACCTACTAGCCGATGCACACCACCGCCTGAAATTTCCAACGATCCTCCACCCAGCAACTCCGGTCGGATCTTTGTCTCCCTCTAGCATACGGTCAACGCTCTCCTTCATCTGCAAATCATCACCGTCATCACCATTGGTGACAGGTGGTGAGGTCTTCAACTCCATTGATGCGAGCCTGTGGCTTCTTCAACCCACTCCTCTTTGGCCGGAGCACCACTACGCACCCTCCAAACATCTCCGAGCACATCACTCACCACTCCGGGCATCACACCATGCACCCTCTTCGGGCTTCTCACTTGGTTGACCATCAATGACCGGAGCATCATCACTCCATTGGCAGGTTCTCTTTGCCGGTAGATCTCCACTTCATGGTAAGACCACAAGGTAGGTTTCATCTCCATTCTTTATCCTTCTCTTTAGATTCTCTCTCTAGGCCTTTCCTCACTTTCTCTCTCTAACATTCTCTCTCTCTAGGGTAGTTCTCTCTCTAGATTTCTCTATCTATTTCTCTCTTCGATACATAGTTTCTCTCTCTAGAATAGCCTTCTTGATAGTTCTCTCTCTCTAGAAATACTCCCTCACTTCATTTTCTCTCTCTAACTCTCTCTAGAATTTTCTTCTTTAAAATTGCTTTTTAGTTTATCTTCTTAGATGTTATTTTCGATTCAAGCATTGTAATAGACATTTGATCACTGAATGATAAAGTTTGTTTTTATCTATTATTTCTTGTGATGATCCGTCAGTTTTTGTTCTTATTCGCGCTAATCCAACTAATCCCGAGTGCGGATCGACATCCGACACGAGCCACTATACAAAACTGCTCATTTTACAGGTCAAAAATCTCGGATAACTACAAAATTTGTTGAGATTAGGGTTTCCGTAACCAACGACACGGAAAAACCCTACTTTCAGTCTCTGTGTGTGTTTAGAGAAGGCATAGAAGGGTTCTATTTATAGAATTCCAAGACTCTGAGTCGTATGGAACGTGGGATAATGGAACCATAAATTTCGGATCTGAGAAAATCAATTCTGTTCAAGGTCCAATCGATTTGGGACAAGTGTCCAATCGATTGGGCTCAATAAGTTTTCTATTCTGAAGGCACCAATCGATTGCACAGGGTTCTCCAATCGATTTGATATTTATAACTTTCTATCCCGAAGTCTCCAATCGATTAATCAAAGTCTCCAATCGATTGTACTCAGAAAGATTTCTATCCCGTAGTCTCCAATCGATTATACTCAGAAAGATTTCTGTCCCATAGTATCCAATCGATTACACAGTGTTTCCAATCGATTGGGCTCAATTATGTTTCTGCCTCGAAGTGTCCAATCGATTACACAGTGTCTCCAATCGATTGGACTTTCCCACTAGTCAATAAAGTTAACTTTGACTCGGGTCTATCCAATGACTAATTCTGACCATTATATTTTGTTCATTTTAATCAACTCCTATGTTTACTAAGTCACTTACCTTCCTAATCGAGCGTACACGATCGTTAACTGACAAATCGGGCAGTTACTCAGATGATTCCTGTCGTCAACTGTCTGATTCTTGCTGTCTCTATCTTTTAGTCTTCGCGTAGTTGGCAAAGTATGCGTACCACGACATCTTCATGCTACACTTGTGCTAGTAGGAACGGTTACAATAATGTTTTTATGTCAAACAGAATCTTTGTCAAATTGAATATGAAAATATTCTTTACAAAAACCGCATGCCCTATGCGTTTCTCCCCAACGAATCTCCACTACAACGTGCACAACTTGCACAACAACTCCACACCACTGCAAGCACCTTCTCCAGCCGCTCACTCCTCTACAATCTCCATTGCTGGAGTTGCAGGTCTGCAACTCCGGCAAAACCAACAAGAAAAAAAAAGAAAAAAGGAGATAGAAGAAGAAGAAGAGATGAAGAGGTGGTCTACCCTCCTCTACCGCCTCCACCACTTGAAGCCATCCCTTCCTAGCAGCCACCAGGCCGTTAATCCCCCTCGCTGCCACTTGCAGACCACCCTCACATTGTGCATCTCTAATAGTCCGTTAAACATCCTCGCCAAGGGTTTAGCCGCTTGCACAACCACACACATCACCGGTCCATGAGCGTGTTCATTGATATTCGCTCAAAAGTGCTTATTTTAAGCAATTATCCTGTTAGCGTTATTACATTCTCCCACGTTAAAATACTCTATTTATCTACTTTTCTACGTAAGAGTCTCTTGTGTTGCGTAAAACACACTTTTCTGGACGAAATGGTATATTTGCATGCATTAAACACATTTTCGGAAGTCTAGACATGTAGTCATTCTGATAGAGTCTCATTACGCGCTTCTTCTGTCGCAGGAAACCCCGATGGGACATTTCTCGAGACTTGCGAGCCCACATCGATCAGGAAAGCCCATTATCAAAGCTTAAAGAGCCCACATGCTATGACTAAAAGATATGGGCCAACTATGAGGACCAAAAAGCCGGCCCAAAGAACGAAGAGAGCAGGAGAGCCAATGACCAAGAGACGGACCAAAGCGTTTAAAGCCACATGAGTCAGCAAAGAATGATAGTCGACTCTACTGGAGAAGCGTGAGGATGGTCACAGTGAAGACCAGGGTTCCAGACCCTCCGCCAGTGTTTTTTTCCATTTTTTTTGATACTTTTTCTCTCATCTCTCCTTATTCTCTCTCTCTCTTCATCTCTCGGTCCTCGAATCTACTAACCTAACCCCAGAACTCCTGCCCATCGGCTCTATCTCATCTCCCTTAGCTTTCTGACCGTTGGATCTTCCATCGGACCATTGGATCTTCAATCGGACCGTTGGATCTCTCTACATCCGTCGATCTACCAATCTGGGTCCCAATCAAGTCACCATCCATCCGATCGCCTTTAGAATGCCTGTCACATCATCTTGTGAGACGATGGACATCATCAGTCCATGTGGGCCAGTAGCTGGGCCCATCTTCATCGACCCGCTGTCCGACCAGTTAGTGGACCCCGCGAATTTCAAAATAATTTTAATTAAATGGGGGGGTCCACTAATTGGGGAGATTCCCCATAAAAAAGTAGTGTTTTACTTAAAAAAAAAAAAAAATATTTTTCTTATTTTTTTTTATTTTCAAAAACCCCCTATTTCCATTAAAGGAAATAGGGAAGCTTTAAAAAGGGGAAGGAGGGGGACGAACCCTAATTTCAAAACCCTAATCCTCCTTTAATCCCCTCCTTTCTCTCCCAAAACCTTCCCTTGCCGTTCTTTCTCCTCTTCTTCCTCTTTTCTTCTTCGTCTTCTTCACCTTTCTTCGCCGGAGTTGCAGGTTTGCAACTCCGGCCGTCCTTCTTCCTTCTTCTCTTCTCTTTCTTCTTTTCCTTCTCTTCGTTCCTCTTCCTCTCTTCCCTTTCTTCTTTCTTCTTCTCCTTCTTGTCTTCTTCTTCGTCTTCTTAGCTCGCCGGAGTTGCAGACAGCAACTCCGGTCGTCGTTTTCACACACCGTCGCCCACAGCTCCTCTTAAATCACCTCCATCTTCTCTGTCTCCCTCCGTTATTCTTCATCCATTATTCTCTTGGCTGCGTGAGGCAGCAACGCAGCACCCCCTACAACGTTCCAACTGCCTGCTGCAACTCTCCATCCACCCTTTTACCGGAGTTGCAGACCTGCAACTCCGGTCATCTTCTACGGCGAGAAGCCCACCTGAAACCTGCACAGCGACTTGCTGCTCCCTTAGCACACCGTGCAAAGCTTGCACCTCAAGATTTAGATCGGACCTGCACACCACCAGCGTTCCACCTCTTCTTCTTCATCACGTACGGGCAAATTTGCAGCACCGTTCACCACCACCTTGGTCTGGATTTTGCTGCATTTTTGCCAACATACCTGCATCTTCGGAATTACCTACGGTAGTGTTCGCTGGCTGTCCCATTGCTTGGTCAAAGAAGCCATCAACCTGCTGTAAGATCGGCTAGACTTGCACTTGCAATCTGGTTGATTCACACAGCAAACAAGTGGGCATTCATCACCGTCATCCTCTTCACCAACTTGAGGAGAAGCAGCACAGCACCCAACCATCTTCTCTTCTCCCTCAGTTCGCTCATCATGAACTGACCTGCAACCTCTCCACCTTCATCTCCATCTCCATCTATCATAATCTTCTCTCGTCACTAGCCACCCTTGGCTCCTTCTCCGACGAAACTCTCAACTCGAGTTACTCCCTTGCTGCCAACGTTGTTGGCTCCAACTTGCACCTTCGAGGCACCACCTCGCATCCACGATCACCAAGCCGACCATCAAAACCAGTTGCTAAATCACCCTCGCATTCAACTTCGACTTCCTTGCTGCCATGCATTGTCTGGGCTTCACACTTGGGCAATCAATCTATGGTGGCACCACCGGACCCTTGCATATGCCTTCCTCATGGTTGATCTGATATTTCGGTAAGTGAGAGGTAATTCTCCATCTCAATCTCTCTCTCTAGTTTCTATCTCTACCTCTCTTTAGTTTTTCTCACTTTCTCTCTAACATTCTCTCTCTAGGGTAGTTCTCTCTCTAGATTTCTCTATCTATTTCTCTCTTTGCTACATAGTTTCTCTCTCTAGAATAGCCTTCTTGATAGTTCTCTCTCTCTAGAAATACTCCCTCACTTCATTCTCTCTCTCTAACTCTCTCTAGAATTTTCTTCTTTAAAATTGCTTTTTAGTTTATCTTATTATATGTTATTTTCGATTCAAGCATTGTAATAAACATTTGATCACTGAATGATGAAGTTTGTTTTTATCTATTATTTCTTGTGATGATCCGTCAGTTTTTGTTCTTACTCGCGCTAATCCGACTAATCCCGAGTGCGGATCGACATCCGACACGAATCCCTATACAAAATCTTTGAATTTTACAGGATAATCGGATAATATTACAAATTGTGTTGAAGTTAGGGTCGTTCTTTCAACGACGGAAAAACCCTACTTTCAAATGGCGCCGTTGCCGCTCGGGTGTACGGGAGTGCGAAAAAGGACGTAAAGACGGAATTGGAAAGTTGCTGAAGCGGAAAGCTGCTCAATTTGGACAGCCCGACCTTTTCGGGAAACTTTCTATTTTTTGTTTTTAGTGATTTTTAGCAGTCTTTGAAATTACTATTTTTAATGCCTCGGAAGGCCGAGTGCAAAATTTGTAATAATTTAGGAATTTTACTGCTTTCCATATAACTGCTAGATCTTGTTCTAGGGTTTTTTAGAAACCCTAGATTAAGTGAAAAATACCAAAAAAATAATAAATTCAAAATTCAAAAAAATTAGGGTTTCATATTCTGCAGATTTTTAGAAATCACCAATCAAGGATTTGCAATTTTTGGAAAGATTCTAAAATCTTGAAACTTTGCTAAATTAGGGTTTCCCCTCTTAGAAGTTTCCTCTGTAGAAGAATTTCTATCTTTAGAAATCTTCCGAATTTGGAAAAGTCTGCAAAAGGAAACACCCCAAATCTAGCAGAATTTCAATTTTGGGAAATTTCCCAAAATTATAAGGGATCTCACAATCAAATCTTTCTTGGAAGATCTCCACAGTTCGGGAAACTTTCCAATCTAGGTATTTTCCAATCTGGGAATTCCTAAATTTTAACCCATCTCGAACTTGAAAATTAATTCAAAAACTTGCCTAAATCCAATACGTGTTCTGTGAACCCTAAAAAGGCAAGGATCTTCCAAATAGAATCCCGAATACCTAGACCGTGCGATCTAACTTTTCTGCAGGAACACGATCCAGTGTGGGTAGAGAGCAAAAGCTCAAAGAGGTGGAGTCGGGCCCAAGCCCATTAGGATACCCCTCTCTAACCCACGGAGGCGACCCCGTGGCGTGGCCCACGGGAGGTAAGTCTCTATCCTCGCCTTGAGTGCGATACAGAGCATATTGGGTGCATCATTGCCGCTTGTCTATTTGCTTTCGCATCCATATTCTTCGACTTGCGTGGCGTGGCCGTTTATCAATCAACTCTAAGAGAGCAGACCCAGCTCCAAATTGAAACTGGTGGGATTTCATCACCCACCTCATCATTCCAACTGATTTGATCCCAAGGCTCCATTTAATTAAAAAGAATCAAGAAGTAGAGCCAATTAGCCCGGTGTTCGAGGAAAAATCCACGCAAAGCAAACCCGCTTAACATCCAATCGAAATAAGACCACGAGCGCGGGTCCCTGTTGTCTAACACACCCATAAGTCCCTGCTACTCAAGTACACTGAGCTCGACGTGGCATCTTGGACTATTCGGCGATTAGTTGCGTGTGGACTAGGAACACGCACCAACCCTAGCTTAACCCGAGGGAACACTCTTCTTAAACACTTGACCAATCCGGTTAGTCTGGGACGTACTTAAGACAGCCATTGTGCCGCACGTCTGTCTAGGCTTCAGATTGCCTTGTTGTTGACTAGAGTCAGTACTAAAGGATTCGCTTTGAAGAGTGTAGCCTGGTGAGAACCTAAGAGCGACAAAGTTAGTCCGGCGGTTAACAAAATAAACCAGTGGTCCGCCCACTGTCATAATCTACCATACCCCAGAAACTAACAAGATAAATCCTCAAACTTATCCTGATTTGTTTTAGGCATAGGATTATCTTGCTTGCTCTATGTGCATCATTTAGGATCTCAAACCCAGTGTCTCTTTGTAACCTAATCTGAAGCTTATTTATATGGGTTCAACTGCCCCATTGTTTGACTCGATCTGAGAGTCCTTCAATCTTCAACACTCTTCCTTTGCCATTGGTCTCTTACTGATGAGAGACCAGGCAGACGGATCTCATCGATCCAATCTCTTATGACTGATGATCATTTCAGTCTCACTGCATTTTATACTGGATAGGGGTGCTGACTGTCAACCCCACTGGAGTCTGCTCCACTAAATCCATCCCCGATACACATTGTGTCTTCGGCTCTGCTAACCATGGTCAGAGAATCCCTTGTTAGGTCTCTTACTGATGAGAGACCCATTACTGTTCTCCCATACCCGCTCCTCTTTATGAGTTTGCGGCTCTGCTAACCACGGCCAGAGAACCCTCTCAGTCTTAACTGAGAAAGAACCTACCTGTACTACTGCTGGGTTGGGTTAGCTCGATTGGAAGCATTCCTGCTCCAACTGATGAGCTGGATGACTGATGACTCACTCAGTCTCCCTATGCTTCAAATTGGTTGGGGGTGCTTATCACCCCCATTGTGTCTGGCTGAAGACGTAAAACTTAGCGCTTTCGGAAAGGCAATTCCGGTATTCCTAGAGTACATGAGTCTCATGCATTTGTTATTACTTTTATATCTTTGGAAATGCAGGTACATTCATTCTTCCGATCATCAGGTATCACACTGTCGAGTTTCTGCCGACTTGGTAACATCCTCCCTGAACCTTTGCATCATCATCACTGATTTTTCATCATTTTATGTCCCGGTCATGAGCACCGAGGACGGTGCTATATTTTGGTTGGGGGTGGGTATTTACCAAAACTCATGTATTCCTTTTGATAAATATAGATATAGATATAAAAAAAAAAAAAAAAAAAAAGAAAAAGTTGTTTTTGGGGTGATTTCCGATGTTCTCCAAAAGTTTTCTAGAATTTCAAAAATGTGTCAAATACCCTGACTTTGATTAGCTGAAAACCTCCGTTAAGTCAGTATTGAGGATGTCAATTTTTGCTAGCGTTGAGTCAATTCAAGCGTGACTACAGCAGGTTTGAAAACTCAGAAAAACTCATATTCGGCACAATTGTACACTATCAATATCAGAGTCATCCTAAGTTTAGAAATTCTAGAGATCCTGCGAGAATAATTGTGGAGACCTAACCTAGTGAGCTTTCGAGCCTTTAATCATTTTAGAGAGTTATACAATAATCCTGAGTCAATGGATGACTCACTATTCTTCATGCCCGCAATATTCGTTGAGAGATCTCATTATCTTTTGCTTCGATCATAAAACTCGGAACGACATCAACATTGGATTACTACGACAGAACCTTCTCTGTATCCAGTCAAGACAGTATAAATGATAGTGCAAACCCTAGAAAATGATTTAGGCCATTTTTCTGAACCATTCAGCCTTTTTACTCACCTGAATTATACTTCACTAGAAACCCCTTGAACCCTTCTATAAAAGCCTTTTCTTTGTAAGCCCATTAACCAAAAACCCAGTTCAGCTACGAAGTGTTACTAGCTACCCTACTTTTGAGAAGGATAAAAAAATAACTGATGTGGGTGTACCGTGAAAAGAAAAGTAAAGAAGAAAAATCAAAAGGAAAAGAAAGTGGTTCAAGCTGAAAACAAAATATGGAAAGAAAGTATGAAAAAGTGTTGAAAAGAAATTGAGCAGTCTCAAAAATATCAAGAACAAGAGAAAAATATGAAAAAAGGAAAAAGAACCAGATAATGGTGTTACGTCGCAGGAAAAATGCAAGAAAATGACAATATCATCTCAAGATCTTTGAAATCCTGTATCCCTTTATCTCTCTACACCTGACCTAAGCCTCATTATAACCCAGGAAAGTCCTACTTGATTCTAGGATAGTACGATCATAAAATGTGGAGATTGGAGAAAGAGAAGCTATAGAGTTTGATCTGACGTTCCCGAGTGAAGTGGTATTCCAATCATGAGATCTTCTTCTGTTAAAGATGTCCTTCCTTCAAATAAAGCATATGTGAGATCTTTTGCCTCTTTATATTAAATATATCTCCTCACATATAAATTGAGAGAAAAGAAGAAAACCCTTCTTGTGTGATTCTATTCTGAGTGCTAAACATGTGAGATTTGAGGTCGAGGCATAAAAACTTGGAGGTGATTTGGAAATCTTTACTGTCGGATGATGAGAATGTTGAGCACACACACACGCAGAGTCTGAATATTCTGGGTCATGATTATCAGTCTGTAGTCTTGCCAAAACTCTCCAACTCTTCACTAGCATGTAACTATTTTTGCATCAATTCAATGATTTGACGAACGGTGTTTTCCCGGAGCTAATATGAAAAAGTGTGCAGCATGTGCAGAGCCCTTTTAAGCTCATTTATTTCGCACTAATTGCCAAAGATTGGCAATATGCTGGTTGGGGGTTGTGATATTCGCTCAAAAGTGCTTATTTTAAGCAATTATCCTGTTAGCGTTATTACATTCTCCCACGTTAAAATACTCTATTTATCTACTTTTCTACGTAAGAGTCTCTTGTGTTGCGTAGAACACACTTTTCTGGACGAAATGGTATATTTGCATGCATTAAACACATTTTCGGAAGTCTAGACATGTAGTCATTCTGATAGAGTCTCATTACGCGCTTCTTCTGTCGCAGGAAACCCCGATGGGACATTTCTCGAGACTTGCGAGCCCACATCGATCAGGAAAGCCCATTATCAAAGCTTAAAGAGCCCACATGCTATGACTAAAAGATATGGGCCAACTATGAGGACCAAAAAGCCGGCCCAAAGAACGAAGAGAGCAGGAGAGCCAATGACCAAGAGACGGACCAAAGCGTTTAAAGCCACATGAGTCAGCAAAGAATGATAGTCGACTCTACTGGAGAAGCGTGAGGATGGTCACAGTGAAGACCAGGGTTCCAGACCCTCCGCCAGTGTTTTTTTCCATTTTTTTTGATACTTTTTCTCTCATCTCTCCTTATTCTCTCTCTCTCTTCATCTCTCGGTCCTCGAATCTACTAACCTAACCCCAGAACTCCTGCCCATCGGCTCTATCTCATCTCCCTTAGCTTTCTGACCGTTGGATCTTCCATCGGACCATTGGATCTTCAATCGGACCGTTGGATCTCTCTACATCCGTCGATCTACCAATCTGGGTCCCAATCAAGTCACCATCCATCCGATCGCCTTCAGAATGCCTGTCACATCATCTTGTGAGACGATGGACATCATCAGTCCATGTGGGCCAGTAGCTGGGCCCATCTTCATCGACCCGCTGTCCGACCAGTTAGTGGACCCCGCGAATTTCAAAATAATTTTAATTAAATGGGGGGGTCCACTAATTGGGGAGATTCCCCATAAAAAAGTAGTGTTTTACTTAAAAAAAAAAAAAAATATTTTTCTTATTTTTTTTTATTTTCAAAAACCCCCTATTTCCATTAAAGGAAATAGGGAAGCTTTAAAAAGGGGAAGGAGGGGGACGAACCCTAATTTCAAAACCCTAATCCTCCTTTAATCCCCTCCTTTCTCTCCCAAAACCTTCCCTTGCCGTTCTTTCTCCTCTTCTTCCTCTTTTCTTCTTCGTCTTCTTCACCTTTCTTCGCCGGAGTTGCAGGTTTGCAACTCCGGCCGTCCTTCTTCCTTCTTCTCTTCTCTTTCTTCTTTTCCTTCTCTTCGTTCCTCTTCCTCTCTTCCCTTTCTTCTTTCTTCTTCTCCTTCTTGTCTTCTTCTTCGTCTTCTTAGCTCGCCGGAGTTGCAGACAGCAACTCTGGTCGTCGTTTTCACACACCGTCGCCCACAGCTCCTCTTAAATCACCTCCATCTTCTCTGTCTCCCTCCGTTATTCTTCATCCATTATTCTCTTGGCTGCGTGAGGCAGCAACGCAGCACCCCCTACAACGTTCCAACTGCCTGCTGCAACTCTCCATCCACCCTTTTACCGGAGTTGCAGACCTGCAACTCCGGTCATCTTCTACGGCGAGAAGCCCACCTGAAACCTGCACAGCGACTTGCTGCTCCCTTAGCACACCGTACAAAGCTTGCACCTCAAGATTTAGATCGGACCTGCACACCACCAGCGTTCCACCTCTTCTTCTTCATCACGTACGGGCAAATTTGCAGCACCGTTCACCACCACCTTGGTCTGGATTTTGCTGCATTTTTGCCAACATACCTGCATCTTCGGAATTACCTACGGTAGTGTTCGCTGGCTGTCCCATTGCTTGGTCAAAGAAGCCATCAACCTGCTGTAAGATCGGCTAGACTTGCACTTGCAATCTGGTTGATTCACACAGCAAACAAGTGGGCATTCATCACCGTCATCCTCTTCACCAACTTGAGGAGAAGCAGCACAGCACCCAACCATCTTCTCTTCTCCCTCAGTTCGCTCATCATGAACTGACCTGCAACCTCTCCACCTTCATCTCCATCTCCATCTATCATAATCTTCTCTCGTCACTAGCCACCCTTGGCTCCTTCTCCGACGAAACTCTCAACTCGAGTTACTCCCTTGCTGCCAACGTTGTTGGCTCCAACTTGCACCTTCGAGGCACCACCTCGCATCCACGATCACCAAGCCGACCATCAAAACCAGTTGCTAAATCACCCTCGCATTCAACTTCGACTTCCTTGCTGCCATGCATTGTCTGGGCTTCACACTTGGGCAATCAATCTATGGTGGCACCACCGGACCCTTGCATATGCCTTCCTCATGGTTGATCTGATATTTCGGTAAGTGAGAGGTAATTCTCCATCTCAATCTCTCTCTCTAGTTTCTATCTCTACCTCTCTTTAGTTTTTCTCACTTTCTCTCTAACATTCTCTCTCTAGGGTAGTTCTCTCTCTAGATTTCTCTATCTATTTCTCTCTTTGCTACATAGTTTCTCTCTCTAGAATAGCCTTCTTGATAGTTCTCTCTCTCTAGAAATACTCCCTCACTTCATTCTCTCTCTCTAACTCTCTCTAGAATTTTCTTCTTTAAAATTGCTTTTTAGTTTATCTTATTATATGTTATTTTCGATTCAAGCATTGTAATAAACATTTGATCACTGAATGATGAAGTTTGTTTTTATCTATTATTTCTTGTGATGATCCGTCAGTTTTTGTTCTTACTCGCGCTAATCCGACTAATCCCGAGTGCGGATCGACATCCGACACGAATCCCTATACAAAATCTTTGAATTTTACAGGATAATCGGATAATATTACAAATTGTGTTGAAGTTAGGGTCGTTCTTTCAACGACGGAAAAACCCTACTTTCATTCATCTTCACGGCCAGCCACCGACTTGCAAGCTAGTGCATCACACAGTCTCATGCACCACCATCTCTACAAAAAACCATCCTTGTGGCGGTTTTGTTCGATCTCCAATCTCAAGACATCTCCATGAAGATCGCATCTCCAATCCAACTCCTTCATCATGGTTGATCTCATCTAGCTTCGGTAAGTGGGTTAATGGCAATCTTTCTCTCTCTTACTATCTATTCTCTATAGTTTCTCTCTAGAAACATGTTCTCTCTCTAGGGTTAGTAACTTTCTCTCTCTAGAGTTTGTGTTTTATCTCTCTCTAGATCCCCAGGCTGATTGCCTTTTTGCACTGCCAACTCCGTTCGGTGAATGCAAAAGGGTGAGTTTTTCTCTCACCTCTACCTTGTCGGCCGGTAAACGACCGAGGTTAAAATCTCTCTTTACCTTCTTCCTTTCTATCTAAAATCTCTTTTTACATGCTTTCTTACATGCTTTCTAGAATAGATTTACCGCTTTATTTATTTCTATCATTTATTTCATGTAAGCAATAGTTTGATTAATGCAATTTGATTTCGATAATTTTAGTATTTTTTGGATCTCACTTGGATGTGTTTTTAAACTCGACTCGCCATTCTCATCTTTCAACGTTTCTCTTGTATATTATCTGTCATTTTATGTTCTTATTCACGCTAATCGGACTAATCCCGAGTGTGGATCGACATCTGACACAAGCCACTGTGCAAAATTGCTCATTCTACAGGTTAAAAGTCTCGGATAATTAAAAATGTGTTGAATTTAGGGTTTCCGTAACAAACGACGCGGAAAAAAACCTACTTTCAGCTTGACAGTCCACTATTATGGTTGGTGGAACATGTAGTTTGAGCTTGGAGAAAGAGACAGCACCCACGGTGTTGCAGGTGGTGATGCGCACTAGAGATTGAGCAACCTCCAGTAGGTTAATGTGCAAGAAGGGGACACACCGTTGAAGGAGAAGCTAACGGAGGTAATCTGAGAATGTGAGAGGGAGATTGCCAGCATGTAGAATGGTTGCTGGTGTGCAGCAGGTTGCTGGAATTAACGGTGATAGCAACTAACTATAAAGAGATTGCCGGAGTTGCAGGAGCAACCATTAATTCCAGATCTGATACGTATCGTGGCTTGAAGTGATGCTTGTTGGTTGTAGGAACCATTGAAGAGTCTTACAAGCTAGGTTGTGAATGGGAAAAGAAGGTGAAGAAGCTTGGTGGCGGTGCTAGCAGGTGCAGGTGGCCAGAGAAGAAGACCGGAGTTGCAGGTCTTCCTAACCTTGCAACATTTTGTTTGAGTTGCTAGTGGTGGCCTGTGATTAAAGAAGGAGAAGAACAGTGTTGTTGCAAGGTGTGATAGAAGACTATCTCCAATGGTGGCGAGCAGCTCACTGTGCCCATGAATCTACTAAGTGAACCGTGATTTGAGGGAACCGTGAGCTTTGTGGCAGCTCAAAGAGGAGCCGCTAATTAGAGATTTTTGAGAGGGGGAAAGCCTTCAAGAGAGGATAAGAGAGGAAGATAGGTAGTGGGGTTGCACTTGCAGGGAGGACATGTTGCTGGTCGTGTAAAGGAAGGAGGAGCAGATGGGCTCCGGTTGCAAGAGGTGCATGAGGAAGGGGGCTGTTGCAGGGTGGAGTCCGATACAGCAAGGTGGCAAGGAGAACTTGCAAGTGATGCAGTCCGGAAGGTTGTCAGAGTTGCAGGTCTGCAACTCCGATCAAGGATGAAGAAATAGAAGAAGAGGAAGGAGAAGAAGAGGAGTAGCAAAGAGACACTTGCAAGTTGAAAAATCTCTGCTCTGAGATGAATATTTAATCGGTATACTGGCAGTTTTCCGGCCGGGCAGCAAGGAGCAGTTGTTGGTGCAAACCAGTGCAATATCATGACGATGGATAGCATCAAGACAAAGTAGCAAAGGCTGGAGAAAAAGATAAAAAGAAGATAACGTGGGAGAGGGTGGCTGGCTGTCACACAATAGCCTCTTCCACTATCTTGGCAACTGAAAAGTCTCAGTTGTCAAATCCCAGGAATACTTAGTTCTTCGGTAATATATATATCGTTGTGCCTCAAATCCCTTGAAGACTGAAGTGTCAAAGATAAAGTGGACTTCGACAAAACAAATCAAAGAAGGATTAAAGCTGAAGAAAAATCAACCTAAGTGTTCAAGATCAACTGAAGACAAAGCCAAGTGATCAAGTTCAACTGAAGACAAAGTCAAAAGCTCAAGTACGTTCTCACTCAATGAATGTTCAACTATGAAGAAACTCGTGTTGCGGTTACTTACGCAAATCTGAGGGTAAAACCGCACGTTGCTAGCGGATATTGATTTACCCTAGATGGTTCAGTGTTAGTTAGGTATCGTGTGTGTGACGAGGAGAGAAATTCTAATAACTTTGAAAGTGTTCGGTAATGGACAAAGTGGTTCGGCCGATCGGTCTTTTTGAGCTGGCGATCGGCCAAAATGGTCCGGTCGACCCTAACTCTCGGGTTCAGAATTTTGGTATGAAAACCTAAGCGGGCGACCGACTAAAGGCTTGGTCGACCGGTGAATAGTGCGGTCAACCCCGCCCATTTCGGATCTCATTTGACAAAATCTCTTATGCGATTATAAGTGCATTTTGGCCCTTCAAACGGCTATATTCTGTACGGTTCTATTGATGGGAGGCGTACTTATAAATGAAAACCCTTTCTCTTCATTAGAATTAACCCAATCAAGAGATCTCTACTTTACATTACATGATTATCATTCTTTAAGTCTAGAGATCTGGAATTTGTGAGAGCTTCACTAGAGCAAAGTTGAGTATTCGTTGTGAAGGCTCTAAGTGTTTGGAAGAGACTATTTGGTATTATTATTCTGCAAGAATCTTCTTCCAAGAAGAAGATTACTCTTGGCAGAGTGTCTCTTGGGCGAATTCTTCTCCAAAGGAATTTTCATTCGATCATATTCATCGAGAGGTAAGTGTTTCTATGATCCAATACCTTTTTGATAAAATTCAAAATTTATGAACACTGTGTATTTTGAAATAGCTGGTGGAGGGTCTTGAACCATGGTTTTCTACTTTCTTCTTCATGAGCTTCACCAATTAAGCAAGCTAGCTTTTGATGTCAATTAGTGTAGCTTTTAACACCTTGGTCATTCTCTTGGTTCTTCAGCTCTTCCGCTCTCTTGGTTCTTCAGATCGGCTCTACGATCCTCTGGCTTTGCCCGTACTTGGCTTCTATCTTCTTATCCTTGCCTGCTGGCTCTTTAAGCTTTGATAGAGGTCTTCTGTGGTTGATCGTGGGCGCGCCAGCCTTGAGAATCGTCTTATAGGGTCTCTTCAAGTGAAAAAGCGCGTAATGAGATTCAACTAAAATGGCTTGATACTGGACTATCCAAAATGCGTATATTTTATACAAATAGTCGATTTTCGTCTAAAGAATGTGATCTACACAAAGGAAGAAACTCATACGTGGAAAAGTCGACGAAAAGATAAGTTTTATATAGGAGAATGTGACATCGCTATAAGAAAAATGGCTTAAAATAATCACTTTTGAGCTAATATCACTTGCTCATTTATGAGTTAACATATCATGCTCATTATTTTGTGGGAAGCTTTAGTTTTTTGTATGGTTATCTTTGTACTTCAATTAAGGTATTCTAAAGTTTTCTTTAAGTTCTCATTGTATCTTTAATTGTTCTTATAGCATACTTCACCAAGTGCCTTCATATTTGGATTGTTATCTATAGTAGAAAACCTCTAGGTTGTTCAACAATAGGTAATCACCAATAGAATTTGAATATCATATGAACGGTGTACACACATTATGCATATACATGTATTGAACCTTAGAACTCTTGTTCAAGAATCATTGTGTGACAATTTTGTGCCTTATCACCTATTTGAGACACATTAGTTGTAAACTATGACGTTTGGTTCTCATTTGAGACTAAATTCAAGTGAACAACTTTTTATTTTGTTCGTGATGAAGGAGTAATTGTCTGCAGTTGATTCTTGAATTATCTCTTTTCGATAGCTTGGGAATGCATAATCTCTTGTACAATCAGTAGCTGGTTATTTCTATTTTAAGGACAGTTTTGGCCAGCATTCCTCTTGTTCTTGAATTTATTAGTTGTAAACTATGACGTTTGGTTTTCATTTGAGACTCAATTCAAGTGAACAACTTTGGCCATCACCTATTTGAGACATATTAGTTGTAAACTATGACGTTTGGTTATCATTTGAGACTCAAGTCAAGTGAACAACTTATTATTTTGTTCGTGATGAAGGAGTAATTGTCTGCTGTTGATTCTTGCATTATCTCTTTTCGACAGCTTGGGAATGCATAATCTCTTGTACAATCAGTAGCTGGTTATTTCTATTTTAAGGACAGTTCTTTGGGTACATATTTAGACATGGTTGCATGTTTACTCCTAGTCTAAGTCGTGTACTTGGAGAACTATGGGAAAATGCTGCCAAAATTTGTTGGCCGAAACTGTCCTTTAAATGGAAATAACCAGTTGGCTATTGAGTGTAATGGAGATTATGAATTCTTGAATGAGATAGGATGCATCGATACATGTGCTTTTGAGTTATGTATGACAATGTATTTAATTTGGGTTGAAGGTAACGTCACTTTGAAGGAGATATGCCTATAGATAAAAGTTGGGTTGGAAAACCAAGAAATAGCCCCGAGTATCTAGTCAGAGTAGGACAATTCTTGGATTTTGCATTTTCTCTTTCAAAGTTTGGGGACAAGTTCCAGTGTCCATATAAAAAATACTGTAATGCATTAAAAATGGGTCATCTAGAAGTATATACGAACTTAGTATTTATTGGGATAATGACAGATTACACCACCTGGTTGTACCATGGAGAGAGTATGTATGATATTGAATATATAAGTGATGAGGTTGATGAATGTGATGATATGCAAGGAATGTTACAAGATGCATATGGAATGACAAACTTTGATTGTGAGGAGGATAATGAATCAAATGAGATTGGATCGATTGAGCCAAATCGAGAAGCAAATAAATTTTATGAATTATTGAAGGATGCCGATACTGAACTGTACTCGGGTTGTACTAAATTTTCAAAACTATCGTTCTTTGTACGATTATTAAACTTAAAGTGCATCAGCGGATGGAGTAACAAATCATTTGACATGTTGCTTGATTTGTTAAAAGAGACATTTCCTGTTGGTGAAACGTTGTCCAAGAATCATTATGAATCAAAAAAAATCCTTTGAGATCTTGGCATGCATTACAAGAAGATAGATGCATGTTCGAATGACTGCATGTTATATGGAAAGAGCACGAGAATGCAAATGAATGTGTCGTATGTGGTGAGTCCAGGTGGAAATCGGTTACACGCCAATCTACTAAAGAGGCTTCCACTTTGTCTACGGAGGATAAGAAAATACTTACAAAGATTTTGTGTTATTTTCCATTGAAACTGAGGTTTTAAAGGTTGTTTATGGGCTCAAAAACATCCGAACACATAGATTGAATGTCGAGTGTCGTACAAAAGATGGCGTGTTGAGGCATCCAATAGATTCTAAGGCGTGAGAAACTTTAGATAAAAAATACCCATCGTTCGCTTAAGAACCGAAAAATGTTAGATTTGGGATAGCGTGTGATGACTTCACTCCTTTTAGTTATATAACTACTCCTCACAATACATGGCACATAGTTCTTATTTCATATAATTTGCCGCCATGGATGTGTATGAAGCAAACATCTTTCATGTTAACGTTGCTTATTCCTGGCCCCAAGGTTTTTGAGAATGACAATTATGTGTACCTACAACCATTGATAGATGAATTGAAGGAATTATGGACAGATAGATTTGAGGCATATGATGGTTCTTTAAAACAAAATTTTCAGTGTCGTGCAGAAGTAATATGGACTATTAATGACTTTCCTGCATTTGCGAACTTGTCAGGGTGGAGCACCAAAAAAAAACTTGCATGTCCCTCTTGCCACAAGGACACTTGTTCGGTTAGATTTCAAGGACACAAAGAATGCTACTTGGGACATCGACGATTTTTATCACCTAATCATAAATTTCAATTGAATAAAAAGTCATTTTATGGCAAAAAGGAATTGAATTGTCCACCAAAACCATTGTCCGACGAGGATGTGCTCGATTAGCTATAAGACTACAAGCAGATCACATTTGGTAAGACAGATAAAGATAAAACTAGGAGGAAGAGAAAGAGAGATGATTGCAAGTTACCAAAGAATTGGAAGAAGATGAGCATTTTCTTCGAATTATCATATTGGAAAGATCTCTTGTTGCGGCACAGTTTGGATGTTATGCACATTGAAAAGAATGTGTGATAATGTGATCGGGACATTGTTGAACATGGATGGTTTAAAAGACAACTTGAAGGCTCATTTAGATATGAAATTAATGGGCATAAGGAATGAAATTCACCCCGTACCAGATGGAAATAAGCTTTTACTACCCGTTGCATGCTACACAATGTCGACAGTTGAGAAAAGAAAATTCTGTCAAATCTTAAAAGAGGTTAAGGTTCCAGATAATTATTCGTCGAACTTCTCACGATGTGTTAATGTCAAACAATGCAAGATCTCAGGACTCAAGAGTCATGATTGCCATGTACTTATGCAACAATTTCTTCCAATTGCAAAAACTTACCAAAGATCAGTTTTGATTGAGTTGTCCATATTCTTCAGACAGTTATGTTTCAAGGTGTTGAATGTGAGGGAATTGGAGCAACTTGAATTGCAGATTGCAATAACACTTTGCAAATTGGAAATGATTTTTCCCTTGGCCTTTTTTATATATTATGGTGCATTTGCCCATTCATTTAGCTGGTGAGGCCAATGTGGCTGGACCAGTACAATATCGGTGGATGTATCCAATCGAGAAGTACTTGCACAGGCTAAAGATATATGTCTGAAATAAGAATTATCCTGAGGGTACAATTGTTGAAGGTTATATTTGTGAAGAATCTTGCCGACAGCTAGCGACGGCCACACTGGCTAAAGGATATAGCGACGAATTTCTAGGCCATTGGTAAAACCCTTTTTTGTTGTAGTGAACACATAAAATACCGTCTCCTTATTGTAGACATTTAAGACATATGAAGTTTGACTATCAAGTCTTAAAGAAAAAGATGGAATATAAGCAAAATATGGAAGCTAAAATGAAAATGGAATATTAAAAGAAATTAGATGTAACAAGAAAATTCAACAGAAAGAAGGAATTGTTTAAACAAATTGTGATATTTAATGCTAAAGCTAAAACTTTGCACAAAGAAAAAAAAACTCCCCCTACACCTACAAGAACTAACCTATTCATAATTGAAAGATCTAATAAAAAGATGGGTAAGAAAAGAAGAGATAGAATGTTTTGTGATTTGAAATGAAGACATGAGTTTTGATAAATCCCCACCCCCAACTTAAATATAGCACCTCCCTCGGTGCTCATGACCGGGACAAAAATTTATGAAAACTCTGAACGTGATGCAAGTTATGAGGAAGGGTTATACCAGTTTGGCTGAGATTTAACAGTTGGTGGTACCTGATGAGTGTCAAAGGGATTGTACCTGCATAGCCATAATAATGTATGAAATATAAGAAATTATGCATGTGACTCAATGACTTCTAGGAATACCAGAATTGCCTTTTCAAAAGCCCTTAGTTTAACGTCTCCAGCCAGACACAACGGGAGTGCAATAAGTACCCCTAACCAGGTTAAAACACATGGAGACTAATTGAATCATCAGTCTTCCCTTCTCCTTAGGTGGAGCTGAAACAGCTATCCTATCCCTCGTTTAGGTATAGCGTTGTGGGAAAGCTCTTTCTCAGTGTAAACTGAGAGAGTAGAAGCAAATTCTCTGAACATGGTTAGTAGAGCCGCAAGTACATTTAGTTCAGCGGGGATGGATCGAAGTTTCTCAGTAAAAACTGAGATGATAAAGTTGGTGGGTTCTTTGACCATGGTTAGTAGAGCCGCAAACTCATTGAGTTTAGCAAGAATGTATCTGAATAGAGCAGACTCCAGCAGATCAGTAAATCCAGTTTGGTCTGACTCCGATTTAAAGTCTAGTGAAAAGTGTTCTTGACACTTGTCTAATATTTCCTCGAGAGAGTTGAAATGAGGGTTTTTCCGTGTCGTTGGTTACGGAAACCCTAAAGTTCAACAATATTTGTAATTTCTCCGAATTGGTTCACTTAATCTGCAAATAAGTAGACTTGCACAGTGGCTCGTGTCGGATATCGTCCGCACTCGGGATTAGTTAGCACAATAAGAAACAAGAATAATCAGAAAATGCTTGGAATAAATGTGATATTCGCTCAAAAGTGCTTATTTTAAGCACTTATCCTGTTAGCGTTATCGCACTCTCCTACGTAAAACTGCTCTAATTATCCACTTTTCTACGTAAGAGTCTATCTCATTGCGTAAAATACACTTTTCTGGACGAAATGGTATATTTGCATGCATTAAACACATTTTTGGAAGTCTAGATATAAAGCCGTTCTGATTGAGTCTCATTACGCGCTTCTTTTGTCGCAGGAAACCCGATCAGACGGTTCTCAAGACTGGTGGGCCCACAATCAACCTACAATGCCTTTAATCAAAGCATAAAAAGCCAGTGGACTTGGACAAGAAAATGTAGGCCAAAGAGAGAAGAAGAGCCAGAGAGAGCAAAAGAGTCGAGAGACGACAAAGGGAGAAGGAGAGACAAGCCCTTAAAGAAGAGACTAAGGAAATTAAAGCTTATCAACTAACACAAGTTGAGGACTAGCTCAGTTGGTAAAGCATGCAAAAGACCAAGTCAGAGACCAGGGTTCCAAACCCTCTGCTAGCAGTTTTTTTTTTATTATTTTCTCTCTCCTCTCTCTAAATCTTCATTCTCTCTTTACTCACAATCCAAATCATCTGATCCTTTCTCCCTCCTCAATCACTCAATCCTACGGCCTACCTTGGCCAATCTCCATCGCCCGATCATCACTACCATACGATCGCTCAGTCACTTCATATTCAATCCTATGGGCTTAAGCCAAGATGCAGTGCGGGCCCATTACTCACTGCCCAGCCATTCCGTTCGACCCACATGCCTAGCATGGATAGGAAATGGTTTTTAAAGAAGATGAAGGATAGGAGAATAAATTTTGGAAAAGATTTATGAAACAAAGATTTTTTTTTAAAGACAAATATTTCTTCAAAAAGGAATTTGTGGTTTTCAAAAAAGGAGGGAGATTTTATCCTAGAAGAAAACTAGGTGTTGGGCATGTAAAAGATGATATTTTATAAAAATATTTTTTTAAAAAAAGAAGTTTTCATATGAAAGTTTCTAAAAGATGGGGGTAACTAGTGATGGATTTTTGGGAAATCTTTGGGCGTTTTTTTTTTTTTTTTTTTTTTTTAAATCCCCACAAGGGCCCCACGCTTAAGAGGGAACGATCTCCACAAAGGGGGGACTCCACGTTTTTCTTTGAGGAGAAAAACCCTAAATCGGACCCAAAGCTCTCTCCCACGCTTTTAGAAACAAGTTATAAAAGCCCCAAAGCCGTTAGACCAAGGGATTGATTTTTTTTTCTATCTTTAGCTGGCCGCCCCCTTCATCACCTTCTCCTTTCACCGTCCCACTCTCCTCTTCTCTCCTCTCTTCCCACTCTAAGCCGCCCTCTTCCATCCCTCTGAACTCCCCAAGCTGTTGAACAAAAAAAAAAAAAAAAAAAATTTAAGATCACCGGAGTTGCAGGTTGCAACTCCGGCAACCTCCATTACCGCCTCCACCAAGAGTTGCAGGTCCGCCTGCAACTCCCACAGCAACACTTCCCTTAGTCGGCACCTTCACCAGTAGTCCTCATCGCCTGTGTTCCCTCTCATCTTCTTTCTTTCAAAGGAAGAAACGAAAACAGAAAAAAAAAAAAAAAAAAAGAAAAAGAAGATTACCGGAGTTGCAACCTGCAACTCCGGCGAACAACATTAAATCCGGTAACCTCCATTACCGCCTGCTGTCCATCTCTCCATTCCGCCAGCTGCTCCAGCAGCTTTTACCGCCATCCATGTATTGCCCCCTCCTTCCACCGTAAAAGCTTGCTGCCAAGTGTAGCGAGCTTTTACCAAACCGCCTGCATATCTCTTTGGTCGCCGGAACCTGCTTCTCCATCGTGACGCTCACACCTGCTGCAACCACCTCACGTCTTCCTCATCTGGGTTGGCTGTTCAGCAACCCATCGTCATCCCTCACTAGCAAGCAGCCCAAGCCTCCAACGCCTGCAAATTCAAAAAAAAAAAAAAAAAAAAAAAAAAAAAAAAAAAAAAAAAAAAAAAAAAAAAAGAGTAAAGAAGAATGAAGGTGGGAAGAGGTAAAGCTTCTTGTCTTTAATTGCTGCCCATCCTTGCTGATTCGTCTCCATTCCAAGGTAAGAGTTCTCTTCTCTCTCTAGATCTCTCCACTTTCTCTCTCCCCCATATTTTCTCTCTCTAGGATAGCCTTCTTCGATGTTTCTCTCTCTACATTTTCTCATTTCTCTCTCTAATTTTTATGGTTTTCTAGGTTAATTTTTGAATTTAGTTTGATTTTGTAAGACTCATTGAGGATGAATAAAATTATTATTTTTGCATTTGTTAGTTTACTTTTGTGTTTTTTTGATTATTTGTGGTAATTTCTCTCTCTAAAAATCACTAAGAATGTTTTAAATCCATCGCCATTCTCACCTCTCCATGTTTTCTTGATAAAAATCCGTCATTTCATGTCGTTGAATTACGCAAACTAACCCCGAGTGCGGATCGACATCCGACACGAGCCACTGTACAACCCTGTGATTTTTGCAGGATTTGAGTGAAAAAGAATCGGATAATTACAAATATTGTTGAGATCTAGGATTTCCGAAACCAACGACGCGGAAAAACCCTACTTTCAAAATGGAAGGGTGAGAATGGTGGAGGTTCATTTAAAATATGTTTGAGATTATTGTTAAAACTATTAGAATGAAAAAAAAAATATAAGAGAAACGAGAATGAAAAACAAAATAAATGAAAACAACTTAAACTTGAATTTAAAACTTGTTCATTAAACTAAAAACAAATGCTTACAATACTTGTTCAAATGCTTTACAACGGAAATAACATTAAACCAAATTAATCTAGAAAGCCATTAAAATATTATCTTAGAAAGCATGTAAAGGTAGAGAGGGAAAGAAGAGAGTGAAAGAAGGTAGGAAGGTTAGAGAGATGAATTAGAGAGAAACTTACCATTGAAGAGGTAGATGGTGCAACTTCTATTGGATAAAACTCAATGGGATTGAGGATTGTAGCTAATATTCGCTTAAAAGTGTGTATTTTCCACTGTTATCTTCTAAGCGTTTTCACACTCTCCTACGTTAAAATGCTCTATTTATCTACTTTTCTATGTAAGAGTCTCTTTTGTTGCGTAGAACACACTTTTCTGGACGAAATGGTATATTTGCATGCATTAAACACATTTTCGGAAGTCTAGACATGAAGTCATTCTGATGGAGTCTCATTACGCGCTTCTTCTGTCGCAGGAAACCCCGATGGGACAATTCTCGAGACATGCGAGCCCACATCGATCAGGAAAGCCCATTACCAAAGCTTAAAGAGCCCACATGCTATGACTAGAAGATATGGGCCAACTATGGGCTGAATAAGAGGACCAAAAAGCTGGCCCAAAGAACGGAGAGAGAGCAGGAGAGCCAATGACCAAGAGACGGACCAAAGCGTTTAAAGCCACATGAGTCAGCAAAGAATGATAGCCTACTCTACTGGAGAAGCGTGAGGATGGTCACAGTGAAGACCAGGGTTCCAGACCCTCTGCCAATACTTTTCTCCATTTTCTGATACTTTCTCTCTCATCTCTCCTTATTCTCTCTCTCTCTTCATCTCTCGGTCCTCGACTCTACTGACCTAACCCCAGAACTCCTGTCCATCTGCTCTATCTCATCTCCCTTAGCTTTCTGACCGTTGGATCTTCCTTCGGACCATTGGATCTTCAATCGGACCGTTGGATCTCTCTAGATCCGTCGATTTACCAATCTGGGTCCCAATCAAGTCACCATCCATCCGATCGCCATCAGACTGTCTGTCACATCATCGTGTGAGACGATGGACATCATCAATCCATGTGGGCCAGTAGCCGGGCCCATCATCATCGACCCGCTGTTCGACCAGTTAGTGGACCCCGTGAATTTCCAAAGAATTTTAATTAAATTTTAAAAAAATGGGGGGTCCACTAAATGGGGACATTCCCCAAGAAAAAGTAGCATTTTACTTAAAAAAAAAAAAATTAAAAATATTTTTTTTATTTAAAAAATACCCTATTTCCATTAAAGGAAATAGGGAGCTTTATAAGAGGAAGGAGAAGGGTTCGTTCGAACCCTAATCCCCCCCTAATCTCCTCCTCTCCTTCCCCCTATCCTTTCCCTTCTTCCCCGCGACTTCCCTCTCCTCTTCTTCCTCCTTTCTTCTTCGTCTTCTTCCCCATCCTTCGCCGGAGTTGCAGGTTTGCAACTCCGGCCGTTCCTCCTCTTCTTCTTCTTCTTCTTCTTCTTCTTCTTCTTCTTCTTCTTCATCCGTTCCCCTTGCTGCTGCGTGCAGCACCATTTCCTCCGCCTGCAACCACCGTCTTCTTCATCTCTATAACCGGAGTTGCAGCCTGCAATTCCGGCCAGCAACCTCCATCTCTCTTCCATCTCCACTGCTCGCCGTAACCGTCCTCACCGGACTCTTTCTTCTTCTCCGGCGAACAGGTGAGGTGTCTTCAAAATCCTCTTCGCGGTGACAGCAACAACAAAGCCCCTTGCTCCTCTTGCGCCACTGGTTCGCCAGTGAAACCAGCGCTGAAAGTAGGGTTCTTCCGCGTCGTTGATTACGGAAACCCTTGTATTTCAACAATATTTATAATTTCTCCGAATTGGTTCACTTAATCTGCAAATAAGCAGACTTGCACAGTGGCTCGTGTCGGATATCGTCCACACTCGGGATTAGTTAGCACAATAAGAAACAAGAATAATCAGAAAATGCTCAGAATAAATGGAAGGGTGAGAATGGTGGAGGTTGATTTAAAATATGCTTGAGATTATTGTTAAAACTATTAGAATAAAAAAACATAAGAGAAACGAGAATGAAAAATACAATAAATGAAAACAACTTAAACTTGAATTTAAAACTTGTTCATTAAACTAAAAACAAATGCTTGTTCAAATGCTTTACAACGGAAATAACATTAAACCAAATTAATCTAAAAAGCCATTAAAATATTACCCTAGAAAGCATGTAAAGGTAGAGAGGGAAAGAAGAGAGTGAAAGAAGGTAGGAAGGTTAGAGAGATGAATTAGAGAGAAGCTTACCATTGAAGAGGTAAATGGTGCAACTTCTATTGGATAGAACTCAATAGGATTGAGGTTTGTAGCCTTTGATTGTGGCGAATGGAATGGGCAGCAAGGAGACGTTGCTATTCGATATTTTGCACCTCAAGGTGGAGGCATTAATGGTGAGCTTGCCGGAGTTGCTCGCCGGAGAAGAAGGGTGAAGAAGAAGAGAAAGAAAGAAGAAAGAGAGGAAGAGAGGGGGAGGGAACCAACCCAAGAAGGAGAGAGAATGAATCTCTTATAGACTTTTTTTTTTTTCTTTTTTTTGCTTGTTGTAAAAATGATGACCGTTGGATCTAGAGAGATCCAACGGTTGGGAATGGGTTAGTTAGATGAGAGAGAAAGTGACTAGGATAGAGAGATATGGGGAGAGAAGAATCGGTCAAGTGAGACCAATTCTCTCTTCTTGTTGCAAATGGGCATGGGCATGGGTCATGGTCATGGGTCATGGGCTTAGGTCATGGGCCAAGATAGATAGATAAAGAGAGAAATAGGAGAGAGGTGAGAGAAAAATATAAAAATAAAAGCATTGGAGGGTCTTGAACCCTGGTCTTCTTTATTCTCTCTCGTCTACTCTACCAATAAGTCAAACTTATCCTTTGATGTCAATTGGTGTGGCCTTTAACACCTAAGTCCTTCTCTTGGTCTCCAGCTATTCTCTCTCTTAGTCCTTGTTCCGGCTCTACGATCCTCTAGCTTTGCCCGTATATGTCTTCTATCTTTTTATCCTAGCCTGTTGGCTCTTTAAGCTTTGATAGAAGTCATCTATGGTTGATCGTGGGCCCGCCAGTCCTCGAAATCGTCCGATAGGGTCTCCTACAAGTGAAAAAGCGCGTAATGAGATTCAACTAAAACACCTTGATACTAGACTATCCGAAATGCGTATATTTCATGCAAATAGTCGATTTTCGTCTAAAGAATGCATTCTACGCAATGGAAGAAACTCTTATATGGAAAAGTCGACAAAAAGACAAGTTTTACGGAGGAGAATGCGACATCGCTATAAGGATAATGGCTTAAAATAAGCACTTTTGAGCGAATATCACAACCCCCAACTAGCATATTGCCAATCCTTGGCAATTATTGCGAAATAAGTGAGCGAAAGAGGGCTAGGCATAACATGCTAGAAAACTTATTTGCATTACTCAGAAAAAACTCCGTTTTGTCAGATTATTTTAAGGATGCAAGAAATCATTCACAAATTAGAACTAATTAGCAAAATGCAACACTTCTACAAATGGACCTTCAAACAAAAGATTACTCAGACTCAGTGTGTGTGTGTGTGTGTGTTCAACATCATCCTTATCTGGCAGTAGATATATCTGGATCTCTTTAGAGACTCTATGCCTCGACCTCAATCCTCACTTGTATACCACTCAGAAGTAAATCACTCAGAAATGATTTTATACTTTTCTCTCAAATTATATGTGAGGAGATGAATATAGAAACTGGCAAACGTCTCACATATATAGTTTTTGAATGGAGGGTATAAGAAGATTTAATTAGATCTCATGATTGGAATGTCATATCACTTAAGAACGTCGGATCAAACTCTATAATTTCTCTTTTCTCCATTCTCCACACTTGAGGATGGTACAAATCTAGAATCAAATAGGACTTGCATAGGTTGTATTGAGGCTTAAGATAGGTTCAGAAAAGAAGAATATTCTGGTATTCAAAAATTCTGAGAGGGTATCTCACTATTCTTTGCAACTTTTCCCAGGGATAATATTTCCTTGACTTTTTTTTTTTTTTTTCTTCCAATTTTTGTCTTTTTGGCTATTCTTCAACCTTTCCTTCTTTCTTTCTAATCATGTTTCTTTTCAGCTCGAACCATTTGTTTTGTTTTGTTTTGTTTTTCTTTCTTGGTTTCTATCTTTTCATGATCATACCAAATACTCTTTGATCCCTCTCAGAAGTAGGTTATCGTATTGAACTCTTTTTTGGGATTGGGTTTTTGGTTGATGTGTTAACAAGAAAAGGTTTTCATCAACAGGCTCAAAAATAGTTTCTAACGGTATAGATGTTTAGGAAACTAAAAAGTCTGATTGGCTAAAAGGATGGCTTATATCATTTTCTAGGGTTTGTACTTTCATCTTCGATGTCTCGAATGGATATAGAGAAGTTTCTTTATGTAATAATCCGAATTTGAAGTCATTCTGAGTTTAATGACCAAAGCAAAGGTTAATGAGACCACTCAATGAAAATATTAGGGGACTAGAAGAATTATGAGTCATCTTGTGACTCAGAATAATTTTATAACCCTCAGAAATAATGAAAAGCTCAAAAGCTCACTGGGTTAGGTCTCCACAATTGTTCTCCTTAGATCTCTAAACAATCTAAACATCGGATAATTCATACGTTGATATTTGAACATTTTTGCAAAATTTGAGTTTTCAAGGAGTTCAATCCATTGTAGTAATGTTTGCTTTCAAACTGAATGAAGAGCTCATAAGTGATTTTTCAAAATAGACATCCTTTTCAATAAATAGACTTTACGGAAACTTTTTACTCATCAAGTCAGGGCATTTTCGAAAATCATATCAAATCACACCCAAAAACACAAGGTTTCTCTCTTTTTTTTTATTTTTTTATCAAAATGAAAACATGATTTTTGGTAAAAACCCACCCCCAACCAAAATATAGCACCGTCCTCGGTGCTCATGACCGGGACAAAAGATGATAAAAAATTGGTAATGATGATGCAAAGGTTCAAGGAGGATATTACCAAGTCGGCATAAACTCGACAGTGTGTGGTACTTAATGATTTGAAGAATAAATGTACCTGCATGTCCAGAGATATCATAGTAATAACAAATATAGAGACTCATGTACTCTAGGAATACCGGAATTGCCTTTTCGAAAGCGCTAAGTTTTATGTCTTCAGCCAGACATGATGGGGGTATATCAAGTACCCCCAACTTGGTTAAAACTCATGGAGATTGAGTGAATCTGTAGTCTTCTAAGGTAGAACAGAGACTGTTATCCTATCCCTTGTCTAGGTATACCTATATAGAACAGGTCTTTCTCAGTGTAAACTGAGAGAAGGATAGTAAGTGCTCTTTGCAGACCCACAAAAACATGTAGTTCAGCTGGGAGGGATCGAAGCTTCTCAGTAAAGACTGAGATGAGAGCAGTAGTTGAAAATAGGATTTTTCCGCGTCGTTGGTTACGGAAACCCTAAAATCAACAAGATTTGTAATTTTTATCCGATTATCCTGCAAAATTGACAGATTTGCATAGTGGCTTGTGAAAATAGGGTTTTTCCCGCGTCGTTGGTTACGGAAACCCTAACTTCAACACAATTTGTAATATTATCCGATTATCCTGTAAAATTCAAAGATTCTGTATAGGGATTCGTGTCGGATGTCGATCCGCACTCGGGATTAATTTGATTAGTGCAATAATGAACATAAAATGACGAGAAATTTGCAGAGAATGGAACATAATATTATTCAAATCAACTTCATTCAATCGAACATGTCTCTTACAATCAAGTAAAAATGACTAAATTATAAAGCATAAAAAAAAAAAAAGAATAAACTAGAGAGAGAAGGAGAGAACTAGAGAGAGAAAATAGAGAAATCTAGAGAGAAAAATGGATGATTTAGAGAGAGAAACTATGGTAAAAGTGATTCTAGAAAGAGAACCTAGAGAGAGAAAGTGATATAGAGGAATTTGTAGAGAGTGAACTACCTTTCAAACTTACCCAATGAAGAAGGGTCATGGCCACTTGATTACCCTTGAGATGGATGTGGTGGCTTGTTTAGATGCTACCCGGAGAAGAAGATTGCAAACGTGATGGAGGATAATGGAGAGGAGGATCTTTGGTGGTGCACACGGGCTGGCCGAGGAGGACCCTACGGTGGAGAGGTGGCGCTAGGTGGCTGCGATTGGAGAGCTCTCTCCACGTTGCTGTGCGTGGACGAAGAGAGACCCGGGGGAGGTTGCTTCAACCGGTGAGCAAGAGGTGGTTGGCGGCCTTTGGTGGCTGTTCCTCCTTGAGAAGGAGCAGGCGGTAATGGAAGAGAATGATGGTGGTGTTGGTGCAACGATGGTGCTTTGAAGGTGATCGGGCAGTGCACTATAGTGGTGGATGTCCGGCCAGTTTGCAAAGAAGATAGAGTTGCTAGGGTTTGCAACTCGGGGGATGCTTAAAGAGAGATGCTGGCTGGTACGGCTAGGAGATGAAGGCAATCGGCTTGTGAAATTGTAAGGATGCAGGCAGGCAAGTAAAGGTTAATCCTGAGTGTTGCAGCGTGCAACACTAGGTTCTGGATCGGATTGCAGATGGTTGAGTTGCAGGTGGGTATGAAAGGACCTACCGGTAGTTTCGACAGTTTCCGGACTGACTTGCAGTGGCAGAGAAGATCCGATTTGTGGAGAGTTGCAAGCGGATGTGCAGCATGTGTTGTGGTGGCAAGGGAGACGCACAACAGAACTGTGAACATCACGAACAAGTGGACCTACAAAAGAACAGCAGAAGAGGACATGGGTTAAGCCGTTTTGACGGTGGTATTGCAGGTTTCTGCCCGAAGTTGCAGGTGCTTCTCCAGTTAGTAAGCTTGGGAGATTTGAGAGGTGAAGGTTTATGAATGGAGAGAAGACGGTGATGATGAAGGACAGATCTGCATGTGATGCAGATCTATATCGTTGCAGACCACTGGAGGGGGGTTTTGACGGCCGGAGTTGCAGGTCTGCAACTCCGGCGTTGAGAAAACGGTAATGAGCAAAAAACGAAAACGAAAAAGATGAGAAGAAAAAGAAGAAGAAGAGGAAGGAGAAGAAGAAGAAGAAGAAGAAGAAGAAGAAGAAGAAGAAGAAGAAGAAGAAGAAGAAGAAGAAGAAGAAGAAGAAGAAGAAGAAGGGGAGGAAGCCTTACCAGACGGCCGGAGTTGCAGGCAACTCCGGCGAAGACGTGAAGAAGATGAAGAAAAGGAAAAAAAAAAGAAGAAAAAGAAGGAGAAAAAGGAGGGGAAAACCTTGGGAACGGTTTTGGGGAAGGAGAGGAGGAGAGGGGAGAGGGATTAGGGTTCGAACGAACCCTTCTCCTTCTTCTTATAAAGCTCCCTATTTCCATTAATGGAAATAGGGTATTTTTTAAATAAAAAAAAATATTTTTAATTTTTTTTTTTTTTTTTTTTTTTTTTTTTTTAAGTAAAATGCTACTTTTCTATGGGGAATCTCCCCAATTAGTGGACCCCCCATTTAATTAAAATTATTTTTGAAATTCGCGGGGTCCACTAACTGGTCGGACAGCGGGTCGATGCTGATGGGCCCGGCTACTGGCCCACATGGACTGATGATGTGACAGGCATTCTGAAGGCGATCGGATGGATGGTGACTTGATTGGGACCCAGATCGGTAGATCGACGGATCTAGAGAGATCCAACGGTCCGATTGAAGATCCAACGGTCCGATGGAAGATCCAACGGTCAGAAAGCTAAGGGAGATGAGATAGAGCTGAAGGGTAGGAGTTCTGGGGTTAAGTCAGTAGATTCGAGGATCGAGAGATGAAGAGAGAGAGAGAATAAGAAGAAATGAGAGAAAAAGTATCAAAAAAAATGGAAAAAAGCACTGGCGGAGGGTCTGGAACCCTGGTCTTCACTGTGACATCCTCACGCTTCTCCAGTAGAGTCGACCATCATTCTTTGCTGACTCATGTGGCTTTAAACGCTTTGGTCCGTCTCTTGGTCATTGGCTCTCCTACTCTCTTCGTTCTTTGGGCCGGCTTTTTGGTCCTCTTATTCAGCCCATATTTGGCCCATATCTTCTAGTCATAGCATGTGGGCTTTTTAAGCTTTGATAATGGGCTTTCATGATCGATTTGGGCCCACAAGTCTTGAGAATCGTCCCATCGGGGTTTCCTGCGACAGAAGAAGCGCGTAATGAGACTTTATCAGAACGGCTTAATATCTAGACTTCCGAAAATGTGTTTAATGCATGCAAATATACCATTTCGTCCAGAAAAGTGTGTTTTACGCAATGAGATAGACTCTTACGTAGAAAAGTGGATAATTAGAGCAGTTTTACGTAGGAGAGTGCGATAACGCTAACAGGATAAGTGCTTAAAATAAGCACTTTTGAGCGAATATCACAACCCCCAACCAGCATATTGCCAATCCTTGGCAATTAGTGCGAAATACATGAGCTTAAAAGGGCTCTGCACATGCTGCACACTTTTTCATATTAGCTCAGGGAAAACCCCGTTCGTCAAATCATTGAATGGATGCAAAAATAGTTACGTGCTAGCGAAGAGTTGGAGAGTCTTGGCAAGACTACAGACTGATAATCATGACCCAGAATAGTCAGACTCTGCGTGTGTGTGTGCTCAACATTCTCATCATCCGACAGTAAAGATTTTCAGATCACCTCTAAGTTTTTATGCCTTGACCTCAAATCTCACATGTTTAGCACTCAGAATAGAATCACACAAGAAGGGTTTTCTTCTTTTCTCTCAATTTATATGTGAGGAGATGTGTTGATATATGAAAGCAAAGATCTCACATATGTATTATTTGAAGGAAGGACATCCTTAACAGAAGAAGATCTCATGATTGGAATACCACTTCACTCGGGAACGTCAGATCAAACTCTATAGCTTCTCTTTCTCCAATCTCCACATTTTATGATCGTACTATCCTAGAATCAAGTAGGACTTTCCTGGGTTGTAATGAGGCTTAGGTCAGGTGTAGAGAGATAAAGGGATACAGGATTTCAAAGATCTTGAGAGGATATTGTCATTTTCTTGCATTTTTCCTGCGACGTAACACCATTATCTGGTTCTTTTTCCTTTTTTCGTATTTTTCTCTTTTTCTTGATATTTCTGAGACTGCTCAATTTCTTTTCAGCTCTTCTTCATACTTTCTTTTCATATTTTGTTTTCAGCTTGAACCACTTTCTTTTCCTTTTGATTCTTCTTCTTTACTTTTCTTTTCACGGTACACCCACATCAGTTATTCTTTTGTCCATCTCAAAATAAGGGTAGCCAGTCATGTTTCGTAGCGGGACTGGATTTTAGGTTGATGGGTTTGCAAATAAAAGGCTTTTATAGAAAGGTTCAAGGGGTTTCTAGTGAAGTATAATTCAGGTGAGTAAAAAGGCTGAATGGTTCAGAAAAAAATGGCCTAAATCATTTTCTAGGGTTTGCACTATCATGTATACTGTCTTGACTGGATATAGAGAAGGTTCTGTCGTAGTAATCCAATGTTGATGTCGTTCCGAGTTCCATGATCGAAGCAAAAGATAATGAGATCTCTCAACGAATATTGCGGGCATGAAGAATAGTGAGTCATGCATTGACTCTGGATTATTGTATAACTCTCCGAAATGATTAAAGGTTCGAAAGCTCACTGGGTTAGGTCTCCACAATTATTCTTATAGGATCTCTAGAGTTTCAAAACTTAGGACGACTCTGATGTTGATAGTGTACAATTGTGCCAAATCTGAGTTTTTCTGAGTTTTCAAACCTACTGTAGCCACGCTTGACTTGATTCAACGCTAACTTTAAACAAAAATTGACATCCTCAATACTGACTTAACGGAGGTTTTCAGCTAATCTAAGTCAGGGTATTTGACACATTTTTGAAATTCTAGAAAACTTTTGGAGAACATCGGAAATTACCCCAAAAACAACATTTTTTTTTTTTTTTTTTTTTTTTTTTTTTTTTTATCAAAATGAAGACATGAGTTTTGGTAAATACCCACCCCCAACCAAAATACAGCACCGTCCTCGGTGCTCATGACCGGGACATAAAATGATAAAAATTCAGTGATGATGATGCAAAAGTTCAGGGAGGATGTTACCAAGTCGGCAGAAACTCGACAGTGTGATACCTGATGATCGGAAGAATGAATGTACCTGCATTTCCAGAGATATAACAGTAATAACAAATGCATGAGACTCATGTACTCTAGGAATACCGGAATTGCCTTTCCGAAAGCGCTAAGTTTTACGTCTTCAGCCAGACATGACGGGGGTATATCAAGTACCCCCAACCAGGATAAAACTCATGGAGACTGAGTGAATCTGCAGTCTTCCTGACACCTAAGGTGGAACGGAGACAACTATCCTATCCCTTGTCTAGGTATACCTGTGTAGAACAGGTCTTTCTCAGTGTAGACTGAGAGAAGGGCATTGAGCAGACCGACAAAAGTACGGAGTTGATCGGGGAGGGATCGAAGCTTCTCAGTAATGATTGAGAGGAGAGTAGGAGCGGTTTCTCTGAGCAGACCCGCAAAAACATTTAGTTCAGCGGGGAGGGATAGAAGCTTCTCAGTAAAGACTGAGAAGGGAGTAGTAGTGGGTTCTCTGACCGTGGTTAGCAGAGCCGCAAACTCATTGAGTTTTGCGGGAATGTATCTGAATGGAGCAGACTCCTGCAGATCAGTAATACCAGAAATGTTGGACTCCGAGATGAAGTCAGACTCACAGTGTTCATGACACTTGGATAATATATCTTCGGGAGAGTCCTGAGTTAGACTCTCTACGGCACACAGGTCATCGAAAATATCGACGTAGGGTGACGGGTGAAAACTGTTGACCTCTTTCTCGATGTTTCCTGATGTGATAGGGATGTTCCAATCCCTGTACTCAATACGTTCATCCTTGGTGGGGATTGGTAGGTCCAGGACAGCGGGATGCCCATATTCTAGACACGGCTCTACGGTGGGAATGTCTGCAACTAGTGCAGAGGTAGAATCATCAGAGATAGAGATGGAACTGGGTTTCTCTGGGCTCGGTCTAGAAGTTGATGCTGTTAAGGGCACCAAAGATTGAGACTCGGGTTCATCACTATTGTTGCACAATCCAAGGGAGGTGGGGAGGAACGGTAGATCTATGACAGTTGGGATCCTACGATCAAGACACAACTCAGTGTCATGAAGATCGACATCGGGGGCAGTAGAGGTAGAGTGAGAATTAGGTTGCTCTGAGGTAGGTTCAAGATTTGGTGCTGTTAAAGGCACCGAATAAGGAAACACTGGCACCTCAATAATCGGGCTTTCTATTTCATCCTGGCAATTTTGGTACATGGTCCAATTGTGTGACTCCTCGTTATAGACAGTGGCCATGTCATTCTCCTCAGGATAAGCTACTGGTGGGCTAGTGAAGTTGACTTCCTCTCTCTCATTTTCTAATTGAATTAGACGTTGCTCGAAGCTTTCCATAGATTGCTTTTGTTGGTGCTCTAGACCTTGGAAAAACTGTTGTTGCTGGGCAATGTACTGAGAAAGAAGGTTCTCTAGACCGGGTTTAGTAGCCAACGGAGGCGGTTCAGCCAAGGGGAGCTGAGGTGCGAACTCTTGATTGTAGTCCGACTGGGTATGAAAGTTGTAAGGCAAAGTGGAGTCTAGGACTAGTTGCTGATTCTGAAAATCCTGAGGGGCCCACTGTTGATCAGAATAGTCATTCTGTGGATATGACGGGTACTGGGATTGCGAGTATTGCCAGTCATACTCTCCATTGGGTTGATGGAACCCGGAAGGATAATTATCCTGCGGTAGTTGCTGCGGGATAGTAGACTGTTCCCAATCAAAGTTATGGTGACTCCTATTATCCGGATAATAAGTGTTGTCATAGGAGGTCTGTATTGGAGATTGAAAGGTACAGACATCTTGCTGGATAGGAGGATAATATCCTACAGACTGGAATGGTACACAGGTTGCTGGACTGCGGCACGAAGGGCAGAGACTGAATTTTTAAGCTCTTGGAGTACAGAATTGTACTCCGGATCTCGGTGATTATCATACCCTGTAGAAGTGTGCGAGACTGGAGTATCATGATGATACGCAGAATTGTCATACCATTGTTGAGAGTGATCACCTCGAGTCTCACAGAAACTGTAGTAGGTCTCATACAGAGGCCGTTCATCTGCCATTAGAGGCGATGGAGGGGTGCGGTGGACTGACTCTCAGATCGAGTCAGTAAAGGTTAGGTCAAGGTCCAATCGGGCTTCTACTTGAGAAAGCAAGCCCAAGATTTGGCAAAAAGTTGCCAAAAGGAGACACTGGAGTAGTGATTCTAAATGATGCACACCAAGCACAGATAATCCTATTCTAAACAATCAGGATATATTTTAGGCATTATCTTGTTAGTTTTGGGGCTAGAGTAGATTATGACAGTGGGCGGACCACTGGTTTATCTTGTTAGCCGCCGGACTAACTGTATGCACTCAGAGGTTCTCACTAGGCTACACTCTTCAGAGCGAATCCTTTAGTACTAACTCTAGTCAACAAAAGGCAATCCGAAGCCTAGACAGACGTGCGGCACAATGGCTGTCTTAAGTACGTCCCAGACTAACCGGATTGGTCAAGTGTATAAGAAGAGTGTTCCCTCGGGTTAAGCTAGGGTTGGTGCGTGTTCCTAGTCCACACGCAACTAACCGCCGAATAGTCCAAGATGCCACGTCGAGCTCAGTGTACTTGAGTAGCAGGGACTTATGGGTGTGTTAGACAACAGGGACCCGCGCTCGTGGTCTTATTTCGATTGGATGTTAAGCGGGTTCGCTTTGTGTGGATTTTTCCTCGAACACCGGGCTAATTGGCTCTACTTCTTGATTCTTTTTATTATAGATGGATCTTGGGGATCAAATCAGATGGAATGATGAGGTGGGTGATGAAATCCCACCAGTTGTAAAAGAGCTGGGTCTGCTCGATTAATGTTCAATTATTAACGGCCACGCCACGCAAGTCGAATAGTATGTATGCGAAAGCAAATAGACAAGCGGCAATGATTCACCCAAATTGCTCTGTATCGCACTCAAGGCGAGGATAGAGACTTACCTCCCGTGGGCCACGCCACGGGGTCGCCTCCGTGGGTTAGAGAGGGGTATCCTAATGGGCTTGGGCCCGACTCCTCCTCTTTGAGCTTTCGCTCTCTACCCACACTGGATCGTGTTCCTGCAGAAAAGTTAGATCGCACGGTCTAGGTATTCGGGATTCTATTTGGAAGATCCTTGCCTTTTTAGGGTTCACTGAACAAGCACTAGATTTAGGCAAGTTTTTGAATTAGTTTCCAAATTCGAGATGGGTTAAAATTTAGGAATTCCAGATTGGAAAATACCTAGATTGGAAAGTTTCCCGAACGGTGGAGATCTTCCAAGAAAGATTTGATTTCGAGATCCCTTATAATTTTGGGAAATTTCCTAAAATTGAAATTCTGCTAGATTTGGGGTGTTTCCTTTTGCAGACTTTTCCAAATTCGGAAGATTTCTAAAGATAGAAATTCTTCTACAGAGGAAACTTCTAAGAGGGGAAACCCTAATTTAGCAAAGTTTCAAGATTTTAGAATCTTTCCAAAAATTGCAAATCCTTGATTGGTGATTTCTAAAAATCTGCAGAATATGAAACCCTAATTTTTTTGAATTTTGATTTTATTATTTTTTTGGTAATTTCCACTTAATCTAGGGTTTCTAAAAAACCCTAGAACAAGATCTAGCAGTTAGTTGGAAAGCAGTAAAATTCCTAAATTATTACAAATTGCACTCGGCCTTCCGAGGCATTAAAAATAGTAATTTAAAAAGACTGCTAAAAATCACTAAAAACAAAAAATAGAAAGTTTCCCGAAAAGGTCAGGCTGTCCAAATTGAGCAGCTTTTCGCTTCAGCAACTTTCCAATTCCGTCTTTACGTCCTTTTTCGCACTCCCGAACACCCGAGCGGCAGCGGCGCCATTTGAAAATAGGGTTTTTCCCGCGTCGTTGGTTACGGAAACCCTAACTTCAACACAATTTGTAATATTATCCGATTATCCTGTAAAATTCAAAGATTCTGTATAGGGATTCGTGTCGGATGTCGATCCGCACTCAGGATTAATTTGATTAGTGCAATAATGAACATAAAATGACGAGAAATTTGCAGAGAATGGAACATAATATTATTCAAATCAACTTCATTCAATCGAACATGTCTCTTACAATCAAGTAAAAATGACTAAATTATAAAGCATAAAAAAAAAAAAAGAATAAACTAGAGAGAGAAGGAGAGAACTAGAGAGAGAAAATAGAGAAATCTAGAGAGAAAAATGGATGATTTAGAGAGAGAAACTATGGTAAAAGTGATTCTAGAAAGAGAACCTAGAGAGAGAAAGTGATATAGAGGAATTTGTAGAGAGTGAACTACCTTTCAAACTTACCCAATGAAGAAGGGTCATGGCCACTTGATTACCCTTGAGATGGATGTGGTGGCTTGTTTAGATGCTACCCGGAGAAGAAGATTGCAAACGTGATGGAGGATAATGGAGAGGAGGATCTTTGGTGGTGCACACGGGCTGGCCGAGGAGGACCCTACGGTGGAGAGGTGGCGCTAGGTGGCTGCGATTGGAGAGCTCTCTCCACGTTGCTGTGCGTGGACGAAGAGAGACCCGGGGGAGGTTGCTTCAACCGGTGAGCAAGAGGTGGTTGGCGGCCTTTGGTGGCTGTTCCTCCTTGAGAAGGAGCAGGCGGTAATGGAAGAGAATGATGGTGGTGTTGGTGCAACGATGGTGCTTTGAAGGTGATCGGGCAGTGCACTATAGTGGTGGATGTCCGGCCAGTTTGCAAAGAAGATAGAGTTGCTAGGGTTTGCAACTCGGGGGATGCTTAAAGAGAGATGCTGGCTGGTACGGCTAGGAGATGAAGGCAATCGGCTTGTGAAATTGTAAGGATGCAGGCAGGCAAGTAAAGGTTAATCCTGAGTGTTGCAGCGTGCAACACTAGGTTCTGGATCGGATTGCAGATGGTTGAGTTGCAGGTGGGTATGAAAGGACCTACCGGTAGTTTCGACAGTTTCCGGACTGACTTGCAGTGGCAGAGAAGATCCGATTTGTGGAGAGTTGCAAGCGGATGTGCAGCATGTGTTGTGGTGGCAAGGGAGACGCACAACAGAACTGTGAACATCACGAACAAGTGGACCTACAAAAGAACAGCAGAAGAGGACATGGGTTAAGCCGTTTTGACGGTGGTATTGCAGGTTTCTGCCCGAAGTTGCAGGTGCTTCTCCAGTTAGTAAGCTTGGGAGATTTGAGAGGTGAAGGTTTATGAATGGAGAGAAGACGGTGATGATGAAGGACAGATCTGCATGTGATGCAGATCTATATCGTTGCAGACCACTGGAGGGGGGTTTTGACGGCCGGAGTTGCAGGTCTGCAACTCCGGCGTTGAGAAAACGGTAATGAGCAAAAAACGAAAACGAAAAAGATGAGAAGAAAAAGAAGAAGAAGAGGAAGGAGAAGAAGAAGAAGAAGAAGAAGAAGAAGAAGAAGAAGAAGAAGAAGAAGAAGAAGAAGAAGAAGAAGAAGAAGAAGAAGAAGAAGAAGGGGAGGAAGCCTTACCAGACGGCCGGAGTTGCAGGCAACTCCGGCGAAGACGTGAAGAAGATGAAGAAAAGGAAAAAAAAAGAAGAAAAAGAACGAGAAAAAGGAGGGGAAAACCTTGGGAACGGTTTTGGGGAAGGAGAGGAGGAGAGGGGAGAGGGATTAGGGTTCGAACGAACCCTTCTCCTTCCTCTTATAAAGCTCCCTATTTCCATTAATGGAAATAGGGTATTTTTTAAATAAAAAAAAATATTTTTAATTTTTTTTTTTTTTTTTTTTTTTTTTTTTTAAGTAAAATGCTACTTTTCTATGGGGAATCTCCCCAATTAGTGGACCCCCCATTTAATTAAAATTATTTTTGAAATTCGCGGGGTCCACTAACTGGTCGGACAGCGGGTCGATGCTGATGGGCCCGGCTACTGGCCCACATGGACTGATGATGTGACAGGCATTCTGAAGGCGATCGGATGGATGGTGACTTGATTGGGACCCAGATCGGTAGATCGACGGATCTAGAGAGATCCAACGGTCCGATTGAAGATCCAACGGTCCGATGGAAGATCCAACGGTCAGAAAGCTAAGGGAGATGAGATAGAGCTGAAGGGTAGGAGTTCTGGGGTTAAGTCAGTAGATTCGAGGATCGAGAGATGAAGAGAGAGAGAGAATAAGAAGAAATGAGAGAAAAAGTATCAAAAAAAATGGAAAAAAGCACTGGCGGAGGGTCTGGAACCCTGGTCTTCACTGTGACATCCTCACGCTTCTCCAGTAGAGTCGACCATCATTCTTTGCTGACTCATGTGGCTTTAAACGCTTTGGTCCGTCTCTTGGTCATTGGCTCTCCTACTCTCTTCGTTCTTTGGGCCGGCTTTTTGGTCCTCTTATTCAGCCCATATTTGGCCCATATCTTCTAGTCATAGCATGTGGGCTTTTTAAGCTTTGATAATGGGCTTTCATGATCGATTTGGGCCCACAAGTCTTGAGAATCGTCCCATCGGGGTTTCCTGCGACAGAAGAAGCGCGTAATGAGACTTTATCAGAACGGCTTAATATCTAGACTTCCGAAAATGTGTTTAATGCATGCAAATATACCATTTCGTCCAGAAAAGTGTGTTTTACGCAATGAGATAGACTCTTACGTAGAAAAGTGGATAATTAGAGCAGTTTTACGTAGGAGAGTGCGATAACGCTAACAGGATAAGTGCTTAAAATAAGCACTTTTGAGCGAATATCACAACCCCCAACCAGCATATTGCCAATCCTTGGCAATTAGTGCGAAATACATGAGCTTAAAAGGGCTCTGCACATGCTGCACACTTTTTCATATTAGCTCAGGGAAAACCCCGTTCGTCAAATCATTGAATGGATGCAAAAATAGTTACGTGCTAGCGAAGAGTTGGAGAGTCTTGGCAAGACTACAGACTGATAATCATGACCCAGAATAGTCAGACTCTGCGTGTGTGTGTGCTCAACATTCTCATCATCCGACAGTAAAGATTTTCAGATCACCTCTAAGTTTTTATGCCTTGACCTCAAATCTCACATGTTTAGCACTCAGAATAGAATCACACAAGAAGGGTTTTCTTCTTTTCTCTCAATTTATATGTGAGGAGATGTGTTGATATATGAAAGCAAAGATCTCACATATGTATTATTTGAAGGAAGGACATCCTTAACAGAAGAAGATCTCATGATTGGAATACCACTTCACTCGGGAACGTCAGATCAAACTCTATAGCTTCTCTTTCTCCAATCTCCACATTTTATGATCGTACTATCCTAGAATCAAGTAGGACTTTCCTGGGTTGTAATGAGGCTTAGGTCAGGTGTAGAGAGATAAAGGGATACAGGATTTCAAAGATCTTGAGAGGATATTGTCATTTTCTTGCATTTTTCCTGCGACGTAACACCATTATCTGGTTCTTTTTCCTTTTTTCGTATTTTTCTCTTTTTCTTGATATTTCTGAGACTGCTCAATTTCTTTTCAGCTCTTCTTCATACTTTCTTTTCATATTTTGTTTTCAGCTTGAACCACTTTCTTTTCCTTTTGATTCTTCTTCTTTACTTTTCTTTTCACGGTACACCCACATCAGTTATTCTTTTGTCCATCTCAAAATAAGGGTAGCCAGTCATGTTTCGTAGCGGGACTGGATTTTAGGTTGATGGGTTTGCAAATAAAAGGCTTTTATAGAAAGGTTCAAGGGGTTTCTAGTGAAGTATAATTCAGGTGAGTAAAAAGGCTGAATGGTTCAGAAAAAAATGGCCTAAATCATTTTCTAGGGTTTGCACTATCATGTATACTGTCTTGACTGGATATAGAGAAGGTTCTGTCGTAGTAATCCAATGTTGATGTCGTTCCGAGTTCCATGATCGAAGCAAAAGATAATGAGATCTCTCAACGAATATTGCGGGCATGAAGAATAGTGAGTCATGCATTGACTCTGGATTATTGTATAACTCTCCGAAATGATTAAAGGTTCGAAAGCTCACTGGGTTAGGTCTCCACAATTATTCTTATAGGATCTCTAGAGTTTCAAAACTTAGGACGACTCTGATGTTGATAGTGTACAATTGTGCCAAATCTGAGTTTTTCTGAGTTTTCAAACCTACTGTAGCCACGCTTGACTTGATTCAACGCTAACTTTAAACAAAAATTGACATCCTCAATACTGACTTAACGGAGGTTTTCAGCTAATCTAAGTCAGGGTATTTGACACATTTTTGAAATTCTAGAAAACTTTTGGAGAACATCGGAAATTACCCCAAAAACAACATTTTTTTTTTTTTTTTTTTTTTTTTTTTTTTTTTTTTTTTTTTTTTATCAAAATGAAGACATGAGTTTTGGTAAATACCCACCCCCAACCAAAATACAGCACCGTCCTCGGTGCTCATGACCGGGACATAAAATGATAAAAATTCAGTGATGATGATGCAAAAGTTCAGGGAGGATGTTACCAAGTCGGCAGAAACTCGACAGTGTGATACCTGATGATCGGAAGAATGAATGTACCTGCATTTCCAGAGATATAACAGTAATAACAAATGCATGAGACTCATGTACTCTAGGAATACCGGAATTGCCTTTCCGAAAGCGCTAAGTTTTACGTCTTCAGCCAGACATGACGGGGGTATATCAAGTACCCCCAACCAGGATAAAACTCATGGAGACTGAGTGAATCTGCAGTCTTCCTGACACCTAAGGTGGAACGGAGACAACTATCCTATCCCTTGTCTAGGTATACCTGTGTAGAACAGGTCTTTCTCAGTGTAGACTGAGAGAAGGGCATTGAGCAGACCGACAAAAGTACGGAGTTGATCGGGGAGGGATCGAAGCTTCTCAGTAATGATTGAGAGGAGAGTAGGAGCGGTTTCTCTGAGCAGACCCGCAAAAACATTTAGTTCAGCGGGGAGGGATAGAAGCTTCTCAGTAAAGACTGAGAAGGGAGTAGTAGTGGGTTCTCTGACCGTGGTTAGCAGAGCCACAAACTCATTGAGTTTTGCGGGAATGTATCTGAATGGAGCAGACTCCTGCAGATCAGTAATACCAGAAATGTTGGACTCCGAGATGAAGTCAGACTCACAGTGTTCATGACACTTGGATAATATATCTTCGGGAGAGTCCTGAGTTAGACTCTCTACGGCACACAGGTCATCGAAAATATCGACGTAGGGTGACGGGTGAAAACTGTTGACCTCTTTCTCGATGTTTCCTGATGTGATAGGGATGTTCCAATCCCTGTACTCAATACGTTCATCCTTGGTGGGGATTGGTAGGTCCAGGACAGCGGGATGCCCATATTCTAGACACGGCTCTACGGTGGGAATGTCTGCAACTAGTGCAGAGGTAGAATCATCAGAGATAGAGATGGAACTAGGTTTCTCTGGGCTCGGTCTAGAAGTTGATGCTGTTAAGGGCACCAAAGATTGAGACTCGGGTTCATCACTATTGTTGCACAATCCAAGGGAGGTGGGGAGGAACGGTAGATCTATGACAGTTGGGATCCTACGATCAAGACACAACTCAGTGTCATGAAGATCGACATCGGGGGCAGTAGAGGTAGAGTGAGAATTAGGTTGCTCTGAGGTAGGTTCAAGATTTGGTGCTGTTAAAGGCACCGAATAAGGAAACACTGGCACCTCAATAATCGGGCTTTCTATTTCATCCTGGCAATTTTGGTACATGGTCCAATTGTGTGACTCCTCGTTATAGACAGTGGCCATGTCATTCTCCTCAGGATAAGCTACTGGTGGGCTAGTGAAGTTGACTTCCTCTCTCTCATTTTCTAATTGAATTAGACGTTGCTCGAAGCTTTCCATAGATTGCTTTTGTTGGTGCTCTAGACCTTGGAAAAACTGTTGTTGCTGGGCAATGTACTGAGAAAGAAGGTTCTCTAGACCGGGTTTAGTAGCCAACGGAGGCGGTTCAGCCAAGGGGAGCTGAGGTGCGAACTCTTGATTGTAGTCCGACTGGGTATGAAAGTTGTAAGGCAAAGTGGAGTCTAGGACTAGTTGCTGATTCTGAAAATCCTGAGGGGCCCACTGTTGATCAGAATAGTCATTCTGTGGATATGACGGGTACTGGGATTGCGAGTATTGCCAGTCATACTCTCCATTGGGTTGATGGAACCCGGAAGGATAATTATCCTGCGGTAGTTGCTGCGGGATAGTAGACTGTTCCCAATCAAAGTTATGGTGACTCCTATTATCCGGATAATAAGTGTATTGGAGATTGAAAGGTACAGACATCTTGCTGGATAGGAGGATAATATCCTACAGACTGGGAATGGTACACAGGTTGCTGGACTGCGGCACGAAGGGCAGAGACTGAATTTTTAAGCTCTTGGAGTACAGAATTGTACTCCGGATCTCGGTGATTATCATACCCTGTAGAAGTGTGCGAGACTGGAGTATCATGATGATACGCAGAATTGTCATACCATTGTTGAGAGTGATCACCTCGAGTCTCACAGAAACTGTAGTAGGTCTCATACAGAGGCCGTTCATCTGCCATTAGAGGCGATGGAGGGGTGCGGTGGACTAACTCTCAGATCGAGTCAGTAAAAGGTTAGGTCAAGTCCAACCGGGCTTCTACTTGAAAAAGCAAGCCCAAGATTTGGCAAAAAGTTGCCAAAAGGAGACACTGGAGTAGTGATTCTAAATGATGCACACCAAGCACAGATAATCCTATTCTAAACAATCAGGATATATTTTAGGCATTATCTTGTTAGTTTTGGGGTTAGAGTAGATTATGACAGTGGGCGGACCACTGGTTTATCTTTTAGCCGCCGGACTAACTGTATGCACTCAGAGGTTCTCACTAGGCTACACTCTTCAGAGCGAATCCTTTAGTACTAACTCTAGTCAACAAAAGGCAATCCGAAGCCTAGACAGACGTGCGGCACAATGGCTGTCTTAAGTACGTCCCAGACTAACCGGATTGGTCAAGTGTATAAGAAGAGTGTTCCCTCGGGTTAAGCTAGGGTTGGTGCGTGTTCCTAGTCCACACGCAACTAACCGCCGAATAATCCAAGATGCCACGTCGAGCTCAGTGTACTTGAGTAGCAGGGACTTATGGGTGTGTTAGACAACAGGGACCCGCGCTCGTGGTCTTATTTCGATTGGATGTTAAGCGGGTTCGCTTTGTGTGGATTTTTCCTCGAACACCGGGCTAATTGGCTCTACTTCTTGATTCTTTTTATTATAGATGGATCTTGGGGATCAAATCAGATGGAATGATGAGGTGGGTGATGAAATCCCACCAGTTGTAAAAGAGCTGGGTCTGCTCGATTAATGTTCAATTATTAACGGCCACGCCACGCAAGTCGAATAGTATGTATGCGAAAGCAAATAGACAAGCGGCAATGATTCACCCAAATTGCTCTGTATCGCACTCAAGGCGAGGATAGAGACTTACCTCCCGTGGGCCACGCCACGGGGTCGCCTCCGTGGGTTAGAGAGGGGTATCCTAATGGGCTTGGGCCCGACTCCTCCTCTTTGAGCTTTCGCTCTCTACCCACACTGGATCGTGTTCCTGCAGAAAAGTTAGATCGCACGGTCTAGGTATTCGGGATTCTATTTGGAAGATCCTTGCCTTTTTAGGGTTCACTGAACAAGCACTAGATTTAGGCAAGTTTTTGAATTAGTTTCCAAATTCGAGATGGGTTAAAATTTAGGAATTCCCAGATTGGAAAATACCTAGATTGGAAAGTTTCCCGAATGGTGGAGATCTTCCAAGAAAGATTTGATTTCGAGATCCCTTATAATTTTGGGAAATTTCCTAAAATTGAAATTCTGCTAGATTTGGGGTGTTTCCTTTTGCAGACTTTTCCAAATTCGGAAGATTTCTAAAGATAGAAATTCTTCTACAGAGGAAACTTCTAAGAGGGGAAACCCTAATTTAGCAAAGTTTCAAGATTTTAGAATCTTTCCAAAAATTGCAAATCCTTGATTGGTGATTTCTAAAAATCTGCAGAATATGAAACCCTAATTTTTTTTGAATTTTGATTTTATTATTTTTTTGGTAATTTCCACTTAATCTAGGGTTTCTAAAAAACCCTAGAACAAGATCTAGCAGTTAGTTGGAAAGCAGTAAAATTCCTAAATTATTACAAATTGCACTCGGCCTTCCGAGGCATTAAAAATAGTAATTTAAAAAGACTGCTAAAAATCACTAAAAACAAAAAATAGAAAGTTTCCCGAAAAGGTCAGGCTGTCCAAATTGAGCAGCTTTTCGCTTCAGCAACTTTCCAATTCCGTCTTTACGTCCTTTTTCGCACTCCCGAACACCCGAGCGGCAGCGGCGCCATTTGAAAATAGGGTTTTTCCCGCGTCGTTGGTTACGGAAACCCTAACTTCAACACAATTTGTAATATTATCCGATTATCCTGTAAAATTCAAAGATTCTGTATAGGGATTCGTGTCGGATGTCGATCCGCACTCGGGATTAATTTGATTAGTGCAATAATGAACATAAAATGACGAGAAATTTGCAGAGAATGGAACATAATATTATTCAAATCAACTTCATTCAATCGAACATGTCTCTTACAATCAAGTAAAAATGACTAAATTATAAAGCATAAAAAAAAAAAAAGAATAAACTAGAGAGAGAAGGAGAGAACTAGAGAGAGAAAATAGAGAAATCTAGAGAGAAAAATGGATGATTTAGAGAGAGAAACTATGGTAAAAGTGATTCTAGAAAGAGAACCTAGAGAGAGAAAGTGATATAGAGGAATTTGTAGAGAGTGAACTACCTTTCAAACTTACCCAATGAAGAAGGGTCATGGCCACTTGATTACCCTTGAGATGGATGTGGTGGCTTGTTTAGATGCTACCCGGAGAAGAAGATTGCAAACGTGATGGAGGATAATGGAGAGGAGGATCTTTGGTGGTGCACACGGGCTGGCCGAGGAGGACCCTACGGTGGAGAGGTGGCGCTAGGTGGCTGCGATTGGAGAGCTCTCTCCACGTTGCTGTGCGTGGACGAAGAGAGACCCGGGGGAGGTTGCTTCAACCGGTGAGCAAGAGGTGGTTGGCGGCCTTTGGTGGCTGTTCCTCCTTGAGAAGGAGCAGGCGGTAATGGAAGAGAATGATGGTGGTGTTGGTGCAACGATGGTGCTTTGAAGGTGATCGGGCAGTGCACTATAGTGGTGGATGTCCGGCCAGTTTGCAAAGAAGATAGAGTTGCTAGGGTTTGCAACTCGGGGGATGCTTAAAGAGAGATGCTGGCTGGTACGGCTAGGAGATGAAGGCAATCGGCTTGTGAAATTGTAAGGATGCAGGCAGGCAAGTAAAGGTTAATCCTGAGTGTTGCAGCGTGCAACACTAGGTTCTGGATCGGATTGCAGATGGTTGAGTTGCAGGTGGGTATGAAAGGACCTACCGGTAGTTTCGACAGTTTCCGGACTGACTTGCAGTGGCAGAGAAGATCCGATTTGTGGAGAGTTGCAAGCGGATGTGCAGCATGTGTTGTGGTGGCAAGGGAGACGCACAACAGAACTGTGAACATCACGAACAAGTGGACCTACAAAAGAACAGCAGAAGAGGACATGGGTTAAGCCGTTTTGACGGTGGTATTGCAGGTTTCTGCCCGAAGTTGCAGGTGCTTCTCCAGTTAGTAAGCTTGGGAGATTTGAGAGGTGAAGGTTTATGAATGGAGAGAAGACGGTGATGATGAAGGACAGATCTGCATGTGATGCAGATCTATATCGTTGCAGACCACTGGAGGGGGGTTTTGACGGCCGGAGTTGCAGGTCTGCAACTCCGGCGTTGAGAAAACGGTAATGAGCAAAAAACGAAAACGAAAAAGATGAGAAGAAAAAGAAGAAGAAGAGGAAGGAGAAGAAGAAGAAGAAGAAGAAGAAGAAGAAGAAGAAGAAGAAGAAGAAGAAGAAGAAGAAGAAGAAGAAGAAGAAGAAGAAGAAGAAGGGGAGGAAGCCTTACCAGACGGCCGGAGTTGCAGGCAACTCCGGCGAAGACGTGAAGAAGATGAAGAAAAGGAAAAAAAAAGAAGAAAAAGAAGGAGAAAAAGGAGGGGAAAACCTTGGGAACGGTTTTGGGGAAGGAGAGGAGGAGAGGGGAGAGGGATTAGGGTTCGAACGAACCCTTCTCCTTCTTCTTATAAAGCTCCCTATTTCCATTAATGGAAATAGGGTATTTTTTAAATAAAAAAAAATATTTTTAATTTTTTTTTTTTTTTTTTTTTTTTTTTTTTTAAGTAAAATGCTACTTTTCTATGGGGAATCTCCCCAATTAGTGGACCCCCCATTTAATTAAAATTATTTTTGAAATTCGCGGGGTCCACTAACTGGTCGGACAGCGGGTCGATGCTGATGGGCCCGGCTACTGGCCCACATGGACTGATGATGTGACAGGCATTCTGAAGGCGATCGGATGGATGGTGACTTGATTGGGACCCAGATCGGTAGATCGACGGATCTAGAGAGATCCAACGGTCCGATTGAAGATCCAACGGTCCGATGGAAGATCCAACGGTCAGAAAGCTAAGGGAGATGAGATAGAGCTGAAGGGTAGGAGTTCTGGGGTTAAGTCAGTAGATTCGAGGATCGAGAGATGAAGAGAGAGAGAGAATAAGAAGAAATGAGAGAAAAAGTATCAAAAAAAATGGAAAAAAGCACTGGCGGAGGGTCTGGAACCCTGGTCTTCACTGTGACATCCTCACGCTTCTCCAGTAGAGTCGACCATCATTCTTTGCTGACTCATGTGGCTTTAAACGCTTTGGTCCGTCTCTTGGTCATTGGCTCTCCTACTCTCTTCGTTCTTTGGGCCGGCTTTTTGGTCCTCTTATTCAGCCCATATTTGGCCCATATCTTCTAGTCATAGCATGTGGGCTTTTTAAGCTTTGATAATGGGCTTTCATGATCGATTTGGGCCCACAAGTCTTGAGAATCGTCCCATCGGGGTTTCCTGCGACAGAAGAAGCGCGTAATGAGACTTTATCAGAACGGCTTAATATCTAGACTTCCGAAAATGTGTTTAATGCATGCAAATATACCATTTCGTCCAGAAAAGTGTGTTTTACGCAATGAGATAGACTCTTACGTAGAAAAGTGGATAATTAGAGCAGTTTTACGTAGGAGAGTGCGATAACGCTAACAGGATAAGTGCTTAAAATAAGCACTTTTGAGCGAATATCAGCTTGTGTCGGATGTCGATCCACACTCGGGATTAGTCGGGTTAGCGCAATAATGAACATAAAATGACAGAAAATTTGCAGAGAATGGAACATAATATTATTCAAATCAACTTTATTCAATCGAACATGTCTCTTACAATCAAGTAAAAATAACTAAATTATAAAGCGTAAAAAAAAAGAGAATAAACTAGAGAGAGAAAAGGATAACTAGATAGAGAAAGTAGAGAGGAGATTGTAGAGATAGAGAGAGAAAGTGAAGAAACTTACCACTTACTGGAGAGATCACATCAGCCTAGATCGGGCTTTGATGAAGGTGGTTTGGGACATGGTGGAGATGAAAGGATCCACTGTTATGGTGGCTGGAATAGCCCATGGTGTTGCACCGTGGGTGTGTGCATAGGTGGCGCACCAGCGAGTGAGAATGCACCACGTACAGATGGTGCAAACTAGAGCAAAGATGGAGGGAGAAACTAACGATGGCGCCTCTTGCAGATTTTGCTTGATGATCTTCCTTGGTGTTGTGATGAGGTATTGAGGAGGAGCGCCTCCTCTTGATTTTTTTTTTTTTTTTTCTCTTTGATGAAACGGTGAAGGGGATGAGAGGAGAGTTTGAAAGAGTGATACAGCTGTGTTGGAGGGCTGCTCCAACGTGGCTGAAGGGAGAGGCGTGAAGAGATGGAGAATGGGAGAGTTTTTGAAGAAAACGTCCAAGGCAACAAAGAGGTGTGTCGGCTGGGGTTTTCTTGGAGAAGACGGGCTGGAGCTAGATTCCAGCCGGTGCACCAGCAGGTTTGCAGGCTGAGCAGCAGCTTGTTGCAGGTGCTACGGTGAAGATGGTGGAGGCGGAGAGGTGCGCTGGCGACCGGTGGAGTGCAACGTGCACAGGTGGTGGCGGTTTGAGGAGATGAGAAGAGAAGAGGAGGGCAGCGTTAATGGCTGCTGGAGGTGATGGAGTGATATGGTGGTGGAGACGAATCAGGCGGATAGAGGAGGGCGGAGCGCCTGCTTTCTGGTGGAGCTCGTGGGCGTTGCCGGAGTTGCAGCCTGCAACTCCGGTCGAAGACGTGAAAACGAAAATAAAAATAAAAAAAATGAGAAGAAGAAGAAGAAGAAGAAGAAGAAGAAGAAGAAGAAGAAGAAGAAGAAGAAGGAGGAGGAGGAGAACGAGGACCAGATGGCCGGAGTTGCTGCCTGCAACTCCGGCGAAGATGGAGGAGGAAGAAGAAGAAGAAAAGAAGAAAAAAGAAGAAAAGAGAAGAAAGAAGAAGGCGAAAACGTGGGCAGAAGATTAGGGGAAGGAGAGGAGAAGAGGGGAGAGGGATTAGGGTTCGAACGAACCCCTATCCTTCTCCTTTTAAAGCTTCCCTATTTCCTTTAATGGAAATAGGGGATTTTTTGAATAAAAAAAATAAGAAAAATAATTTTTAAATTTTTTTTTTTTTTTTTTTTAAGTAAAAACCTACTTTTCTATGGGGAATCTCTCCAATTAGTGGACCCCCCATTTAATTAAAATTATTTTTGAAATTCGCGGGGTCCACTAACTGGTCGGACAGCGGGTCGATGATGATGGGCCCGGCTACTGGCCCACATGGACTGATGATGTCCATCGTCTCACAAGATGATGTGACAGGCATTCTGAAGGCGATCGGATGGATGGTGACTTGATTGGGACCCAGATTGGTAGATCGACGGATCTAGAGAGATCCAACGGTCCGATTGAAGATCCAACGGTCCGATGGAAGATCCAACGGTCAGAAAGCTAAGGGAGATGAGATAGAGCCGATGGGTAGGAGTTCTGGGGTTAGGTCAGTAGATTCGAGGATCGAGAGATGAAGAGAGAGAGAGAATAAGAAGAGATGAGATAAAAAGTATCAAAAAAATGGAAAAAAGCACTGGCGGAGCGTCTGGAACCCTGGTCTTCACTGTGACCATCCTCACGCTTCTCCAGTAGAGTCGACTATCATTCCTTGCTGACTCATGTGGCTTTAAACGCTTTGGTCCGTCTCTTGGTCATTGGCTCTCCTACTCTCTTCGTTCTTTGGGCCGACTTTTTGGTCCTCTTATTCAGCCCATATTTGGCCCATATCTTCTAGTTATAGCATGTGGGCTTGTTAAGCTTTGATAATGGGCTTTCATGATCGATTTGGGCCCACAAGTCTCGAAAATCGTCCCATCGGGGTTTCCTGCAACAGAAGAAGCGCGTAATGAGACTTTATCAGAACGGCTTAATATTTAGACTTCCGAAAATGTGTTTAATGTATGCAAATATACCATTTCGTCCAGAAAAGTGTGTTTTACGCAATGAGATAGACTCTTACGTAGAAAAGTGGATAATTAGAGCAGTTTTACGTAGGAGAGTGCGATAACGCTAACAGGATAAGTGCTTAAAATAAGCACTTTTGAGCGAATATCACAACCCCCAACCAGCATATTGCCAATCCTTGGCAATTAGTGCGAAATACATGAGCTTAAAAGGGCTCTGCACATGCTGCACACTTTTTCATATTAGCTCAGGGAAAACCCCGTTCGTCAAATCATTGAATGGATGCAAAAAACAGTTACATGCTAGCGAAGAGTTGGAAAGTTTTGGCAAGACTACAGACTGATAATCATGACCCAGAATAGTCAGACTCTGCGTGTGTGTGTGCTCAACATTCTCATCATCCGACAGTAAAGATTTCCAGATCACCTCTAAGTTTTTATGCCTCGACCTCAAATCTCACATGTTTAGCACTCAGAATAGAATCACACAAGAAGGGTTTTCTTCTTTTCTCTCAATTTATATGTGAGGAGATGTATTTAATATAAAGAGGCAAAAGATCTCACATATGTTTTATTTGAAGGAAGGACATCTTTAACAGAAGAAGATCTCATGATTGGAATACCACTTCACTCGGGAACGTCAGATCAAACTCTATAGCTTCTCTTTCTCCAATCTCCACATTTTATGATCGTACTATCCTAGAATCAAGTAGGACTTTCCTGGGTTGTAATGAGGCTTAGGTCAAGTGTAGAGAGATAAAAGAATGCAGGATTTCAAAGATCTTGAGAGGATATTGCCCTTTTCTAGAATTTTTCCTGCGGCGTAACACCATGATCTGGTTCTTTTTCCTTTTTTCGTATTTTTCTCTTTTTCTTGATATTTCTGAGACTGCTCAATTTCTTTTCAGCTCCTCTTCATACTTTCTTTCTATATTTTGTTTTTGGCTTGAACCACTTTCTTTTCCTTTTGATTCTTCTTCTTTACTTTTCTTTTTCACGGTACACCCACATCAGTTATTCTTTTATCCATCTCAAAATAAGGGTAGCCAGTCATGTTTCGTAGCTGGACTGGATTTTAGGTTAATGGGTTTGCAAATAAAAGGCTTTTATAGAACGGCTCAAGGGGTTTCTAGTGAAGTATAATTCAGGTGAGTAAAAAGGCTGAATGGTTCAGAAAAATGGCCTAAATCATTTTCTAGGGTTTGCACTATCATGTATACTGTCTTGACTGGATACAGAGAAGGTTCTGTCGTAGTAATCCAATGTTGATGTCGTTCCGAGTTTTATGATCGAAGCAAAAGATAATGAGATCTCTCAACGAATATTGCGGGCATGAAGAATAGTGAGTCATCTTGTGACTCAGAATTGTTGTATAACACTCTGAATTGATTAAAGGCTCGAAAGCTCACTGGGTTAGGTCTCCACAATTATTCTCACAGGATCTCTAGAGTTTCAAAACTTAGGATGACTCTGATGTTGATAGTGTACAATTGTGCCAAATCTGAGTTTTTCTGAGTTTTCAAATCTGCTGTAGTCACGCTTGAATTGACTCAACGCTAACTTTAAACAAAAATTGACATCCTCAATACTGACTTAACGGAGGTTTTCAGCTAATCAAAGTCAGGGTATTTGACACATTTTTGAAATTCTAGAAAACTTTTGGAGAACATCGGAAATCACCCCAAAAACAACAATATTTATTTTATTTTATTTTATTTTATTTTTTATTTTTTATTTTTTTATCAAAATGAAGACATGAGTTTTGGTAAATACCCACCCCCAACCAAAATACAGCACCGTCCTCGGTGCTCATGACTGGGACATAAAATGATGAAAAATCAGTGATGATGATGCAAAGGTTCAGGGAGGATGTTACCAAGTCGGCAGAAACTCGACAGTGTGTGGTACCTGATGATCGGGAGAATGAATGTACCTGCATTTTCAGAGATATAACAGTAATAACAAATGCATGAGACTCATGTACTCTAGGAATACCGGAATTGCCTTTCCGAAAGCGCTAAGTTTTACGTCTTCAGCCAGACATGACGGGGGTATATCAAATACCCCCAACCAGGTTAAAACTCATGGAGACTGAGTGGATCTACAGTCTTCCTGACACCTAAGGTGGAACGGAGACAACTATCCTATCCCTTGTCTAGGTAGACCTGTGTAGAACAGGTCTTTCTCAGTGTAGACTGAGAGAAGGGCATTGAGCTCTCTGAGCAGACCGGCAAAAGTACGGAGTTGATCTGGGAGGGATCGAATCTTCTCAGTAAAGATTGAAAGGAGAGTAGGAGTGGTTTCTCTGAGCAGACCCGCAAAAATATTTAGTTCAGTGGGGAGGGATAGAAGCTTCTCAGTAAAGACTGAGAGGGGAGTAGTAGTGGGTTCTCTGACCGTGGTTAGCAGAGCCGCAAACTCATTGAGTTTTACGGGAATGTATCTGAATGGAGCAGACTCCTGCAGATCAGTAATACCAGAAGTATTGGACTTCGAGATGAAGTCAAACTCACAGTGTTCATGACACTTGGATAATATATCCTTGGGAGAGTCCTGGATTAGACTCGCTACGGCACACGGGTCTTCGATAATATTGACGTAGGGTAGCGGGTGAAAATTGTTGACCTCTTCCTCGATGTTTCCTAATGTGATAGGGATGTTCCAATCCCTACATTCAATATGTTCATCCTCGGTGGGGAACGGTAGGTCCAGGACAGTGGGCGTCCCATTTTTTTTTTTTTTTTTTTTTTTAAGTAAAAACCTACTTTTCTATGGGGAATCTCTCCAATTAGTGGACCCCCCATTTAATTAAAATAATTTTTGAAATTCGCAGGGTCCACTAACTGGTCGGACAGCGGGTCGATGATGATGGGCCCGGCTACTGGCCCACATGGACTGATGATGTCCATCGTCTCACAAGATGATGTGACAGGCATTCTGAAGGCGATCGGATGGATGGTGACTTGATTGGGACCCAGATTGGTAGATCGACGGATCTAGAGAGATCCAACGGTCCGATTGAAGATCCAACGGTCAGAAAGCTAAGGGAGATGAGATAGAGCCGATGGGTAGGAGTTCTGGGGTTAGGTCAGTAGATTCGAGGATCGAGAGATGAAGAGAGAGAGAGAATAAGAAGAGATGAGATAAAAAGTATCAAAAAAATGGAAAAAAGCACTGGCGGAGCGTCTGGAACCCTGGTCTTCACTGTGACCATCCTCACGCTTCTCCAGTAGAGTCGACTATCATTCCTTGCTGACTCATGTGGCTTTAAACGCTTTGGTCCGTCTCTTGGTCATTGGCTCTCCTACTCTCTTCGTTCTTTGGGCCGACTTTTTGGTCCTCTTATTCAGCCCATATTTGGCCCATATCTTCTAGTTATAGCATGTGGGCTTGTTAAGCTTTGATAATGGGCTTTCATGATCGATTTGGGCCCACAAGTCTTGAAAATCGTCCCATCGGGGTTTCCTGTGACAGAAGAAGCGCGTAATGAGACTTTATCAGAACGGCTTAATATTTAGACTTCCGAAAATGTGTTTAATGCATGCAAATATACCATTTCGTCCAGAAAAGTGTGTTTTACGCAATGAGATAGACTCTTACGTAGAAAAGTGGATAATTAGAGCAGTTTTACGTAGGAGAGTGCGATAACGCTAACAGGATAAGTGCTTAAAATAAGCACTTTTGAGCGAATATCAGTAGTGGGTTCTCTGGCCATGGTTAACAGAGCCGCAAACTCATTGAGTTTAGCGGGAATGTATCTGAATGGAGCAGACTCCTGCAGATCAGTAATAGTATAATTGTTCGACTCCGAGATGAAGTCAGGCTCAAAGTGTTCTTCACACTGGGAGAGTTTTTCCTCGGGAGAGTCCTGAATTAGATTTTCTATGGCACACTGTTTATTGACAACATCGACGTATGGTGGCGGGTCAAAACTGTGGACCTTGTCCTCGAGGTTTCCTAATGTGAGAGGGATGTTCCAATCCCTACACTCAATGTGTTTATCCTCGGTGGGGAACGGTAGGTCCTGGGCAGCTGGAATCCCATTTTCTAGATATTGCTCAATGGTAGGAATATCTACATCCAGTGCTGATGTAGAATCATCAGAGATAGAGATGGATATGGATATCTCTGTGCTCGGTGTAGAAGTAGCTGCCTGTAAGGGCACCATAGATGGAAACATGGGTTCATCACGATTGTTGCACAATCCAAGGGTGGTGGGGATGGGTAAGTCTAGGCCAATTGGGATCCTATAGTCAAGACACAGCTCAATGTTATGAATAACTTCTTCAGAGTCCTAGATAGAAATAACAGAGGTAGATGATTCCTCTAAGCTAAGTTCAGAAGTCAGTGCTTTGAAGGACACCGAAGATGAAGACTCTGGCTTATCAATATTGTAGTCCGATCCTTTGTTCGTAGCAACCTCAAGTTCCTCTTGTAAAGTCTGGTACTGGGTCCAGCTGTGCGACTCCTCATTATTGACTGTGGCCAGGGTATTCCCCTCTAAATAAGCCATAGGTTGGCTAGTGAAGTTGACTTCCTCTCTCTCAGATTCTAACTCACCTAGACGGTGTTCCAAGCTCTCCATGGAGTGTTGTTGTTGGATGATGTATTGCGAGAGGAGTTCTTCTAGAGTAGGTTTAGTAGCAAATTGTGGCGGTTCAGCTAAGGAAAGCTGAGGTGCCAACTCTTGAATGTAGTCCGACTGAGTATGAAAGTTATAGGATGGAAGTGACTCTGGGACTATCTGCGAACTCTGAAAATCTTGCGGAGTCCACTGTTGACCAAAATATTCAGTCTGTGGATCTAGCTGGTACTGCAACTGAGAGTACTGCCCATCATATTGTCTAGAAGGTTGGTGAAACTCAGAATGATACATATCCTGTTGTAGATTTTGCTGGGGAAAAGATTGTTGTTCCCATTCAAAGGTATTTTGACTTCCATTATCCAGATAATACATGTTATTGTAGGAGGTCTGCAGCAGAGGTTCAAATGTACTAAAATTACAGACCTCTTCCTGGACATGAGGGAAATATCTCACAGATTTAGAGTGATAAACAGGCTTATGGACCGCAACATCAAGGGCGGAAACTGAGTTTCTCAAATCCTTAAGTAGGGATTTTAGCACTGGATCACCCTGTGCTTCATTTCCCATCGAACTCTGTGAGACTGGAGTGTCATGACGACACTCAGGATTGGTATACCAGTGCTCAGAGTTATCTCCTAGATCTTCAAAGAAATTGTGGTAGGTCTCGAATAGAGGCCGTTCAACATCCATCAGAGAGATGTGAGTCTCTCAGAGTAGGGAGATAGATTAGGTGGAAGAGAGCGGTGCGGTAGACTAACTCTCAGATTGAATCAGTCTTGGGTTGGATCAAATCCAAACGAGCATATGCTTGTAAAAGCAAGCCCTAGAGTCAGTAAAAAAATCGAAGGACTACAAAACCGAATGAGCCTAAATGATGCACACAGAGCAGCAGATAATCCTATTTCTAAACAATCAGGATAGTATTATGAATTATCTTGTTTAGTGTAGGGATAGTGTAGATTATGACAGTGGGCGGACCACTGGTTTATCTTCTATTACCCGCCGGACTAACTTTTCACTCTGTAGGTTCTCACCAGGATACACTCTTCAAAGCAAATCCGCTAGTACTAACTCAAGTTGACTGCAAGATAATCCGAAGCCTAGACAGACGTGCGGCACATCGGCTGACTTAAGTACGCCCCAGACTAACCGAATTTGTCAAGCGTGAAGATGAGTTTTCCCAGAAGAGGAGCTAGGGTTGGTTCGTGTTCCTAATCCGACACTAGCTAATTCGACAGACAATCAAGGAGGCCACTTAAGAGATCGGTATACTTGAGTAGTAGGGACCTATGGGTGTGTTAGATAACAGGGACCCGCACTCATGGACTTAATCGACTTGATCTTTGAAGGGGTCGCTTTATGTGGAGTTTTCCTCAAACACCGATCTAAGTGGGCTCTATTCTTGATTGATTTTAATTCTTGGCTGTGGTTGCACAAAAGCTGGAATGACGAGGTGAGTGATGAAATCCCACCAGTTTCAAGTTAGAGCTGGGTTTGCTCTTTAATGTATTTTATTACGGCCAAACCAAGCAGTTCCGATAATTTTTGCGAAAGCAAATAGACAATCGGCACAGTATTTTGCACAATGAGCAAGATCGCACTCAAGGCGAGGTATAGAAACTTACCTACCCGTTGGCTACGCACGGGGTCTCATCCGTGAGATAGGGAGGGGTATCCAAATGGGCTTGGGCCCGACTCCACCTCTTTGAGCTTTCGCTCCCTACTCACTTGGTAAACGCAATCCGCAATCACGTTAGTCCACAATAGTCTATGGTATGTAATTGGAAGATATACCGCCTTTGGGGTTTCAAGAAACACTCAATGATTTAGGGCCGATATTGTGAATTAGTTCCAATTAGGGTTTAAAATTCAACTTTAGCTATTCCCGAATTAGGGTTCAGAAATATCTACTTTTGAATTACCCAGAGTTGGAAATCTTCCAATTTGAATCTAATAACCAATGGTGATTTAACTAGAAATGGCAGAATTGAAATCTGACCCTAATATTTTTGGTATTTTTTTTTTTTTTTTAATTAGTTAATTATCTAGCAGTTATTCTAAAAGCAGAGAAAATAAAGTCCTAAGTTATTACAACTTTGCACTCGGCCGTCCGAGGCATTAAAATAATAAGTGGAAAATGTGAAAAATAAAATTGAAAGTTTCCGATCTGGATCGGATCTTGAAGATTAAGCAGCTTTCCGAATTCCTGTTCGTCTTTTTGCAATCCCGTCAACCGAGCGGCAACGGCGCCATTTGAAAGTAGGGTTCTTCCGCGTCGTTGATTACGGAAACCCTTGTATTTCAACAATATTTATAATTTCTCCGAATTGGTTCACTTAATCTGCAAATAAGCAGACTTGCACAGTGGCTCGTGTCGGATATCGTCCGCACTCGGGATTAGTTAGCACAATAAGAAATAAGAATAATCAGAAAATGCTCAGAATAAATAGAAGGGTGAGAATGGTGGAGGTTGATTTAAAATATGCTTGAGATTATTGTTAAAACTATTAGAATAAAAAAACATAAGAGAAACGAGAATGAAAAATACAATAAATGAAAACAACTTAAACTTGAATTTAAAACTTGTTCATTAAACTAAAAACAAATGCTTGTTCAAATGCTTTACAACGGAAATAACATTAAACCAAATTAATCTAAAAAGCCATTAAAATATTACCCTAGAAAGCATGTAAAGGTAGAGAGGGAAAGAAGAGAGTGAAAGAAGGTAGGAAGGTTAGAGAGATGAATTAGAGAGAAGCTTATCATTGAAGAGGTAAATGGTGCAACTTCTATTGGATAGAACTCAATAGGATTGAGGATTGTAGCCTTTGATTGTGGCGAATGGAATGGGCAGCAAGGAGACGTTGCTATTCGATATTTTGCACCTCAAGGTGGAGGCATTAATGGTGAGCTTGCCGGAGTTGCTCGCCGGAGAAGAAGGGTGAAGAAGAAGAGAAAGAAAGAAGAAAGAGAGGAAGAGAGGGGGAGGGAACCAACCCAAGAAGGAGAGAGAATGAATCTCTTATAGACTTTTTTTTTTTTTTCTTTTTTTTGCTTGTTGTAAAAATGATGACCGTTGGATCTAGAGAGATCCAACGGTTGGGAATGGGTTAGTTAGATGAGAGAGAGAGTGACTAGGATAGAGAGATATGGGGAGAGAAGAATCGGTCAAGTGAGACCAATTCTCTCTTCTTGTTGCAAATGGGCATGGGCATGGGTCATGGTCATGGGTCATGGGCTTAGGTCATGGGCCTATGTCATGGACCAAGATAGATAGATAAAGAGAGAAATAGGAGAGAGGTGAGAGAAAAATATAAAAATAAAAGCATTGGAGGGTCTTGAACCCTGGTCTTCTTTATTCTCTCTCGTCTACTCTACCAATAAGTCAAACTTATCCTTTGATGTCAATTGGTGTGGCCTGTAACACCTAAGTCCTTCTCTTGGTCTCCAGCTATTCTCTCTCTTAGTCCTTGTTCCGGCTCTACGATCCTCTAGCTTTGCCCGTATATGTCTTCTATCTTTTTATCCTAGCCTGTTGGCTCTTTAAGCTTTGATAGAAGTCATCTATGGTTGATCATGGGCCCGCCAGTCCTCGAGAATTGTCCGATAGGGTCTCCTACAAGTGAAAAAGCGCGTAATGAGATTCAACTAAAACACCTTGATACTAGACTATCCGAAATGCGTATATTTCATGCAAATAGTCGATTTTCGTCTAAAGAATGCATTCTACGCAATGGAAGAAACTCTTATATGGAAAAGTCGACAAAAAGACAAGTTTTACGGAGGAGAATGCGACATCGCTATAAGGATAATGGCTTAAAATAAGCACTTTTGAGCGAATATCAAGCGCCACCATCACCTTTGTCTCCCACGTTCTCTTCCATCTCCACGCCCCGATCATCTCCTCTCCATTTTTAGAATTCTCTCCCACGAGCAACCATAAAACTGTAAGCCGTTAGAGGCTGCCACGTCCCTCACTTTCTAATATTTTTAAACCCAAACCGCCCCTCTCCTCTCTCCGGTAGCCGTCCACATCTCTTCCACGCTTCTTCCCCTCTCAACCAGCTTCTCACGTTCTCCAGCTATCCTCACCATTCTGCCAAAAAAAAATAATAAAAAAATAAAAATAGAAAAACAAAAAAAAAGAAGAGGAAGAAGGAGGAGGATCGTCCTCCATTGCTGGACCGGCTACCACCACCCTTCTCCTCCATCATGAAGCTGCACCGTTCTCCACTCAGGTAAGTTCCCAAAGCTCCACTGCCGGCTACCCCAAACAATACCACCACCAGCAAAGGGTTTTTCGGTGTTGAACCTTGCAACACCGGCTTGCAAGTCAATAATGGTGCGCCTCTTCCTCCCTTCACGTTGTGGACTGGTGCACATCAGTCTCTCTCCACCAACGTGATGAACTTGACTTTTTGGTGGGTTCCTCTCCATCCACTCCATCGACTTGCTGCTCCTCTTGCAATGTGGAGTTTTATCTCCATCATGCACCCAACACTTTGCTGACCAAACTCGGCCAACAACCGATCCACCGATTCATCTCGAGGCCAATCCAATGGTCGATCTCGATCTAATGGTCAGTCTTAAGGTGAGTTTCTTCCTCGTTTCTCCTTTTCTCTCTCTAGGACTTTCTCCCTTTCTCTCTCTCTCCTCTCTTTCCCTCTCTAGATCCAAAGGTTTTAGTTTATTTTGAAGTAGATTTAAATTTCAATAAGTGTACTGGATTGCTTAATTGTAAGACTTTGAAATTAAATAAGGTTGATTTTATGAGAATGATGTGAATTTAGCAATCTCTTCGTGATCATCATCCTCACCACTCCATCCTTCTTAGTGACAATTTCTGAGAAAATTTCGTCATTTCATGTTCACTGCTTGCACAAACTAACCCCGAGTGCGGATCGACATCCGACACGAGCCACTATGCAAAATTACTCATTTTACAGGTTAAATGTCTCGGATAAATTAAAAATGTGTTGAAGTTAGGGTTTCCGATCCGACGACACGGAAAATACCTACTTTCAGTAGCCTTTGATTGTGGCGAATAGAATGGGCAGCAAGGAGACGTTGCTGTTTGACGCTTTGCACTTCGAGGTGGAGGCGTTAATGGTGAGCTCGCCGGAGAAGAAGGGTGAAGAAGAAGAGAAAGAAGGAAGAAAGAGAGGAAGAGAAGGGGGAGGGAACCCACCCAAGAAGGAGAGAGAATGAATCTCTTATAGACTTTTTTTTTTCTTTTTTGCTTGTAAAAATGATGACCGTTGGATCTAGAGAGATCCAATGGTTGGGAATGGGTTAGTTAGATGAGAGAGAGAGTGACTAGGATAGAGAGATATGGGGAGAGAAGAATCGGTCAAGTGAGACCAATTCTCTCTTCTTGTTGCAAATGGGCATGGGCATGGGTCATGGTCATGGGCATGGGCATGGGTCATGGGTATGGGTCATGGGTATGGGTATGGGCATGGGTCATGGGTATGGGTATGAGTCATGGGTATGGGCATGGGTCATGGGTCATGGGTCATGGGTCATGGGCTTAGGTCATGGGCCTATGTCATGGGCCAAGATAGATAGATAAAGAGAGAAATATGAAGAGGTGAGAGAAAAATATAAAAATAAAAGCATTGGAGGGTCTTGAACCCTGGTCTTCTTTATTCTCTCTCGTCTACTCCACCAATAAGTCAAACTTATCCTTTGATGTCAATTGGTGTGGCCTTTAACACCTAAGTCCTTCTCTTAGTCTCCAGCTATTCTCTCTCTTAGTCTTTGTTCCGGCTCTACGATCCTCTAGCTTTGCCCATATATGTCTTCTATCTTTTTATCCTAGCCTGTTGGCTCTTTAAGCTTTGATAGAAGTCTTCTATGGTTGATCGTGGGCCCGCCAGTCCTCGAGAATCGCCCGATAGGGTCTCCTACAAGTGAAAAAGCGCGTAATGAGATTCAACTAAAACACTTTGATACTGGACTATCCGAAATGCGTATATTTCATGCAAATAGTCAATTTTCGTCTAAAGAATGCGTTCTACGCAATGGAAGAAACTCTTATATGGAAAAGTCGACAAAAAGACAAGTTTTACGGAGGAGAATGCGACATCGCTATAAGGATAATGGCTTAAAATAAGCACTTTTGAGCGAATATCACAACCCCCAACTAGCATATTGCCAATCCTTGGCAATTATTGCGAAATAAGTGAACGAAAGAGGGCTAGGCATAACATGCTAGAAAACTTATTTGCATTACTCAGAAAAAACTCCGTTTTGTCAGATTATTTTAAGGATGCAAGAAATCATTCACAAATTAGAACTAATTAGCAAAATGCAACACTTCTACAAATGGACCTTCAAACAAAAGATTACTCAGACTCAGTGTGTGTGTGTGTGTGTGTTCAACATCATCCTTATCTGGCAGTAGATATATCTGGATCTCTTTAGAGACTCTATGCCTCGACCTCAATCCTCACTTGTATACCATTCAGAAGCAAATCACTTAGAAATGATTTTATACTTTTCTCTCAAATTATATGTGAGGAGATGAATATAGAAACTGGCAAACGTCTCACATATATAGTTTTTGAATGGAGGGTATAAGAAGATTTAATTAGATCTCATGATTGGAATGTCATATCACTTAAGAACGTCGGATCAAACTCTATAATTTCTCTTTTCTCCATTCTCCACACTTGAGGATGGTACAAATCTAGAATCAAATAAGACTTACATAGGTTGTATTGAGGCTTAGGATAGGTTCAGAAAAGAAGGATATTCTAGTATTCAAAAATTCTGAGAGGGTATCTCACTATTCTTTGCAACTTTTCCCCGGGATAATATTTCCTTTACTTTTTTTTTTTTTTTTTTTTTCTTCCAATTTTTGTCTTTTTGGCTATTCTTCAACCTTTCCTTATTTCTTTCTAATCATGTATCTTTTCAGCTCGAACCATTTGTTTTGTTTTGTTTTTTTTTTCTTTCTTGGTTTCTATCTTTTCATGATCATACCAAATACTCTTTGATCCCTCTCAGAAGTAGGTTATCGTATTGAACTCTTTTTTGGGATTGGGTTTTTGGTTGATGTGTTAACAAGAAAAGGTTTTCATCAACAGGCTCAAAAATAGTTTCTAACGGTATAGATGTTAAGGTAGCTAAAAAGTCTGATTGGCTAAAAAGATGGCCTATATCATTTTCTAGGGTTTGTACTTTCATCTTCGATGTCTCGAATGGATATAGAGAAGGTTCTTTATGTAATAATCTGAATTTGATGTCGTTCTGAGTTCCATGACCAAAGCAAAGGTTAATGAGACCGCTCAATGGAAATATTAGGGGACTTGAAGAATTGTGAGTCATCTTGTGACTCAGAATAATTTAAAACCCTCAGAAATAATGAAAAGCTCAAAAGCTCACTGGGTTAGGTCTCCACACTTGTTCTTCTTGGATCTCTGGATAATCTAAACTTTGGATAATTCTGATGTTGATATGTGAATATTTTTTTTTTTTTTTGCTGAATCTGAGTTTTCAAAGATTTTTCAATCCACTGTAGTAATGTTTGCTTTCAAACTGAATGAAGAGCTAATAAGTGTTTTTTTTTCAAAACAGACATCATTTTCAATAAATAGACTTTATGGAAACTTTTTACTTATCAAGTCAGGGTATTTTCGAAAATCACATGAAATCACACCCAAAAATACAAGGTTTCTTTCTCTTCTTTTTTTTTTTTTTTTTTTATTATTTTTTTTTATCAAAATGAAAACATGAGTTTTGGTAAAAACCCACCCCCAACCAAAATATAGCACCGTCCTCGGTGCTAATGACCGGGACAAAAGATGATGAAAAATTGGTAATGATGATGCAAAGGTTCAAAGAGGATATTACCAAGTCGGCATAAACTCGACAGTGTGTGGTACCTGATGATCTGAAGAATAAATGTACCTGCATGTCCAGAAATATCACAGTAATAACAAATATAGAGACTCATGTACTCTAGGAATACCGGAATTGCCTTTCCGAAAGTGCTAAGTTTTATGTCTTCAGCCAGACATGATGGGGGTATATCAAGTACCCCCAACTAGGTTAAAACTCATGGAGACTGAGTGAATCTGCAGTCTTCTAAGGTAGAACAGAGACTGTTATCCTATCCCTTGTCTAGGTATACCTATATAGAACAGGTCTTTCTCAGTGTAAACTGAGAGAAGGATAGTAAGTGCTCTTTGCAGACCCACAAAAACATGTAGTTCAGCTGGGAGGGATCGAAGCTTCTCAGTAAAGACTGAGATGAGAGCAGTAGTGGGTTCTCTGGCCATGGTTAGCAAAGCCGCAAACTCATTGAGTTTAGCAGAAATGTATCTGAATGGAGCAGACTCCTACAGATCAGTAATAGTATAATTGTCTGACTCCGAGATGAAGTCAGGCGCAAAGTATTCTTCACACTGGGAGAGTTTTTCCTCGGGAGAGTCCTGAATTAGATTTTCTACGGCACACTGTTTATTGACAACATCGACGTATGGTGGCGGGTCGAAACTGTGGACCTTGTCCTCGAGGTTTCCTAATGTGAGAGGGATGTTCCAATCCCTGCACTCAATGTGTTTATCCTTGGTGGGGAACGGTAGGTCCTGGGCAGCTGGAATCTAATTTTCTAAATATTGCTCAATGGTAGGAATATCTGCATCCAGTGCAGATGTAGAATCATTAGAAATAGAGATGGATATGGGTATCTCTGTGCTCGGTGCAGAAGTAGTTGCTTGTAAGGGCACCATAGATGGAAACATGGGTTCATCACAATTGTTGCACAATCCAAGGGTGGTGGGTGAAAATAGGTTTTTCCGCGTCGTTATTTAAGGAAACCCTAACTTCAACACATTTTTGTAGTTTTTATCCGATTATCCTGCAAAATTGATAGATTTGTATAGGGATTCATGTCGGATGTGGATCCGCACTCGGGATTAGTCGGATTAGCGCAAATAAGAACATAAAATAATATGAAAATTGCCAGAATTCATGGGGAGATGAGAGTGGTGGAATTGCTTAAAATAATCAGAAAATGAACACCTTAATTAAAAATTCAAAGATTAACTCAATTCAATCTAATGTCATTACAACTTTTTTATCGAAAATGAAAAATAACAACTTAACAAGAACACAAGAAGAGAAATTAAGAGGATAGAGAAAAAGAAGAGAGAGTTAGAGAGAAAAAGTAGAGTGAGATGGTGAATACCTAAAGATTCTAGAGAGAGAAATGGAGTTTTAGAGAGATATACCTAGAGAGATAAGAGAACTAGAGAGATCCTAGAGAGAGAATGGAGAGAGAGAGAACAACTACCTTGATAATTATTGGAGTCACCGGAGAGAATTGGCCATGGGAATGGTGAGAGGTGGTTCGGCCTTAATGGACATGGGTCCAACAGAGGAAAGAGGAGGTGTACATCGCTTTGTTGCTGCACATGGGGTGTGGTTCACCCAGAATAGAAATCACGACCTCTTGAAGACGGCGGCTGGTGATGGTGGCGATGGAACTTCCGGCGGCTATGGTGAGAATGGAGGTAGCAACGACTCCTCCACGTTGGTGTGCACGTTGTTGAAAGCTGGTGGCTGACGGTGGTGGAAGGGAGCAGCAGCAAGGAGGCGATGTGAGCAGCAGGCGGTGGTGCATTCCAGGCTGCAACCCGTGGGGTTTTTGTTGAGAGCATGCAACGTGGAAGACCTCAGCGTGGGGAGAAGTAGCAGGTCAAAAGCCGATCTGGATTTTGCACTCTGGAGGCATGCTAGTCGCAGCGCACGGACAAAAGTGGAATGATGAGCCACTGGTTGCACTTGAAGAGGAGACCTCTAATGATGATGAAACCGGTGATTCCAGCAACTTGTGAGAGGTGAGGTAGCAGCAGGGATGGATGGTTGTGAAGGATGCTGGCTGATGGGTGGAGTAGGGTTGTGAACACACGATGCAACTAGATCGTGAGTTGGTAGAGTGGTGCAGGTCACTGGTTTAAACAGAGTTCGCCGGAGTTGCAGTTCCGGCGATGTGCAGGTGGGGGCAGCAAGCGTTGCACGTTGCAGGCGCTGGTTCGCCCTTGTGCCTGCAAGAAGAAAACGAAGAAGAAGACGAGAAGGAGAAGAAGAGAAGGGGATAAGATGATGGGGTCGTGCAGGTGATGGCCGGAGTTGCAACCTGCAACTCCGGCGAGAACGTTAGGAAGAAGATGAAGAAGATGAAAAAAAAAAAAAAGAAGAAAGGAGGAGGAAGATGGGGCCAAAAACGAGGGGAAGAAGGGAAAGGATAGGGGGAAGGAGAGGAGGAGAGCGGAGAGGGATTAGGGTTCGAACGAACCCTCCCTTCTCCCCTTTTAAAGCTTCCCTATTTCCTTTAATGGAAATAGGGGGTTTTTGAAAATAAAAAAATAAGAAAAAAAAAAAAAATATATATATATATATATATATATATATATATTTTTTAAGTAAAAACCTACTTTTCCATGGGGAATCTCCCCAATTAGTGGACCCCTCATTTAATTAAAATTATTTTGAAATTCGCAGGGTCCACTAATTGGTCGGACAGCGGGTCGATGAAGATGGGCCCGGCTACTGGCCCATATGGATTGATGATGTCCATCATCTCACAAGATGATGTGACAGACAGTCTGATGGCGATCGGATGGATGGTGACTTGATTGGGACCCAGATTGGTAAATCGACGGATCTAGAGAAATCCAACGGTCCGATTGGAGATCCAACGGTCCGATGGAAGATCCAACGGTCAAAAAGCTAAGGGAGATGAGATAGAGCCGAAAGGTAGGAGTTCTGGGGTTAGGTCAGTAGATTCGAGGATCGAGAGATGAAGAGAGAGAGAGAATAAGAAGAAATGAGAGAAAAAGTATCAAAAAAAATGGAAAAAAGCACTGGAGGAGGGTCTGGAACCCTGGTCTTCACTGTGACCATCCTCACGCTTCTCCAGTAGAGTCGACCATCATTCCTTGCTGACTCATGTGGCTTTAAATGCTTTGGTCCGTCTCTTGGTCATTGGCTCTCCTGCTCTCTTCGTTCTTTGGGCCGGCTTTTTGGTCCTCTTATTCAGCCCATATTTGGCCCATATCTTCTAGTCATAGCATGTGGGCTCTTTAAGCTTTGATAATGGGCTTTCATGATCGATTTGGGCCCACAAGTCTCGAGAATCGTCCCATCGGGGTTTCCTGCGACAGAAGAAGCGCGTAATGAGACTTTATCAGAACGGCTTAATATCTAGACTTCCGAAAATGTGTTTAATGCATGCAAATATACCATTTCGTCCAGAAAAGTGTGTTCTACGCAACACAAGAGACTCTTACGTAGAAAAGTAGATAAATAGAGTATTTTTACGTAGGAGAATGCGATAACGCTAAAAGGATAATTGCTTAAAATAAGCACTTTTGAGCGAATATCAAGCATAATATAAAATTAAGTATTATAATAGTATACTTACAAATAATAGTACACAGTCACTATTTATAAGTATTACAACAATCAGAGTGCTCTAGATTATAGTATTTCTAAGTATCTCTAATGTATACTAAAATGTTACGGTCTCCATAATAAGAATTGACACATTAACTAGACCCTTAATGGTCTCCATTCCACGGGTCCTTAGGGTAATCTACTGATTGTGCTTTAACACCATTCTATCACACACAACTCAATTATACATAGACTCATTACACACAAATCCCTAGGTGTCTGAAGCCTATGCTCTGATACTACTCTGTCACGCCCTGAATCCGGATACCCAGATACGACCTAAAAATCCGTGGATCGACCTGTACCAGAATCCAGAGGTGATCCATGAATGTCCCCTAGTGGTCTAATTAGGTCAATTAGACTACTAAGGTTCATTCGAAAACCCACTAAGTAAAAGAAGAAAAGATGTAGAAAACAGATAATGAAAATAATTTATAACTCAAACAATTCAATCAATCAATTAAGTATGGAGAGATGGAGGTGAGAACATGCTCTCAATCAAAGGACTACATGCCCGTGAAAATAAATAAGTAATATTTTAAAATAATGAAAATAAAGTCTTCTAAAGTGTGGGGATCGACTCCCAAATCCTTGTCGATCTCCTCAAATGCACCGGAGTCTTTCGCCTATAAATCATCCCACGTACCCAACTCCTTAAAATCTGAAAATGGTATCAGTGTAGCATCGTGAGTCGATGCCCAGTAATACAACAGTGTGCATGGTATGATGTCAACTATACAAGTTTTTTAACCAAGGTATGCATCTCAATCATATAATAAGGATGACATGAATATGAAGGTGAATGCAAGTGAGTACGGGATGCCAATGTAACTACTACCCATAACCACATAGGGTTTCTATCTCCGTCCCGCACTGGGAGCAGTCTCATTGACCCATCTGCAGGATATAATAACGTCTGGGGCCTTTCACCCTAGGGTACCGAACCCTGATTAATTGATAAAACCAATATACACGTATATAATATACTTCAACCTCGTTCCCTTATGCACCCCTTATATGAAATGACGTGATGATCATGATATGACAACAAGATGGTACTAGGGTTGCATGGCATAAGCACACATGTATTTAACATTTAAATAAGAATATAAAATAAACACATGATCATCAAAAGTGATAATATGAGAACGAATTAGGGTTAACCATGAATAACATGTAACAATCATCGAAGGTCACGATCAACACGGATGAACAATACAAGTGAAAATCACAAGATAATCCAACACACCATGGCCGAACCCTATGAGGGATCCATGACACAAGGTCGAACCCTAAAGAGAGATCCAAGACACTTAGCCGAACCCTATTAGAGATCCAAGACACATAGGTGAGATCCCCATGCATACAAGTATAGGTCAAACCATCTAGGGTTTAGTCAAGCAACAAGGGCTAAACCCCATAATAGTTAATAAGTCATGAGCGAACCACTAATAATTAATAGGTTTTTTACAAAAAAAATGTACTGCCTTGTAAAAATCATAACTAAATAAATATTAATTAGAAAAATATAAACTCAATGGATTTAAAAACTAGATTCATAGAGGATTTTAGAAAAAATAAATAAAAAAATATTCAGATTTAAAATATAGGTCGAAACCCTTAATTAATTGGACCAGATAGAATTTAGAATTCTGGGTTTTATAGAAAAGTCCCGCACATTTGAAAAATCCTAACTTAATCAATACAAATCGAAAAAATACAAACTCAAATGTTATAGAAACTAGATTTATATATGTATTTAGGAAAATAAATAACAAAATATTCAAATTCAAAATATTTGTCGAAACCCTTAATGAAGTGGGCCGGACAGAATCTAAAATTCTAGATTTTATAGAAAAGTCCAGCACATTTGAAAAATCATAACTTAATCAATATAAATCAGAAAAATACAAACTCAAAGGTTCTAGAAACTAAATTGATATAGGTATCTATAAAAAATAATTAGAAAAATATTTAGGTTAAAAATATGGATCGAAATCTTAAGTGAATTGGATAGTGTAAAATCTAGAATTCTGGGTTTTATAGAAAAGTCTAGCATGTTTGAAAAATCATAACTTAATCAATACAAATCAGAAAAATACAAACTCAAAGGTTCTAGAAATGAGATTGAAAGAGGTATCCATGAAAAATAATTAGAAAAATATTTAGGTTAAAAATATAGATTGAAATCCTAAGTGAAGTAGACCATATAAAATCTAGAATTCTAGGTTTTACAGAAACATCTAGTGTGTTTGAAAAATCATAACTTAATCAATACAAATCAAAAAAATACAAACTTAAAGGTTATAGAAATTACATTGATATAGGTATCTATAAAAAATAATTAAAAAAATATTTAGGTTAAAAATATAGATTGAAATCCCAAATGAAATAGACCATGTAAAATCTAGAATTCTAGTTTTTTTTGTTAAAGTCCAACAACTTAAGAAACTTATAACGTAATCAATACAAATCAGAAAAATACAAACTTAGAGGTTCTAGAAACTAGATTGATAGAGGTATCTATAAAAAATAATTAGAAAAATATTTAGATTAAAAATATAGATAAAAATCCCAAGTGAAATGGACCGTGTAAAATCTAAAATTTTGAGTTTTTGTTAAAGTCTAACAACTTAGAAAAATCATAACTTAATCAATACAAATCAGAAAAATACAAACTAAATAGTTTTAGAAAATAGATTTATAGAGGTATTTAGGAAAAATAATTATAAAAATATTCAACTAATGAAATTATAACAAAAATGATAAAAAATATAGTCATCCGTTATAGGTACAAAATAGATCATGGCCAAACCCATCATGGTGGCACATAATAAAGATCAACCCAATAAGAATAAAGTAAATATTGTTGAAATTGATTTATATGAGTATCAACCAATTATTTAATAAACGATAAACAAAATCTTGAAGAAAAATAAGTATAAGATGGATCAAACACACTTACCTCAAAGTTTCTTAAACTTTAATGAAAATCAAAAGTTTCTTCAAATTTGAAAGTCGTCAGATCGTCCTCTCCTCGGAGTATGTTCTTCAAATCGGAGTCTCCGTCAATTCTCCATTCTTGCTCGAGTGCGATCGGTGCCCGGATGAAGGTTTAATAGAGCTTTCTCTATTCTTCAGTAGAGTTGGGTTTGTGAAAGCTTCTAAAACTTTAAGGTTTTCATAAATAGGTTTAGGGAAGGACTAGGTCTCATAAGGATTAGGGTTAAGTAATTTTCGTAACTCTCCTAGGGTTGACTTTTTCAACCCTCAAAAACTTATATTTTACACTACTAATAGGTTAGAAATGGGCCCAAGGCCCATATATAACAACTAGGTTTTATTTAAGATTATTATTAAGCCCAAAAGGCCTCTAAATTGGTCATACGAGCCCACCCAAAAATCATAACACAAATAATCATTAATTAATTCAATCAAACTATATTCTATAATTTAAAAGTCCATACAATAAGGTATTGACACATGTCACACACATAAATCACTTAACATAGTATAAAAACACAAAAATCACAAAAAGTTCAAAGCCTCGAAAAAGTATCAAGATGACCTCGGAATGACCCGAAAAGAGATTCGCAGGTCCAACACTTCTATTAAATAAATAAAATATAATTAAATATTATTTTTTGAAAAAAATATAAGAATAGTAGGAAAGTTTAAAAATTACGAAAATACTATTTTTGTTAAAATCTCCCGAAATCTCTAACTAGGGTTTTCATGTCTCAGGAAAGGTTACAAATTTCACAGGTAAGTTACTAAGGATAAAATAGGAATATTTTTGGTGTCTCGGGCCCATAAAATAAATTTTTTTATAAAAGTTATAAAATGTTAGCTGGGGAAAGAAAAAGTCCCCTGCAAGTTATGGTTCATTATTTTTAGTAAGAAATTTAGCCCTAAAGAGCGAGTTTCAAAAATAGCAGGTTTTCAAAGTTGTCAGAATGGAACCAAATTAAATACACATACTCATACATGATATTAAACCACAAAAACAATAATATAAGTCTGAAAAAGTTTTAAGTTTCTATTATTAAGTGAATTTACCATAATACCCTAGAACAAAAGTTCAGGGTATTACATCTGTATTTTTGCAAATTAAGTGAACCAATTCGGAGAAATTACAAATATCGTTGAGATTTAGGACGACGCGAAAAAACCCTAATTTCAATTACAAAACAAGAATTTTTTTTCAAAATTATATACGGAATCCTCATTCTATCTAAATTCTAGTGAACTTACTTTCACCCTTTTTCATTGAGAATTTAGAGAGATACAATTGTTTTTCAAAAACTCAATGCGTAATGCATTGATTTTTATTATCTGGTAATTATAATGGTTAATAATAAACTTTTATGTTTAATATTAATGCATTAATGGTATTCTATTGTGTTATGTATGTTATGTGGCTTTTAGAACCATTTTACAGACTTCTTGGGCCTGAAAATGATCCTATTTGAAGCCTAGTTGAGATACATATGGGCATTAGGCCCATTTTTTGCCCATATATTAACCTAAAATAAAGCTTTTTGAGGGTTAATAAATATATAAGTTGCTGAAGAAACTACATGTGACTACACGTGCCTAGGGTGTCTTAGGTAGGAATTTGAATGGGGGAGTACGGAATGAATAAGAACGCAACTGAAAATCTAGTGGTCGCATCCCTAACTAATTATCATGTAGTGTAGTCAAGGCACGGTTCAGAATATATAACTCTTTTTAAAGTGATGAAAATTACTTTTTTATTTTGTAAAAACCATTTGAAAACTCACTCGTACTCTCTCTTCTCTTTGCACTTTGGTGAATTTTCTTTCTTCAAGCTTCGATCTAACACTATTCAAGCAAGTGAATCGTTATTAAGCATGTCTGCATATTAGGGTTTGTCCAAAGTGTTGGTATACGTATGACCGTAAATAATTGAAAAGTCTCGATTGTCAAATCCCAGGAATACTTAGTTCTTCGGTAATATATATATCGTTGTATCTCGAATCTCCTGAAGACTGAAGTGTCAAAGATCAAGTAGACTTCGACAAAACAAATCAAAGAAGAATTGAAGCTGAAGAAAATAAACCCAAGTGTTCAAGATCAACTGAAGACAAAGTCAAGTGATCAAGCTCACCTAAAGACAAAATCAAGCTCAAGCATGAAGATTTAAAAGATCAGAGTACTTTCTCACTCTACGAATGTTCAACTATGAAGAATCTCGTGTTGCGGTTACTTACGTAAATCTAAGGGTACACCGCGCGTTGCCAACGGATCAAGATTTACCCTAGATGGTTCAGTGATAGTTAGGTATCATGTGTGTGTTAAAAAGAGAAATTTCTAAAAAGTTTAAAAGTGTTCGGTTCTGGACTAAGAGGTCCGACCGACTGACCTTTTTTGAGTGGGTGACCAGATGTCCAGTCGACTAGCCAAAAAGGTGCGGTCGACCCAAACTCTCGGTTCAAGATTATTTAGTATTTACCTAAGCGGGCGACTGACTAAAGGTTCGGTCGACAGGCCAAAAGTGCGGTCGACCCCACCCCTTTCGAATCTCGTTTTGACTCAGTCTCTTCTGCGATTTTAACCGCACTCACTACTAGAAAAATGGCATTTGGCATCAGGCGAATTCTTGAGCGATTGCAAAAATCGACGCAATAAAGAATATATAGCGTCGGTTTTTTTAAAAACCAATGCAAAATGCCATATATATAGCGGCGGTTTTTTCAAAAACTTACGCAATTTACTTAATATATATTTTAGAATCGCCCGCTAACCCCTTTGCTTTCTCTTCAAAACCCTAGCCCTCTCCTCAAAACCCATCTACTTGCTCCTCCGTCTGTCCGTCGACCTCCGTCCGTCTGTTCGTCGTTGCTCCGGTCATCCGACGTTCTCCGTGCTGCTACCGTCGTCATCTCCGTCGCCGTCGCTGTCGCCGCCCTCCCATGTGAGTCTCTCTCTCAATCTCTCTTTCTCTCTTCCTTACCACTATTTTTGGGCTGCATGATATTCGCTCAAAAGTGCTTATTTTAAGCAATTATCCTTTTAGCGTTATTGCATTCTCCTACGTAAAATACTCTATTTACCTACTTTTCTACGTAAGAGTCTCTTGTGTTGCGTAGAACACACTTTTCTGGACGAAATGGTATATTTGCATGCATTAAACACATTTTCGGAAGTCTAGATATTAAGCCATTTTGATAAAGTCTCATTACGCGCTTCTTCTGTCGCAGGAAACCCCGATGGGACGATTCTCGAGACTTGTGGGCCCAAATCGATCATGAAAGCCCATTATCAAAGCTTAAAGAGCCCACATGCTATGACTAGAAGATATGGGCCAAATATGAGCTGAATAAGAGGACCAAAAAGCCGGCCCAAAGAACGAAGAGAGCAAGAGAGCCAATGACCAAGAGACGGACCAAAGCGTTTAAAGCCACATGAGTCAGCAAAGAATGATAGTCGACTGTACTGGAGAAACGTGAGGATGGTCACAGTGAAGAGCAGGGTTCCAGACCCTCCGCCAGTGCTTTTTTCTCTATTTTCTGATACTTTTTCTCTCATCTCTCCTTATTCTCTCTCTCTCTTCATCTCTCGGTCCTCGAATCTACTGACCTAACCCCAGAACTCCTACCCATCGGCTCTATCTCATCTCCCTTAGCTTTCTGACCGTTGGATCTTCCATCGGACCGTTGGATCTCTCTAGATCCGTCGATCTACCAATCTGAGTCCCAACCAAGTCACCATCCATCCGATCGCCATTAGACTGTCTGTCACATCATCTTGTGAGACGATGGACATCATCAATCCATGTGGGCCAATAGCCGGGCCCATCTTCATCGACCCGCTGTCCGACCAGTTAGTGGACCCCGCGAATTTCAAAATAATTTTAATTAAATGGGGGGTCTACTAATTGGGGAGATTCCCCATAGAAAAGTAGGTTTTTACTTAAAAAAAAAAAAAAAATTTATTTTTCTTATTTTTTTATTTTCAAAAATCCCCTATTTCCATTAAAGGAAATAGGGAAGCTTTAAAAGGAGAAGGATAGGGGTTCGTTCGAACCCTAATCCCCCTCCATTCTTCTCTTCTCTTCCCCCAATCTCTTCTCCTATCAATCCCCCTCCTCCTTCTCCTCTTTTTTTTCACTTTTACCATCGTCTTCTTCATCTCTCCGGCGGACTGAACCAGTCCATGGAGCACAACGAGCTCCTCTTGGACCACCTCCATCTTCTCTGTCTCCCTCCTTTCTTCTTCATCTATTCCTCTCGCTGATGCGTGAGGCAGCAACGCAGCATCCCCCGCAACTTCTCCACCGCCTGCTGCAACTCTCCACCCATCTTTGACCGGAGTTGCAGCCTGCAACTCCGGCGTCTTCTTCCCACAACAGCAACACGAGCTCCTCTCCACCACCGTGTCTTTTCTCCTCTCCTAATCCCCCTCCCTTCTCATCGATCTCCGATCCTCTTCCTCACGTCTCCCTCTCTTGAAAAAAAAAAAAACAAAAAAAAAACGCTGCCATTCCCGCCTGCTCCACCGCCATTAACGCCTCTACACAGGCAGCACCGTCGTGCTACCCTGCACTTCATCGTCTCCGATCACCTGCTGTACCACCGCTCACGTTGCAACACGAGCAACAACCATTGCCCCCCTAGTTCATCATCTCCACGTCCTCCAATCTCTTTAAGCAACCACCGGACGCCATCACGTTGCTGCACTTCAACGTGTAGCAGCCAGTTCTCCACCGCACTCTCCTCCCTGTTGCGCCTTCATCGCCAAACCTTCACCACATCGCTGCAATCTGCAATGCCGGCGAGAACCAGGAACTCCGATGACCTCCATTGTTGCCGGTGCAACCAGTTGTAGTCATCTCCACCTTTCCATCTCTAGTCTGCAACGCACCGAAAGCCTGGATCTTCAGCAACTTCTACCTTGCAATGCATCTTCATCCCACTGTGATTCTGCCATCTTCATGGTTGAATCAAGTTTTTATACATGGTCTATGTCAATTCAAATCTTTGCCATCCTCAAGTACGATCCGATTTCGGTGAGTTACCAAGGTAGTTCCTCCCTCGATCTTCTTCTCTCTCTACTTCCTCTCCTTAGGATTTTTTTTATCTTTATTTTTTTTTAGCACTTTCTAGCTTAGTCACTTTATTATTGTTTTCTTTTATTAGAAGTTGTATCTCAACATTTTATTTGAATAAAGCTTTGTTTAATTTTACCGTATTATGTCCAATTCTCCTTCTTAGTCTATTTTTATTTATGAATGTGGCGTAGTCTCTCTAAAAAGCATAAAAAAGTAATGTTTTTAACATCACTTTAATCACCACTCTTATCTCTCCGTGCTTTTCTAAGAAAAAAAAAATCCGTCATTTCATGTCCTTGACTTGCGCACACTAACCCCCGAGTGCGGATCGACATCCGACACGAGCCACTATGCAAAATTGCCCATTTTACAGGTTAAATGTCTCGGATAAATTAAAAATGTGTTGAAGTTATGGTTTCCGTAACCAACGACGCGGAAAAAAAATCTACTTTCAAAAAAAAAAAAAAAAAACTTATTTTTGGGGTGATTTCCGATGTTCTCCAAAAGTTTTCTAGAATTTCAAAAATGTGTCAAATACCCTGACTTTGATTAGCTAAAAACCTTCGTTAAGTCAGTATTGTGGATGTCAATTTTTGTTTAAAGTTAGCGTCGAGTCAAGTCAGGCGTGACTACAGCAGGTTTGAAAACTCAGAAAAACTCAGATTTGGCACAATTGTACACTATCAACATCAGAGTCATCCTAAGTTTTGAAACTCTAGAGATCCTGTGAGAATAATTGTGGAGACCTAACCCAGTGAGCTTTCGAGCCTTTAATCATTTCAGAGAGTTATACAATAATCCTGAGTCAATGGATGACTCACTATTCTTCATGCCCGCAATATTCGTTGAGAGATCTCATTATCTTTTGCTTCGATCATAAAACTCGGAACGACATCAACATTGGATTACTACGACAGAACCTTCTCTATATCCAGTCAAGACAGTATACATGATAGTGCAAACCCTAGAAAATGATTTAGGCCATTTTTTCTGAACCATTCAGCCTTTTTACTCACTTGAATTATACTTCACTAGAAACCCCTTGAACCTTTCTATAAAAGCCTTTTATTTGCAAACCCATCAACCTAAAATCCAGTCCAGCCACGAAACATGACTGGCTACCCTTATTTTGAGATGGACAAAAGAATAACTGATGTGGGTGTACCGTGAAAAGAAAAGTAAAGAAGAAGAATCAAAAGGAAAAGAAAGTGGTTCAAGCTGAAAACAAAATATGAAAAGAAAGTATGAAGAAGAGCTGAAAAGAAATTGAGCAGTCTCAAAAATATCAAGAAAAAGAGAAAAATACGAAAAAAGGAAAAAGAACCAGATAATGGTGTTACGCCGCAGGAAAAATGCAAGAAAATGGCAATATCCTCTCAAGATCTTTGAAATCCTGTATCCCTTTATCTCTCTACACCTGACCTAAGCCTCATTACAACCTAGGAAAGTCCTACTTGATTCTAGGATAGTACGATCATAAAATGTGGAGATTGGAGAAAGGGAAGCTATAGAGTTTGATCTGACGTTCCCGAGTGAAGTGGTATTCCAATCATGAGATCTTCTTCTGTTAAAGATGTCCTTCCTTCAAATAAAACATATGTGAGATCTTTTGCCTCTTTTAAATACATCTCCTCACATATAAATTGAGAGAAAAGAAGAAAACCCTTCTTGTGTGATTCTATTCTGAGTGCTAAACATGTGAGATTTGAGGTCGAGGCATAAAAACTTAGAGGTGATTTGGAAATCTTTACTGTCGGATGATGAGAACGTTGAGCACACACACACGCAGAGTCTGACTATTCTGGGTCATGATTATCAGTCTGTAGTCTTGCCAAAACTTTCCAACTCTTTGCTAGCCTGTAACTATTTTTGCATCCATTCGATGATTTGACGAACGGTGTTTTCCCAAAGCTAATATGAAAAAGTGTGCAGCATATGCAGAGCCCTTTTAAGCTCATTTATTTCGCACTAATTGCCAAGGATTGGCAATATGCTGGTTGGGGGTTGTGATATTCGCTCAAAAGTGCTTATTTTAAGCAATTATCCTTTTAGCGTTATTGCATTCTCCTACGTAAAATACTCTATTTACCTACTTTTCTACGTAAGAGTCTCTTGTGTTGCGTAGAACACACTTTTCTGGACGAAATGGTATATTTGCATGCATTAAACACATTTTCGGAAGTCTAGATATTAAGCCGTTCTGATAAAGTCTCATTACGAGCTTCTTCTGTCGCAGGAAACCCCGATGGGACGATTCTCGAGACTTGTGGGCCCAAATCGATCATGAAAGCCCATTATCAAAGCTTAAAGAGCCCACATGCTATGACTAGAAGATATGGGCCAAATATGAGCTGAATAAGAGGACCAAAAAGTCGGCCCAAAGAACGAAGAGAGCAGGAGAGCCAATGACCAAGAGACGGACCAAAGCGTTTAAAGCCACATGAGTCAGCAAAGAATGATAGTCGACTGTACTGGAGAAACGTGAGGATGGTCACAGTGAAGAGCAGGGTTCCAGACCCTCCGCCAGTGCTTTTTTCTCTATTTTCTGATACTTTTTCTCTCATCTCTCCTTATTCTCTCTCTCTCTTCATCTCTCGGTCCTCGAATCTACTGACCTAACCCCAGAACTCCTACCCATCGGCTCTATCTCATCTCCCTTAGCTTTCTGACCGTTGGATCTTCCATCGGACCGTTGGATCTCTCTAGATCCGTCGATCTACCAATCTGAGTCCCAATCAAGTCACCATCCATCCGATCGCCATCAGACTGTCTGTCACATCATCTTGTGAGACGATGGACATCATCAATCCATGTGGGCCAATAGCCGGGCCCATCTTCATCGACCCGCTGTCCGACCAGTTATTGGACCCCGCGAATTTCAAAATAATTTTAATTAAATGGGGGGTCCACTAATTGGGGAGATTCCCCATAGAAAAGTAGGTTTTTACTTAAAAAAAAAAAAAAAAATTTATTTTTCTTATTTTTTTATTTTCAAAAATCCCCTATTTCCATTAAAGGAAATAGGGAAGCTTTAAAAGGAGAAGGATAGGGGTTCGTTCGAACCCTAATCCCCCTCCATTCTTCTCTTCTCTTCCCCCAATCTCTTCTCCTATCAATCCCCCTCCTCCTTCTCCTCTTTTTTTTTCACTTTTACCATCGTCTTCTTCATCTCTCCGGCGGATTGAACCAGTCCGTGGAGCACAACGAGCTCCTCTTGGACCACCTCCATCTTCTCTGTCTCCCTCCTTTCTTCTTCATCTATTCCTCTCGCTGATGCGTGAGGCAGCAACGCAGCATCCCCCGCAACTTCTCCACCGCCTGCTGCAACTCTCCACCCATCTTTGACCGGAGTTGCAGCCTGCAACTCCGGCGTCTTCTTCCCACAACAGCAACACGAGCTCCTCTCCACCACCGTGTCTTTTCTCCTCTCCTAATCCCCCTCCCTTCTCATTGATCTCAGATCCTCTTCCTCACGTCTCCCTCTCTTGAAAAAAAAAAAAACAAAAAAAAAACGCTGCCATTCCCGCCTGCTCCACCGCCATTAACGCCTCTACACAGGCAGCACCGTCGTGCTACCCTGCACTTCATCGTCTCCGATCACCTGCTGTACCACCGCTCACGTTGCAACACGAGCAACAACCATTGCCCCCCTAGTTCATCATCTCCACGTCCTCCAATCTCTTTAAGCAACCACCGGACGGCCATCACGTTGCTGCACTTCAACGTGTAGCAGCCAGTTCTCCACCACACTCTCCTCCCTGTTGCACCTTCATCGCCAAACCTTCACCACATCGCTGCAATCTGCAATGCCGGCGAGAACCAGGAACTCCGATGACCTCCATTGTCGCCGGTGCAACCAGTTGTAGTCATCTCCACCTTTCCATCTCTAGTCTGCAACGCACCGAAAGCCTGGATCTTCAGCAACTTCTACCTTGCAATGCATCTTCATCCCACTGTGATTCTGCCATCTTCATGGTTGAATCAAGTTTTTATACATGGTCTATGTCAATTCAAATCTTTGCCATCCTCAAGTACGATCCGATTTCGGTGAGTTACCAAGGTAGTTCCTCCCTCGATCTTCTTTTCTCTCTACTTCCTCTCCTTAGGATTTTTTTTATCTTTATTTTTTTTTTAGCACTTTCTAGCTTAGTCACTTTATTATTGTTTTCTTTTATTAGAAGTTGTATCTCAACATTTTATTTGAATAAAGCTTTGTTTAATTTTATCGTATTATGTCCAATTCTCCTTCTTATTCTATTTTTATTTATGAATGTGGCGTAGTCTCTCTAAAAAGCATAAAAAAGTAATGTTTTTAACATCACTTTAATCACCACTCTTATCTCTCCGTGCTTTTCTAAGAAAAAAAAAATCCGTCATTTCATGTCCTTGACTTGCGCACACTAACCCCTGAGTGCGGATCGACATCCGACACGAGCCACTATGCAAAATTGCCCATTTTACAGGTTAAATGTCTCGGATAAATTAAAAATGTGTTGAAGTTATGGTTTCCGTAACCAACGACGCGGAATAATCCTATTTTCACTGCACATGCATGCTTTCATCCATTTTCTTTTATTGTTTGTGGCTTGGCAACCACAAGCACGCCAACTCATTTGCATTCCCCCAATCAATCACTTGTAATCCCAAACCGTGGCAAGTGAGTGCATTGCATCTGATTTACATTGAACCAAGCAGGGCCGAACCGTATGGATGTTTGAGTAACTCATTTGCATGCTCCCAACCAATCACTTGTAATCCCAAACTGTGGCAAGTGAGTGCATTGCATCTGATTTACATTGAACCAAGCAGGGCCGAACCGTATGGATGTTTGAGTAACTCATTTGCATGCTCCCAACCAATCACTTGTAATCCCAAACCGTGGCAAGTGAGTGCATTGCATCTGATTTACATTGAACCAAGCAGGGCTTAACCGTATGGATGTTTGACCAGTCCCCTAGTGGACCTGCCAACCAAAAATCAGCCTGATTCTTGATTTACAACCTTTGGATCTTTTTCACCCAAATTACACTAACCGTATGGATATTTGGCCAATCCCTAAGTGGACATACAAACCAATAATCAATCTGACTTGTGATTTCAAACCTTTGGATCTTTGGCCCTATTTGGTTTGGTGCACTGATTTACATTGAACCAAGCAGAGCCTGTAATACCCCTAACTTTCAGCTAGGAGTATTATGGTAATTTGACCCTCATAGAATAATTTTGGCAGTTTGAACTTACTTCCATTCTTAGATATCCTATATTAAGTCATGTGTCAATTTTGGTATGATTCGGACAACTTTGAAAAACTTGCTATTTTTGAAACTCACTTTTAGGACTAATTTCCTGCTAAAAACAATGAACAATAACTCACAGGGGATTTTTTTGGACACTAGATGATATACTTGATCTAATAAAATAATAAAAATATTTTTGTCCCCGGGCCCCTAAAACTTTCCAAAAATAACCTACTTACCTTATCTTAGGGTTGGAAACCCATCTCTCGAATTTCGGGTCATTCTGAAGTCATCTTGACACTTTTCCGGGACTTTGAGCATTTTTGTGAATTTTGTGTACTTCAATTATTTCATGTGATTTATGTGTGTGTGACATGTGTCAATACCTATTGTATGAACTTTCAAATTTTATAATATAGTTTATTTAAATTAATACATGATTGTTGTATATTATTATGTTATAATATATAGTATTGGACCCACATGTATTATATATATTAAATCACCACCTTTTTATGGAATATGTCATAATTATAATTAACGAGTATTTAAATTGTTAATATAAGTAATTGCATAAATTATTGAGCTATAATTGTGGGATGGGCCCGTAGAGCTAATATAGAGGCCTTTTGGACTTAAGAATAACCTTAAATGAGACCCAATGGATACATATGAGTCTTGGGCCCATTTTTAACCCATAAGTAACTTAAAATATGAGCTTTTGAGGGTTGAGAAAGTCACCCCTTTGAGGGTTACGAATTTCATCTAGAATAGAAACCCTAAAGATTACTTCCTAAACCTATTTAAGAAAACCTTAAGGCTTGGGAGCTTTCACAAACCTTAAACCACCACACTCCCTTATTTCTCCAAAAAAAGAAATCTCTCATTCTCTTCCCTCTTCCTCCATTGAAGCACTTCCATTAAACCTCCATTAAATAACCTTTTCAAGCCTTAGAACACCCTCATCCCATCATAAAAAAAGATCAAAACCTAGCATTCAAACCCTTTCATCGACCTCTTCAACATAGTTGGAAATCAACGGCATCGGAGAACTCAAAGAAAATGTGGAGCTCCCCTTCCACCATTATTTCAAGCTTCACAATACGAATCTACTGTCTATTTAAGAGGTAGGTAACCCCTACCGTGCGTATCTTCTTTTACATATTTTGTTTTCTCTAAGCATGTTTGATATTCGCTTAAAAGTGCATATTTTCCACTGTTATCTTCTAAGCGTTATCACACTCTCCCACGTAAAACTGCTCTAATTATCTACTTTTCTACGTAAGAGTCTATTTCATTGCGCAGAACACACTTTTCTGGACGAAATGGTATATTTGCATGCATTAAACGAATTTCTGGAAGTCTAGGTATAAAGACGTTATGATCAAGTCTCATTCGTGCTTTTCTCTTGCAGAAAACTCGATCGGGCTATTCTCGAGACTTGCGAGCCCACGATCAACCATAGAAGCCTAATATCAAAGCTTGAAGAGCCACAGGCTATGACTAGAAGATATGGGCCAAATATGGGCTGAATAAGAGGACCAAAAAGCTGGCCCAAAGAACGAAGAGAGTAGGAGAGCCAATGACCAAGAGATGAACCAAAGCATTTAAAGCCACATGAGTCAACAAGGAATGATGGTCTATTCTACTGGAGAAGTGTGAGGATGGTCACAGTGAAGATCAGGATTCTAGACCCTCTGCCAATACTTTTATCTCCATTTTCTGATATTTTCTCTCTCCTCCCCTTAATTTTCTATCTCATCTCTCCTTATTCTCTCTCTCTTCATCTCTCGGTCCTCGGATCTACTGACTTAACCCCAGAACTCCTGCCCGTTGGCTTTGTCTCATCTCCCTTAGCTTTCTGACCGTTGGATCTTCAATCGGACCGTTGGATCTTCCACCGGACCGTTGGATCTCTCTAGATCCATCGATCTACCAATCTGGGTCCCAATCAAGTAACCATCCATCCGATCATCATCAAATTGTCTGTCATATCATCTTGTGAGACGATGGACATCATCAATCCTTATGGACCAGTAGCCGGGCCCATCATCGTCGACCCGTGGCCCGACCATTTAGTGGACCTCGCGATTTTCAAATGCTTTAAATTAATTATTTTTAAATAAAAAAAGGGGGTCCACTAAATGGGGAAATTCCCCAAAGAAAAGTAAGGTTTTACTTAAAAAAAAGAAAAAAAAATTTATTTCAAAAAAATCCCTAATTTCCATTAATGGAAACTAGGGAGCTTTAAAAGGGGAGAAGAGAGGGTTCTTTGGAACCCTAATCCCTCTCCCATCTCCTCCTCTCCTCCCCCTATCAATCCCCCACGTTCTCCCTTCTCCTTCTTTCCCCTTCTTCTTCTTCTTCTTCTTCTTCTTCTTTTTCTTCTTTTCCTTCTTTTCCTTCTCCATCGTGAAGCTCGTCGGACTGGATCATCTTCTCCGGCGAGCTCTTTATTCATGCCGCCTGCTGCGCTCTCCACCTGCAACTCATTCAACAAACCCCAACGTTGCTGCCCTCCTGCTGGTCTACAACCCACGCTGCACTTGCCATTAGTGGATGTGAGTTGTAGACAAGCAGTCAACCACCGTTCAACATCCAAGCTCCTCCTCCTTCACCGTGAAGCTGGTCTTCTCCACGCACAGCCACCTGCGATGCACCACAGCAAGGCAGCAACGATCTTCCTTGAGATCGGCACCACAGCAAACCGGTAAGCTTCCTCCCCTTCATCTTCTTTTCTCCATTGTCGAAGTTGCAGACCTGCAACTCTGGCTGCCAGCGCCTCCCTCACGGTATCTCACCTGGCTGCTGCGATACACAGCGCCTCTCCTTCCAACGCATCCTTCTTCTCAGCCTTTTACCTCTTCCTCCTCAGCCTGTTGGCTCTAGCGTCTTCACTCCGCATGCTACAGTAGCCTCCGCCTGAAAACGAACCAGCAACGGATCGGTTGCTGCAACACCGGCGATCTCTCTCCTCTTTATCATCTTTTTCTCCCACGGCCAGATCTTCTCCTCTCCCAAAACATTCACCACCGTCTCCTTCTCCCTTTCTTCTTCTCTTTCTTCTTTTATTCTTCTTCTTCCTTATCTCGTTCTCTTTTTCTTACCGGCCAGCTGGTTTGCAACAAACCGCCCTCCTCCACACACAACCCCATGTTGTGCATCACCGTCCACCCTTCAGAGAGACAACCAGCAACCACCAAAGATGCAAGGCTGCCACGTGCTTGATCCACCAGTGAGCAACTGCATCACATCACCACCATTCTTGATCGGTGCACCATCCTCCGCTCACCTCATCATCAAGACCCCCTCTCCTTGCAAACCACCAAGCCAGCGGGTAGCCCCTTCTTTCTTGGCCGATCAAGTGACCAGTAAGTCTTGGAAGATGACTTCTTTCTCTTCTCTTGCTTTCCCTCTCTAGAATCTTCACCTTCTCTCTCTCTAAAATCATTTTCTTTCTCTCTCACTAATCCCTCTCTACTTTCTCTCTATCTCATCATTTTCTCTCTCTAGTTTTATTTCTCTCTCTCTAGGATCTCTCTAGTCCTCTTCTCTCTTTCTCTCTCTAGTTATATCTCTCTAAAAACTCTATTTCTCTCTCTAATGATCACTTTCTCTCTCTACCTCTCATCTTCTCTTTCTACCCTAATCTCTCTTAATGCTTTCTAGTTTAGTTATTTTTATTTGATTTTCATTGTAAGAGACAAGTTCAGTTAAATAAATATGATTTAAGTATGATTGTGTTACATTATCTGCAATTTCCCCATCATTTTATGTCTCTCTATGCACTAACTAACCCCGAGTGCGGATTGACATCCGACACAAATCCCTATACAATATCTAATATTTTGCAGGATTAAAACTCGGATAAATTACAAATGTGTTGGAATTAGGGTTTCCGTAACCAACGACGCGGAAAAATCTTAGTTTCAATGTTCATTATGTGTAGGAAGTGGTTAAATTATTGTTTTGAATTACTCACATGTGCTTCTATTTCTTTTTATCTGAATATTATATTATTCTTTCCTTGCAACCCCCTTCTTGTATATTATCTTTAATTTGGAGGGAAGGATAGGGGTGAAAACGTGCCGTGACCATGCACTAATGGAAACTACGGATAGTTCTCATTAGTGGATCGACCATGAGAACACCTCTAGGTGAAAACGTTTTTAGCCTTAACCCTCATCTCGTTATAGTTATTTTGACATTGATTTACACTATGCTTATCATGTTCATTGGGGGTTTATATGAGAGGAAGTTTATTATTTTTGTCGTTAAGCAAGAAGGGCTAAAAACCGTATATCATTACTTTTTACATCCCTTGCACGCATCTCGAGGAAAAGGGCACATGTGCTTTTCAGGGGATATGAGGGGTATTTTTGAAAATGTAATTGCATACGGTTGTGTAAGAGGAGGTCCTACACAACAGTATGTGAATAGCTTTTTCTTCCACTGTGCAGATCTCGAGGAAAAGGGCACATGTGCTTTTTCTCATTTTTTACTATAGATCTTCCAGATCTGACTCCATACGGTTGTGTAGCTTCCCTTCCTATACAACCGTATTCAATTAGTTTCTCTAATCTATGGGTGGTTGGCTCAGAAATTGAGGCATGCCCTCTATGAAGAAATCCAGCCCTATTCTGCCAAATCTGAGGGCATACGGTTGTGTATCCCTATGCTCTACACAATCGTATGTAGTTACTTTCTGAAGGTATGGGCTGGTTCTGATCAAAATTATCCATCTTCATTTTCTTGAAATCTGTGCCAGTTGTGCCCTTTCTGACTGAATACGGTTGTGTATTCTCATCTCTTACACAACCGTATGGGCCAATCTCCCTGAAAGTAGGATTTTCCCGTCGTTGAGAGAACGACCCTAACTTCAATACATTTTTAATTTATCCGAGACATTTAACCTGTAAAATGAGCATTTTTGCATAGTGGCTCGTGTCGGATGTCGATCCGCACTCGGGATTAGTCGGATTAGCACAGTAAGGAACATAAAATGATGGATTTTTTTTTTGCTTGCTTGGAATTGATTGGGTGATTAAAAACATCTTTTAGTGATTTAAGAGAGAGAATTTTATCAACTAACCAATACAAATAAACGGGAACAAAAAAAAAAAAAAAAAAAAAACATAAAATGGAAAAGCCACATTTATTCATTAAAAATAATTGAGATTACAAGATGAATAACACAAGGTTGAACTAGAAAATTTGAAATATTAGCCCAAAAAAAAACATGTAAAGCTAGAGAGAGAAAGTCCTAAAGCCTAGTGAGAGAAAGTCGAGTGAGAGAAAAAGTAGAGATCTAGAGAGAATGTTGCTAGAAAGAAAGAAAAGATCACTTACCATTGGAGGATTGAGAAGTTGAAGATCAGGCTGAGATCGAACTCAAGGGAGATGAAGACGATGCATCTTGCTGGAGTCGTTACGGGCCATGGAGAGAAAGAGATCGATCGTGAAGAAGAACGCTTGAGCGTGGAGTGCAGGGGCGGTGGTGGCTGGCGTTGCAAGCTTTGCAGGCGGGGATGGTATGGAGGTCGTGCTGGCCAGGAGGAATGGTGGAGCAGTTGTAGGCAGCACAGGAGGGGAGGAAGAAGGGTATGAAGAAGAAGAAGACAGCCGGAGTTGCAGGCCTGCAACTCCGGCGAGGGATGAAGATGAAGAAGAAGAAGAAGGAAAAGGAGAAGGAAAAAGGAGAAGAATAGGAGAAAAAGGAGGGGGAAGAAGGAGGAATGATGTGGGGGGAAGGAGAGGAGGAGAGGGGTTTGAAAATTAGGGTTCGTCCCCCTCCTTCCCCCTTTTAAAGCTTCCCTATTTCCTTTAATGGAAATAGGGGGTTTTTGAAAATAAATAAAATAAGAAAAATATATATATATATATATATATATATTTTTTTAAGTAAAACACTACTTTTTTATGGGGAATCTCCCCAATTAGTGGACCCCCCCATTTAATTAAAATTATTTTGAAATTCGCGGGGTCCACTAACTGGTCGGACAGCGGGTCGATGAAGATGGGCCCGGCTACTGGCCCGCATGGATTTATGATGTCTATCGTCTCACAAGATGATGTGACAGACAGTATGATGGCGATCGGATGGATGGTGACTTGATTGGGACCCAGATTAGTAGATCGATGGATTTAGAGAGATCCAACGGTCCGATTGAAGATCCAACGGTCCGATGGAAGATCCAACGGTCAGAAAGCTAAGGGAGATGAGATAGAGCTGATGGGCAGGAGTTCTGGGGTTAGGTCAGTAGATTCGAGGACCGAGAGATGAAGAGAGAGAGAATAAGGAGAGATGAGAGAGAAAGTATCAGAAAATAGAGATAAAAGCACTGGCGGAGGGTCTGGAACCCTGGTCTTCACTGTGACCATCCTCACGCTTCTCCAATAGAGTCGACTATCATTCTTTGCTGACTCATGTGGCTTTAAACGCTTTGGTCCGTCTCTTGGTCATTGGCTCTCCTACTCTCTTCGTTCTTTGGGCCGGCTTTTTGGTCCTCTTATTCAGCCCATATTTGGCCCATATCTTCTAGTCATAGCATGTGGGCTCTTTAAGCTTTGATAATGGGCTTTCCTGATCGATGTGGGCTTGTAAGTCTCGAGAATTGTCCCATCGGGGTTTCCTGCGACAGAAGAGGCCCGTAATGAGGCTCTATCAAAATGACTTCATGTCTAGACTTTCGAAAATGTGTTTAATGCATGCAAATATACCATTTCGTCCAGAAAAGTGTGTTCTACGCAACAAAAGAGACTCTTACGTAAAAAAGTAGATAAATAGAGTATTTTAACGTGGGAGAATGCAACAACGCTAAAAGGATAATTGCTTAAAATAAGCACTTTTGAGCGAATATCACTCCCCAATAAAATATCTTCTTCAAGTCATCTGCTTTGAAAAATGCCATTATCGTGAAGAAGTGACATGTGTGGTTGTGCGTTGGCAATCAATCTTCGCGTCCCTTGGTTGTGATTTTCGTTGCGATCCACATTTCACTGTCAACAGTAACCCAAAAATTTTGATCGTTAGCATTGTACTTGCAGTATTATGGTTCTTTATTAGCAGTATTATTGTTCTTTGAATTACATACCGTTAGCATTGTACTTGCAATATTCTGATTCTTTGTTAGCAGTATTATTGTTCTTTGAATTACATACCGTTAGCATTGTACTTGCAATATTATGATTCTTTGTTAGCAGTATTATTGTTCTTTGAATTACATACCGTTAGCATTGTACTTGCAGTATTATATTTGTAGTATTACATACCGTTCTTTGTTTATTTGTACATATCCAATTTTAACTATAGCTTATAAAGTTAAAATACTTGACATTATTCACATTTGCACAAATTAAAGCACTAACATGAGCATGAGATCTTGAAGACTCCATCAAAGATAAGAGGTTGCACACAGCATATATGCATTGTATATGGCCTGATTGAACCTTATAATCTTATCCGAGATCCAATCTTCAATTTCTTACATGAGTTAACATAGAATTTCGTGCCCGTTCAAGGATCAGTATTTGTATGAATGTGAGCTTATACAAATATTGTGATCCTTAAATTGTCCAGTGTGGACAGTTTGAGAACTGATATTGCTTTTTATTGGTCATATATATGTAGTCTCCATGTAAATTCGGTACTATTTCCTCAAATCTTCTTCTTATATACTATTTTTTGTTGATTTTCATGTCTAAACTACTTTGGTAGTTGGATTGACATAAAAATCAACATAAAATAAACGTATATAAGAAGAAGTACTGGGAAATGCTGCCGAATTTTAAACTAATATGGACACTACATATATATGACAAATAAGAAGCAATTTCAATTCTTGAATGGGTTAGGGAATTTTAGAGTTAGCAAAGTTAGATAGAGACTAAAAGCAAAATAGGGATAAGTGTCCAAACACATGCATATTGGTCTTTATCTCAATTTGTTTCAATGTGCACGATATATTTCAGGAATCATGCAATATTTGTTTCAAGGTCCAATATAATTGATAAATCATGGATGATCAAGGATAGAAGATCACGGGAATATAGTGATGGGGTTTATCGATTTCTTAAGTTTGCCAAAGACAACGCGAGTGACCCCGATTCTATACGATGTCCATGTAGAAAATGCGAGAATCTCGCTAAACACACTCTTAAAGAGATAAAATGATATTTATTTTTTAATGGTATCAATCATAATTATAAGTCGTGGGTTTGGCATGGAGAACAAGTTCCAAGTGGGGCAGAGTCAAGTGTTAATGTAGAATATTTCATCTATCAAGAAATGGGAGGAATATCTCCAGAAGATGCTGATGATGCAGTAGAAATGGTTCAGGCTGCATACGATGATGTTACGAGTGATCCTGAAATATTTCAAAAATTGCTTGAAGATGCAGAGAAGCCCTTATATCCCGGTTGATCAAAGTTTACAAAGTTATCGGCATTGGTCAAGCTGTGGAACTTAAAAGGTAGGAATGGGTGGTCTGATTAAGGTTTTTCAGAGCTATTACAATTGTTGGGAGACATGCTCCCAAACGATAATGAACTGTCCTTATCCATCCATCAGGCAAAGAAGACACTATTTGCATTGGGAATATCATATGAGAAGATCCATGCATGTCCCAACGATTGCATACTCTATAGAAAGGAGTACAAAGATGCAACGACATATCCCATTTGTGGAACGTCAAGATGGAAGTTAAACAAGAATAAGATGAAGAAAAATAAAGGGGTACCTGCGAAAGAAATGTGGTATTTTCTACCTATCCCGAGGTTCCAAAGGATGTTTCATTCCAAACAGATGGCAAAAGACTTGACATGGCATTATCAGTAAAGAGTAGAAGTTGATGGCCAAATGCATCATCCAGCAGACTCCCCAGCATGGAAGTTAGTAGACGGCGGCAGGTATCTGAAGTTTGCCGAAGAACCAAGAAACCTTCGAGTAGCTATTTCAACAGATAGAATATGTAATACCCTGAACTTTCGTTCTAGGGTATTATGGTAAATTCACCAAACCTAAACCTTTTTCAAACTTCTATTATTGTTTTTATGGTTTAATATAATGCTTGAGTATGTATGTTTAATTTGGTTTCATTCTGATAACTTTGAAAAACCTTATATTTTTGAAACTCGTTCTTTAGGGCTAAATTCCTGCTAAAAATAATGAACCATAACTTGCAGGGGACTTTTTCTTTCCCCAACTAACATTACAAAACTTTTATAAAAAAATTATTTTGTGGGCCTGAGACACCAAAAATATTCCTATTTTATCATTACCAACTTACCTGTGAAATTTGGAACATTTCTTGAAACATAAAAACCCTAGCGGAAGATTTCAGGAGATTTTGACAAAAATAGTATTTTCGTAATTTTTGAACTTTCCTATAATTATTATATTTTCAAAAATAATATATAATTATATTATTTATTTAATAGGCGTATGGGACCCATGAATCACTTTCGGGTCATTTCGAGGTCATCTTGACACTTTTTCGAGGCTTTGAACTTTTTTGTGATTTTTGTTTATTTAGACTATGTTAAGTGATTTATGTGTGTGACATGTGTCAATACCTTTATGTATCAACTTTTAAATTATGTAATATAGTTTGATTGAATTAATTAATAATTATTTGTGTTATGATTGTTGGGTGGGCCCGTATGGCCAATCTAGAGATCTTTTGGGCTTAATAATATTCTTAAATGGAGCCTATTGATATATATGGGCCTTGGGCTCATTTCTAACCCATTAGTAGTGTAAAATATAAGTTTTTGAGGATTGAAAAAATCATCCCTTTGATAATTACGAATTTCACTAAAATAAAAACCCTAATCCTTCCCTAAGCTTATTTATGAAAACCCTAAAGCTTTAGAAGCTTTCACAAACCCAACTTCATTGAAGAATAGAGAAAGCTCCATTAAACCTTCATTCGGGCACCTATCGCACTCGAGCAAGAAGGGAGAATTGATTGGGACTCTGAATGGAAGAACATACCCCGAGGAGAGGACGATCCGACAACTTTTAAATTTGAAGAAACTTTTGATTTTCATTAAAGTTCAAGAAACCTTAAGGTAAGTGTGTTTGATCCATCCTATACATGTTTTTCTTTCATTAGACAATAGTTGATACTCATTATAAATTAATTTCAACAATATTTACTTTATTCTTATTGGGTTGATCTTTATTTTAGGCCACCATGATGGGTTTGGCCATGGTCTATTTTGTACCTATAACGAATGACTATGTTCTTTATCATTTTCATTGTATTTTTATTATTTGAATATTTTTATAATTATTTTTTCTAAATATCTCTATGAATCTATTTTTCAAAACCGTTTAGTTTATATTTTCTGATTTGTATTGATTAAGTTATGATTTTTCTAAGTTGTTGGACTTTAACAAAAAACTCAGAATTCTAGATTTTATATGGTCCACTTCACTTGGGATTTTGATCTATATTTTCAACCTAATATTTTTATAATTATTTTTCATAAATACCTCTATTAATCTATTTTCTAGAACCTTTGAGTTTGTATTTTTTTGATTTGTATTGATTAAGTTATGATTTTTCTAAGTTGTTGGAGTTTACCAAAAATCCTAGAATTCTAGATTTTACACGATCAACTTTACTTGGAATTTCGATCTATATTTTTAACTTAAATATTTTTCTAATTATTTTTCATAGATACCTCTATAATCTAGTTTCTAGAACCTCTGAGTTTGTATTTTTTTGATTTATATTAATTAAGTTATGATTTTTCAAAAGTACTGGACTTTTCTGTAAAACCCAGAATTTTAGATTCTATCCGGCCCACTTCATTAAGGGTTTCAACCTATATTTTAAATCTAAATATTTTTCTATTTATTTTTTTTAATACGTCTGTAACTCTAGTTTTTATAACCTTTAAGTTTGTATTTTTCTGATTTGTATTGATTAAGTTATGATTTTTTAAATGTGCAGGACTTTTCTCTAAAACCCAGAATTTCAGATTCTGTCCAGCCCACTTCATTAAGGGTTTCGACCTATATTTTGAATTTGAATGTTTTTCTATTTATTTTTTCTAAAAACTTCTGTGAATCTAATTTTTAAATCCATTGAGTTTATATTTTTCTAATTTATATTTATTTAGTTATGATTTTTATAAGGCAGTACATTTTTTTTAAAAACCTATTAATTGTTAGTGGTTTGGTCATGACTTATTGACTATTAAGGGGTATATCCCTTGTTGTTTGACTAAATCCTAGATGGTTTGACTTATACTTATATGCATGGGGATCTCACCCATGTGTCTTGGATCCCTCATAGGGTTCGGCCAAGCGTCTTGGATCCCTCTTTAAGGTTCGACTTTGTGTCATGGATCCCTCATAGGGTTCGGCCATGGTGTGTTGGATTCTCTTGTGATTCCCACTTATATTGTTCATCCGTGTTGATCATGACTTTCGGTGATTGTTACATGTTATTCATGTTTAACCCTAATTCGTTCCATGTTATCACTTTTGATAATCTTTTGTTCATTTTATATTTTTATTTAAATGTTAAATACATGTGTGCTTATGCCATGTAACCCTAGTACCATCTTGTTGTCATACCATGATCATCATGTCATTTCATATAAGGGGTGCATAAGGGAACGGGGTTGAAGTATATTATACACGTTTATATTAGTTTTATCAATTAATCAGGGTTCGGTACCCTAGGGTGAAGGGCCCCAGACGTTATTATATACTGCAGATGGGTCGATGAGACTGCTCCCAGTGCGGGAAGGAGATGGAGACCCTATGTGGTTATGGGTACTCGTTGTATTTGCATCCTGTACTTACTTGCATTCACCATTATATTCATGTCATCCTTATTATACGATTGAGATGCATACCTTGATTAAAAAAACTTGTATAATATGATATCATACCATGCACACTATTGTATTACTGGGCCTCGGCTTACGGTGCTACACCGATACCATTTTCAGATTTTGAGAAGCCGGGTACGTGAGATGATTTTGAGGCAAAAGACTCTGATGCATTCGAGGAGATCGGCGAGGATTTAGGAGTCAATCCCACACTTTAGAAGACTTTATTTTGATTGTTTTAAAACATTACTTATTTATTTTCATGGGCATGTAGTCCTTTGATTGAGAGCATGTTCTCACCTCCATCTCTCCACACTTAATTAATTGATTGAATTGTTTAAGTTATGAATTATTTTAATTATTTGTTTTCTATATCTAGAATTTTTTTTACTTAGTGGGTTGTCAAATGAACCTTAGTAGTTTAATTTACTTAATTAGACCACTAGGGGACATTCATGGATCACCTCTGGGTTCGGATACGGGTCGATCTACGGATTTTCGGGTCGTATCTGGGTATCCGAATTCGGGGCGTGACAGAATAAATCCACATAGTATACAATCTAGCAGGCATAGTTGTTAGCTGGTCTTAATGGTAATCTACAACCTTCCACCATGATTATGCATGAAGAGAAAATTTATGATGCTGACAATGTTAATATCAGGCTTGAAACAGCCTGGCAATGACATTGATGTTTACTTGGCACTATAAATTGAGGATCTAAAAATTTTATGGGAGGAAGGCATTAAAATGTATGATGCATATCGATAGGAATCCTTTACGTTATACACTGTGTTGATATGGACAATCAATGATTTTCCAGCATATGGCATCTTGTGTGGTTGCACCGTCAAGGGATATTATACTTGTCCAATATGCGGTGAAGAAACCCATTCTCATAGACTAAAACATGGAAAGAAGAATATATATACCAGTCATAAAAGATTTCTTCTATTGAATCATCCATACCGAAAATAGAAGAAGGCGTTTGATGGTACACAAGAGTTGAGGTCGGCTCCAAAACCATTAAGTGGAGAGCAAATACTAAGGAAGGTAGAAGGGATCAAATACTCATAGGGAAAGAAGAATGTAATTATCAAAAAGTCAAAAAAATTAAAGCGACCACGAGAGGAAGACATTGTGGATGAGCTAGTTGGATCCTCAAATTGTTGAAAAAAGAAGTCTATATTCTTTGAGCTTGAATATTGGAAATTTTTACATGTCCGACATAATTTAGATGTTATGCACATCGAGAAGAATGTGTGCGAGAGCATTGTTGGGACATTACTGAATATACCAAGAAAAACAAAGGATGGTATTAATTCTCGACTGGACCTTGTAGATATGGGTTTGAGGAAGCAATTAGAATTGCAGGTCAGAGGGAGTAAAACATATTTGCCTCCAGCATGTTATACATTATCTAAGGACGAGAAGAAGATATTCTGCAAAACATTGCAAACACTCAAGGTCCCAGAAGGATACTCTTCAAATTTTAGAAACTGTGTCTCAATGGAAGATTTGAAGTTGTATGGTCTTAAGTCTCATGACTGTCATATATTGATGCAATAACTGCTGCTAGTGGCAATACGTTCGTTGTTGCCAAAATCGGTGAGGGTGGCTATCAGTAGATTTTGTTTCTTTTTAATACTCTCTGCAGCAAAGTAGTGGATGTGGGAAGAGTAATTGATATACAAGATAATCTTGTACTTACATTGTGTTTATTTGAGAAGTACTTTCCACCATTGTTCTTTGACATAATGGTTCATCTAACGGTGCATCTTGTCAGAGAAGTTCGATTATGTGGTCCAGTTCATTTTCGGTGGATGTACCCATTCGAAAGGTATATTCTGCAAAACTATACACTTATAATTTATCATTTTTCACATAAGTTAGTGTCATTGATATATTTCTTTTCATATATATTCTAGGTTCATGAAAGTTTTAAAAGGTCATGTACACAATCGAAACCGTCCAGAAGGCTGCACTGTTAAATGTTATATTACAGAGGAAGCGATTGAGTTTTGTACAGAAACTTATCTAATTTAGATGCAATTGGGATTCCCTATGATAGAAATAAAGAAACTAATAGTACTGAATATGGGAAGCTGCTTTTGCTGGGTGACAATGTCGTCCAAGTTGATAACGAGTCTTGGGAGCAGGCACATCGTTATGTGTTAGAAAACATGAATGATGTTCAACCTTACATCATGTAAAGATATTTTTATCTCCCTTTTCAGTTGATCTTTGTTTCGTTGCTTAAGAACTAAATTTTAACTCCATGTTGTTTTATTTGTACCTTAACAACGAGCATATGTCATACTTGAAGGCAAATTATCGGCATCAATCAAAAAATCAAAAGTGGTTACAAATGGAACACAATCGCACTTTTATATCTTGGATACGACAAAAGGTACCATAATTTGATTGATGTTTGTATTTTTTGTAAGTAATAAATAAACATGTTTGACCATTTAAAGCTTTATAGGTCGAAGATGAATTACGTAGTCAAAATAACATCTCGAACACATTGAGGTGTATAGCACAAGGTCCTAGCCATAATGTAATCAAATGTCTTGGCTACATTATTAATGGTTGTCGTTATCACACTTCAAATCTGGATAATTCATGAGTGAACCAGAATAGCGGAGTAAGCATAGTGGCCGAAACACTTCAAATTGCAAGCGCAAAGGATAAGAATCTGATCATTGGACAGATGTGTTTTTATGGTGTTATTAACAAGACATGGTTGCTTGATTACCACGTGTTCAAGATTCCGGTATTTAAATGTGATTGGGTTGACAGCAAGAATGGCATAAAAAAATATGAGCTTGATTTCATATCAGTTGAGCTTGGTAGAGTAGGCCACAAATCTGATTCTTTTATTTTGGCTTCCCATGCAAAATAAGTTTTTTATATTGAAGACCAACTTAATCCTAAAATGTCAATTGTTCTCTCAACTTCTACGAGAGAGTATCTTGAAAATGACTACGATGATGAATTCATTGATGTTTGTAATGAACATCAGCCTGTTAATAGTCTGATGAGTCTTATGTGCGACATGATCATTCTGAAGGAATTAGGATTGATATTAGAAATTCATAATGGATGATTTTTTATAAATTGTGGGATAGGAGTAAGGTTGAATGTCCCCCCCTAATGTATTGGATTATTTTTATTAATGGAAATCTATTCTGGCTATCTAAAAGTCTTTGTTTATATTTGTTCTTTCATGTATTAGCTTTTTACATTGATTTTATTACTAACTATTTATCTTTGTTCTAGTATGGAGCCGCATATAGGTGATGTATCTGCAAAAAAGAAAAGCCGAGGCACTACGAAGCTACAACAATTATTAAAGTCAAGTGAAAAATTAGTAGTGAAATACAATGAAGATAGGGTACCAATAGGAGATGAAGGAGCAACTCTGTCCACATATGTTGGTCTAATTGCGTGTCAAATGATTCCAATAAGGCATGTAGTTTGGAAAGATGTGCCAAAAGAGTTGAAAGAAAAATTATGGACATGTATTCAGGTAAAAGTTAAAATTAGTTAGAAACAATGTTTCAAAATCTACCACTCTCATCTGATGTGATTCAATTCTAATTAACTTGCAAGAGCATTTTGTGTTGGACCCAAAAAGTAAACGCCATACATTATCCCTTATCGGTACTAGATGGAGGGATTTTAAAACAAAGTTGAATCATGATTATATCGTCCTTATATAGCAGAACCCGAGCTTCTCAATATCAAGCCACTTAAGTAGGATTACATTGATCAAGAAGATTGGGTAACTTTTGTAGCTTCAAAAATATCACCAGAAGGGATGGCTTATCGTGAAGCCCAAAAAGAAAGGAGAGCAATAAATAAATACAACCATCACCTTGGCAGAAAGTCTTATGCCAATTTGGTTGAGGAGTTGGTAAGTTTTTGCCTCTAGCTAATTATAGAATTGTTTTAATTATAGAATTTCTAAATATACAAGCACTAATGTAAATTATTTAATTTATAACAAAAATAATCCAGTCACTCAAAAGAGGTAGATCGGAGTGAGTTATGGAAGAAGGCTCATCAAAATAACGCTGGACAGTATGTAGACGGGACGCCGTCAGGGAAACGGCGCTCAAAATTGTAAGTTGCCTTATCAATCAACTTGCTTCAATCTCATGAATTACATAGTTATAAGAATTAATGGCATTTTATTTTTGCAGGACGATTTAAAAAGATAAGTTGCAGAGGGGTCCCTATCCACTGAAGGAAGTAATGATGTACTGACAATGGCATTACGGACCCAAGAACATCCCGGTAGGGTTAGGGGCATGGGGCATTTCGTTACCCCCTTTAAAATACTTCCAGATCCCCAAACGTGGAAATAAAGCGCACATGGCTCATCTGAAACGTAACCAAGTACAGATGATGTCCCAGATAGAGAGTCAGGCATCTCAACTAGAGAGTCAGGCTCAGATGATAAGGGTGATGTAGGCACAACTTGAGTAGCTAACTCAATCGCAACATATGCCATTGCAATATATTCCATCACCGGGATCTGAGAAGGTAGCCTCATGTAGTCGTCCCAGCCCGAGTGATGGTATATCGCAATCACGTGTGCATCAGAAGACTAGGGGTGAGATGCCACCACCGGGCCCTAGCTATAGAGCTGAAAAGGTACATACTGTGTACCTTAATTTATTTTATTAAATTTATTTGTATTATCTTATTAAATTTTTTTCTTTTTCGTTATAGGGAAAGCCATGTAGGCTGGCAATACGTACCCCTCCTAATATTGTTGCTGAGGGAGTTGTTTTGGATAGTACACCTAATCAAATAGTGCACTTTATCCCATTGGGACTTGATAATTTCCGCACGTCAATCAAAGTACCCATAGTGTCGGATGTCGAACTCCCACTACCAGTTTGTGATGTGTTTACTACAATGGGAAATGCAGTTGGGAGCATCGCATGGCCTAAATTATGGGTGGTGTCCACAAACGCTGATCATGTACACATCTGTAAATTTTTTATCATATCTACTTGATTTAATATATTCATATATATATTGATTATAACTTTAATTTTAATTATATGTACAAGAGAATAGAAGTGAAATTGACAATTTCACTTTCATCAAGGAATTTTATGATCATATTTGTGCATGCGACCCATCTTCCGTATCCGTTGGTATTACTATCGAGTCAGAAGTATTTGGGGTACCAGAGACAATTCAAATTGACTTTCTAGATGTATCTTTGGTGTGTGAACTACAAGATGTGTCATCACAGTGCTTGACACTATATCAATGGTAAGATACTTTGGAGTTTCTTTTATCGATCTAAATTTCATACATATGATGATGGCATTCTAATTAATTTTTTTTATTTCTCAGTCACATCTACCAGATGAAAGGGATTTGGTTGATAAAATTATGATGGTTAGTACTCAAGCCATCAGTGCGTGTATAAGGGATGGACAGTTTGTAGAATATCTTGTTAATATATTTGTATCTACATACATCGACGGGGGGATTTTATTTATTCCCATAAACATTGAGTAATTCTATTTTCGATTGTCATTAGATTTGATAATTAATTAATAACTTGTTGAATGTCTTGCTAATAACTTGATTGTTGTTTATATATAGGGCACATTAGATTTTGATTGTCATCGACTTATTATCGATGACAATCTATTATTTCGACTCACTAAATAATTCAATTGACCAAAGTTTGAAAGCCAACATAAAAAAGTAAGTTAATGTTTATATTAGTAAATTAAACAATATTTATACATGCAGTAATGATTAATTTAATTATTGTTTCGATTTCTTTCTTGTAGTGCCTTTAAAGTATTCGAAAAAGAGAATTCGGGCCACAAATTGAAGAAGAAGGAACCAATATGGAGGATAGTTGTGGTAATAAAACTCTTTCTATTAGTACTTGGTTTTTATTGGTTGGAAGTTTAATTTTTGCTTATTAATTAATGAATTATTACATTCTTGTATGTAGTGCCCGAAACAACAAGATATGAAATCTTGTGGATTTTTTGTTATGAGGTACATAAGAGACCTCATTACCGATTATGATGAGACAATTCAAAATTCGGTGAGACATTTGTTCTATTACGTATTCTTCATGTGTACGTTTTAATAAGTAATACTAATTATCTCCACCTATTTTTTGTTAATTAGGTCAAAAATTTAAAATCAAAAGCTAAATACACATTTGAAGAGCTGATAGAATGTAGAGTTGAGTAGATTGAGCTCTTCAAAAAGAATTTTGGAGGTATATTAATGACATAGATCGTTTGTCATCATTTCTTTTCTTTTTTCTAAGCATACATGAAGCTAATTTTTTTCTTGATTTTTTAATATTGTTGTAGACGATTAGCTATTTTTCTAGGAAATGAAGGTATATCTTCTTCTAAATCTATATAATTTTCCCTACCAAGCCATTTAAATCTATATAGTTTGTTTCTTTTCATTTTATTTACTTACAGGAGCTTTTTGGTGCCAATGAACATGTCACCCTACCCCACACGTCAACCTACAACTTTGGTCATTCAATACTTTCACATAACTTCAACTCAATTGTTCAAGTAATTATTGCATCTTAACATTGTACTTAAACTTTGCTTCTTTTCATTTTACTTACTTACATGGGCTTTTTGGTCTTTTTTGGTGCCAATGAACATGTCACCCTACCCCACACGTCAACCTGCAACTTTGCGATTTAAAACAAGATTGCTTGATTTTAGAGAGAGAAATTATCATAATCTACCAAAAAAAATACTAATGAAGGAAATCAACCACAACCAACAAAAGTAATTCATCATTTAAAAATCCAAGGTTCTTACAATACTTCGAAATAACAAAATAACAATAACAATGTAAAATAACGAAAGACTGAGCTAGAGAGAAAAACTGAGTTCTAAAGAGAGAAAGTAGAGAGAGAGAGGTTGAGAACCTAGAGAGAATGTGATAGAGACAGGTTACCCTGGATCCTACCTTGAGCATAGGGATATATTCAGACTGGATTGATTGATCGCTGGCTGTGTGAAGAAGTACATCAACCTTTTGAACCGGCAAATTATCCAACAAGTTACGGTCCAAGAGAAGGTCAGCAACGTGGAGATCGCATCAATGGAGGGCGGCCATGAACCGTGGTGTGCGGGTTTGGGAGGAAAATGATCCAAGCATCCTGGTTCGTGGGTAACCGAAGAAGATGAAGTGTAGGGCAGCAACTTTTGAAGGTGTGCAGTCTGGTTCAGTTGATGGAGGATGAGGAGGGCTGCAAGGATATGGTGGCGTGCGGACTGCCTGTTGCAAGTTCGGTGGTGCCTGAGGAGATCGAAGTTGCTGACCTGCAAGTGGACGGTGTCGTGGGGATGGACCTCGATCCAGTGGTGGTCCGGGTTGGTGGAGGAGCTGTTGCAAGTCGACCCTCCAAGTTGGTGGTGAAGAAGATGCACCAGCAGGTGCGGGCCAAATAGTGGAACGTTGGAGAGAGGTGAGGTGAGAAAGAGAGATAGTGAGAGATGAGTCACGACAGAGAGATGGACGTGGTGACAGTCCGGCCAATGAAGTGGCCGGAGTTGATGGCTGGACGGTGGCAGGCGATGGTTCTAATGAAAGAGGAGGCGGAGTAAGGTGTGGTAACGGACGGCGCTTCTACAGGCTACTGGCGAGGTGAGTAGGGGGTGCTGGTGGTGCTCACAAACAGCACAGAGGCGGTGGCAGGCGATGGTTCTAGACTGCAACTCCGGCAGGGCGTGGTGAAGTAGACGAAGATGAAGACGAGGAGGAGAATGGGGCCCCAGGAAAGGGGGACGAAGGAGAAGGAGGTTTTGGGGAAAGGAGAGGAGATGGGAAAACGGTATTGGAGGGGGATTAGGACGGAGTTGCAGATGGCCGGAGTTCTGCAACTCCGGCGAGAAGAAATAACGAAGAAGATGAAGAAGAAGGTGAAGAAGAAGAGGGGAAAATCGCCAAAAATCGAGGAGAAGAAGGAGCAGGAGAGTTTGGGGAGAGAATGGAAGAGAAAGGAGGGGGATTAGGGTTCGAATGAACCCCTATCCTTCTCCTTTTAAAGCTCCCTATTTCCTTTAATGGAAATAGGGTATTTTTTGAAAATAAAAATGAAAAATTAATTATTTTTTTTTTATTTTTTTATTTTTAAGTAAAAACCTACTTTTCTATGGGGAATCTCCCCAATTAGTGGACCCCCTATTTAATTAAAATTATTTTGAAATTCGCGGGGTCCACTAACTGGTCGGACAGCGGGTCGATGAAGATGGGCCCGGCTACTGGCCCATATGGATTGATGATGTCCATCGTCTCACAAGATGATGTGACAGACAGTCTGATGGCGATCGGATGGATGGTGACTTGATTGGGACCCAGATTGGTAAATCGACGGATCTAGAGAGATCCAACGGTCTGATTGAAGATCCAACGGTCCGATTGAAGATCCAACGGTCAGAAAGCTAAGGGAGATGAGATAGAGCCGATGGGTAGGAGTTCTGGGGTTAGGTCAGTAGATTCGAGGATCGAAAGATGAAGAGAGAGAGAGAATAAGAAGAGATGAGAGAAAAAGTATCAAAAAAATGGAAAAAAATACTGGCGGAGGGTCTGAAACCCTGGTCTTCACTGTGACCATCCTCACGCTTCTCCAGTAGAGTCGACTATCATTCTTTGCTGACTCATGTGGCTTTAAACGCTTTGGTCCGTCTCTTGGTCATTGGCTCTCCTGCTCTCTTCGTTCTTTGGGCCGGCTTTTTGGTCATCTTATTCAGTCCATATTTGGCCCATATCTTCTAGTCATAGCATGTGGGCTTGTTAAGTGAAAATAGGATTTTTCCGCGTCGTTGGTTACGGAAACCCTAACTTCAACACATTTTTTTAATTAATCCGAGACTTTTAACCTGTAGAATGAGCAATTTTGCACAGTGGCTTGTGTCGGATGTCGATCCGCACTCGGGATTAGTCGGATTAGCGCAAATAAGAACAAAAACTGACGGACCATCACAAGAAATAATAGATAAAAACAAACTTCATCATTCAGTGATCAAATGTTTATTACAATGCTTGAATCGAAAATAACATACAATAAGATAAACTAAAAAGCAATTTTAAGGAAGAAAATTCTAGAGAGAGTTAGAGAGAGAAAATGAAGTGAGGGAGTATTCCTAGAGAGAGAGAAAGGAAAATCTAAAGAGTCTAGAGAGAGAGAGAGAGATAGAGAGATAAAGAGGAAAAATAAGAGAATTAGATGGAAAGAGAAATAGAGAGAGAAAACTCTTACTTGAAGAGGAGAGATCGTGAGCATGTGCAACGCCTAGAAGAGGGAGGTGTTGATCGGTGCACCTGCAAATGGAAGGTGCAAGAAGGCAGCAGCACATCTCATGCTTGTGGCACATTGGTAGAGAAGGGAGGAACCACCCCTTTCAGTCCGGTGGAGAAGAACTCATGGTGGTACCTCCTGGAGAGAGGATCTTGTCGGAGTAGCAGATTCGGCCGGCTATGGAGCAGGGTGCAACGGTGTAGCCACTCCTCTTGGACGAGCCGTGGAGATGGTGGCCCGGCTAGGTGGTGGTTGGGAGCTTGGAGGAAGAGGACATCCAAACCAGCAAGGTTAAAGCGTTGAATTTGATGGAGGTTCACCCAAAGGAGAACCGTGGAGATGAAGTCAACAACCAGACTGGTGGTGGCGCACACCAGCAGCAAGGAGAAGAATAGGTGCTGGTTCTTAAGGACTGTGATGCCGGTGGTCTGCTGGCCGGTGGTGGTGCTTATCGTGAAGACCAGTTGTAGGTACTGCTGGTTCTTGTTTGAAGAAGATGAGTTGTTGCACCGTAGGAGGGAGCATGTGAAGATGCAGCAAGGGTACTGGGCGTTGGATGAGCAGTGGTGGAGCAAGGAAGGAGCCTTTGGAGATGGACGGACCAGCCAAGGAAGAGAAGCCGCTGACTTCCTCCTCTTCCCCTCTTTCCCACTTTTTTTTCTTTTATTTTTTTCTTTGGAAGAGAGAGAAGGGTCGGCAGGGAGATAACACAAACAGTGGAGAGAAGATTTGCTGGCGGAAGAAGGTGGTACAGGAGCTGCTGGAAGGAAGGAGGAAGAAGAAGGCGGAGACGGCCGGAGTTCTGCAACTCCGGCCGGACGAAAAGATTAAGGACGAAAAGAAGAAGAAGAAGAAGAAGAAGAAGAAGAAGAAGAAGAAGAAGAAGAAGAAAGAAGAAGAAAGAGGAAAGAGAAAGAGGAAGAAGAAGATAAAAGAGGAGGAGGCGGTATTTGCAGGTTCGCCGGAGTTGCAAACCTGCAACTCCGGTGGTGGTGATAGGCGTTCACACCAGCAGGTGCACCGAACCAATCCGCCTGAGGTTGTGGCTGCTGCAACGGTGAGTGAAAAGAAGAAGGAGACAGTAGAAGAAGAAGAGAAGAAGGAGGTGGCCGGAGTTCTGCAACTCCGGCCGGAATGAGGAAGAAGAAGAAGAAGAAGAAGAAGAAGAAGAAGAAAGAAGGGAAAACGTGGGAGAAGATTCGGGGAAGGTTTTGGGGAAGGAGAGGAGGAGAGGGGAGAGGGATTAGGGTTCGAACGAACCCCTATCCTTCTCCTTTTAAAGCTTCCCTATTTCCTTTAATGGAAATAGGGGATTTTTTGAATAAAAAAAAAAATAAGAAAAATAATTTTTAAATATTTTTTTTTTTTTTTTTTTAAGTAAAAACCTACTTTTCTATGGGGAATCTCTCCAATTAGTGGACCCCCCATTTAATTAAAATTATTTTTGAAATTCGCGGGGTCCACTAACTGGTCGGACAGCGGGTCGATGATGATGGGCCCGGCTACTGGCCCACATGGACTGATGATGTCCATCGTCTCACAAGATGATGTGACAGGCATTCTGAAGGCGATCGGATGGATGGTGACTTGATTGGGACCCAGATTGGTAGATCGACGGATCTAGAGAGATCCAACGGTCCGAAAGCTAAGGGAGATGAGATAGAGCCGATGGGTAGGAGTTCTGGGGTTAGGTCAGTAGATTCGAGGATCGAGAGATGAAGAGAGAGAGAGAATAAGAAGAGATGAGAGAAAAAGTATCAAAAAAATGGAAAAAAGCACTGGCGGAGGGTCTGGAACCCTGTTCTTCACTGTGACCATCCTCACGCTTCTCCAGTAGAGTCGACCATCATTCTTTGCTGACTCATGTGGCTTTAAACGCTTTGGTCCGTCTCTTGGTCATTGGCTCTCCTACTCTCTTCGTTCTTTGGGCCGACTTTTTGGTCCTCTTATTCAGCCCATATTTGGCCCATATCTTCTAGTTATAGCATGTGGGCTTGTTAAGCTTTGATAATGGGCTTTCATGATCGATTTGGGCCCACAAGTCTTGAGAATCGTCCCATCGGGGTTTCCTGCGACAGAAGAAGCGCGTAATGAGACTTTATCAGAACGGCTTAATATCTAGACTTCCGAAAATGTGTTTAATGCATGCAAATATACCATTTCGTCCAGAAAAGTGTGTTTTACGCAACACAAGAGACTCTTACGTAGAAAAGTAGATAAATAGAGTATTTTTACGTAGGAGAATGCGATAACGCTAAAAGGATAATTGCTTAAAATAAGCACTTTTGAGCGAATATCATTAAGCTTTGATAATGGGCTTTCATGATCGATTTGGGCTCACAAGTCTCGAGAATCGTCCCATCGGGGTTTCCTGCGACAGAAGAAGCGCGTAATGAGACTTTATCAGAACGGCTTAATATTTAGACTTCCGAAAATATGTTTAATGCATGCAAATATACCATTTCGTCCAGAAAAGTGTGTTCTACGCAACAGAAGAGACTCTTACGTAGAAAAGTAGGTAAATAGAGTATTTTACGTAGGAGAATGCAATAACGCTAAAAGGATAATTGCTTAAAATAAGCACTTTTGAGCGAATATCACAACCCCCAACCAGCATATTGCCAATCCTTGGCAATTAGTGCGAAATAAATGAGCTTAAAAGGGCTCTGCACATGCTGCAAACTTTTTCATATTAGCTCAGGGCAAACACCGTTCGTCAAATCATTGAATGGATGCAAAAATAGTTACATGCTAGCGAAGAGTTGGAAAGTTTTGGCAAGACTACAGACTGATAATCATGACCCAGAATAGTCAGACTCTGCGTGTGTGTGTGCTCAACATTCTCATCATCCGACAGTAAAGATTTCCAGATCACCTCTAAGTTTTTTTATGCCTCGACCTCAAATCTCACATGTTTATCACTCAGAATAGAATCACACAAGAAGGGTTTTCTTCTTTTCTCTCAATTTATATGTGAGGAGATGTGTTGATATATGAAAGCAAAGATCTCACATATGTATTATTTAAAGGAAGGACATCTTTAACAGAAGAAGATCTCATGATTGGAATACCACTTCACTCGGGAACGTCAGATCAAACTCTATAGCTTCTCCTTCTCCAATCTCCACATTTTATGACTGTACTATCCTAGAATCAAGTAGGACTTTCCTGGGTTGTAATGAGGCTTAGGTCAGGTGTAGAGAGATAAAGGAATACAGGATTTCAAAGATTTTGAGAGGATATTGCCATTTTCTTGAATTTTTCCTGCGGCGTAACACCATTATCTGGTTCTTTTTCCTTTTTTCGTATTTTTCTCTTTTTCTTGATATTTCTGAGACTGCTCAATTTCTTTTCAGCTCTTCTTCATACTTTCTTTCTATATTTTGTTTTTGGCTTGAACCACTTTCTTTTCCTTTTGATTCTTCTTCTTTACTTTTCTTTTTCATGGTACACCCACATCAGTTATTCTTTTGTCCATCTCAAAATAAGGGTAGCCAGTCATCTTTCGTAGCTGGACTGGATTTTAGGTTGATGGGTTTGTAAATAAAAGGCTTTTATACAACGGCTCAAGGGGTTTCTAGTGAAGTATAATTCAGGTGAGTAAAAAGGCTGAATGGTTCAGAAAAATGGTCTAAATCATTTTCTAGGGTTTGCACTATCATGTATACTGTCTTGACTGGATACAGAGAAGGTTCTGTCGTAATAATCCAATGTTGATGTCGTTCCGAGTTTTATGATCGAAACAAAAGATAATGAGATCTCTCAACGAATATTGCGGGCATGAAGAATAGTTAGTCATCTTGTGACTCAGAATTGTTGTATAACACTCTGAATTGATTAAAGGCTCGAAAGCTCACTGGGTTAGGTCTCCACAATTATTCTCACTGGATCTCCAGAATTTCTAAACTTAGGGTGACTCTGATATTGATAGTGTACAATTGTGCCGAATCTGACTTTTTCTGAGTTTTCAAACCTGCTGTAGTCACGCTTGACTTGACTCAACGCTAATTTAAACAAAAATTGACATCCTCAATACTGACTTTAACGAAGGTTTTTAGCTAATCAAAGTCAGGGTATTTGACACATATTTGAAATTCTAGAAAACTTTTGGAGAACATCGGAAATCACCCCAAAAATGAGTTTTTTTTTTTTTTTTTTTTTTTGAAGACATGAGTTTTGGTAAATACCCACCCCCAACCAAAATACAGCACCGTCCTCGGTGCTCATGACCGGGACATAAAATGGTGACAAATCAGAGATGATGATGCAAAGATTCAGGAAGGATGTTACCAAGTTGGCAGAAACTCGACAGTGTGTGGTACCTGATGATCGGAAGAATGAATGTACCTGCATTTCCAGAGATATAACAGTAATAACAAATGCATGAGACTCATGTACTCTAGGAATACCGGAATTGCCTTTCCGAAAGCGCTAAGTTTTACGTCTTCAGCCAGACACAACGGGGGTGACAGGCACCCCCAACCAAGTTGGAGCACAGGAGACTGAGTGGATCATCAGTCGACATAGGCAGGATCGATGAGATCAATTTCAAAAGTCTGAATGAACGATACATCAAGTTCATGGAATTGCTTAAGACGCTGGCCATTTACCTGGAATGAGGAGTGATCCTTGGGGTCCTCAATAGTGATTGCCCCAAAGGGTGTGACTGCTGTGACCGTATAAGGACCGGTCCACCTAGATTTTAGTTTCCCAGGGAAGAGATGGAGACGAGAATTATAAAGAAGGACCTTCTGTCCTGGATGGAACTCTTTTCTGAGAATGCTCTTGTCATGTATCCACTTCATTTTGGCTTTGTAATTCTTGGACAAGTTGTAGGCATCATTTCTGAGTTCTTCTAACTCATTCATTTGAAGTTTCCGCTCCTCCCCTGCGGAGTCTAGGTCGAAGTTGAGCTTCTTAATGGCCCACAGGGCATGATGTTCAATCTCTACCGAAAGATGACAGGGTTTCCCAAAGACCAGACGATAGGGAGACATATTGAGTGGGGTCTTGTAGGCGGTTCTGTATGCCCATAAAGCATCAGTGAGACGAGTAGACCAGTCTTTACGTGTGGTATTGACTGTCTTCTCCAAGATCTGCTTGATCTGACGATTAGAAACCTCCACTTGACCACTAGTCTGCGGATGATAAGCTAGGGCAACCTTGTGGGTTACCCCATACTTTTTCATTAATTTCTCGAATATCCTATTGCAGAAATGGGTGCCCCCATCACTAATGATGGCCTTAGGGGCACCGAATCGGGCGAAGATGAACTCCTTTAGGAATTTGACCACTACTCTGTGGTCATTGGTCTTGGTGGGAATGGCTTCTATCCATTTGGATACATAGTCTACCACAAGGAGAATGTACTCAAAACCATAAGAAACGGGAAAGGGGCCCATGAAGTCGATGCCCCAGATGTCAAATATTTCAGCGACCTGGATGGGAGTGAGGGGCATCATGTTCCTCTGGGAGATGCGGCCTAGATGCTGGCAATTAGGACAGGTTTTGCAGTAGATATGGGCATCTTTAAATAGTGTAGGCCAGTAGAATCCGCATTGCAGAACTTTTTCTGCAGTTTTCTTAGTACTGAAATGACCACCACAAGGTTGGTCATGACATGAGGACAAGATATTGAGTTGGTCCGACTCAGGTACACAGAGACGAATGATCTGGTCAGGACAGTATTTATATAAATAAGGGTCATCCCAAGAGTAGTACTTAACTCTTGCTAGGAATTGGCTTTTGTCCTGTTTTGACCAGTATGAAGGCATTTCTTCGGTGACAAGGTAGTTGACAATGTCAGCATACCAAGGATTAACAGAGATGGCGAACAGTTGTTCGTCTGGAAAGGTTTCAGGGATGGGCTGGGTGTCGAAGGATGACTCTAAAGTCAGTCTAGACAAGTGATCAGCCACTACATTCTCAGTTCCTTTCTTATCCTTAATCTCGAGGTCGAATTCCTGCAGTAAGAGAATCCATCGAATTAATCGAGATTTGGTTTCCTTTTTCGACATGAGATAACGAAGGGCTGCATGATCAGTGTACACAACCACCTTAGTGGCTAAGAGGTACTGACAGAATTTATCAAGGGCGAAGACTACCGCCAGGAGTTCTTTCTCAGTGGTAGAGTAATTCATTTGGGCAGAGTTAAGAGTTTTGCTCGCGTAGTAGATCACGTGTGACCTTTTGTCAACTCTCTGCCCTAGAACGGCGCCTAACGCGTAGTCAGAAGCATCGCACATTACCTCGAAAGGTAGAGTCCAGTCCGGGGGACGGATAATGGGCGCAGTAGTGAGCTCAGATTTGAGACGCTCAAATGCCTTGACACAGTCAGCATTAAAGTCGAAAGGACTATCTTTAGCCAGAAGATGGGACAGAGGTCGAGCGATTTGAGAGAAGTCCTTGATGAATCGCCTATAGAATCCTCTGTGTCCCAAAAAGGATCGGATGTCACGCACGGACTTAGGAATGGGCAAGGTCGAGATGATATTGATTTTAGCTTTGTCGACCTCAATGCCCTGATGGGAAATGACATGTCCCAAAACAATGCCCTTCTTCACCATGAAGTGGCATTTCTCCCAATTGAGGACAAGTCGCTTGTCCTGACAGCGGTGAAGTACAAGCCCTAGATGGTTCAGACAGTCATCAAAGGATGACCCAAAAACTGAGAAGTCGTCCATAAAGACTTCGAGGAATTTTTCCACCATGTCAGAGAATATGCTCATCATACACCTTTGAAAGGTCGCGGGTGCATTGCAGAGGCCAAAGGGCATGCGCTTGTAGGCAAAAGTGCCAAAGGAACAAGTGAAGGTTGTCTTCTCGTGATCCTCAGGGGCGATTGGTATTTGATTATACCCTGAGTAACCATCGAGGAAGCAGTAATAGGAGTGACCTGCTAGTCTCTCCAACATTTGGTCTATGAAGGGTAAAGGAAAATGGTCCTTCCTAGTGTTGGTGTTGAGTCGTCGGTAATCGATGCAGACTCTCCACCCTTTCTTCAGGCGCTGGGTTACCATTTCCTTGTTCTCGTTTTCCACAACTGTGAATCCTGCCTTTTTAGGGACGACATGAATAGGACTCACCCATTTGCTATCGGAGATGGGATAAATGATACCCGCATCTAACAGTTTAAGGACCTCATCCCGGACTACATCCTTCAAGACGGGGTTCAACCTCCTCTGGTGTTCACGAGAGGTTTTGGATTCATCCTCGAGGTAGATGTGATGTTGGCACACCGAGGGGTCTATGCCTCGAATATCATCTATAGTCCAACCGATCGCAGATTTGTGCTCGTTGAGCAGCTCGAGAAGTTTCTTACGTTCACTCTCAGACAAAGCGGAAGCAATAATGACAGGGTAGGTTTCCTTAGGACCAAGATAGGCATAGGAAAGATCTGTGGGAAGAGGCTTAAGCTCCAATATTGGAGCAGATGAAGTAGAAATAGGTGTCACAGAAGACACGGATTGAAGAGGTTTGACTTCAGTAGGTAAAGGAATGATGGGTTCTCTGGCCATGGTTATCAGAGGCTCGAACTCGATGAGAGGAGCGGGGATCTCTATCAGTGGAGCAGTCTCCAAAAGATCATTGAGATCAGAAATAGCTGACTCTTTTGCAAAGTCAGCTCCAAAGTGTTCTAGACACTGCTTAAGAATATCTTCGGTGGAGTCCGGGATTAGACTCTCAACGGCACACATTTCATCGGTCACTTCGCGATCGGCATCTTGTTGCATTAAACGAAAGATATTGACCTCAGCTTTGAGGTTTCCGAAAGCAATGGACATGTTTCCGTCCCGGCAACCGATGTGTGCATTCGCGGTGGCAAGGAATGGACGGCCTAAGATGACCGAAATGCGGCAGGACACGGCTCGGTGTCTAGAATGATAAAGTCCACAGGATAATAAAAGTCAGCGACTTTTACTAGGACATCTTCAATGATTCCTCTTGGAATCTTGATGGACTGATCAGCCAATTTCAGGGTGACATTGGTAGGCTTCATATCTTTCAGTCCTAACTGCTGATATACCGAGAACGGGATGAGGTTAACGCTAGCCCCTAAATCCAGCAAGGCAGTGCAGCTAAAGTTGTCACCAATTTCACATTGGACAGTTGGGCTACCTGGATCCTTGTGTTTGATCACACTGTTGCGTTGAATGAACGCGGTAGCTTTTTCGGCCAAGAAGGCAGCTTTGGGTACATGCGTACGCCGCTTAACTGTGCACAAGTCCTTGAGGAATTTGGCATAGGAAGGGATTTGCTTGATAGCAGAAAGGAATGGGATATTGATCGGGACGTCTTTAAAGACATCTAAGATCTCAGAGAATTGCTGATCCCGCTTATCTTGGACAAGTCTGTCCGGGAAGGGAGGCTTTACTCGACAAATGGATTTGTCTTTAGCCTTAGATTTCTGCACAGGGATATCTGATGTTGGTGCAGAGGTAGAAGAAGCAGAGGTAGGATTGGTACTAGTTTCCTCTGTACGAGTGATGGGTGCTGGAGATGGCACCGGCAGTGGTTGGACTCCCATGTCCACAGTTTTTCCAGATCGTAGGGTGGTTACAGCTTGCACCTCCCCTTGACAGTTCTCATTCTGGCTCTGAGATTGGGAACCGATCTCATATATTGCTCCTTTGGCATTTCCTTTTGGGTTAGCAATGGGTTGGCTAGGAAAAATGCCTTTAGCTTTCTCAGCTTCCAAGTTGCCTAAGCGTTGCTCTAGACGAAGCATGGATTGTTGTTGCTGTTGCTCTAGGCGTTGCATAGATTGTTGTTGCTGAGTAATGAGTTGAGCTAGAAGGTCTTCAATACCGGATTTGGGGACCAACTGTTGGGGAGCAGCTAATGGGAGCTGAGGCACCAACTCGCGACTCGAGCTCATCGGGGCATTATAGTTATAGGCGGAAGAATTCGTTGGAACAATCTGTTGGTTCTGAAAGTTCTGGGGAACTCTTTGCTGATTCTGAAATGTGCTCGATTGTCCAGAGTATTGACCCTATTGGAACTGCTGGTACTGATTCTGCTGGTATTGTCCCTGATTGAATTGCCTATTGGGTTGATTGAACCCAGGAGGATACATGCCCTGAGGTTGACGTGGAGGTTGAGCTTGTGGTTGAGTAGATTGAGGCCTCCAAGAAAAGTTAGGGTGGTTCCTCGTGTCCGGATGATAAGATTGACTATACGAGTTCTGAGTGGGTGGTTTGTATGTGCTGAAAGCACAAACTTCTTCCTGAAGAGGATTAGACCATCCTTCATTCAAAGGACAATGCTCAGTAGTATGGGAGGGTTGCAGACAGAGGGTGCAGGATTCCATAGGGCTCTCGTGTCCCACATGCATGACTGGGGTAGATTGTTGAGTAGGCTTTTGTACAGACACAGCCAGTGCCGAGACTGACTTGCTCAACTCTTGAATGACAGATCAAAGCTCAATATCAGCTGTAGCATCATGTCCCTTGGTTGTCCTTTGGACCGAAGTGGTTCGACTGAACTCTGAGTCAGTCGTCCAATGTTGAGAGTTTTCTCCTAACTCTCCCAAGAATTTGTATGCATCGGTCGGAGTTTGGTGCAGGAATTTTCCTTGGCACATTGACTCTACCATGGTCCGGGACTCATCAGTAAGTCCCTTATAGAAAATGTGGACAAGATTGCCCTTGTCGATGCTATGGTGGGGACACTTAGTCAGGTAGTCTTGGAATCTATCCCATGCTTCAAAAAATTTCTCATCGGACTTCTGTCTAAAGTCCTGAATGAGTTGCTTCATTTGGTTGGTCCGAGTCATGGGGTAGAATTTAGACATGAATTTGCCCACCAATTCTTTCCAAGTGCTGATTGAATCAGCGGGTAAGGAGTAGAGCCAATCTGAGGCTCGGTCTTTGAGCGAGAATGGGAAAACTCGCAGACGGACATTGTCATCATCAAGGTTCTGATTCTTGAAAAGTAGGATGACATTTTGGAATTCCCTAATATGGGAATATGGGTCTTCTCTTGGGAGACCACGAAAGGTTGGCAGCATTTGGATCGTCTGCGGCCTGATCTCGAACTGTACCGCCGTAGTAGGTGGGAGAACAATGCAAGTGGGTGGATTGGCAGAGATAGGAGCGAACGTCTCGATAAGAGGTCGTTCGACTGCCATGACTACAAAGGTAGTAGTACTGGGGGAGGTGAGTGGGGAAAGAGATGGGGAAGAATTCAGTGGAGGATCCACTGTAGGGACGTGATTCTCAGATCGAACCAAGCGCTTGTTCGGGCGAGTCCAACCGGGCATACGCGAATGAGGCAAGCTCTATACTTGGCAAAAAGTTGCCAGAGAGGAACACTATCCTAAATGATGCACACCAAGCACAGATAATCCTATTCTAAGCAATCAGGATATATTTTAGGAATTATCTTTGTTAGTTTTGGGGCTAGAGTAGATTATGACAGTGGGCGGACCACTGGTTTATCTTTTAACCGCCGGACTAACTGTTTTGCACTCAGAGGTTCTCACCAGGCTATACTCTTCAGAGCGAATCCTTTAGTACTAACTCTAGTTAACAACAAGGCAATCCGAAGCCTAGACAGACGTGCGGCACAATGGCTGACTTAAGTACGTCCCAGACTAACCGGATTGGTCAAGTGTATAAGAAGAGTGTTCCCTCGGGTTAAGCTAGGGTTGGTGCGTGTTCCTAGTCCACACGTAACTAACCGCCGAATAGTCCAAGATGCCACGTCGAGCTCAGTGTACTTGAGTAGCAGGGACTTATGGGTGTGTTAGACAACAGGGACCCGCGCTCGTGGTCTTATTTCGATTGGATGTTAAGCGGGTTTGCTTTGTGTGGATTTTTCCTCGAACACCGGGCTAATTGGCTCTACTTCTTGATTCTTTTTAATTAAATGGAGCCTTGGGATCAAATCAGTTGGAATGATGAGGTGGGTGATGAAATCCCACCAGTTTCAATTTGGAGCTGGGTCTGCTCTCTTAGAGTTGATTGATTAACGGCCACGCCACGCAAGTCGAATAATATGTATGCGAAAGCAAATAGACAAGCGGCAATGATTTACCCAAATTGCTCTGTATCGCACTCAAGGCGAGGATAGAGACTTACCTCCCGTGGGCCACGCCACGGGGTCGCCTCCGTGGGTTAGAGAGGGGTATCCTAATGGGCTTGGGCCCGACTCCACCTCTTTGAGCTTTTGCTCCCTACCCACACTAGATCGTTTTCCTGCAGAAAAGTTAGATTGCACGGTCTAGGTATACGGGATTCTATTTGGAAGATCCTTGCCTTTTTAGGGTTCACTGAACAAGCACTGGATTTAAGCAAGTTTTTGAATTAATTTCCAAATTCGAGATGGGTTAAAATTTAGGAATTCCCAGATTGAAAAATACCTAGATTGGAAAGTTTCCCGAACTGTGGAGATCTTCCAAGAAAGATTTGATTGCGAGATCCCTTATAATTTTGGGAAATTTCCCAAAATTAAAATTCTGCTAGATTTGGGGTGTTTCCTTTTGCAGACTTTTCCAAATTCGGAAGATTTCTAAAGATAGAAATGCTTCTAAAGAGGAAACTTCTAAGAGGGGAAACCCTAATTAAGCAGAGTTTCAAGATTTTGGAATCTTTCCAAAAATCGCAAATCCTTGATTGGTGATTTCTAAAAATCTGCAGAATATAAAACCCTAATTTTTTTGAATTTTGATTTTTTAATTTTTTTGGTAATTTCCACTTAATCTAGGGTTTCTAAAAAATCCTAGAACAAGATCTAGCAGTTATATGGAAAGCAGTAAAATTCCTAAATTATTACAATTTGCACTCGGCCTTCCGAGACATTAAAAATAGTAATTTAAAAACTGCTAAAAATCAACAAAAATAAAAAATAGAAAGTTTCCCGAAAAGGTCGGGCTGGCCAAATTGAGCAGCTTTTCGCTTCAGCAACTTTCCAATTCCGTCTTTACGTCCTTTTTCGCACTCCCGAACACCCGAGCGGCAGCGGCGCCATTTGAAAGTAGGGTTTTTCCGCGTCGTTGGTTACGGAAACCCTAAGTTCAACACAATTTGTAATTTTTATCCGGTTATCCTGCAAAATATGAGCTTTTGTATAGGGATTCGTGTCGGATGTCGATCCGCACTCGGGGTTAGTTAGCGCGATTCATGAACATGAAATAACGGATTTATCTTAGAAATTGTGGAGGGGTGAGAATGGTGAAGCGATTTAAAACAAGATTGCTTGATTTTAGAGAGAGAAATTATCATAATCTACCAAAAAAAATACTAATGAAGGAAATCAACCACAACCAACAAAAGTAATTCATCATTTAAAAATCCAAGGTTCTTACAATACTTCGAAATAACAAAATAACAATAACAATGTAAAATAACGAAAGACTGAGCTAGAGAGAAAAACTGAGTTCTAAAGAGAGAAAGTAGAGAGAGAGAGGTTGAGAACCTAGAGAGAATGTGATAGAGACAGGTTACCCTGGATCCTACCTTGAGCATAGGGATATATTCAGACTGGATTGATTGATCGCTGGCTGTGTGAAGAAGTACATCAACCTTTTGAACCGGCAAATTATCCAACAAGTTACGGTCCAAGAGAAGGTCAGCAACGTGGAGATCGCATCAATGGAGGGCGGCCATGAACCGTGGTGTGCGGGTTTGGGAGGAAAATGATCCAAGCATCCTGGTTCGTGGGTAACCGAAGAAGATGAAGTGTAGGGCAGCAACTTTTGAAGGTGTGCAGTCTGGTTCAGTTGATGGAGGATGAGGAGGGCTGCAAGGATATGGTGGCGTGCGGACTGCCTGTTGCAAGTTCGGTGGTGCCTGAGGAGATCGAAGTTGCTGACCTGCAAGTGGACGGTGTCGTGGGGATGGACCTCGATCCAGTGGTGGTCCGGGTTGGTGGAGGAGCTGTTGCAAGTCGACCCTCCAAGTTGGTGGTGAAGAAGATGCACCAGCAGGTGCGGGCCAAATAGTGGAACGTTGGAGAGAGGTGAGGTGAGAAAGAGAGATAGTGAGAGATGAGTCACGACAGAGAGATGGACGTGGTGACAGTCCGGCCAATGAAGTGGCCGGAGTTGATGGCTGGACGGTGGCAGGCGATGGTTCTAATGAAAGAGGAGGCGGAGTAAGGTGTGGTAACGGACGGCGCTTCTACAGGCTACTGGCGAGGTGAGTAGGGGGTGCTGGTGGTGCTCACAAACAGCACAGAGGCGGTGGCAGGCGATGGTTCTAGACTGCAACTCCGGCAGGGCGTGGTGAAGTAGACGAAGATGAAGACGAGGAGGAGAATGGGGCCCCAGGAAAGGGGGACGAAGGAGAAGGGGGTTTTGGGGAAAGGAGAGGAGATGGGAAAACGGTATTGGAGGGGGATTAGGACGGAGTTGCAGATGGCTGGAGTTCTGCAACTCCGGCGAGAAGAAATAACGAAGAAGATGAAGAAGAAGGTGAAGAAGAAGAGGGGAAAATCGCCAAAAATCAAGGAGAAGAAGGAGCAGGAGAGTTTGGGGAGAGAATGGAAGAGAAAGGAGGGGGATTAGGGTTCGAATGAACCCCTATCCTTCTCCTTTTAAAGCTCCCTATTTCCTTTAATGGAAATAGGGTATTTTTTGAAAATAAAAAATACGAAAAATTAATTATTTTTTTTTTATTTTTTTTTTTTAAGTAAAAACCTACTTTTCTATGGGGAATCTCCCCAATTAGTGGACCCCCTATTTAATTAAAATTATTTTGAAATTCGCGGGGTCCACTAACTGGTCGGACAGCGGGTCGATGAAGATGGGCCCGGCTACTGGCCCATATGGATTGATGATGTCCATCGTCTCACAAGATGATGTGACAGACAGTCTGATGGCGATCGGATGGATGGTGACTTGATTGGGACCCAGATTGGTAAATCGACGGATCTAGAGAGATCCAACGGTCTGATTGAAGATCCAACGGTCCGATTGAAGATCCAACGGTCAGAAAGCTAAGGGAGATGAGATAGAGCCGATGGGTAGGAGTTCTGGGGTTAGGTCAGTAGATTCGAGGATCGAAAGATGAAGAGAGAGAGAGAATAAGAAGAGATGAGAGAAAAAGTATCAAAAAAATGGAAAAAAGCACTGGCGGAGGGTCTGGAACCCTGGTCTTCACTGTGACCATCCTCACGCTTCTCCAGTAGAGTCGACTATCATTCTTTGCTGACTCATGTGGCTTTAAACGCTTTGGTCCGTCTCTTGGTCATTGGCTCTCCTGCTCTCTTCGTTCTTTGGGCCGGCTTTTTGGTCATCTTATTCAGCCCATATTTGGCCCATATCTTCTAGTCATAGCATGTGGGCTTGTTAAGCTTTGATAATGGGCTTTCATGATCGATTTGGGCTCACAAGTCTCGAGAATCGTCCCATCGGGGTTTCCTGCGACAGAAGAAGCGCGTAATGAGACTTTATCAGAACGGCTTAATATTTAGACTTCCGAAAATGTGTTTAATGCATGCAAATATACCATTTCGTCCAGAAAAGTGTGTTCTACGCAACAGAAGAGACTCTTACGTAGAAAAGTAGGTAAATAGAGTATTTTACGTAGGAGAATGCAATAACGCTAAAAGGATAATTGCTTAAAATAAGCACTTTTGAGCGAATATCATTTGGTCATTCAATACTTTCACATAATTTTAACTCAACTGTTCAAGTAATTATATTGCATACTGACATTGTACTAAACTTTTCTTCTTTTTATTTTATTTACTTAGATGGGCTTTTTGGTCTTTTTGGTGCCAATGAACACATCACCCTACAACTTTGGTCATTCAATACTTTCACATAATTTCAACTCAACTATTCAAGTAATTATTGCATCCTGTCATTGTACTTGAACTTTATGACTAGAAACATGAGTAAAACTTCTATCACAACGTTCTCAAATATGCTTCTATTTCAATGAAAATCATAGCCCATGTGGCACACTGTTAGTGGACTCTGACCGTATGGAATTTTTGCCAATCCCTCAATGGACCTCTAAACCAAAAATCAGCCTGATTAGTGATTTCTAAGTGAATTGATTAAGTTATTTTCATTATTTTCATGGGTTGGTTTTAATTGTAAGAATTTGAGGTTTATTGAGCATTATTTGGGTGTAAATCACTAATTAGGTTATTCTAGAGGTTCATTGAGGGATGAGCCAAACATCTACATAATTTTATAAGTACTTAGGACTGATTCTAACTAACTAGTTGTGTTGAAAAAACCTAAATATACAATGTGTAACCTACTTAATTGTGAATGGTGGTGAATGTAAATGGTGGTGAATGAATGTCTGTTGAATTGGTCTGTGTGTTGCAGGTGGTGTATTATGTAGGTGGGTATAGGCGACAGTGAAAAAACAAATAAAATATCAAAAAAAATATATAATTTGGCGTCGATTTTTGGACAAACCAACGTCGTAGTGTTATATTAGATGGCATCAGTTTTTGCAAAAACCGACACCAAATGTTACATATAGCGGCGATTTTATGAAAAACCAACGCAAAATAGCGTGGACAATAGCGTCGATTTTTGTAAAAATCGATGCCATTTCATACAGTTACACCGTCGATTTTCCGTTACGAAAAATCGACGCAAAAGCTTTTGCGTCACTTGTATTTGCGTCGGTTTTTGAGGAACAAAAAATCGACGCCAAATGTCTATGGCATCGGTTCTTAACCGACGCCAAATGCCATTTTTCTAGTAGTGACTTTGGCCCTTCAAACAGCTATATTCAGTTCGGTTCTATTGATGGGAGGCTTGCTTATAAATAAGAGTTCTCTCTCCTCATTAGAATAACTCAATCAAGAGATCTCTACTTTACATTCTTTGATTATCATTCTTTGAGTCCAAAGATCTGGAATTTGTGAGAGCTTCACCAGAGCAAAGCTATCTATTCATTGTGAAGGCTCTAAGTGTTTGAAAGAGACTATTTGATATTATTATTCTGCAAGCATCTTCTTTCAAAAAGAGGATTACTCTTGGCAGAGTGTCTCTTAGGCGAATTCTTCTCCAAAGGATTATCCATTTAATCGTATCCATTGAAAGGTAAGTGTTTCTATGATCAAATACCTTTTTGACAGAATTCAAAATTTATGAACACTGAATATTTTGTGATAGGTGGATAAGTGAGGACTCATCTTGAAATAACCACCGGTCCGTTCTCTTTAATCAGAAATACCTAGAAGGAGGGGGGGTTGATTAGGTATTTAAAATTAATTATACCTAAATAGTTTTACTGGTCTATGGTAGGGGAGAAAATCGCATGCTGATATTCGCTTAAAAGTGCGTATTTTCCACTGTTATCTTTTAAGCATTTTCACACTCTCCTACGTTAAAATACTCTATTTATCTATTTTTCTACGTAAGAGTCTCTTTTGTTGCGTAGAACACACTTTTCTGGACGAAATAGTATATTTGCATGCATTAAACACATTTTTGGAAGTCTAGACATTGAGTCGTTCTGATAAAGTCTCATTATGCGCTTCTTCTGTCGCAGGAAACCCCGATGGGACAATTCTCGAGACTTGCGAGCCCACATCGATCAGGAAAGCCCATTATCAAAGCTTAAAGAGCCCACATGCTATGACTAGAAGATATGGACCAAATATGGGCTGAATAAGAGGACCAAAAAGCCGGCCCAAAGAACGAAGAGAGTAGGAGAGCCAATGACCAAAAGACGGACCAAAGCATTTAAAGCCACATGAGTCAGCAAGGAATGATAATCTACTCTACTGGAGAAGCATGAGGATGGTCACAGTGAAGACCAGGGTTCCAGACCCTCTGCCAATACTTTTATCTCCATTTTCTGATACTTTCTCTCTCATCTCTCCTTATTCTCTCTCTCTCTTCATCTCTCGGTCCTCGAATCTACTGACCTAACCCCAGAACTCCTGCCCATCGGCTCTATCTCATCTCCCTTGGCTTTCTGACCGTTGGATCTTCCATCGGGCCGTTTGAAAGTTGGGTTTTCCGCGTCGTTGGTTACGGAAACCCTAATCTCAATAATATTTGTAATTTTTATCCGATTTAATTCTTGCAAAAGTATGAACTTTGTATAGGGATTCGTGTCGGATGTCGATCCGCACTCAGGGTTAGTGTGCTCAATTCAAGGACATGAAATGACGGATTTTTGCCAAAAATTGATGGAGAGATGAGAGTTGTGGTGTGATTTTTTTTAAAACATAATTTTGAAGTTTTTAGAGAGAGAAAGTGCTACAAACAACCAAGAATCACAAAAGCAAACTAACAAATGGAAAATAACAATAGTTTCTATTCATAAATTCCAAACAAGAATTACAATTCAATCAAAGAAACACATACTAGAAATGAAATGACTAGAGAGAAAACCAAAATTTTAGAGATAGAAAAGGGCTAACTAGAGAGAGAATGTGGGGACACTAGAGAGAGAAATAGCCTTACCGTGGAGAACTCGTGAATTAGAGGAGATCATGTCATGAAGGCTGAACAGTTGATGAAGATCGCGGTGATGTGTGGGAAACAATTAATGGATCCCGACCAGTGGAGGAAAGACCGATAATGGACGAAATCGCCTATCTTCTTCTTTTTTTTTTCGTTTTTGTTTTCCCTTCACAATGGGATAGAGGGCGGTAATGCAGCAAGGTATTGTGATGGTGTGTGGCTGGCTGGAGTTGCAACGTGCATCTCCGGACTGTGGTGAAGGCGGAGTGAATGTGCTTATTCGCGCAGGCAATGGAGAAGAAGCAGACCTGCAACTCAGAGTTGCAGGTCTTGGTTGCAGGCGGAGATGCTATGGCGGAGTGGTGGTTGCAGGCGTTGGATGTGGACTGGCGGAGCCACCTGCACGTGGATCAGCAATGTGAAGGACGGACGGGTTGTTGGCGGGCGGAGCAGCAGGTAGAGGAGCAAGGACCGAAAGGAGAGAAGGAAAAAATGGAGAACAATGAGGAGGCAGCCGGAGTTGCTGCCTGCAACTCCGGCGAGAAAAAAAATAATGAAGAAGATGAAGAAGAAGGCGAAGAAGAAGAGGGAAAAATCGCCAAAAATCGAGGGGAAGAAGGGGCAAGAGAGTTTGGGGAGAGAATGGAAGAGATTGGAGGGGGATTAGGGTTCGAACGAACCCTTCTCCCTCCTCTTATAAAGCTCCCTATTTCCTTTAATGGAAATAGGGTATTTTAGAAAATAAAAAAAATATTTTTTTTTTTTATTTTTTTTTATTTTTTATTTTTAAGTAAAAATCTACTTTTCTATGGGGAATCTCTCCAATTAGTGGACCCCCGTTTTTTTTGAAATTTAATTAAAATTCTTTGGAAATTCACGGGGTCCACTAACTAGTCGGACAGCGGGTCGATGATGATGGGCCCGGCTACTGGCCCACATGGATTTATGATGTCCATTGTCTCACAAGATGATGTGACAGACAGTCTGATGGCGATCGGATGGATGGTGACTTGATTGGGACCCAGATTGGTAGATCGACGGATCTAGAGAGATCCAACGGTCCGATTGAAGATCCAACGGTCCGATGGAAGATCCAACGGTCAGAAAGCTAAGGGAGATAAGATAGAGCCGATGGGCAGGAGTTCTGGGGTTAGGTCAGTAGATTCGAGGACCGAGAGATGAAGAGAGAGAGAATAAGGAGAGATGAGAGAGAAAGTATCAGAAAATAGAGAGAAAAGCACTGGCGGAGGGTCTGGAACCCTGGTCTTCACTGTGACCATCCTCACGCTTCTCCAGTAGAGTCGACTATCATTCTTTGCTGACTCATGTGGCTTTAAACGCTTTGGTCCGTCTCTTGGTCATTGGCTCTCCTACTCTCTTCGTTCTTTGGGCCGACTTTTTGGTCCTTTTATTCATCCCATATTTGGCCCATATCTTCTAGTCATAGCATGTGGGCTCTTTAAGCTTTTACAATGGGCTTTCCTGATCGATGTGGGCTTGCAAGTCTCGAGAATTGTCCCATCGGGGTTTCCTGCGACAGAAGAAGCGCGTAATGAGACTCTATCAGAATGACTTCATGTCTAGACTTTCGAAAATGTGTTTAATGCATGCAAATATACCATTTCGTCCAGAAAAGTGTGTTCTACGCAACAAAAGAGATTCTTACGTAGAAAAGTAGATAAATAAAGTATTTTAACGTGGGAGAATGCAATAACGCTAAAAGGATAATTGCTTAAAATAAGCACTTTTGAGCGAATATCACAACCCCCAACCAGCATGTTGCCAATCCTTGGCAATTAGTGCGAAATAAATGAGCTTAAAAGGGCTCTGCACATGCTGCACACTTTTTTATATTAGCTCCGGGAAAACACCGTTCGTCAAATTATTGAATGGATGCAAAAACAGTTACATGCTAGCGAAGAGTTTGAATGTTTTGGCAAGACTACAGACTGATAATCATGACCCAGAATAGTCAGACTCTGCGTGTGTGTGTGCTCAACATTCTCATCATCCGACAGTAAAGATTTCCAGATCACCTCTAAGTTTTTCTGCCTCGACCTCAAATCTCACATGTTTAGCACTCAGAATAGAATCACACAAGAAGGGTTTTCTTCTTTTCTCTCAATTTATATGTGAGGAGATGTATTTAATATAAAGAGGCAAAAGATCTCACATATGTTTTATTTGAAGGAAGGACATCTTTAACAGAAGAAGATCTCATGATTGGAATACCACTTCACTCGAGAACGTCAGATCAAACTCTATAGCTTCTCTTTCTCCAATCTCCACATTTTATGATCGTACTATCCTAGAATCAAGTAGGACTTTCTTGGGTTGTAATGAGGCTTAGGTCAGGTGTAGAGAGATAAAGGAATGCAGGATTTCAAAGATCTTGAGAGGATATTGCCCTTTTCTAGAATTTTTCCTGCGGCGTAACACCATTATCTGGTTCTTTTTCCTTTTTTCGTATTTTTCTCTTTTTCTTGATATTTCTGAGACTGCTCAATTTCTTTTCAGCTCTTCTTCATACTTTCTTTCCATATTTTGTTTTTGGCTTGAATCACTTTCTTTTCCTTTTGATTCTTCTTCTTTACTTTTCTTTTTCACGGTACACCCACATCAGTTATTCTTTTGTCCATCTCAAAATAAGAGTAGCCAGTCTTGTTTCGTAGCTGGACTGGATTTTAGGTTGATGGGTTTGCAAAGAAAAGGCTTTTATAGAAAGGTTCAAAGGGTTTCTAGTGAAGTATAATTCAGGTGAGTAAAAAGGCTGAATGGTTCAGAAAAAATGGCCTAAATCATTTTCTAGGGTTTGCACTATCATGTATACTGTCTTGACTGGATATAGAGAAGGTTCTGTCGTAGTAATCCAATTTTGATGTCGTTCCGAGTTTTATGATCGAAGCAAAAGATAATGAGATCTCTCAACGAATATTGCGGGCATGAAGAATAGTGAGTCATCTTGTGACTCAGAATTGTTGTATAACACTCTGAATTGATTAAAGGCTCGAAAGCTCACTGGGTTAGGTCTCCACAATTTTTCTCACAGGATCTCCAGAATTTCTAAACTTAGGGTGACTCTGATATTGATAGTGTACAATTGTGCCGAATATGAGTTTTTCTGAGTTTTCAAACCTGCTGTAGTCACGCTTGACTTGACTCAACGCTAACTTTAAACAAAAATTGACATCCTCAATACTGACTTAATGAAGGTTTTTAGCTAATCAAAGTCAGGGTATTTGACACATTTTTTGAAATTCTAGAAAACTTTTGGAGAACATCGGAAATCACCCCAAACATAAAAAGTTTTTTTTTTTTTTTTTATATCAAAATGAAGACATGAGTTTTGGTAAATACCCCACCCCCAACCAAAATACAGCTCCGTCCTCGGTGCTCATGACCGAGACATAAAATGATGAAAAATCAGTGATGATGATGCAAAGATTCAGGAAGGATGTTACCAAGTCGGCAGAAACTCGATAGTGTGTGGTACCTGATGATTGGAAGAATGAATGTACCTGCATTTTCAGAGATATAACAGTAATAACAAATGCATGAGACTCATGTACTCTAGGAATACCGGAATTGCCTTTCTGAAAGCGCTAAGTTTTACGTCTTCAGCCAGATATGACGGGGGTGACAGGCACCCCCAACCAAGTTGGAGCACAGGAGACTGAGTGGATCATCAGTCGACATAGACAGGATCGATGAGATCGATCTCAAAAGTTTGAATGAACGACACCTTAAGTTCATGGAACTGCTTTAGACGCTGGCCATTTACCTGGAATGAGGAGTGATCCTTGGGATCCTCAATAGTGATTGCTCCGAAGGGTGTGGCTGCGGTGACCGTATAAGGACCAGTCCACCTAGATTTCAATTTACCAGGGAAGAGATGAAGGTGAGAATTATAAAGAAGGACCTTTTGTCCTAGATGAAACTCTTTCCTGAGGATGCTCTTGTCATGTATCCACTTCATTTTTGCTTTGTAATTCTTGGACAAGTTGTAGGCATCATTTCTAAGTTCTTCTAACTCATTCATTTGAAGTTTCCTTTCCTCCCCTGCGATTTCTAGGTCGAAGTTAAGTTTCTTAATGGCCCATAAGGCACGATGTTCAATCTCTACCGGAAGATGACAGGGTTTCCCAAAGACGAGACGATAGGGAGACATATTGAGTGGGGTCTTGTAGGCGGTTCTGTATGCCCATAAAGCATCAGTGAGATGAGTAGACCAGTCTTTACGTGTGGTATTGACTGTCTTCTCCAAGATCTGCTTGATCTGACGATTAGAAACCTCCACTTGACCACTAGTCTGCGGATGATAAGCTAGGGCAACCTTGTGGGTTACCCCATACTTTTTCATTAATTGCTCGAATATCCTGTTGCAGAAATGGGTGCCCCCATCACTAATGATGGCCTTAGGGGCACCGAATCGGGCGAAGATGAACTCCTTTAGGAATTTGACTACCACTTTGTGGTCATTGGTCTTGGTGGGAATGGCTTCTATCCATTTGGATACATAGTCTACTGCAAGGAGAATGTACTCAAAACCATAGGAAACGGGAAAGGGGCCCATGAAGTCGATGCCCCAGATGTCAAATATTTCGTCGACCTAGATGGGAGTGAGGGGCATCATGTTCCTCTGGGAGATGCGGCCTAGATGCTGGCAATTAGGACAAGTTTTGCAGTAGATATGGGCATCTTTAAATAATGTGGGCCAATATAATCCACATTGCAGAACTTTTTCTGCAGTTTTCTTAGTACTGAAATGACCACCACAAGGTTGGTCATGACACGAGGACAAGATACTGAGTTGGTCCGACTCAGGGACACAGAGACGAATGATCTGGTCAGGACAGTATTTATACAAATAAGGGTCATCCCAAGAGTAGTACTTAACTCTTGCTAGGAATTGGCTTTTGTCCTGTTTTGACCAGTGTGAAGGCATTTCTTCGGTGACAAGGTAGTTGACAATGTCAGCATACCAAGGATTAACAGAGATGGTGAACAGTTGTTCGTCTGGAAAGGTTTCAGGGATGGGCTGGGTGTCGAAGGATGACTCTAAAGTCAGTCTAGACAAGTGATCAGCCACTACATTCTCAGTTCCTTTCTTATCCTTAATCTCGAGGTCGAATTCCTGCAGTAAGAGAATCCATCTAATTAATCGAGGCTTGGTTTCCTTTTTCGACATGAGATAACGAAGGGCTGCATGATCAGTGTACACTACCACCTTAGTGGCTAAGAGGTACTGACGGAATTTATCAAGGGCGAAGACTACCGCCAGGAGTTCTTTCTCAGTGGTGGAGTAATTCATTTGGGCAGAGTTAAGAGTTTTGCTCGCATAGTAGATCACGTGTGACCTTTTGTCAACTCTCTGCCCTAGAACAGCGCCTAACGCGTAGTCAGAAGCATCGCACATTACCTCGAAAGGTAGAGTCCAATCCGGGGGACGGATAATGGGCGCAGTAGTGAGCTCAGATTTGAGACTCTCAAATGCCTTGACACAGTCAGCATTAAAGGCGAAAGGACTATCTTTAGCTAGAAGATGGGACAGAGGTCGAGCGATTTGAGAGAAGTCCTTGATGAATCGCCTATAGAATCCTCCGTGTCCCAAAAAGGATCGGATGTCACACACGGACTTAGGAATGGACAAGGTCGAGATGATATCGATTTTAGCTTTGTCGACCTCAATGCCCTGATGGGAAATGACATGTCCCAGAACAATGCCCTTCTTCACCATGAAGTGGTATTTCTCCCAATTGAGGACAAGTCGCTTGTCCTGACAGCGGTGAAGTACAAGCCCTAGATGGTTCAGACAGTCATCAAAGGATGACCCAAAGACTGAGAAGTCGTCCATAAAGACTTCGAGGAATTTTTCCACCATGTCAGAGAATATGCTCATCATACACCTTTGAAAAGTCGCGGGTGCATTGCAGAGGCCAAAGGGCATGCGCTTGTAGGCAAAAGTGCCAAAGGGACAGGTGAAAGTTGTCTTCTCGTGATCCTCAGGGGCGATGGGTATTTGATTATACCCTGAGTAACCATCGAGGAAGCAGTAATAGGAGTGACCTGCTAGTCTCTCCAACATTTGGTCTATGATGGGTAAAGGAAAATGGTCCTTCCTAGTGTTGGTGTTGAGTCGTCGGTAATCGATGCAGACTCTCCACCCTTTCTTCAGGCGCTGGGTGACCATTTCCTTGTTCTCATTTTCCACAACTGTGAATCCTGCCTTTTTAGGGACGACATGAATAGGACTCACCCATTTGCTATCGGAGATGGGGTAAATGATACCCGCATCTAACAGTTTAAGGACCTCGTCCCGGACTACATCCTTCAAGACGGGGTTCAACCTCCTCTGGTGTTCTCGAGAGGTTTTGGATTCATCCTCGAGATAGATGTGATGTTGGCACACCGAGGGGTCTATGCCACGAATATCATCTATAGTCCAACCTATCGCAGATTTGTGCTCGTTGAGCAGCTCGAGAAGTTTCTTACGTTCACTCTCAGACAAAGTGGAAGCAATAATGACAGGGTAGGTTTCCTTAGGACCTAGATAGGCATAGGAAAGATCTGTTGGAAGTGGCTTGAGCTCCAATATTGGAGCAGATGGAGTAGAAATAGGTGTCACAGAAGACACGGATTGAAGAGGTTTGACTTCAGTAGGTAAAGGAAGGATGGGTTCTCTGGCCATGGTTATCAGAGGCTCGAACTCGATGAGTGGAGCGGGGATCTCTATCAGTGGAGCAGTCTCCAAAAGATCATTGAGATCGGAAATAGCTGATTCTGTTGCAAAGTCAGCTCCAAAGTATTATAGACACTACTAAAGAATATCTTCGGTGGAGTCCGAGATTAGACTCTCAACAGCACACATTTCATCGGCCACATCGCGATCGGCATCCTGTTGCATTAGACGAAAGATGTTGACCTCAGCTTTGAGGTTTTCGAAAGCAATGGACATGTTTCCGTCCCGGCAACCGATGTGTGCGTTCGCGGTGGCAAGGAATGGACGGCCTAAGATGACCGGAATGCGGTTATCTTGACACGGCTCGGTGTCGAGAATGATAAAGTCCACAGGATAATAAAAGTCAGCGACTTTTACTAGGACATCTTCAATGATTCCTCTTGGAATCTTGATGGACTGATCAGCCAATTTCAGGGTGACATTGGTAGGCTTCATATCTTTCAGTCCTAACTGCTGATATACCGAGAATGGTATGAGGTTGACGCTAGCCCCTAAATCTAGCAAGGCAGTGCAGCTAAAGTTGTCGCCAATTTCACATTGGACAGTTGGGCTACCTGGATCCTTGTGTTTGATCACACTGTTGCGTTGAATGAACGCGGTAGCTTTTTCGGCCAAGAAGGCAGCTTTGGGTACATGCGTATGCCGCTTAACTGTGCACAAGTCCTTGAGGAATTTGGCATAGGAGGGGATTTGCTTGATAGCAGAAAGGAATGGGATATTGATCTGGACGTCTTTAAAGACGTCTAAGATCTCTGAGAATTGCTGATCCCGCTTATCTTGGACAAGTCTGTCCGGGAAGGGAGGCTTTACTCGACAAATGGATTTGTCTTTAGCCTTCGATTTCTGCACAGGGATATCAGATGTTGGTGCAGAGGTGGAAGAAGCAGAGGTAGGATTGGTACTAGTTTCCTCCGTACGAGTGATGGGTGCTGGAGATGGTACCGGTGGTGGTTGGACTCCCATGTCCACAGTTTTTCCAGATCGTAGGGTGGTTACAGCTTGCACCTCCCCTTGACAGTTCTCATTCTGGCTTTGAGTTTGGGATCCGATCTCATATACTGCCACTTTGGCATTTCCTTTAGGGTTGGCAATGGGTTGGCTAGGAAAGATCCCCTTAGCTTTCTTAGCTTCTAAGTTACCTAGACGTTGCTCTAGACGAAGCATGGATTGCTGTTGCTGTTGCTCTAGGCGTTGCATAGATTGAGTAATGAGTTGAGCTAGAAGGTCCTCAATACCAAGTTTGGATACTGACTGTTGGGGAGCAGCTAATGGGAGCTGAGGCACCAATTCGCGACTCGAGCTCATCGGGGCATTATAGTTATAGGTGGGAGGATTAGTTGGGACAATCTGTTGGTTCTGAAAGTTCTGGGGAACTCTTTGCTGATTCTGAAATGTGCTCGGTTGTCCAGAGTATTGACCCTGTTGGAACTGCTGGTTCTGAGTAGATGGGTACTGACTCTGCTGGTACTGACCCTGATTGAATTGCCTAGTGGGTTGATTGAACCCAGGGGGATACATGCCCTGAGGTTGACGTGGAGGTTGAGCTTGCGGTTGAGTAGACTGAGGTCTCCAAGAGAAGTTAGGGTGATTTCTCGTGTCAGGATGATAAGATTGACTATACGAGTTCTGAGTGGGTGGTTTGTATGTGCTAAAAGCACAAACTTCTTCCTGAAGAGGATTAGACCATCCTTCATTCAAAGGACAATGCTCAGTAGTATGGGAGGTTTGCAGACAAAGGGTGCAGGATTCCATAGGGCTTTCGTGTCCCACATGCATGACTGGGGTAGATTGTTGGGTAGGCTTTTGTACAGACACAGCCAGTGCCGAGACTGACTTGCTCAACTCTTGAATGACTGATCGAAGCTCAGTATCAGCTGTAGCATCATGTCCCTTGGTTGTCCTTTGGACCGAAGTGGTTCGACTGAACTCTGAGTCAGTCGTCCAATGTTGAGAGTTTTCTCCTAACTCTCCCAAGAATTTGTATGCATTTGTCGGAGTTTGGTGCAGGAATTTTCCTTGGCACATTGACTCTACCATGGTCCGGGACTCATCAGTAAGTCCCTTATAGAAGACGTGGACAAGATTGCCCTTGTCGATGCTATGGTGGGGACACTTAGTCAGGTAGTCTTGTAATCTATCCCATGCTTCGAAAAATTTCTCATCGGACTTCTGTCGAAAGTCCTGGATGAGTTGCTTCATTTGGTTTGTCCGAGTCATGGGGTAGAATTTAGACATGAATTTGCCCACCAATTCTTTTCAACTGCTGATTGAATCAGCGGGTAAGGAGTAGAGCCAATCTGAGGCTCGGTCTTTGAGCGAGAATGGGAAAACTTGCAGACGGACATTGTCATCATCAAGGTTCTGATTCTTGAAAAGTAGGATGACATGTTGGAATTCCCTAATATGGGAATAAGGGTCTTCTCTTGGGAGACCACAAAAGGTTGGCAGCATTTGGATCGTCTGTGGCCTGATCTCGAACTGTACCGCCGTAGTAGGTGGGAGAACAATGCAAGTGGGCGGATTGGTAGAGATAGGAGCGAACGTCTCGATAAGAGGTCGTTCGACTGCCATGACTACAAAGGTAGTAGTACTGGGGGAGGCAGGTGGGGAAAGAGATGGGGAAGAATTCAGTGGAGGATCCACTGTAGGGACGTGATTCTCAGATTGAATCAAGCGCTTGTTCGGACGATTCCAAATGGGCATACGCGAATGAGGCAAGCTCTATACTTGGCAAAAAGTTGCCAGAGAGGAACACTATCCTAAATGATGCACACCAAGCACAGATAATCCTATTCTAAGCAATCAGGATATATTTTAGGAATTATCTTTGTTAGTTTTGGGGCTAGAGTAGATTATGACAGTGGGCGGACCACTGGTTTATCTTTTAACCGCCGGACTAACTGTTTTGCACTCAGAGGTTCTCACCAGGCTACACTCTTCAGAGCGAATCCTTTAGTACTAACTCTAGTTAACAACAAGGTAATCCGAAGCCTAGACAGACGTGCAGCACAATGGCTGACTTAAGTACGTCCTAGACTAATCGGATTGGTCAAGTGTATAAGAAGAGTATTCCCTCGGGTTAAGCTAGGGTTGATGCGTGTTCCTAGTCCACACGTAACTAACCGCCGAATAGTCCAAGATGCCACGTCGAGCTCAGTGTACTTGAGTAGCAGGGACTTATGGGTGTGTTAGACAACAGGGACCCGCGCTCGTGGTCTTATTTCGATTGGATGTTAAGCGGGTTCGCTTTGTGTGGATTTTTCCTCGAACACCGGGCTAATTGGCTCTACTTCTTGATTCTTTTTAATTAAATGGAGCCTTGGGATCAAATCAGTTGGAATGATGAGGTGGGTGATGAAATCCCACCAGTTTCAATTTGGAGTTGGGTCTGCTCTCTTAGAGTTGATTGATTAACGGCCACGCCACGCAAGTCGAAGAATATGTATGCTAAAGCAGATAGACAAGCGGCAATGATGCACCCAATAACACCGTATCGCACTCAAGGCGAGGATAGGGACTTACCTCCCGTGGGCCACACCACGGGGTCTCCTCCATGGGTTAGGGAGGGGTATCCTAATGGGCTTGGGCCCGACTCCACCTCTTTGAGCTTTCGCTCCCTACCCACACTGGAACGTGTTCCTGCAGAAACAGTTAGATCGCACGGTCTAGGTATTTGGGATTCTATTTGGAAGATCCTTGCCTTTTTAGGGTTCACTGAACAAGTACTGGATTTAGGCAAGTTTTTGAATTAATTTCCAAATTCGAGATGGGTTAAAATTTAGGAATTCCCAGATTGGAAAATACCTAGATTGGAAAGTTTCCCGAATTGTGGAGATCTTCCAAGAAAGATTTGATTGCGAGATCCCTTATAATTTTGGAAAATTTCCCAAAATTGAAATTATGCTAGATTTGGGGTGTTTCCTTTTGCAGACTTTTCCAAATTCGGAAGATTTCTAAAGATAGAAATTCTTCTAAAGAGGAAACTTCTAAGAGGGGAAACCCTAATTAAGCAGAGTTTCAAGATTTTGGAATCTTTCCAAAAATCGCAAATCTTTGATTGGTGATTTCTAAAAATCTGCAGAATATAAAACCCTAATTTTTTTTGAATTTTGAATTTTTATTTTTTTGGTAATTTCCACTTAATCTAGGGTTTCTAAAAAAACCCTAGAACAAGATCTAGCAGTTATATGGAAAGCAGGAAAATTCCTAAATTATTACAAATTGCACTCGGCCTTCCGAGGCATTAAAAATAGTAATTTAAAAACTGCTAAAAATCAACAAAAATAAAAAATAGAAAGTTTCTCGAAAAGGTCGGGCTGGCCAAATTGAGCAGCTTTTCGCTTCAGCAACTTTCCAATTCCGTCTTTACGTCCTTTTTCGCACTCCCGAACACCCGAGCGGCAACGGCGCCATTTGAAAGTAGGTTTTTTCAGTCGTTGAGAGAACAACCCGGGGTGGTCGAAATGTGATCGGCCAATTGGATCAGCCAATGATGCATGAGGTTTGGCTCGGATGATCAGCTGTTGAAGAGATTGGTAATGAGAAAGTTGATCGGAGAAATGTTGCATTCACGCTACACGGCTTGATCGTGGGTTGCATGCGATCACAAAATAGTGGCTGTCCAAGGAAGGTTGGAGAAGTCCATGGATCCTGGAGTAAATCAAGGTGTTCCACATGGAGGTTGATGGCATGCATGGACTGGGGGGGCGTAGGTGAAGCACGTGGCTGCAAGGAGGGTTGAGGCGGTATAGCAGTCCACTGTGTGGACTATTGTAGGTGGTGACGTGGAAGGATGGAAGACCACACGGTGGTTGTGGTTCAAGGGGATGGAAGCACCACCTGCTGTACCGCTTGCCCAGTGCAAAGGTAAAAAAAAAAGACCCTGGTCCATGAGGGAGGGTGCTGTAAGATGCACCAGTCAAGGGAGAACGGTGGTGATGGAAGGCGGAGCAAGGAAGGAGGTGCTTGGTGGTGCTGCAACAGGCGGTATTGCAGTCCACGATGGTGTCGAACCTATAGCAGAGAAGAAGAAGAAGAAGAAGAAAGGAAGCAGAAGAGAAAGAAGAAGAAGAGAAGAAGAAGGGAAGAAGAACGGCCGGAAGTTGCAGGTTCGCCGGAATCCAAACCTTTTGCTCCGTTGGAGATAATAGAGACGGTGCTAGGCGGTGCAATGAATGAGAGGGTTGCTGTTGTGCGACGTGGAGGAGTGGAGCAGGTACAGGAGCTCACAGAGGCAGAGAGATAGTGCAAGCGGCCGGAGTTGCAGGCTGCAACTCCGGCGAAGATGGAGGAGGAAGAAGAAGAAGAAGATGGAAGAAGAAGAGGAGAAAGAAAGAGCCGAAGACGACGAAAACGTCGGGAGAGTTTTGGGGGAAGGAGAGGAAGAGATTAGAGGGGGATTAGGGTTCGAACGAACCCTTCTCCCTCCTCTTATAAAGCTCCCTATTTCCTTTAATGGAAATAGGGTATTTTAGAAAATAAAAAAAATATATTTTTTTTTATTTTTTTTTTTATTTTTTATTTTTAAGTAAAAATCTACTTTTCTATGGGGAATCTCCCCAATTAGTGGACCCCCCGTTTTTTTTGAAATTTAATTAAAATTCTTTGGAAATTCACGGGGTCCACTAACTGGTCGGACAGCGGGTCGATGATGATGGGCCCGGCTACTGGCCCACATGGATTTATGATGTCCATTGTCTCACAAGATGATGTGACAGACAGTCTGATGGCGATCGGATGGATGGTGACTTGATTGGGACCCAGATTGGTAGATCGACGGATCTAGAGAGATCCAACGGTCCGATTGAAGATCCAACGGTCCGATGGAAGATCCAACGGTCAGAAAGCTAAGGGAGATGAGATAGAGCCGATGGGCAGGAGTTCTGGGGTTAGGTCAGTAGATTCGAGGACCGAGAGATGAAGAGAGAGAGAGAATAAGGAGAGATGAGAGAGAAAGTATCAGAAAATAGAGAGAAAAGCACTGGCGGAGGGTCTGGAACCCTGGTCTTCACTGTGACCATCCTCACGCTTCTCCAGTAGAGTCAACTGAAAATAGGTTTTTTCCGCGTCGTTGAATCGGAAACCCTAACTTCAACACATTTTTAATTAATCCGAGACTTTTAACCTGTAGAATGAGCAATTTTGCACAGTGGCTTGTGTCGGATGTCGATCCACACTCGAGGTTAGTTAGCGCAATTAAAGAGCATAAAATGACGAGGAAATTGCAGATAATGTAACACAATCATACTTTAATCATATTTATTTAACTGAACTTGTCTCTTACAATGAAAATCAAATAAAAATAACTAAACTAGAAAGCATTAAGAGAGATTAGGGTAGAGAGAGAAGATGAGAGGTATAGAGAGAAAGTGATCATTAGAGAGAGAAATGGTAAAGATTCTAGAGAGCGAAAGCAAGAGAAGAGAAAGAAGTCACCTTCCAAGACTTACCGGTCACTTGATCGGCCAAGAAAGAAGGGGCTACCCGCTGGCTCGGTGGCTTTCAAGGAGAGGGGGTCTTGATGATGAGGTGAGCGGAGGATGGTGCACCGATCAAGAATGGTGGTGATGTGATGCAGTTGCTCACTGGTGGATCAAGCACGTGGCAGCCCTGGAACTTTGGTGGTTGCTGGTTGTCTCTCTGAAGGGTGGACGGTGATGCACAACATGGGGTTGTGCATAGAGGAGGGCGGTTTGTTGCAAATCAGTTGGCCGGTAAGAAGAAGGGAATGAGATAAGGAAGAAGAAGAATAAAAGAAGAAAGAGAAGAAGAAAGGGAGAAGGAGACGGTTGTAGCAGGTGGCTATGGAAGAAGGAGACGCTGGAGTTGCACGCATGCAACTCCGGCAAGCCTTGGTGATGAGGATGGAGGCGTTGGGAAGCCAATGCACTTTGCAGGCTTTAAAACCATTGCTGGTGTGCAACAGTTGTTGCTGGTGTTATTGATGGAGGCGGAATAGGTGCAGGCCGAAGATGATGGAGGCAGAGGACGATGCAGCGGAGCTTCAATGGTGCTTGCCGGACTGGTTCACCAGTCCGGCGTGGAGAGGAGAAGAAAAAGAGGATGAAGAGAAAAAGGGAAAGAAAAGGGAGAGTTTCCGGTGGTGGTAGTAACGGTCTGCTCTCTTGCAGACCATTACTTCATGTTAATGAAGACTGGTTGCAGGCGGAGGGGGGGCGCTGACGGCCGGAGTTGCAGGCTGCAACTCCGGTACAAAAAGTGAAAACGAAAAATAAAAATAAAAAAAATGAGAAGAAGAAAAAGAAGAAGAAGAAGAAGAAGAAGAAGAAGAAGAAGGAGGAGGAGGAGGAAGAAGAGGACCAGATGGCCGGAGTTGCTGCCTGCAACTCCGGCGAAGATGGAGGAGGAAGAAGAAGAAGAAGAAGAAAAGAAGAAGAAACGGCCACCGGTGGAGGGAGAACGTGGGGGGATTGAAAGGGGGAAGAGAGGATGAGAGGGGAGAGGGATTAGGGTTCGAACGAACCCCTCTCCTTCTCCTTTTAAAGCTCCCTATTTCCATTAATGGAAATAGGGTATTTTTGAAATAAAAAAATAATTTAAATTTTTTTTTTATTTTTTTATTTTTTTTATTTTTATTTTTTAAGTAAAAATCTACTTTTCTATGGGGAATCTCCCCAATTAGTGGACCCCCCGTTTTTTTGAAATTTAATTAAAATTCTTTGGAAATTCACGGGGTCCACTAACTGGTCGGACAGCGGGTCGATGATGATGGGCCCGGCTACTGGCCCACATGGATTTGTGATGTCCATTGTCTCACAAGATGATGTGACAGATGGTCTGATGGCGATCGGATGGATGGTGACTTGATTGGGACTCAGATTGGTGGATCGACGGATCTAGAGAGATCCAACGGTCCGATTGAAGATCCAACGGTCCGATGAAAGATCCAACGGTCAGAAAGCTAAGGGAGATGAGATAGAGCCGATGGGTAGGAGTTCTGGGGTTAGGTCAGTAGATTCGAGGATCGAGAGATGAAGAGAGAGAGAGAATAAGAAGAGATGAGAGAGAAAGTATCAAAAAAATGGAAAAAAGCACTGGCGGAGGGTCTGGAACCCTGGTCTTCACTGTGACCATCCTCACGCTTCTCCAGTAGAGTCGACTATCATTCTTTGCTGACTCATGTGGCTTTAAACGATTTGGTCCGTCTCTTGGTCATTGGCTCTCCTGCTCTCTTCGTTCTTTGGGCTGGCTTTTTGGTCCTCATAGTTGGCCCATATCTTTTAGTCATGGCATGTGGGCTCTTTAAGCTTTGATAATGGGCTTTCCTGATCGATGTGGGCTCGCAAGTCTCGAGAATTGTCCCATCAGGGTTTTCTGCGACAGAAGAAGCGCGTAATGAGACTTTATCAGAATAACTACATGTCTAGACTTCCGAAAATGTGTTTAATGCATGCAAATATACCATTTCGTCCAGAAAAGTGTGTTCTACGCAACACAAGAGACTCTTACGTAGAAAAGTAGATAAATAGAGTATTTTACGTAGGAGAATGCAATAACGCTAAAAGGATAATTGCTTAAAATAAGCACTTTTGAGCGAATATCATCGACTATCATTCTTTGCTGACTCATGTGGCTTTAAACACTTTGGTCCGTCTCTTGGTCATTGGCTCTCCTACTCTCTTCGTTCTTTGGGCCGGCTTTTTGGTCCTCTTATTCAGCCCATATTTGGCCCATATCTTCTAGTCATAGCATGTGGGCTCTTTAAGCTTTTACAATGGGCTTTCCTGATCGATGTGGGCTTGCAAGTCTCAAGAATTGTCCCATCGGGGTTTCCTGCGACAGAAGAAGCGCGTAATGAGACTCTATCAGAATGACTTCATGTCTAGACTTTCGAAAATGTGTTTAATGCATGCAAATATACCATTTCGTCCAGAAAAGTGTGTTCTACGCAACAAAAGAGATTCTTACGTAGAAAAGTAGATAAATAGAGTATTTTAACGTGGGAGAATGCAATAACGCTAAAAGGATAATTGCTTAAAATAAGCACTTTTGAGCGAATATCACCGTTGGATCTCTATAGATCGCCACATCCGACACGAATCCCTATACAGAATCTCTGAATTTTACAGGATAATTGGATCAAATTACAAATATTATTGAGATTAGGGTTTCCGTAACCAACGACGCGGAAAAATCCTACTTTCAAATGGCGCCGCTGCCGCTCGGGTGACCGGAAGTGCGAAAAATGACGTAAAGACGGAATTGAAAAGTTGCTGAAGCGAAAAGCTGCTCAATTTGGACAGCCTGACCTTTTCGGGAAACTTTCTATTTTTGGTTTTTAGTGATTTTTAGCAGTCTTTTAAATTACTATTTTTAATGCCTCGGAAGGCCGAGTGCAAATTTGTAATAATTTAGGAATTTTATTGCTTTCCATATAACTGCTAGATCTTGTTCTAGGGTTTTTTAGAAACCCTAGATTAAGTGGAAAATACCAAATAAATAAAAAAATCAAAATTCAAAAAATTAGGGTTTTATATTCTGCAGATTTTTAGAAATCACCAATCAAGGATTTGCGATTTTTGGAAAGATTCCAAAATCTTGAAACTCTGCTTAATTAGGGTTTCCCCTCTTAGAAGTTTCCTTTTTAGAAGAATTTCTATCTTTAAAAATCTTCCGAATTTGGAAAAGTCTGCAAAAGGAAACACCCCAAATTTAGTAGAATTTCAATTTTGGGAAATTTCCCAAAATTATAAGGGATCTCGCAATCAAATCTTTCTTGGAAGATCTCCACCGTTTGGGAAACTTTCCAATCTAGGTATTTTCCAATCTGGGAATTCCTAAATTTTAACCCATTTCGAACTTGGAAATTAATTCAAAAAAACTTGCCTAAATCCAGTGCTTGTTCTGTGAACCCTAAAAAGGCAAGGGTCTTCCGAATAGAATCCCACATACCTAGACCGTGCGATCTAATTGTTTCTGCAGGAACACGATCCAGTGTGGGTAGGGAGCGAAAGCTCAAAGAGGTGGAGTCGGGCCCAAGCCCATTAGGATACCCCTCTCTAACCCACAGAGGCGACTCCGTGGCGTGGCCCACGGGAGGTAAGTCTCTATCCTCGCCTTGAGTGCGAGACTGCGCCATTGGGTGACTCATTGTCGCTTGTCTATTTGCTTTCGCATCCATATTCTTCGACTTGCGTGGCGTGGCCGTTAATCAATCAACTCTAAGCGAGCAGACCCAGCTCCAAATTGAAACTGGTGGGATTTCATCACCCACCTCATCATTCCAACTGATTTGATCCCAAGGCTCCATTTAATTAAAAAGAATCAAGAAGTAGAGCCAATTAGCTCGGTGTTCGAGGAAAAATCCACGCAAAGCGAACCCGCTTAACATCCAATCGAAATAAGACCACGAGCGCGGGTCCCTGTTGTCTAACACACCCATAAGTCCCTGCTACTCAAGTACACTGAGCTCGACGTGGCATCTTGGACTATTCGGCAGTTAGTTGCGTGTGGACTAGGAACACGCACCAACCCTAGCTTAACCCGAGGGAACACTCTTCTTATACACTTGACCAATCCGGTTAGTCTGGGACATACTTAAGACAGCCAATGTGCCGCACGTCTGTCTAGGCTTCGGATTGTCTTGTTGTTGACTAGAGTTAGTACTAAAGGATTTGCTCTGAAGAGTGTAGCCTGGTAAGAACCTCTGAGTGCATACAGTTAGTCCGGCAGCTAAAAGATAAACCAGTGGTCCGCCCACTGTCATAATCTACTCTAGCCCCAAAACTAACAAGATAATGCCTAAAATATATCCTGATTGTTTAGAATAGGATTATCTGTGCTTGGTGTGCATCATTTAGAATCACTACTCCAGTGTCTCCTTTTGGCAACTTTTTGCCAAATCCTGGGCTTGCTTTTTCAAGTAGAAGCCCGGTTGGACCTGTCTTAACCTTTTACTGACTCGATCTGAGAGTTAGTCCACCGCACCCCTCTATCGCCTCTAATGGCAGATGAACGGCCTCTGTACGAGACCTACTACAGTTTCTGTGAGAATCGAGGTGATCACTCTCAACAATGGTATGACAATTCTGTGTATCATCATGATACTCCAGTCTCGCACACTTCTACAGGGTATGATAATCACCGAGATCCGGAGTACAATTCTGTACTCCAAGAACTTAAAAATTCAGTCTCTGCCCTTCATGCTGTAGTCCAGCAACCTGTGTACCATTCCCAGTCTGTAGGATATTACCCTCCTATCCAGCAAGATGTCTGTACCTTTCCATCTCCAATGCAGACCTCCTATGACAACACTTATTATCCGGATAATAGGAGTCACCATAACTTTGGTTGGGAATAGTCTGCCCTCCCGCAGCAACTGCCGTAGGATAATTATCCTTCCGGGTTCCATCAACCCAACGGAGAGTATGACTGGCAATACTCACAATCCCAGTACCCGTCATATCCACAGAATGACTATTCTGATCAACAGTGGGCCCCTCAGGACTTTCAGAGTCAGCAACTAGTCCTAGACTCCACTTTGCCTTACAACTTTCATACCCAGTCGGACTACAATCAAGAGTTGGCACCTCAGCTCCCCTTGGCTGAACCGCCTCCGTTGGCTACTAAACCCGGTCTAGAGGACCTTCTCTTTCAGTACATTGCCCAGCAACAACAGTCTTTCCAAGGTCTAGAGCACCAACAAAAGCAATCTATGGAAAGCTTCGAGCAACGTCTAATTCAATTAGAAAATGAGAGAGAGGAAGTCAACTTCACTAGCCCACCAGTAGCTTATCCTGAGGAGAGTGACATGGCCACTGTCTATAATGAGGAGTCGCACAATTGGACCAAGTACCAGAATTGCCAGGATGAAATAGAAGTTGTTACCACCCCTAGATTAAGCCCGATTGTTGAGGAACCAGTGTATCTTTATGCGGTGCCTTTAACAGCACCAAATCTTGAACCTACCTCAGAGCAACCTGTTTCTCACTCTACCTCTAATGACCCTGATGTCAATCTCCATGACACTGAGCTGTGTCTCGATCGTAGGATCCCAACTGTGCTAGATCTACCGTTCCTCCCCACCTCCCTTGGAGTGAGCCATAATAGTGATGAACCCGTGTCTCCATCTATGGTGCCCTTAATAGCATCAACTTCTAGACCGAGCCCAGAGAAACCCAGTTCCATCTCTATCTCTGATAATTCTTCTTTTGCCCTGGATGCAGACATTCTCACTGATGAGCCATGTCTAGAACATGGGACTCCCGTTGTCCTGGACCTACCGATCCCCACCGAGGAGGATCATATTGAGTGCAGGGATTGGAACATCCCTATCACATTAGGAAACATCGAGGAAGAGGTCAACAGTTTTCACCAGTCCCCTTACGTCAATGTTGTCGATGAACCGTATGTCATGGCGAGTCTAATTCAGGACTCTCACAAGGATAAATTATCCAAGTATCAAGAACACTTTGAGTCTAACTTCATCTCGGAGTCTGACAATTTTGGTATTACTGATCTGCAGGAGTCTGCTCCATTCAGATACATTCCCGCTAAACTCAATAAGTTTGCGGCTCTGCTAATCATGGTCAGAGAACACACTACTACTCTCCTCTCAGTCTTTACTGAGAAGCTTATATCCCTCCCCGCTGAATTAAATGTTTTTGCGGGTCTGCTCAGAGAGCTCAATGCCCTTCTCTCAGTCTACACTGAGAAAGACCTGTTCTACATAGGTATACCTAAATAAGGGATAGGATAGTTGTCTCCGTTCCACTTTAGGTGTCAGGAAGACTGCAGATTCACTCAGTCTCCATGAGTTTTAACCTGGTTGGGGGTACTTGATATACCCCCGTCATGTCTGGCTGAAGACTTAAAACTTAGCACTTTCGGAAAGGCAATTCCGGTATTCCTAGAGGACATGAGTCTCATGCATTTGTTATTATTATATCTTTGGACATGCAGGTACATTCATTCTTCCGATCATCAGGTATCACACTGTCGAGTTTCTGCCGACTTGGTAACATCCTCCCTGAACCTTTGCATCATCATCACTGATTTTTCATCATTTTATGTCCCGGTCATGAGCACCGAGGACAGTGCTGTATTTTGGTTGGGGATGGGTATTTACCAAAACTCATGTCTTCATTTTGATAAAAAAAAAAAAAAAAAAAAACTTTTTGTTTGGGGTGATTTCCGATGTTCTCCAAAAGTTTTCTAGAATTTCAAAAATGTGTCAAATACCCTGACTTTGATTAGCTGAAAACCTCCGTTAAGTCAGTATTGAGGATGTCAATTGTTGTTAGCGTTGAGTCAAGTCAAGCGTGACTACAGCAGGTTTGAAAACTCAGAAAAACTCAGATTTGGCACAATTGTACACTATCAACATCAAAGTCATCCTAAGTTTTGAAACTCTAGAGATCCTGTGAGAATAATTGTGGAGACCTAACCCAGTGAGCTTTCGAACCTTTAATCATTTCAGAGAGTTATACAATAATCCTGAGTCACTAGATGACTCAATATTCTTCATGCCCGCAATATTCGTTTAGAGATCTCATTATCTTTTGCTTCGATCATGAAACTCGGAACGACATCAACATTGGATTACTATGACAGAACCTTCTTTATATCCAGTCGAGACAGTATACATGATAGTGCAAACCCCAGAAAATGATTTAGGCCATTTTTCTGAACCGTTCAGCCTTTTTACTTACCTGAATTATACTTCACTAGAAACCCCTTGAGCCCTTCTATAAAAGCCTTTTCTTTGTAAACCCATCAACCTAAAATCCAGTCCAGCTATGAAGCATGACTGTCTACCCTTATTTTGAGATGGACAAAAGAATAACTGATATGAGTGTACCGTGAGAAGAAAAGTAAAGAAGAAGAATCAAAAGGAAAAGAAAGTGGTTCAAGCTGAAAACAAAATATGGAAAGAAAGTATGAAAAAGAGCTGAAAAGAAATTGAGCAGTCTCAGAAATATCAAGAAAAAGAGAAAAATACGAAAAAAGGAAAAAGAACCAGATAATGGTGTTACGCCGCAGGAAAAGTGCAAGAAAATGGCAATATCCTCTCAAGATCTTTGAAATCCTGTATCCCTTTATCTCTCTAACCTGACCTAAGCCTCATTACAACCCAGGAAAGTCCTACTTGATTTTAGGATAGCACGATTATAAAATGTGGAGATTGGAGAAAGGGAAGCTATAGAGTTTGATCTGACGTTCCCGAGTGAAGTGGTATTCCAATCATGAGATCTTCTTCTGTTAAAGATGTCCTTCCTTCAAATAAAACATATGTGAGATCTTTTGCCTCTTTATATTAAAAACATCTCCTCACATATAAATTGAGAGAAAAGAATAACACCCTTCTCGAGTGATTCCATTCTGAGTAGTTTACAAGTGAGAATTGAGGTCGAGGCATAAAAACTTAGAGGTGATCTAGAAATCTTTACTGTCGGATGATGAGAATGTTGAGCACACACACACGCAGAGTCTGACTATTCTGGGTCATAATTATCAGTCTGTAGTCTTGCCAAAACTTTCCAACTCTTCGCTAGCATGTAACTATTTTTGCATCCATTCAATGATTTGACGAACGGTGTTTTCCCTGAGCTAATATGAAAAAGTGTGCAGCATGTGCAGAGCCGTTTTAAGCTCATTTATTTTGCACTAATTGCCAAGGATTGGCAATATGCTGGTTGGGGGTTGTGATATTCGCTTAAAAGTGCGTATTTTCCACTGTTATCTTTTAAGCGTTTTCACACTCTCCTACGTTAAAATGCTCTATTTATCTACATTTCTACGTAAGAGTCTCTTTTGTTGCGTAGAACACACTTTTCTGGACGAAATGGTATATTTGCATGCATTAAACACATTTTTGGAAGTCTAGACATTGAGTCGTTCTGATAAAGTCTCATTACGCGCTTCTTCTGTCGCAGGAAACCCCGATGGGACAATTCTCGAGACTTGCGAGCCCACATCGATCAGGAAAGCCCATTATCAAAGCTTAAAGAGCCCACATGCTATGACTAGAAGATATGGACCAAATATGGGCTGAATAAGAGGACCAAAAAGCCGGCCCAAAGAACGAAGAAAGTAGGAGAGCCAATGACCAAACGACGGACCAAAGCGTTTAAAGCCACATGAGTCAGCAAGGAATGATAGTCTACTCTACTGGAGAAGCGTGAGGATGGTCACAGTGAAGACCAGGGTTCCAGACCCTCTGCCAATACTTTTATCTCCATTTTCTGATACTTTCTCTCTCATCTCTCCTTATTTTCTCTCTCTCTCTTCATCTCTCGGTCCTCGAATCTACTGACCTAACCCCAGAACTCCTGCCCATCGGCTCTATCTCATCTCCCTTAGCTTTCTGACCGTTGGATCTTCCATCGGACCATTGGATCTTCAATCGGACCGTTGGATCTCTCTAGATCCGTCGATTTACCAATCTGGGTCCCAATCAAGTCACCATCCATCCGATCGCCATCAGACTGTCTGTCACATCATCTTGTGAGACGATGGACATCATCAATCCATGTGGGCCAGTAGCCGGGCCCATCATCATCGACCCGCTGTCCGACCAGTTAGTGGACCCCGCGAATTTCCAAAGAATTTTAATTAAATTTAAAAAAAATGGGGGGTCCACTAAATGGGGAGATTCCCCATAGAAAAGTAGTGTTTTTCATAATTTTTATTTTCAAAAAATACCCTATTTCCATTAAAGGAAATAGGGAGGTTTAAAAGGAGAAGGAGAGGGGTTCGTTCGAACCCTAATCCCCCTCCCTTCTCTTCTAATCTCTCCCCCATCTCCACCTCTCCTTCCCCAAAAACCTTTCCCGACCTTTTCCTCTCTTTCTTCTTCTTCCTTTCTTCTTCTTCTTTTTCTCCTTTTTTTCCGGCGAGAACCTGCAACTCCGGCCGCTCCTTCTTCTCCTTCTTCTTCTTCCTCTTCTTCTTCTTCTTCTTCTTCTCCCCACCTGCGCGTGCGTTTGCTGGCGGATTCTCCCTTCTCTACCGCCCCTTCCAACAACTCCGGCAAGCAACCAGCGTGCTCGCCGGACTGGTTCGCCCTTTTCAACCCGCCTGCGCGACCGCCCTCCATACCGCCTTCTTCTCCGCCCGCCTGCGCCACCGCCCTTGAAAGTAGAATTTTTCCGCGTCGTTGGTTACAGAAACCCTAACTTCAACACATTTTTAATTTATCCGAGACATTTAACCTGTAAAATGAGCAATATTGTATAGGGATTCGTGTCGGATGTCGATCCGCACTCGGGATTAGTTGGATTAGCGCGAATAAGAACATAAAATGACAGATAATATACAAGAGAAAAAGGAGAATGATGGAAGAGATGAGAAGGGCGAGTCGATTTAAAACACATCCAAGAGATCCAGAAAATATTAAAATCATCAAAATCAAATTGCATTAATTAAACTGTTGCTTACATGAAATAAATGACAGAAATAAATAAAGCGGTAAATCTATTCTAGAAAGCATGTAAGAAAGCATGTAAAAAGAGATTTTAGAGAGAGAGGAAGAAGGTAGAGAGAGATTTTCACACCTCGGTCGTTTACCGGCCGACAAGGTAGAGGTGAGAGAAAAACTCACCCTCTTGCATTCACCGAACGGAGTCAGTGGTGCAAAAAGGCGATCAGCCTGGGGATGTAAGAGAAGAGAGAGAAAGTACCTCTTGAGACTTACCGGAGGTTATATCGGCAACGTGATGGAGGAGATTGCCAATGATGGTGATCGGCCATTCATGATGTATGATGGTTGACCAATGAAGGTGGTCCACTTGTTGGCCAATGATGATGAGTTGGGCAGCAACACACTAAGGACACGGCCAAGAGTAGAGGTTGTGTACGTGACTGGCTGCTGGTTGTGCATGTATGCACAGTTGAGGAGCCCGGAAAAATGAACACGGCCCAAAGAGTGCTTGGGAGGAGTTCAGTCAAACATGCACAAGGAGATGTGCTGGCCATGGAGCACCGACTCTAAGGGCAGCATGCACAGTGGGTGATGAAAGGAGATCGCCAAGGTGTTGTCCGAGTGCAGGTCAAAGGAGATCGTGGCTGGCAGCAAAGAAGAGAACATCTCCTTGTAGTTGCAGGTGCTGGTTGGAAAGGTGGAGATGGATCTCCCACAGTAGATCCGTGGAGCGTTGTAAACGGTGGGATCTCACTGCCAAGAAGTAGGCGTGAGGTGTAGAGCTTTGGTGAGGAAGGTAGCAAAGAGGTGGGCATTGCCCATTGAGAGGAGACGGTGGTGCTCCGGCCAAGAGTTGCAGGTTGGCTGGAAACTTCCAGGCTTGCACAAGGTATGGAGAAGTGGTTGCTGGTCCGCTTGCAGGTAGAAGACAGGGGATCCCGAACCAGAGTTGCTGGTGTGCAAGTGTTGGAGAGGGCGAAACACGGTGGAGTCAGTTGCCGGAGTTGCAGGTTGGCTGGCCGGAGTGCAGCAACGTGAAAGAAGTTGGAAGATAGAATGCTTGGAGGATGGACCACTGGTTCACCGGAAGGAAGGAGAACTGCAAGGCAGTGGAACACGGCCTAGGAGAGGCCTGCCATTACTGAGGTGAGAGAGGAGGAGGTGCAGGTCGTCGGTTTTAATGGAGTTCGCCGGAGTTGCATACTCCGGCTAGTGAAGGTTGCAGCTTGCATGAAGATGGAGGGGGGCTTTCCGAATGCTACAGGCGGTGTTAGGAAACGCTCCACCTGCAAGGATATGTCTAAGGGGAGGAGCCTAACGGCTTCCTCTTTCTTTCTTCTTCCTTCTTTCTCTTTACCTTTTTTTTTTCTTTTTCTTTTTTTTTTTTGCTGTGTATTATTTTTTTGTGAGAGAGAGAGAGCTCCAAAGGAGTGAGGACCATTTTTGGGAGATGAAAGGAGATGAATCTGGGGAGAGAAGAGGTGGCGTGGAGAAAAGGCAAGGTGATGGAAGAGATGTGTTGCAGGTTGACAACCTTGCTGGTTTGGCCAGCAAGGTTGTGACGGTTTGGAGGAGAAGCTACCGCCCTCCCATCTTCCGCTTCTTCTCTTTTCTTTTTCTTTGTTGGCTTGGGGGGAGTGAAAGGTATGGAACGTGGGGAGAAGAGAGATGAAGGAAAAAGAGATGGTGGCTGCTTTTGATCAATGGAGACGGTGGCTGGGTTTCCTTGTGGGATGGAGAACGTGGAGCCATTCTAGAGTGGCGATCTCGGGTTGAAATGTCAAGAGGGATATTCATCCACCGCCCAAATCAGTAAGTTTTTCCTCTCCTTTATTTTTGTAAAGATATTTTACTCTTTAAAAATGGCCTCTTTCAAAATGGCTCACCCCTTACCAAAACTCCAACCATCAAAGTTTCTAAAAAAAATCTCTTCACCCATTTAAATAATATTCCTTCAAAATCCTACCATGTTTTCCCAAGCTTTTTGGTCAAATACCCATTGACTTGCTAAATAAATCTCTGTCCAAAAATTCTTTCAAAAAAACTTTCGTAAAAGATCTCCTTTTAAAACAGTTATTTTGCAACTTTCCAAAATCCTTTTAAAAGAATTTCTATATTTTGAAAACTCAGTATTTTCAATATCCAGGAAATCTAGACCCTCTATTTCTGATGGCTCTTTGATGGATGCACCACTCATCGTGTGACGATCTCATAGAGACTGGGTGCAATGATGATAGGATGGATGATGGATGATCCACTGGCGATCGGATGATAGACTTGGATGGCAATGATCGGACGGTGGAGATTGGCCTAGGTAGGCCTTAGGATAGAGTGATTTTGGAAGGAGAGAGGATCGGACGGTTGAGATTTGAGAGTAAAGAGAGAATGAGGATTTAGAGAGAGAAGAGAGACATTATTACAAAAATAAAGAAAAGATGCTAGCAGAAGGTCTTGAACCCTGGTCTTTGACTTGGTTTTCTGCATGTTTTACCAACTGAGCAAGTCCTCATCTTGTTTTAATTGATAAGCTTTAATCTCCTTAGTATCTTCTCGGGGTGTTTGGCTCTCCTTCTCTCTTGATTTTCTCTCAGGCTTTTTCGACTTTCTGGATCATCCCACTCTTGGCCTATATCTTCTTATCCTTAGTCCACTGGCTCTTTATGCTTTGATCAAAGACTTTGGCCGTCAATCGTGGGCCCACAATCCCTAAAATTCTCCAATCGGGTTTCCTGCGATAAAAAAAGCGCGTAATGAGACTTAATCAGAACGGCTTTATATCTAGACTTCTTAGAATGTGTTTAATTCATGCAAATATACCATTTCGTCCAGAAAAGTGTGTTCTACGCAATGAGATAGACTCTTACGTAGAAAAGTGGATAATTAGAGCAGTTTTACGTAGGAGAATGCGATAACGCTAAAAGGATAATTGCTTAAAATAAGCACTTTTGAGCGAATATCAGCCCTCCACAGGTGCAGATCCTCACCTCTTCACGACCACCATCTTCTTCATTGTTGCTGGAAATGTCCAGCAACAACCTCCACCTGTGCACACCGCCTCAGCCTGCGTGCAGCATCTCCGCCCTTCACTACTGCCTGCAGCATCTTCGCCCTTCCCTACTGCCTACACATCTGCCCTTCTCCTCCTCTTTCATAGTTTCAACAACCGTGAGAGATCACGGTCAGGCTGTGCATATTCCATCGACAGCCACCGCTGCATCTCCGCCTCCACGAGCTCCACCTCCGCTTCACTCCGCCTCCTTCCTTCCCTGCAACTCTTCCTCGTTGCTGCTCCTCTCATCCTCAACACAGCACCGTCGAACAGACCTCCATTGCCCAGCAACTTGCAGGTGCACCTCTCCTCAAGGCTTCCGCAAATGGATCTCATCGAGTGGTTCCTCCACCACAGCAACTCTAGTGTAGCACCGGTGGTACCTCAATCTTCAGGCGTCTAAGTCGAAGGTAATCGTCATCTTTTTTTTGGGTGTGCTCAGCGTCCTCATCACTTGCGATTCCCCTTGGTGACCGACACCACCTACATTCTCTACGATTTGGACGGAAACCTATCAAGCACCACCGCCGTTCATCATGGTTGGAGGTATTACCGTCGGCAACCACAACTTGCAAACTATGCATCACTCATTGACCACCAGGCCGTGATCCCCACCAACGTCCACACCTCAAACACCACTTGCTGATCCCAAATCTCATGGCCAAGAGGTAAGCCAGGGCACTTTCTCTCTCTAGCCCATATTTTACTCTTCATCTCTCTTCGTAGTTTCTATCTCTAACTATCTCTCCCTAGTTTTCTCTCTCTAAAAGTCTCCTATCTCTCTCTACTTTCTCTCTCTACCATAGTAATTTCCCTTCTAGGCTAGTTTTTGATAGCTTTCTAAGTTAATTTCTTCAGTTGAATTTAGTTTAATTTATTTTGTAATCACTCATTGATAATTAATAAAGTTGATATTTCGCATTTCTTGTTTTGCTTTTATGGTTCTTTATTGGTTATGAGTAATTTTCTCTCTCTACAAATCACCAAAAGATGTTTTCAATCACTTTATCATTCTCACCCCCTCAATTCCAAGCAAAAAGTCTATCATTTTATGTTCTTATGCGTGCTAACTAACCCCGAGTGCGGATCGACATCCAACACGAATCCCTATACAGAATTGATATTCGCTCAAAAATGCTTATTTTAAGCACTTATCCTGTTAGCGTTATCGCACTCTCCTACGTAAAACTGCTCTAATTATCCACTTTTCTACGTAAGAGTCTATCTCATTGCGTAAAACACACTTTTCTGGACGAAATGGTATATTTGCATGCATTAAACACATTTTCGGAAGTCTAAATATTAAGCCGTTCTGATAAAGTCTCATTACGCGCTTCTTCTGTCGCAGGAAACCCCGATGGGACGATTTTCGAGACTTGTGGGCCCAAATCGATCATGAAAGCCCATTATCAAAGCTTAACAGGCCCACATGCTATAACTAGAAGATATGGGCCAAATATGGGCTGAATAAGAGGACCAAAAAGCCGGCCCAAAGAACGAAGAGAGTAGGAGAGCCAATGACCAAGAGACGGACCAAAGCGTTTAAAGCCACATGAGTCAGCAAAGAATGATGGTCGACTCTACTGGAGAAGCGTGAGGATGGTCACAGTGAAGACCAGGGTTCCAGACCCTCCGCCAGTGCTTTTTTTTCCATTTTTTTGATACTTTTTCTCTCATCTCTCCTTATTCTCTCTCTCTCTTCATCTCTCGATCCTCGAATCTACTGACCTAACCCCAGAACTCCTGCCTATCAGCTCTATCTCATCTCCCTTAGCTTTCTGACCGTTGGATCTTCCATCGGACCGTTGGATCTTCAATCGGACCGTTGGATCTCTCTAGATCCGTCGATCTACCAATCTAGGTCCCAATCAAGTCACCATCCATCCGATCGCCTTCAGAATGCCTGTCACATCATCTTGTGAGACGATGGACATCATCAGTCCATGTGGGCCAGTAGCCGGGCCCATCAGCATCGACCCGCTGTCCGACCAGTTAGTGGACCCCGCGAATTTCAAAAATAATTTTAATTAAATGGGGGGTCCACTAATTGGGGAGATTCCCCATAGAAAAGTAGGTTTTTACTTAAAAAAAAAAAAAAAAAAATATTTTTTATTTTCAAAAAATACCCTATTTCCATTAATGGAAATAGGGAGCTTTATAAGATGAGGGAGAAGGGTTCGTTCGAACCCTAATCCCCCTCAAATCTTCTCCTTTCTCTCCCCCTATCAATCCCGCATTCACCCTTGGCCCCATTCTTCTTCTTTTTCTTCTTTTCTCTTTCTCCTTTTCTTCATCTTCTTCTTCTTCTTCGCCGGAGTTGCCTGCAACTCCGGCCGTCTGGTAAGGCATCCGTCTTCTTATTCTTCTTCTTCTTCTTCTTCTTCTTCTTCTTCTTCTTCTTCTTCTTCTTCTTCTTCTTCTTCTTCTTTTTCTTTTTCTTCTCATCTTTTTCGTTTTCGTTTTCATTTTTTTTGGTCATTACCGTTTTCTCAACGCCGGAGTTGCAGACCTGCAACTCCGGCCTTCAGTGCTCCCCACCTCCTTGCTACCGCCTGCTGCCCTCTCACCTTCAGTGCACACAGACTGAACGTCTTCCTTGCGGCCATAATCCATCTTCAAAACCCCCACGTTTTGGAAAGAGAGAAGTCTTTCTCTCTTGCTGTCGTCTCCCCCATCTCGTCCCTCTCTTCATCCCCTCTTCGATCGTCCTCACCTCTCTCTCTCTCACGCCCCTTTCTTCTTCACGTGGGCAGCCACCATCAACCATTGAAAACCAAAGAAAAAAAAAAAAAAAAGAAAAGAAAAATAAGAAGGAGAAGAGGAAAAGAAAGAGGAGAAGAGAAGAAGAGGAGAGGAGGTCGTACCTCCCATGCTGCTCCTCCACGATCTCCACCACCGCCTAACCTTTATTGCTGCCCTCTCCAGCGCCCTCCACATCACTGGTTCTCTTCATCATAAGATCGGCAAGAGCATCTCCGCCCATCACCAACGTTTTCATCCTCAAAAGCCGTCAACACCCTATGGATCTCTAACTTGCTGCTGCACATCTTCCCCATTCTTCAAGCCGTGGTCCTTATCTAAAGCGCTCCAACGTCCTTCCAAAGGAAAGCCTGAAATCTCCACTATTTCAGGCCGTCCTCTTCAACATACCATCCGCTTGCATCTTGCTGCCTTGCACACCATTCATGGGCTGCCATCTCATCTTCACGAAGTCCACCATAGCATGTCCTCCAAACAGCGTGCACAGTCGGTGGAACAACGTTCTATCCATCCAACGTTAGCACTGCCTTCCCCACCGTGGTTACACCACTCTATTGGCCTTGTCCTTCACTGTTTCACAACCTAAAGTGCGGCCTTTCTTCTTTGGCCGATCTCAGCCCACCTCCGGTAAGTCAGGTGAGTTCCTCATCTTTCTCTCTCAATTTCTCTCTTTAGGTCTCTCCATTTCTCTCTCTCCATGTTCATCTCTTAGGTTTCTCTCTCAAGCTCTCTTTCTCTCTCTAGATTTGATTTTCTCTCTCATCTCTCTTATGTCTCTCTCTAGTTTAGTTTTTGTTTATATGCTTTCTAGTTAAAGTTGGCTGATTTGATAATGTTTTGCTTAGAAATTTGTAAGGCTCGTACTTCGATTGAATGAATAAAATTGGGTTCATTTTGGAGTTTTAGTGTTTAAATTCGAATAATTGATGCATAGGATTGTTTCTAATTCTTGGTAGTTTTTCTCTCTAAAATCACAACAAATAATGTTTTAAAGACCATTTCAATCACCACTCTCACCCCACCATCATTTCCATATTTTCTTGATAAAAATCCGTCATTGCATGTTCATGAGTCGCGCTAACTAACCCCGAGTGCGGATCGACATCCGACACGAATCCCTATACAAAATCTTTGAATTTTACAGGATAATCGGATAATATTACAAATTGTGTTGAAGTTAGGGTTTCCGTAACCAACGACACGGAAAAAGCCTATTTTCAAGAATCTCTGAATTTTATAGGATAATCGGATCAAATTACAAATATTATTGAGATTAGGGTTTCCATAACCAACGACGCGGAAAAATCCTACTTTCACATGTCTTAGTTGTTTGATAAATGATTATCACAACAGATTCAAATCGAATATATTTCCGTGGTATATTTTCTTTTGTCATTTGTTCTAATCAATATGAATAGCGGAATACAAACAAACAATCACACAAGACAAGAGATTTTTACGTAAAAACCTTAGCCAAGGAAAACTACGGGACCACGTCCACATGGAAAGTATCACTAACTGGAAAGTTAAACGAAATAAAGGTTACCTATGCAACACCATTGCAAATACAGCTTCCAACCTTAGCCAAGGCCTACTGCCGATGTGTCAACATCCTCTGAATCAACGCTATGAGTCCACGTGCGCCCTTCCAGCCAAGAAGCCTTGTCCGCTTGTTCAGTTTGGTACACCCCAAATGTACCGTCAATCGGCCACTCTGATCTTAATTCTCAGCACTCCAGTCTTTGCCGAAGGTGAAGGATTCAGTACACCCTGAACCCTAGGTTGCTCAATGGTGTTGAGTCACACTGGTACACTCAGGCTACTAGGTCAAATATCTAAGTGGAAGACCTAAGCTGCGTAATAGATCAAGCACTTGGCTTTGATCAAGAAGAGGATCAAGCTCACAAGATGTTTATGAAATAAAAAGCTTCTTGCTCTTCGAATGGACACTCTAATAAATAAACCTTTTCTTCTCTCTATTGAAGTGTAGAAGTGTGTTTAAAGAAGGTATAGAAGGATTATATTTATAGAATTCGTAACCCTAAGCCTTGTAGAATGTGGGATAGTGGGAACTAGAATTTCGGATCTGAGAAAGACTCAATCCGCATGAAGTCTAATCGATTGTACTCTGGGTCCCATCGATTGGACTAGGTCCAATCGATTGGGTTTTGGGTCCAATTGATTGGCCTTCTACGGATGGGTTTTTCCTTCGTAAATCCAATCGATTGTTCATAGTCCAATCGATCGGACTTAAATAAGTTTCTGTCCCATAGGCTCCAATCAATTTTACAGAGGTCTCCAATCGATTGGGCTATGATTATGTTCTGTCTCGTAGACTCTAATAAATTTTACTGATGTGTCCAATCGATTGGGCTTTGATCATGTTCTGTCTCGTAGACTCCAATCAATTTTACAGAGGCCTCTAATCGATCAGGCTTTGTCCAATCGATTGGCCCAAATAGTCCAATCGATCGGACTCTCGCAGAAGTCAATAACATTGACTAAGACTCGGGTCTGTCCAATGACTAGGTTTGACCATTATATTTTATTCATTTAAACATATTCCTATGGCCACTAAGTCACTTACCTTCCTAAGCGAGCGTATATGATCTATAACTGACAAATTGGTAGTTACTCAAATGACTTCTGTCGTCAACCTTCTGATTCTTGTTGTCTCAGTCTTCTAGTCTTTACGTAGTCGACGAAGTATGCGTACTACGACATCTTCACACTACACTGGTGCTCGTATGAACAGTTACATGAATGTTTTTATGTCAAACAGAATCTTTACCAAACTTAGAATATGAAAATATTCCTTAAAATCTTCCCATTTGGCAATTCTGTGATAAAAACCTTTAATCGTATAAAAGGTAAACAAAAATTAATTACAATCCCACCCTCTTACATGATTCACTCACTATCTCACAATTTATCAGAGATAATCGAACAGATAATAGAATAGCTTTTGATCTGTTCCCTGCACATTTTACCAAAAACACATACCATGTAATATCATCGGCAATCAATAAATCAATAAATCAATAAAATGCAGTGAGTTAATTATGCACATCACAAGCAAAGAAATTGGAAAAATAATGTAAATAATTTTTCTCCCCCTTAATTTCTCTCCCCCTATCTCATGCATACTTGCTTTTACCTCTATGATTTTCTCTCCCCCTTTTTATCATAGAATGACAAAGGTACAGAAATATAAGTAGATAATAAGCACGCAATGAATATCATCATGAAAAATAGGTGCATACAAATATATAACATAATAATAGCAGTCCCATGTCATATAACAAGATAAAAAGGTTTATACTCTATGACAATCGGCAAGATACAAAGAGTATAACCACTAAGTCTATGAGTTTATCTGAGTACAATGATCTGAAAGTAGAAAAATACATGTAACTCTAGAAAAGTCTCTCTCAAGAAGACTAAGCCTCTGGGCCAGTACCATCATGCTGATCTGGAGCCTGAAATGGTGGATGCTGTCCGAAACCCATCATCGTGAACTGATGCTCCATGTATCTTTGCATATCTATCAGAGTGCCAGTCATCTGGTTGAAACTAGCATCCTGACGCTCTTCTAGTCGACGAAAGCTCTGAGTCGTCCGCTCCTCATGAGAGCTGAGTCTCTAATCGAATCCAATCATTTGATGATGAAGAGACTCTAAAGTGTAGGGTGCAGGCATCTCAGGAGGCTGGAAAAATGATGGATGTGCTCCTGGCTCTGAATTGTCTCCCAAGTCATCATCAAATAGGTCATCGAAATTCGGAGGAACCTCAGTCACCCTCCGAACCTGAGACATACTCTTCCAAATAGTAGATGGTCCAATGGGTCCCATGGGAGAACAGACCTCCTCTGATGGTGAAATTGGTACATCTAGATGAAGAAGGATAGAGCTCACAAGTAGAGGAAAAAGAAGACAAGGATGATTAGCCAACCGACTACCCACTATGGCCATGGCCCTAAACATGAATCTAAGAAGATCAATGACAAAACTAGTACCCAGATGATATAGTAGCTGAAGGCGATCAACTTTTACCTGTTCCCTATGGCTAGGTGGATCAATGTTGTACCCACAAATAAGGTGCAACAACCGATAATCAAGGAGAAGAGATGTAAGGGGAATGTAAGTCCTCCAATCAAATAACTGACCAGTGAGAGTCTCAGTCAGGATAGCTCTGTTAGTCGTCAACACACTAGTCCTAGGGACTCATGTGGGGCAGAAGGACAAGGTATCCTCAACAAAGTAGAAATCAAATCAGGGGTATTAGTCAAGTGAGCCCCAGAGACATAAGTCTGAAACGATAGCTCACTCTCGACATCACAATGGATAGAATGCATGTTGGCATAAAATATTTTCACCAAAACAGGATAGAATGGGATGTTCAGACGCATAGTCGAAACCCACTCACGAGAGATGAAGATGGAATGAACAAATGAACCCATGATAGTACCAAATTCAACTACTCTCTCAGTAGTGAATTTGCGAATAGTAAAATGCTCAAATCTGTCCCTAGCTGAATCAAAAAGAAATGGAGAAATGGGAGCACTCACCGGAGGAATATTTGCGGGTCCAGATCGACCTCGTGATCAAGCTCTCCTAGGACCTCGAGAAGATTCTCCTCGCTCAGAATGTCTAGACCCACCCAGTCTTCCTCCTCATTTTACGCAAGATTGACCGCGTAGAACAAGCGGTTCCTTATCATCACTCTCAACATCTGAACTAACAATGGTCCTCTGGCGATGAGGATTACTCGCCATAAGAACAACGAATGGAAGAAAATACCAGAAAAGCTCCAATTGAACCAAATAATCCCAAAAACCCACAAAGAAGATGAAGTGAGAACCTTAAGAAATCAATAGAAACTCACAACAAAATAGTACATGAACTGTAAATCAGGCACTTGCGATCGATTGGGAGAAATTTGGGAGGCGGAGGGATCGATTGGAATTGAAAATGACCCATTTTGGGTTTTATAAAATCGAGCGTCGCACTGTCCAATCGATTGGGTTAAGTGGCCAATCAATTGGAAAAAAATCTGATCGATTGGTCTGTACAATCCAATAGATTGGATTTTTCCGATCGATTGTTCTTTAGGGTCCAATCAATTGGAATCTGACTCAGGGAAAAAATTTATTTTTATTTTTAAAAACAATAGGCTCATTTTCCAAGTCGTCCAATTAAATCTTTTCAAAACAAATCTCATTTTTAAATAGCTCAAGCAAAGATAACAAAATGATTATATTCAGAAAAATGTGGGAATTCAATTCATGAAACAATCTTGATAAGCACTAAACCTTGAGTATATTTAAGAATAATTAACCAAATGCATTAGTTTAATTTTTTGCTTTACTAGAGATATCAACTCTTTTAGAAATTAGTACAAGTTATAAATCACCAGTAATCATAGATTCAAATATCAACAGTCATCAAGTGTAAGTGATCTGATTTTATCTGTGGTACCAGATAGATTTCAGTAATAATTTCTCATAAAAATTAGAATCTTGAGGTATCTTGTATCAGATCATAAAATCCTCATTAGAGTTATTAAGGGTTCTCACATACACTCTTGTATACAGGTATTTGCTAATAGATAAGAATTTTTCTAGCAAATTGGTTGTCTTTTACACCCTTTTTATTTACTTTAAATATTGGTAGCTTTCACACTCCCCGTAGGTAGCCTTTTTCTGCAGCAATAAGAATCAAATTACTATTTCAAACAGGGCCATACAGATGACTTTCACACTAGTTTTTGGAGATAGCTATTTCCTTAGAACAATAGCTCACATTGGGAGGCCAACAGTCGACTATACTGTACTTTCGAAATCAATTGAAGGCGGGAACACTACTAATTTGAAGTTATAGTCAGTAGAGATTTATTCCTAATTCCAATAGTATAAGATCTCATACCTCTATCAAATCCATTCCCATAGTAATAATCAGTGTGCATGTGAAATAATATGAGATATACTGTTTCAATAATCCCCTAATGCACACTAGTAGAGTTGACCAATCATAATAATTAACAGATATGATACTGAGATTAGCAAAACATTACGAACAGAGTTAAGTTCAGGTTCTATGAATGTTCTCATAAATTACTAGTCTTCAACATTGTACATTATACCATTATTTTAACATTCTTCTTAACATTTGATCTTTTGATTTTCTAAAATTTTTCAATTTTTATTCTTTAAAAACAAAGCAAAATAAAAAGAAAACTTAACAGAAAACAAAATAAAACAAAAAATAATCCCTCCATAGATAATAAGATTGGAAAACATGAAGGGATAATGAGCACATTGCTCAGAGATAGGACAATTTAGAGCAGTTCTCCGTCAGAGAATCTTTTCTAACCCACGCAAATGTGATTTTAGTGGATTGACTCATTCTCTTAGGATCTTTCCTCTTTTGAGTTATAGAATTCTAAAGATGTCTAAATTTCACAAGAGTCTCAATCTCCTTGATTAAATCTCTAGACCTTTCCAGTAGGTCTTTCATCTTCCTAGATAGCACATCCAATTTATTTAGTTCATAATGTGTCTTCATAAGAAATTTTTTACTCTTCACATTCTGAGTCGAGTTCACCTCTTTCTCTAGAGAATTTTGATGTCATCTTCTCAGTTTATGACAGTCTCTAAGCACATGACCAAAATTTTTGCAGTACGCACAAGGGCGATTGCTTTTTACAATTTTGATTTGATCAATGATCTGGGTGGGAATAGCTTGTGCCTTAACAAAGTCATCTTGGAAGAAGACCATTTTTCTTGATATGGTTTGTAACCCAAACCATGTTTCTCTCCGTAGACTTTTTCGACACGAAGAATCTCATCAAGCTTTGCAGAGCTAGATGAGAATCCTGACACATCCCTATTAGTTTTAAGAAGCTCATTTTTTAGGGATTCCTTATGTGTCATATAAGTTTAGAATTCACATACTAGTAACTTATTCATTTTTAACAGAGACTCATTCTCTTGTTCTAAATCAATAATCGATACTTTTAATTTTTCAGTGTCGATCAATAAGGCAGCATTTTCAGAGTCAAGACATTTAACTTTGTCAGATAAAACTCTATTAGCCTTAATGAATTTTATTGATTCCTCGTACAGTTCTTTCACACCAACTGTTGAGTCATCCGAGTCCCCATTGTACAAGTCTTCCGAACTCTCATCATCATTTTTCTTGGATTCTCCAAGAGATCCATAAGGACTATTAAATCGAGCAATAAAAGATGTATACTTATCAGCCTTTTCATTGCTATCAGAATCATCAGAATGATCTTCTGATTCTTTATCCCATGTGGCTTTAAATGCTTTGACCTTCCCTTTATATTCTTCTTTGTTGGGCCAAACATTAGCAAAGTGAACAAAACCCCGACATTTGAAACATTGGGGTTCGCTTGAGCGACTTTCCCTTGGGGTCCTTTCACCCAAGTTGTATGCAGAGTTCACAATATCACTGAGTTGAGCATAGAACTCAGTGAATGTGTCATTCTCCTCCATTCTCATGGATTCGAACTTAGTAGTCAATATTTGTAATTTAAAAATTTTAACTGCTGACGTTCCTTCATTGGTGACTTTGAAAATGTCCCATGCTTCTTTAGCTAAAGAATAGGTAGAGATTCTTCGGAACTCATTCTTATCAACCGCATTAAAAATAGCATTAAACACTTTGCTATTTAGACAACAATAGTCAATGTCTTCTTTGCTCCAGTCGGTTTTTGGTTTAAGAATAGTTTTATCTCCTACTGTCATTGTGGGTGGTGACCAACCATCCACTACAGCCATCCAGACTCTTTCATCAATAGACTTTAGAAAAGTCATCATCTTTGCCTTCCAATAGGCATAGCCTTCTCCATCAAATAATGGAAGTCTGGATGTGTTTCCACCTTCTCTTTGCATTTCGACAAATTAATGAAAATGGACTGGTTTTGTATAAATCTAAATTCAAGTGATTAAACCTTTAATAAAATAACCCACTCTGATATCAATTAAAATAACCACCGGTCCATTCTCTTTAATTGGAAATACCTAAAATGGGGGGTTGATTACATATTTAAAATTAATTATACCTAAATAGTTTTACTGGTCTATGGTAGGGGAGAAAATCGCATCGCATGCCTTAGTTGTTTGATAAAGGATTATCACAACCGATTCAAATCGAATATACCTCCGTGGTATATTTTCTTTTCGTCGTTTGTTCTAATCAATATGAATGGCAGAATACAAACAACCAATCACACAAGACAAGAGATTTTTATGTGGAAACCTTATCCAAGGAAAACCATGGGACCACGTCCAGACGGAAAGTATCACTAACTGAAAAGTTAAACGAAACAAAGGTTACCTACGCAGCACCATTGTAAATACAACTTCTAACCTTAACCAAGGCCTACTGCCAATGCGTCCACGTCCTCTGAATCAATGCCATGAATCCACGCGCGCCCTTCCAACCAAGAAGCCTTATTCGCTTGTTCAGTTTGGTACACCCCAAACCTACCGTCGATCGACAACTCTGATCTTAATTCTCAACACTCTAGCCTTTACCGAAGGTGAATGATTCAGTATACCCTGAACCCTAACTTGCTCAATGGTGTTGAGTCACACTGGTACACTCAGGCTACTAGGTCAAATACTAAGTGGAAGACCTAAGCTAAGTAATGAATCAAGTACTTAGCTTTGATCAAGAAGAGGAACAAGCTCATAATATTCCTTACACATCTAATTGAGTTGAGGATTGTAGATCCATGAGAAAAAAATTTCTCTAAATTGACTACTAGCCAAGGCTGACTCTCTAGGTGAGTAAGAAGTGATTTTTGTTAGATTAAAACTAAGTGATATCTTAATTAGTGAATTATTTATTTCAATTGGATATGTTGCAATGCATGATTGAGATAATATAATATTACTCGTGTTAAGTATTGGACAGTGGACGTAGGTGCGGAGTCGTCGAACTACTATAAATCTGAGTCTCGTGTGATTGTGAATGTTTGCATGCTGTATCTCAGATTTTCCCATATCTATGTTCTGTGGATGATTCATATTTTAATTGCTTGATCTTTTTTTGCCTTGTGTGATCAATAATTTTTTAATCCATATAGAATTCGCAGAGGAATTAAAAATTGTCCTATTCACCCTCCTCTAGGACTTAACTTGGTAATTAAAAGGAATTTCAATTGGTATCATAGCAAGGTCACTTTATGAAGGGCTTAACAACCCAAGTGTGATCCTTAGTTCCTTTAGAATAACCATGAGTCAAGAGGGACTCTCTGTGTCTAGACCTCCTCTATTCAATGGTACTAATTACTCCTACTGGAAGGCAAGAATGAGGATTTTCTTAAAATCTCTTGATGAACGGATTTGGGAATCAGTAGAAGTGGGATGGACATCCCCTACTATAGCAACGACTGTTAGTAAATCAACTACCATTGCTATTAAACCACAAAGAGATCGGAGTGTGGGAGATAAAGATGCATACCATGATAATCGTGCATTGAATGCAATAGATTGTGCTTTATCTCCTAAAGAATTCAAAAGATAATTACTTGTGAAACCTCAAAATAAACGTGGGACATTTAGAAATGACCCATAAAGGAATAAATTCTACTAAACTATCAAAACTTCAAATGCTCACAACTCAATTTGAAATTATAAAAATGAATGAGGATGAAAGTTTCACAGACTACTACACTAAACTAAGTAAAATAATTAACTCCATGTGGGGTCATGGTGAAGCTATTCCTGAACCAAAAATTGTTAGAAAAATTCTGAGATCATTACCTGATAGGTTTCATCCTAAAATTACAGCTATTGAAGAAAGTAAGAATGTTGATCTGATAAGATTAGAAGAACTAATAGGATCAATTTAGACATTTGAACTGAAACTTCATACACCTAAAAAGAAAGGCTTAGCTCTAAAAATGTCTAAGAAACAATTAAGAAAAGAAATTGACTCTGATGAGTCTAATAACATTAATGATGAAGTTGCCCTTTTTGCTAAAAAATTCAGAAAGTTTTTCATAAACAAAGACAAGAAAAATTACACACAAAAGAATAGGAAACCTTTTGATAAATACAAAAAAAGAGAGAACAACAAAGATGAAATACAATGTTATAAATGCAGGGATTTGGTCATATCTCTACTGACTGTCCTAACAATGTTAAGAAAAGAAAAACTAAAGCTATGAAGGCTATTGCTTGGGACATAAATAGTGATGAATCCGATACTGAAATGAACACATCCAGTGATAGCGGAGAATCATCTAATGTTAAAGCATTAATGACTATTGCTAATCTTAATGAAAATTGTCACTTTCAAAATGCTAAAATGGATAACGAAATCAATTTAAGTGATGATAAAAGTGAAGAAAACATCCAGATTGCTTTTAATAATTTGTATAAGGAAAGCTTAATTCTGAAAAAATCCTGCGATAACTTAAAGAAGGAAAAAACAATTGTGTGTTGTGAAAATGCTTCACTAAAAATTGAGTTAAAAAATCTATATCAAATTGTGATGAACAAAGAAGATGTAACTCAAATCTTAAGAAGAGAACAAGAACTTGAAAAAGAAAATGAGAAATTAAGTCTTGAAAAAATGATTTTGGAGTCAAGAATGCAACATTAATTAGAAACATTACTCAAGGAAATTCTAGACTTGAAAATCTATTAAACATAGGAAAAGCAAACCATGACAGGAGAGGTGAAAGTAGGGTTTTTTCGCGTCGTTGGTTACGGAAACCCTAGAATCAACACATTTGTAATTTATCCGAGTTTTTAATCTTGAAAAAATGAGAATTTTGTATAGGGATTTGTGTCAGATGTCGATCCACACTCGGGGTTTGTAGGATTAGCGCATCAAAGTACATGAAATGACGGATTTTAGCAAGAGTTTTATGGGGAAATCATGGAGAGGTGAAAGTGGTGAGAGATCGGGATTTTTAAAACATGCTTTTTCTTTTGAGTCGATTGTTGCAAACCACAACATTAACTAGAAAAAAAAAACAAATGCAAATAACTCCAAACAAATTTTATTCATTAATCAAAACGAGAAATACAACTGAAACTAGGGTTTTTCCACGTCGTTGGTTACGAAAACCCTAGAATCAATACATTTGTAAATTGATCCAGCTCTTAAATCCTACAAAATTTTAGATCTGTATAGGGATTCGTGTCGGATGTCGATCCGCACTCGGGATTAGTTGGCACAAACACGAACATGAAATGACGGATTTTTATTAGAAATTGCTAAAAATAAAGGGATGGAAGGGTGAGAATGGTGGTTGACAGTGATTTTTAAAACTTGATGTGATAATTGTAGAGAGAGATACACTGCTACTACTAACACAAAAAGAATAAAACTAATAAAGATCAAGTAATCGAAAATTTGCAAAACCAAACTTTTCATTAATAATTAAGCAATCTAGTACATTTATTGAAATTTAAATCTACTTCAAAATAAACTAAACATTTGGATCTAGAGAGAGAATGAGAGGAGTGAGAGAGAGAAAGGGAGAAAGTCCTAGAGAAAGAAAATGATGAGTTAGAGAGAGAAACTATCGTAAAAAAATGCTTTACCTTAAACTTATTTGGAGAGATAAGATCAGCCCGGTGAGTGGTTCGGCCCGAGGATGATCAGCCAAGGTGATGAAGGCCAAGATGTTTGCACGTGTAAAGACCGGAGATGCTTGGAGAATGGTGGAACAACTTGCTGGTCTACAAGTTTTTAGAATAGATGTTGCAAAAGGGACCCGAACCGTGAATGGAGAAGGTGAAGACCAGCCCTCAACGATCTGCTGGTGTTGGGCCTGGGAGAGATGGTGGCGATGCTGGTAGTGGTTGGGGAGAAGTTCAAGGTGGCTGGCGTGGGCTAGTGCAGCGGCACCTTAAAGTGGAGGATGGTGGTTGCTGGTGGATGGATGTGGACGGCAAGGAGAGGGCGATCCAGCAGGTAGGTATCCCCCCTCCTCTTTCTTCTTCTTCTTCTTATCTTCCTTCTCTTCTTTTTTTTTTTTTTTTATTTGAGGGAGGAGAGGATGGTAAGAGCAGGTGGTTTCTTGGTGTTGCCACCAGCAAAGGGCAGTAGCATCCAAGAGTTGCTGGGCGGTCTTGGAGATGGTGGTTGATAGTGGAGAGGGGCTGGTGAGGGGCGGTGCTATGTGATATTCGCTCAAAAGTGCTTATTTTAAGCAATTATCCTTTTAGCGTTATCGCACTCTCCTACGTAAAATGCTCTATTTATCTACTTTTCTATGTAAGAGTCTATTTCATTACGCAGAACACACTTTTCTAGACGAAATGGTATATTTGCATACATTAAACGCATTTCTGGAAGTCTAGGTATAAAGACGTTATAATCAAGTCTCATTACGTATTTTTTTTCTTGCAGAAAACTTGATTGGGCTATTCTCAAGACTTGCGGGCCGACGATCAACCACAGAAGCCTAATATCAAAGCTTGAAGAGCCACAGGCTATGACTAGAAGATATGGGCCAAATATGGGCTGAATAAGAGGACCAAAAAGCTGGCCCAAAGAACGAAGAGAGCAGGAGAGCCAATGACCAAGAGACGGACCAAAGCATTTAAAGCCACATGAGTCAGCAAGGAATGATGGTCTACTCTACTTGAGAAGTGTGAGGATGGTCACAGTGAAGACCAGGGTTCCAGACCCTCTGCCAATACTTTTATCTCCATTTTCTGATATTTTCTATCTCTTCCCCCTAATTTTCTATCTCATCTCTCTTTATTGTCTCTCTCTTCATCTCTCGGTCTTCGGATCTACTGACCTAACCCCAGAACTCCTGTCCGTTGGCTCTGTCTCATCTCCCTTAGCTTTCTGACCGTTGGATCTTCAATCGGACCGTTGGATCTTCCACCGGACTATTGGATCTCTCTAGATTCGTCGATCTACCAATCTGGGTCCCAATCAAGTCACCATCCATCCGATTGTCATCAAATTGTCTGTCACATCATCTTGTGAGACGATGGACATCATCAATCCCTGTGGACCAGTAGTCGGGCCCATCATCATCGACCCGTGGCCCGACCATTTAGTGGACCTCGCGATTTTCAAATGCTTTAAATTAATTATTTTTAAACAAAAAAGGGGGATCCACTAAATGGGGAAATTCTCCAAAGAAAAGTAAGGTTTTACTTAAAAATATATATATATTTTTTTTTTATTTCAAAAAATCCCTAATTTCCATTAATGGAAACTAGGGAGCTTTAAAAGGGGAGAAGAAAGGGTTCTTTGGAACCCTAATCCCTCTCCCATCTTCTCTTCTCTTCCCCCAAACCCCCCCTACGTTCTTTCTTCTTCTTCTCTTTCTTTCTTCTTCTTCTTTTTCTCCATCTTCTTCATCTTCTTCTCTACTACCTTCACCGGAGTTGCAGCCTGCAACTCCGGCCGCCTAAATCAGAACTTCGCCTGCACGATCACCTCCCTCCAGCAGCTCCTGTACCACCTTCTTCTGCCAGCGAATCTCCACTCCACCGTCTTCCGTCGTTGCTACACCACGTTGCAGCACACAACACCATCACAGCCTCCAGCTCTCTACCTTCCACGTTTTCTGGTGTGGACGCATCTCTTCACCTTTCCTTGATGACTCTCTCAAGAACCAACAGTCTGTCACCTTCACCAGCATCGACAGCACCACTTCTTGTTGCCATTAAAACTAGCAACCTGCAACTCCACTGCGGTATTCTCTTTCAACTTGCAGCAACCTTTCTTCTCCGGGCATATCTTTTCCAAACACCGGCAACTAGCAGAACAACGGTCCAGTCTCTCACCCCAACGAGTTGCTATCTTGCAACGCTATGCTCCACTTTCCACGCCCCCCATCTTCTCCACCTATCATCTCAAACCTAGCAAGCCGTCCATCACTGGATCTCCATGTAAAACGTTTTCAAGCTCTCCCCAAAACCAGATCATTGGATGCTCCTCTTGAGCAATCAACAATTCCTCCTTGGCTGCCAAAAACGGGGCTCCATTAAAGCTACAGATCGAGCTTCAACTCCTCTCATCGGGCAACACCATGTTTCACCGGCCGAACTGGATCCCTTCAACGTCCATCACGCCACAACCATCAGCGCACAGGTCTGCCTCCATATTCACTCTTCCCACCTCTGAAACTTGCTGTTAGGTACAACAAGCGACTACGGCAGCCACAGAAAAAAAAAAAAAAAGAAAAAAAATAGAGAGAAAGACGAGGGAGTAGAGGAACCCGTGGTTCTTGTGCACCTCGTCTCCTTCCGTGCGCCGTGAACCATATGCCCACCTACCTTGCTGCTCTATGGGTTTTTAATCCAACCCAATCGAGGATCACTTGATGCCACTCCTATCACCACGGTGAACTTCCCCATGCTCTATCTCTCTTCCTTTTCTCTCTTGTTTTATTCTAGTTTTACTAGCTTTTAGCTTAATTTTGATGAAGGTAAAATGTAATAGACACTATTATTAATGAAGAAGTTTGACCCAGAGAGTTGATTTTATATAAGCTTTGCTTTGATAGCCCATTTGATGTCAGCATAGTTAGTGATTGTGTCCTCTAAAAAAAAAAAATCGTGTTTTAAATCTTGTGATTATCTTTCTCACCTCTCCATCATCTTTAATAGCATTTTTGTGGAAAAACCCGTCATTGTATGTTCTTTAATGCGCGTTCTCTAACCCCCGAGTGAGGATACGATATCCGATACAAATCCCTATACAGATCTAAAATTTTGTAGGATTTAAGAATCAGATCAATTTACAAATGTGTTGAAATTAGGGTCGTTCTCTCAACGATGGAAAAACTCTACTTTCACTATGGTTTGGAGGCATTGGTTCAGTGATGAATAAAAGATGTGGAGGAGCAGGTGTTGTTGTTGGAGGTGGGATGCGGCCTGAGAAGATGGTGGGGTTGCTGTTTGGAGCCCGGCTGGTGAAGATTTGCAGGTTTCGTTTGAATGCCCAGAACTTGGAGAGGAACAGCTTGGCTGGAGTTGCAGATTGCAACGGTGGAGGGCAGCAAGTGAAGATCACGGCTGGGATTTTTGGAGAGGAAAGATGAGAACATGGAATGAAGGAGAGGGAAGAGAGAGGTGGGCCAAAGAGAGAGGAGAAACGTGGGGAGCAGCCTAGAATATATATGGGGCGGCTAAGGTTTTATGCAGCGTGGATGGAGTTTTTCTCCTCTTCCAAAAACGTCCCTCCATTCAACAAGTAAAGGGGCCATTTTTCCCATTTTGGAAAGTGGAGTTCTATTCTTTCAAAACGTGGGAGCAATCAAGGTTAGGTTCGGCCCCCCCTCTTTCATCCTCTTATTTCTTTTTATATTCAAGCCCCTTCATCCTTTAAAAATCTTCTCCATTCACTTTCTAAAATTTACAAAACATTTTCTTCTTTTTAAGAAAAATTCTTTTGATAGAAAACACCATGTTTATGATTCTCCAAAGACTTCCCAAATCCAACGTCCATTCATAATAATCTTTCTTTCAAAAAATTTCCAAAGATCATCACTGTTGATCTTTTATGAAATCATGGTCAGCAAGAGTTTTCCTCCTTTGTAAATCAACCCATATATTAAATCATGCCCTTTATTTTGAAAATATCCCATCGAGAAATTCTTTTGGAAAATAATTATTTTCTTAAAATCTCTGGCTCTTTTGTTATGATCACAACTGTCCTTTGATCTAGATCAATTAGTTATTTGATTCAAATGTGGCTTGTTGATGAGAATGAGTGGTGATCTAGGGCCAAGCAACGGGTCTTCGGATGATCGAACGGATCATAGGACGGAGGAGATAGGCCAAGGTAGGCCATAGGATCGAGTGATTTCGGAAGGAGATAGGATCGGGTGGTTGATATTGAGTAGATAGAGAATGAGGATTTAGAGAGAGAGGAGAGCGAAATTATTACAAAAATAAAGAGAAAATGCTAGCAGAGGGTCTTGAACTCTGCTCTTTGACTTGGTCTTCTGCATGCTTTACCAACTGAGCAATTCTTTGACTTGCGCTAGTTGGTCAAGCTTTAATCTCCTTGGTCTCTTCTTTGAGGGCTTGTCTCTCCTTCTTTCTTTTTCTCTCAGGCTTTTCTGACTCTTTGGCTCTTCCCGTCTTTCGCCTATATCTTCTCATCCTCAGTCTGTTGGCTCTTGAGCTTTAAACCCAGGTTTTAAAGGTTGATTGTGGGCCTGCATTCCATCAAAATTTCTCAATTAGTGCTCCCGCGATAAAAAAAATCGCGTAATGAGAATGGCATCGCGTGTGGGTCAAAATGTATACGAATATACTATTTTAACCAGAAAAGTGTGTTCTACGTAATGAGAAAAACTCTTACGTAGAAATGTTGATAAAAAATACAATTTTACGTAGGAGAGTGTGATAACGCTAGAAGGATAATTGCTTAAAATAAGCACTTTTGAGCGAATAGCACGTTTTGTCAGTTCATATCAAGGGTGCAAGTGATCATTCAAGAATTAGAACTTAGTCAGTAAAATGTAGCACATCTACTAGTGGATATTTGGACCAAAGATTACTCAGACTTAGCGTGTGTGTGTGCTCAACATCATCCCTATCTGGCAGTTAGATTCTCTGATCACCTACAAGATTATATACCTCGACCTCAATTCTCACTTGTATACCACTCAGAAGTGAATCACACAGAATTGGTTTTATTCTTTTCTCTCAAGTTATATGTGAGGAGATAGATGTCTGAAACTGGCAATATCTCACATATATCATTTAGAACTGAGGACACAGAAGATTCAAAAGATCTCATAATTGGAATGTCATATTACTCAGGAGTGTCAGATCAAACTGTATAGTTTCTCTCTTCTCCAGTCTCCACATTCTGTGATGGTGCTAACCTAGAATCAAATAGGGCTTGCCCTGGGTTGTATAGAGGCTTAGGAAAAGGTCAAAAAGATGAGGGCCTTCAGGGATTCGAAAGTTCTGAGAGGGCATCTTACTGTTCTTTGCAGCGTTTCCCGAGGGTGGTGATACCAATTCCTTGATTTCTCTTTCTTCTCCCTTTTTCACTTGTTCATCTTCTTAACTTTTGTTCTACTAACTTTTTTTTTCTATTCCTCTTTTATTTTCCTTTTTTCTTCTTTTCTTTTCATATTTCCTTTTTGCTTGATCCACTTGGTCTTTCTTTTCTTTTTTTTGCTTTCTCTTCATGTTGTGATCATACCAAAAATTCTTTTATCCCTCTCAGAAGTATGTGTTTGAGTTGTGTTCATTTTGGAAATTAGATTTAGTTGATGAGTTATCAAGAAAAGGTTTTCATCCTCAAGAGGGTTTCTAATGATGTAGATGTTAGGTAAGCCAAAAATGTCTGATTGGGGTAGAAAGATGGCCTAAATCATTTTCTAGGTTTTACACTTTCATCTGTGATGTCTCGAATGGATAGAGAGAAGGTTCTTTTGGTAATGATCCATCTTTGACGTCGCTCCAAGTTCTATGACCAAAGCAAGGATTAATGAGATCTTGCAAGGGAATAGTTGGGGACTGAAAAAAAAAAAAAGGTGAGTCCGCTTGTGACTCAGAGTTATTTATATCCCTCAGAAGTAAAGAGAGGCTCAAATGCTCACTGGGTTAGGTCTCCACAGTTGTTCTTCTTGGATCTCTAGATCGTCCAAACTACAGATAGTTCTGATGTTGATTTGTGAAAAATTCTTACTGAATCTGAGTTTTCCAAGAGTTTAACTCCACTGTAGTATTCTTCCAAACCGAACTAAGAGCTAATAAGTTATTTTCTCAAGGTAGACATCCTTTTCAATAAATAGACTTTGCGAAGAGTTTTGATTCATCATTATAACGGTTTTTGAAAACACTACTAAAATCAACAAAAGACACCTTAAAAACAATCCGAAAATCACCACAAAATGTATTTTTCTCATGTTTTTTTTTTTTTTTTTTTTTTTTGCGGAAGTCACATGAGCATGAGTTTTTGGTAAAGTACCACCCCCAACCAAAATATTGCACCGTCCTCGGTGCTCATAACTATGACAAATAGTGAAAACGATAAGTTCATGATGCAAGTGTGAAGGAAGGGTTTTACCAATTCTGCCGGATATCAACAGTGGAAAGTATCAGAGTAGGGCCAGAGTGATGGTACCTGCATGGGCAGAAAATTATAGCAATGATAAAGATAATGCATGTGACTCATGATACTCTGGGAATACCAGAATTGCCTTTCCGAAAGCGCTAAGTTTTATGTCTTCAGCCAGACATGACGGAGGTGACAGGCACCCCCAACCAAGTTGGAGCACAGGAAATTGAGTGGATCATCAGTCGACATAGACAGGATCAATGAGATCAATCTCAGAAGTCTGAATGAACGACACATCAAGTTCATGGAACTGTTTTAGACACTGGCCATTTACCTAGAAAGAGGAGTGATCCTTGGGATCCTCAATAGTGATTGTCCCAAAGGGTGTGACTTCTGTGACCGTATAAGGACCAGTCCACCTAGACTTCAGTTTCCCAGGGAAGAGATGAAGACGGGAATTATAAAGAAGGACCTTCTGTCCTGGATGGAACTCTTTCCTGAGGATGCTCTTGTCATGTATCCACTTCATTTTTGCTTTGTAATTCTTGGACAAGTTATAAGCATCATTTCTGAGTTCTTCTAACTCATTCATTTGAAGTTTTCGCTCCTCCCCTGTGAGTCTAGGTCGAAGTTGAGCTTCTTAATCGCCCACAGGGCATGATGTTCAATCTCTACCGGTAGATGACAGGGTTTCCCAAAGACGAGACGATAGGGAGACATATTGAGTGGTGTCTTGTAGGCGGTTTTGTTTGCCCATAGAGCATCAGTGAGACGAGTAGACCAGTCTTTACGTGTGGTATTGACTGTCTTCTCCAAGATTTGCTTGATCTGACGATTAGAAACCTCTACTTGACCACTAGTCTGAGGATGATAAGCTAGGGCAACCTTGTGGGTTACCTCATACTTTTTCATTAATTTCTCGAATATCTTATTACAGAAATGGGTGCCCCCATCACTAATGATGGCCTTAGGAGCACCGAACCTGGCAAAGATGAACTCCTTCAGGAATTTGACCACTACTTTGTGGTCATTGGTCTTGGTGGGAATAGCTTCTATCTATTTGGATACATAGTCTACCGCAAGGAGAATATACTCGAAACCATAGGAAACCGAAAAGGGGCCCATGAAGTCGATGCCCCAGATGTCAAATATTTCATCGACCTGGATGGGAGTGAGGGGCATCATGTTTCTCTGGGAGATGCGGCCGAGATGCTGGCAATTATGACAGGTTTTGCTGAAGATGTGGGCATCTTTAAATAGTGTGGGCCAGTAGAATCCGCATTGCAGCACTTTTTCTACAGTCTTCTTAGTGCTGAAATGACCACCACAAGGTTGGTCATGACACGAGGACAAGATATTGAGTTGGTCCGACTCAGGGACACAGAGACGAATGATCTGGTCAGGACAGTATTTATACAAATAAGGGTCATCCCAAGAGTAGTACTTAACTCTTGCTAGGAATTGGTTTTTGTCCTGTTTTGACCAGTGTGGAGGCATTTCTTCAGTGACAAGGTAGTTGACAATGTCAGCATACCATGGATTAACGGAGATAGCGAACAGTTGTTCATCTGGAAAGGTCTCAGGGATGGGCTGGGTGTCGAAGGATGACTCTAAAATCAGTCTAGACAAGTGATCAACCACTACATTCTCAGTTCCTTTCTTATCCTTGAGGTTGAATTCTTGCAGTAAGAGAATCCATCGAATTAATCGAGGCTTGGTTTCCTTTTTCATCATGAGATAACGAAGGGCTGCATGATCAGTGTACATGACCACCTTAGTGGCTAAAAGGTACTGACAGAATTTATCAAGGGTGAAGACTACCGCCAGGAGTTCTTTCTCAGTGGTGGAGTAATTCATTTGGGCAGAGTTAAGAGTTTTGCTCGCGTAGTAGATCATGTGTGACCTTTTGTCAACTCACTACCCTAGAACGGCTCCTAACGCGTAGTCGGAAGCATCGCACATCACCTTAAAAGGTAGAGTCCAGTCTGTGGGACGGATAATGGGTGCAGAAGTGAGCTCAGATTTGAGACGCTCGAATGCCTTGATACAGTCAGCATTAAAATCGAAAGGACTATCATTAGCCAGAAGATGTGATAGAGGTCGAGCGATTTGAGATAAGTCCTTTATGAATCGCCTATAGAATCCTCCGTGTCCCAAAATGGATCGGATGTCACGCACGGATTTAGGAATGGGCAAGGTCGAGATGATATCGATTTTAGCTTTGTCGACCTCAATGCCCTAATGGGAAATGACATGTCCTAGAACAATGCCCTTCTTCACCATGAAGTGGCATGTCTCCCAATTGAGAACAAGTCGCTTGTCCTGACAATGTTGAAGTACGAGCCCTAGATGGTTGAGACAGTCATCAAAGGATGACCCAAAGACTGAGAAGTCATCCATAAAGATTTCGAGGAATCTTTCCACCATGTCAGAGAATATGCTCATCATACACTGTTGAAAGGTCGCGGGTGCATTGTAGAGGCCAAAGGGCATGCGCTTGTAGGCAAAAGTGCCAAAGGGACAGGTGAAAGTTGTCTTCTCATGATCCTCAAGGGCGATGGGTATTTGATTATACCCTGAGTAACCATTAAGGAAGCAGTAGTAGGATTGACCTACTAGTCTCTCCAACATCTGGTCTATGAAGGGTAAAGGAAAATGGTCCTTCCTAGTGTTGGTGTTTAGTCGTCTGTAATCGATGCAGACTCTCCACCCTTTCTTCAAGCGCTGGGTGACCATTTCCTTGTTCTCATTTTCCACAACTATGAATCCTGCCTTTTTAGGGACGACATGAACATGACTCACCCATTTGCTATCGGAGATGGGGTAAATGATACCCGCATCTAACAGTTTAAGGACCTCGTCCCGGACTACATCCTTCAAGACGGGGTTCAACCTCCTTTGGTGTTCTCGAGAGGTTTTGGATTCATCCTCTAGATAGATGTGATGTTGGCACACCGAGGGGTCTATGCCTTGAATATCATCTATAGTCCAACCTATCGCAGATTTGTGCTCGTTGAGCAACTCGAGAAGTTGCTTATGTTCACTCGTAGATAGAACAGAAGTAATAATGACAGGGTAGGTTTCCTTAGGACCAAGATAGGCATAAGAAAGATCTGTAGGAAGAGGCTTAAGCTCCAATTTCAGAGCAGATGGAGTGGAAGAATGTGTCTTAGAAGACACAGATAGAAAAGGTTTCACCTTGGTAGGTAAAGGGAGGATGGGTTCTCTGGCCATGGTTATCAGAGGCTCGAACTCGATGAGTGGAGTGGGGATCTCTATTAGTGGAGCAGTCTCCAAAAGATCATTGAGATCAGAAATTGCTGATTCTGTGGCAAAGTCAGCTCCAAAGTGTTCTAGACACTGCTTAAGAATATCTTCGGTGGAGTCCGGGATTAGACTCTCAACGGCACACATTTCATCGGCCACATTGCGATCGGCATCCTGTTGCATTAAACGAAAGATATTGACCTCAGCTTTGAGGTTTCCGAAAGCAATGGACATGTTTTCATCCCGGCACCCGATGTGTGCATTCGCGGTGGCAAGGAATGGGCGGCCTAAGATGACCGGAATGCGGTTATCCTGACACGGCTCGGTGTCGAGAATGATAAAGTCCACAGGATAATAAAAGTCAGTGACTTTTACTAGGACATCTTCAATGATTCCTCTTGGAATCTTGATGGACTGATCAGCCAATTTCAGGGTGACATTGGTAGGCTTCATATCTTTCAATCCTAACTGCTGATATACCGAGAATGGTATGAGGTTGACACTAGCCCCTAAATCTAGCAAGGCAGTGCAGCTAAAATTGTCTCCAATTTCGCATTGGACAGTTGGGCTACTTGAATCCTTGTGTTTGATTACACTGTTGCGTTGAATGAACGCGGTAGCTTTTTCGGCCAAGAAGGCAGCTTTGGGTACATGTGTATGCCGCTTGACTGTGCACAAGTCCTTTAAAGATGTCTAAGATCTCTGAGAATTGCTGATCCCGCTTATCTTGGACAAGTATGTCTGGGATGGGAGGCTTTACTCGACAAATGGATTTGTCTTTAGCCTTAGATTTCTGCACAGGGAAATCTGATGTTGGTGCAGAGGTAGAGGAAGCAGATGTAGGATTGGAACTAGTTTCCTCTGTGCGAGTGATGGGTGCTAGAGATGGCACCGACGGTGGTTGGACTCCCATGTCCACAGTTTTTCCTGACCGTAGGGTGGTGACAGCTTGCACCTCCCCTTGACAGTTCTCATTCTGGCTCTAAGATTGGGAACCGATCTCATATACTACCCCTTTGACGGTTCCTTTAGGGTTGGCAATGGGTTGGCTAGGAAAGATTCCCTTAGCTTTCTCAGCTTTTAAGTTACCTAGACGTTGTTCTAGACGAAGCATGGATTGCTGTTGCTATTGTTCTAGGCGTTACATAGACTGAGTAATGAGTTGAGCTAGAAGGTCCTCGATACCGGGTTTGAGGACCGACTGTTGGGGGGCAGCTAATGGGAACTGAGGCACCAATTCGTGACTCAAGCTCATCGGAGCATTATAGTTATAGGCTGGAGAAGTAGTTGGGACAATCTGTTGGTTCTGAAAAGTCTGGGGAACTCTTTGCTGGTTCTGAAATATGTTCGGTTGTCCAGAGTACTGACCCTGTTAGAACTGCTGGTTCTGAGTAGATGGGTACTGACTCTGCTGGTACGGACCTTGATTGAATTGCCTATTGGGTTGATTGAACCTAGGAAGATACATGCCTTGAGGTTGACGCTGAGGTTGAGCTTGCGGTTGAGTAGACTGAGGCCTCCAAGAGAAGTTAGGGTGGTTTCTCGTATCAGGATGATAAGATTGACTATACGAGTTCTGAGTTGGTGGTTTGTATGTGCTGAAAGCATAAACTTCTTCCTGAAGAGGAGTGAACCATCCTTCATTCAAAGGACAATGCTCAGTAGTATGGGAGGGTTGCAGACAAAGGGTGCAGGATTCCATAGGGCTCTCGTGTCCCACATGCATGACTGGGGTAGATTATTGAGTAGGCTTTTGTACTGACACAGCCAGTGCCAAGACTGACTTGCTCAACTCTTGAATGACCGATCGAAACTCAGTATCAGCTGTAGCATCATGTCCCTTGGTTGTCCTTTGGACCGAAGTGGCTCGACTGAACTCTGAGTCAGTCGTCCAATGTTGAGAGTTTTCTCTTAACTCTCTCAAGAATTTGTATATATCGGTCGGAGTTTGGTGCAGGAATTTTTCCTGGCACATAGACTCTACCATGGTCCGGGACTCATCAGTAAGTCCCTTGTAGAAGATGTGGACAAGATTGCCCTTGTCGATGCTATGGTGGGGACACTTAGTCATAGTCTTGGAATCTGTCCCACGCTTCAAAAAATTTCTCATCGGACTTCTGTCGGAAGTCCTAGATGAGTTGCTTCATCTGGTTGGTCCGAGTCATGGGGTAGAATTTAAATATGAATTTTCCCACTAACTCTTTCCAACTGCTGATTGAATCAGCAGGTAAGGAGTAGAGCCAATCTGAGGCTCAATCTTTAAGTGAGAATGGGAAAACTCGCAAATGCACATTGTCATCATCGAGGTTCTGATTCTTGAAAAGTAGGATGACATGTTGGAATTCCCTAATATGGGAATATGGGTCTTCTCTTGGGAGATCGCGAAAGGTTGGCAGCATTTGGATCATCTGCGGCCTGATCTCAAACTGCAACACCGTAGTAGCTGGGAGAACAATGCAAGTAGGCAGATTGGCCGAGATAGGGGCAAACATCTCGATAAGAGGTCGTTCGACTGCCATGACTACGAAGGTAGCAGTACTGGGGGAGGCGGGTGGGGAAAGAGATGGGGAATGATTCAGTGAAGGATCCACTGTAGGTACGTGATTCTCAGATCGAATCAAGCGTTTGTTCGGACGAGTCCAAATGGGCATACGCTGATGAGGCAAGCTCTATACTTGGCAAAAAGTTGCCAAAGAGGAACACTATCCTAAATGATGCTCACCAAGCACAGATAATCATATTCTAAGCAATCGGGATATATTTTAAGAATTATCTTTGTTGGTTTTGGGGCTAGAGTAGATTATGACAGTGGGCGGACCACCGGTTTATCTTTTAACCGCCGGACTAACTGTTTGCACTCAGAGGTTCTCACCAGGCTACACTCTTCAGAGCGAATCCTTTAGTACTAACTCTAGTCAACAAGAAGGCAATCCGAAGCCTAGACAGACGTGCGGCACAATGGCTGTCTTAAGTACATCCCAGACTAACTAGATTGGTCAAGTGTTTGAGAAGAGTGTTCCCTCGGGTTAAGCTAGGGTTGGTGTGTGTTCCTAGTCCACACGCAACTAACCGCCGAATAGTCCACGATGCCACGTCGAGCTTAGTGTACTTGAGTAGCAGGGACCTATGGGTGTGTTAGACAACAGAGACCCGTGCTCGTGGTCTTATTTCGATTGGATGTTAAGCGGGTTTGCTTTGTGTGGATTTTTCCTCAAACACCGAGCTAATTTGCTTTTGCAGACTTTTCCAAATTCGGAAGATTTCTAAAGATAGAAATTCTTCTAAAGAGGAAACTTCTAAAAGGGGAAACCCTAATTAAGCAGAGTTTCAAGATTTTGGAATCTTTCCAAAAATTGCAAATCCTTGATTGGTGATTTCTAAAAATCTGCAGAATATAAAACCCAAATTTTCTTGAATTTTGATTTTTTATTTTTTTGATATTTTTCACTTAATCTGGGGTTTCTAAAAAAACCCTAGAACAAGATCTAGCAGTTTATATGGAAAGCAGTAAAATTCTTAAATTATTACAAATTGCACTCGGCCTTTCGAGGCATTAAAAATAGTAATTTAAAAGATCGCTAAAAATCACTAAAAATCAAAAATAGAAAGTTTCCCGAAAAGGTCGAGTTGTCTAAATTGAGCAGCTTTCCACTTCATCAACTTTCCAAGTCCGTCTTTACGTCCTTTTTCGCACTCCCGTACACCCGAGCGGCAACGGCGCCATTTGAAACTAGGGTTTTTCCACGTCGTTGGTTATAGAAACCCTAGAATCAACACATTAGTAAATTGATCCAGCTCTTAAATCCTACAAAATTTCAAATCTGTATAGGGATTCGTGTCGGATGTCGATCCGCACTCGGGATTAGTTGGCGCAAATGCAAATATGAAATGACGGATTTTTATTAGAAATTGATACAAATAAAGAGATGGAAGGGTGAGAATGGTGGTTGATAGTGATTTTTAAAACTTGATGTGATGATTGTAGAGAGAGATACACTGCTACTACTAACACAAAAAGAATAAAACTAACAAAGATCAAGTAATCGAAAATTCGCAAAACCAAACTTTTCATTAATAATTAAGCAATCTAGTACATTTATTGAAATTTAAATCTACTTCAAAATAAACTAAAACATTTGGATCTAGAGAGAGAATGAGAGGAATGAGAGAGAGAAAGGGAGAAAGTCCTAGAGAGAGAAAATGATGAGTTAGAGAGAGAAACTATGGTAAAAAAATGCTTTACCTTAAACTTATTTGGAGAGATAAGATCAGCCCGGTGAGTGGTTCGGCCCGGGGATGATCGGCCAAGGTGATGAAGGCCAAGATGTTTGCACGTGTAAAGACCGAAGACGCTTAGAGAATGGTGGAACAACTTGCTGGTCTGCAAGTTTTTAGAATAGATGTTGCAAAAGGGACCCGAACCGTGGATGGAGAAGGTGAAGACCAGCCCTCAATGATCTGCTGGTGTTGGGCTTGGGAGAGATGGTGGCGATGCTGGTAGTGGTTGGGGAGAAGTTCAAGGTGGCTGGCGTGGGCTGGTGCAGCGGCACCTTGAAGTGGAGGACGGGTGGCTGTTGGTGGATGGATGTGCACGGCAAGGAGAGGGCGATGCAGCAGGTAGGTAATCCCCCTCCTCTTTCTTCTTCTTCTTCTTATCTTCCTTCTCTTCTTTTTTTTTTTTTTTTTTGCTTTGAGGGAGGAGAGGACGATAAGAGCAGGTGGTTGCTTGGTGTTGCCGCCAGCAAAGGGCAGCAGCGTCCAAGAGTTGCTGGGTGGTCTTGGAGATGGTGGTTTATAGTGGAGAGGGGCTGGTGAGGGGCGGTGCTATGGTTTGGAGGCACTGGTTCAGTGATGAAGAAAAGATGTGGAGGAGTAGGTGTTGTTGATGGAGGTGGGATGCGGCCTGAGAAGATGGTGGGGTTGCTGTTTGGAGCCCGGCTGGTGAAGATTTGCAGGTTTCGTTTGAATGCCCAGAACTTGGAGAGGAACAGCTTGGCTAGAGTTGCAGATTGCAACCTTGGAAATGGTTTGCAAGTGTGTTGGCTGACCTGCAACTCAAGAGTTGTAGGTCGTGGTGGATCTTGGAGGCGGTAGATAGGAGGGTGGCAGCAAGGAGAGGGGCACACTAGGTTTGCACCCCTTTCTCTATCTTCTTGTTCTTTCTTTCCTTCTCTCTCTCTTTTCTTTTTTTTTTCTTTTTCTGTTGTGGGTTAAAACGATGGAGGGTAGCAAGTGAAGATCACAGCTGGGATTTTTGGAGAGGAAAGATGAGAACATGGAATGAAGGAGAGGGAAGAGAGAGGTGGGCCAAAGAGAGGGGAGAAACGTGGGGAGTAGCCTAGAATATATATGGGGCGGCTAGGGTTTTATGCAGCGTGGATGGAGTTTTTCTCCTCTTCCAAAAACGTCCCTCCATTCAACAAGTAAAGGGGCCATTTTTCCCATTTTGGAAAGTGGAGTTCTATTCTTTCAAAACGTGGGAGCAATCAAGGTTAGGTTCGGCCCCCCCTCTTTCATCCTCTTATTTCTTTTTATATTCAAGCCCCTTCATCCTTTAAAAATCTTCTCCATTCACTTTCTAAAATTGACAAAACATTTTCTTCTTTTTAGGAAAAATTCTTTTGATAGAAAACACCATGTTTATGATTGTCCAAAGACTTCCCAAATCCAACGTCCATTCATAATAATCTTTCTTTCAAAAAATTTCCAAAGATCATCACTGTTGATCTTTTATGAAATCATGGTCAGCAAGAGTTTTCCTCCTTTGTAAATCAACCCATATATTAAATCATGCCCTTTATTTTGAAAATATCCTATCGAGAAATTCTTTTGGAAAACAATTATTTTCTTAAAATCTCTGGCTCTTTTGTTATGATCACAACCGTCCTTTGATCTAGATCAATTAGTTATTTGATTCAAATGTGGCTTGTTGATGAGAATGAGTGGTGATCTAGGGCCAAGCAACGGGTCATCGGATGATCGAACGGATCATAGGACGGAGGAGATAGGCCAAGGTAGGCCGTAGGATCGAGTGATTTCAGAAGGAGATAGGATCGGGTGGTTGATATTAAGAGTAGATAGAGAATGAGGATTTAGAGAGAGTGGAGAGAGAAATTATTACAAAAATAAAGAGAAAACGCTAGCAGAGGGTCTTGAACCCTGCTCTTTGACTTGGTCTTCTACATGCTTTACCAATTGAGCAATTCTTTGACTTGTGCTAGTTGGTCAAGCTTTAATCTCCTTGGTCTCTTCTTTGAGGGCTTGTCTCTCCTTCTCTCTTGATTTTCTCTCAAGTTTTTTTACTCTTTAGCTCTTCCCGTCTTTCGCCTATATCTTCTCATCATCAGTTTGTTGGCTCTTGAGCTTTGAACCCAGGTTCTGAAAGTTGATTGTGAGCCCGCATTCCATCAAAATTGCTCAATTAGTGCTCCTGCGATAAAAAAAATCTCGTAATGAGAATGGCTTCGCATGTGGGTCAAGTAAATGCGTATGAATGCATGCGAATATACTATTTTAACCAGTAAAGTGTGTTCTACGTAATGAGAGAAACTCTTACGTAGAAATGTTGATAAAAAATGTAACTTTACGTAGGAGAGTGTCATAACGCTAGAAGGATAATTGCTTAAAATAAGCACTTTTGGGCAAATATCAACAACTCATTCAAAGAACCATATACTAACCCTAACTAGTAAGCGGTAAGAAATCTAGAGAGAAAAAATGGGAAAACCTACTTTTTAGAGAAAGAAATGGAGAACAACTAGAGAGAGAAAGTTATGTAGATAGAGAAATAGATATGGAAAGAAAACAAAAGAGGAAAAAAAGATGGAGAGAAAAAATCTAGAGAAGATGAGAACAAACCGTGATTGGTATTGGTGATGATCACCGATAACGATTGACCACGAGATCAGTCCAAGGAGGATCGATTATGGAATGAGTGGGAGGTAGCGAGGATGTGGTGATTCCCCCTGATGGAATGAGCAGCAACGCTAGTGAACAAGGATGAGAGGATGACGGTGTTGTTGATGGGTGAGGTGGTAGCCTGCTGGTGCAGTGGAGATGAGAGGCGCACTTTGGTGGTTTTTCTTAGTGGCGCTAGCAGCGGCTAGGAGGTCCCCTAAACCGCTAAGAACCAGCAAAAACGTGGTGGACCAGCAGGTGAAAGAGCCTTAAAGGGGACGTGTTTAGCAGCAGCAACTTGTTGCAGCAGCCACGTTGAGAATGGAGATAAGCACACCGCTACCTGCTGTATGGAGAGAGGTGACTTTGCAAACGAGTTGCAGGTCAGGTTGCAGCATTGGAGATGAGTCCCCTCAAAGGAGTAGCCAGCGTGTAGCCATGGAGGAGGATGGTCGGTAATATTCGCTCAAAAATGCATATTTTAAGCCATTATCCTTATAGCGATGTCTCATCTCCTACGTTAAACTTGTATTTTCGTCGACTTTTCCATATAAGAGTTTCTTCCAATGCGTAGAGCGCATTCTTTAGATGAAAATTGACTATTTGCATGAAATATACGCATTTCGGATAGTCTAGATATGAAGCCGTTTTGATTAAGTCTCATTACGCACTTTTCTCTCACAGGAAACCCGATCGGGCGATTTTCGAGACTTGCGGGCCCACGATCAACCATAGAAGCCTAATATCAAAGCTTAAGGAGTCAACAAACTATGACAAGAAGATACCGGCCAAGTACGGGTCAAGTCAGAGGATCGTAGAGCCAAATAAAGAACCAAGAGAGAGGCAAAGCTGAAGACCAAGAGACGGGCCAAAGTGATTCAAAGTCGCAGCAACTGACATAAAATGACGGCTTACGTAATTGGTGAAGTCGATGGAAGATTACATTGAAGATCAGGGTTCATGACCCTCCGCTAGCTATTTTGCCATTATTTTGTATTATTTTCTCTCTCCTCTCTCCTAATTCTCTCTCCATCTCTCTAGACTCTAATATCTAACCGGTAGATCATCTCATCCTACCATTAGATCCCCAGATCTACCATCCGATCCCCCTCTCCATGATTGAATTGCCTATATCTCACCATCCGATCCTTAGATCGATCATCCTAACCCTCCGATCTCCATCATCTAACCTCAGATCTTCTCTCCTTTAGCTTTATTTCATCTCTTATAGTTCTTCTACCGTTAGATCTTCAATTCAACCGTTAGATCATTCATCTAACCGTTGGATCTCTCTAGATCCTACGGTCCGCCAATTGTGGACCGAGTCAAACCACCACCTCATCTCATCCAATTATCATAGTTCCATCATCTAACAGCCCCCATGACCTTAGTGGTCCACAAAACCCATGGCCAAGTGGCCCACAAGCAAATTGGAAGCCCACGGCCTTGTAACCCGTCCTAGAGCCCATGGTGTTTTGGGCTCATCTACCAATTTTTCCCCTGGCACCCTAACCCACGGCCTCGCAAGAGGCCCATATCCATTTGGCCCATTAGCCCGCTTATCCTTGAGCCCATGCCCATGTCCATGACCCATGCCAAGCCCACCTATTCCACTGGTCGACATGTGGCAATCTCCCAAGCCGAATATTCTGGGCCACGGCCTAATCAATGCTCAATATTGACCCATCCTATGGCCTATCCATTAGCGGGCCACAGTCTATTCTTTTCATAAGCCATGGCCTGACACCATCTCTTCGACCGAGCACCACCTCATTTCATCGAATGGTCTTAACTCCATCATCTTATGGACCCTCGTGGCATTAGTAATCCACAAAAGCCAATAGTCTAGCCCGCAAACAACTTGGAAGCCCATTACCTCAACCCACTTACCTAGGCCCAATGCAAGCCCACATATGTGAAAGAAACGGTCTTCCTTGACCGATTCCCTCACTCATTCCATGATTCTCCCTTATCTCTAACAACCCATCCTCTATTCTATAAAGAGGAAACCCACGGATTCTCCTCTTTGGTTCTCTCCCCCCTCTATTCCTTCCAACCTCTTCTTCTCTTAAACCTATCTCCTTCCCCTTGATTTTTCACACCCCCTCACCTCCAACGGCAGCACCTTCATTATCCTCCTAGGATTGCCGTTTCCTTCTCCATTAGAGCCACCACGAAGCTGCCCAAGGGAGGAGTCGCCGGTCACCACCATTAAAGAACGGCTTGCTGCCCTTCACACCGGGTTCTCCATCACCTCCACCACTGTGGTGCAACCCAGCAAGCCATTCTCACCAAGTTTTCTTCCTCAACCATCTCTCTCCTTGACTGGTACAGTCCGGCAACCACCATTGCTGGTTCCCTTCCCCCAACCTATCTCCCTATCTCCCTATCTCCTCTCTTCTCTCTTTCTTCTTCTCCTCCTTCTTCTTCTTCTTCTTCTTCTTCTTCTTCTTCTTCTTTTCTGTTCGCCGGACTGGTTCACCCATTCCGGCCACCTCCCATCTTAGCCACCGTCAGTAGCCATTCTCCCACCAAGCACACACGGTTCTCCCCTTCTTCTTCTCTATACATCCCTCCTCTTTCACCTCCGCCTGCTACTGCATTAGCAGCAAGCACCACAGTCCAGAAACGGACTGGTTTTTGCCACTCCATATTCTCCAACCTGCCACCATTGATTCCGGCGAGAAGCTCGCCGGAATCTGCACTCCATTCACCTTCTAGAGCACCTCCAACACCACGTGGTGCAGCTCAATCATCACCGTTGCTGACTTCTTCTCCAAAGAAGATAGCAACATAGCCATTGCATCCAACACCAACACCGTCTGCATCCAAGAAGCACCAACGGTGCTGCTTCTCCTTGTAGGTCCTCCACAGCAAACCGACCTACAACCCTTCCATTCCGATCATCTCCCACCTTCCTCCGGTTGGTCAGGTGCGATGTTCTCAACCCTGCATCTCCAAACAAACCAGAAATGGTTCGGGTTGCTGCCTCTCCTTGCAGCCACATCATCTTCTACAATCCAATCACGTTAGCGAGCTCCACCTCTTTGCAACCAGCAGGTTACACCACTGTGGTTCACATCCCAACCTCCACTCACCATCGCTGCCAGCTCCTCACGGACTGCACAAGTACCCCAACACGCTACAGCAACCCAAACGGCTCCTCCCCTCTTGCTTCGAAGCCGGTACCTCCATCTTCTTCACGTTTTCTCCAAAACGCTCCCCTCACCAAAGCTCCTCTTCACTTGATTCAAGCTTCAAGCAAACCTGTGAGTACACGTGCGCACCATCCCCAGACAGCAAGTGTTGCACCTTCAACTTCATGAAGCACCATCATCTTCACATCGGGATGCACAGCCAGTCCATGCACTTGCCATTACAACCTCCATAAACAGCTAGTGCACCGCTGTGCACACCGAGTTCTGCAACCTCTTCGTCATCTCAGCCTGTCCTAGGCTAAACATCATTACCACATTCCCTCCATCTTCTCCAAACGGTAAGCAATTCCTCTCCCTACAAGGTAAACTCTCTCCCTTGCACTTTCTCTATCAACTTGCTTCACTCTTGGGCCCACATTAGTGACAGTTATGTGGGCAAAAGAGTATGCATCTTGGGCATCCATAGTGTGATCTTGCTGTTTCTCTCCTTATACAATTCTTTTTCTCTCTTTCTCTCTCTAAAAATCCAATTTTCTCTCTCTAGTTGCAACCATTTCCCTCTCTAAATCTCACTTTCTCTCTCTACTTATTTACTTTCTCTCTCTACTTTTTCCTCTCTTTAATTCTGCTTTCTAGATTAATTTCTCTTTTGATTATTCAATTTTTGTAAACACTTGATTAATTATTAAATTTATTTGAAATATCTTTATTCATTGTGTTATCATTTTATTTAATTTATAATAATTAGTTGATAAAGTATCATAAAAAAAAGCTTGTTTATAAATCTCGATTAATCCACATTTCTTGCCTCTTCGTTATTTTAAGCAAATTTCTGTTAAATTGTTCTTTGATTGCTACCCTAACCCCGAGTGCGGACGATATCCGACACGAGCCACTGTGCAAGTCTGCTTATTTGCAGATCAAGTGAACCAATTCGGACAAATTACAAATATTGTTGAAATCAAGGGTTTTCGTAACCAACGACGCAAAAAAAACCCTATTTTCAGTCGGCACTGGTAGAAACTAGGAGAAGGGGCACATGGTTGAACCAGCAGGTGGAGGCGCACCAACCAGGTGAGGTCGCACCTCCCTTTCCTCCCTTCTATTCCCCTTTCCTTTATTTTTTTTTATGGTTTTGTTCTTCCTAGAGAACGGTGAAGAGAAGTGCAGGGGGTGACGGCTGTGAGAAAGGAAGGGGCTGCGGTGTGGTGGAGTAATGCACGACGCCAACAAGAGGAGTTGGAGACGGTGGTTGTGGTCAACGTGCAGCTGGTGTTGGCAGCGGTGGAATGAGCGGCAATGGCTGGATAATGGTGGAGATGGTGGTGCTCCACCTTAAGAAGGACAGCGTCCTCTTCTCATTCCCTTTCTCCTCTTGCTGATCTCCTTCTTTTCTTTTTCTTTTCTACTTCTTTTTGTTGAGAGAGATCTTCAACAACCACCGTGGAGATCTCTTTGAGATGGAAGGGGAGCGGCAAGGGATGGACTGTGGGGGCGTTGACGGCTAGGGAGGGAAGATGGAATGGAAGGAGAGCTTTTGGAGGAGATGGGGGGGCGGCTTCAAGTGAGAGAGAGAGTTGTGGAACGTGGAGAGAGAGGAGAGAAGAGAGTGGAAGAGGAGCCTCCCTCATTTCTCTCTTTCTTTAAATAATGCTAGGGTTTTTTTTGGGGTGAGTGGGTTGGACGTCCATAAGAAGGAGGGTGTGGACCCCACCTTTATCAAAAGAATGTGTTGGCTGCTCCATGTAATCCACCTATTCCTCTTTGTTCACCCATCAAGCATTATTCCCACACCCACCTATTTTTCTTTGTTCACCCATCAAGAGTTATTCGCACACCCACCTATATTTTTTTTTCTTTGCGAGGTCGCCGTTGCTTCTAGCGACCCTCCATCGATCAAGGGCTAGCACTTGAATCATCCCTTCGTGCATGACCGCAGCCCATCAATTTGGTTCACCCAAAGGTCCAACATCGTGGCCCATTGATTTGGTCCACATTTTGGGTTTCTTGCATGAGTTTCCACGCATGTAACATTATCACTGATCCCATCGTCCATTTGTCTCGCTTCAAACATGTTTTAAACTCTTTCCTTGTCTTATTTGTTGGCAGAATGATCTGCTAACCCATTATCTTGCTGCTTCTCAACTTGAATTCTATTGTTCCATATTCATTGGTCCAGCTTGGCTGTTATTCAACTCTACCTGAGCATAGCTCACTGGTCTTCGTGATCACCTTTGATTGGATATAGACTTAATAGAAGCTTCTGGGGTTGATCGTGGGTCCGCCAGTCTCGAGACTCTTCCGATCGGGTTTTCTATAATAACGAAAAGTGTGTAATCAGAACGGCTTAATATCTAGACTTCATAGAATGTGTTTAATTCATGCAAATATACCATTTCGTCCAGAAAAGTGTGTTCTGCGCAATAGAAGAGACTCTTACGTAGAAAAGTCGATAAATGAAGCAGTTTTACGTAGAAGAGTGTGATAACTCTTAGAGGATAATAGTGGAAAATAAACACTTTTAAGCGAATATCACAACCCACAACCAGCATATTGCCAATCTTTGGCAATTAGTGCGATATAAATGAGCTTAAAAGGGCTCTGCACATGCTGCACACTTTTTCATTTTAGCTCAGGGAAAACACAGTTCGTCGAATCATTGAATAGATGCAAATATAGTTACAAGCTAGCAAAGAGTTGGGAAGTTGGGCAAGACTACAGACTGATAATCAAGACCCAGAATAGTCAGACTCTGCGTGTGTGTGTGCTCAACATTCTCATCATTCGACAGTAAAGATTTCCAGATCACCTCTAAGTTCTTATGCCTCGACCTCAAATCTCACTTGTAAACTACTCAGAATGGAATCACTCAAGAAGGGTTTTCTTCTTTTCTCTCAATTTATACGTGAGGAGATGTATTTAGTATAAAGAAGCAAAAGATCTCACATATATTTTATTTGAAGGAATGACATTTTTAACAGAAGACGATCTCATGATTGGAATATCACTTCACTCGGGAACATCAAATCAAACTCTATAGCTTCTCCTTCTCCATTCTCCACATTTTATGATCGTGCTATCCTAGAATCAAATAGGACATTCCTGGGTTGTAATGAGGCTTAGGTCCGGTGTAGAAAAATAAAGGGACACAGGATTTCAAAAATCTCGAGAGGATATCTCTATTTTCTTGTATTTTTCTTACGAGTGTAACACCATTTCTTTTCATTTTCCTTCTTCATATTCTTCTCTTTTTCTCGATATTTCTGAGACTGCTCAATTTCTTTTTCAGCTCTTTTTCATACTTTCTTTCCATATTTTCTTTTCAGCTTGAACCACTTTCATCATTTTTTTTTCACAGTACACCCATATCAATTATTCTTTTATCCATTTCAAAAGTAGGGTAGATAGTTATACTTCATAACTGGACTAGGTTTTAGGTTGATGGGCTTACAAAGAAAAGGCTTTTATAGATGGTTCAAAAGGTTTTCTAGTGAAGTATAATTCAAGTGAAGTAAAAGGCTGAATAGTTCAAAAAAATGTCTAAATCATTTTCTAGGGTCTGCACTATCATGCATACTATCTTGACTGGATACAGAGAAGGTTCTGTCGTAATAATCCAATGTTGATGTCATTCCGAGTTTTATGATCGAAGCAAATGATAATGAGATCTTTCAACGAATATTGCGGGTATGAAGAATAGTGAGTCATCTTGTGACTCAGAATTCTTGTATAACCCTCTGAAATGATTAAAGGCTCGAAAGCTCACTGGGTTAGGTCTCCACAATTATTCTCACAGGATCTCCAGAATTTCTAAACTTAGGATGACTCTGATGTTGATAGTGTACAATTGTGCCGAATCTAAGTTTTTCTTAGTTTTCAAACCTGCTGTAGTCACGCTTGACTTGACTCAAAGCTAACTTGAAACAAAAATCGACATCCTCAATACTGACTTAACGGAGGTTTTCAGCTAATCAAAGTCAGGGTATTTGACACATTTTTGAAAGTCTAGAAAACTTTGGAAAACATCAAAAATTGCCCCAAAAACAAGATTTTTTTTTTATCAAAATGAAGACATGAGTTTTGGTAAATACCCACCCCCAACCAAAATACAGCATCGTCCTCGGTGCTCATGACCGGGACATAATATGATGAAAAATCGGTAATGATGATGCAAAGGTTCAGGGAGGATGTTACCAAGTCGGTAGAAACTCGACAGTGTGTGGTACCTGATGATCGGAAGAATGAATGTACCTGTATTTCCAGAGATATAACAATAATAACAAATGCATGAGACTCATGTACTCTAGGAATATCGGAATTGCCTTTTCGTAAGTGCTAAGTTTTACGTCTTCAGCCAAACATGATGGGGGTAGTAAGCACCCCCAACCAGGTTAAAACTCACGGAGACTGAGTGGATCTGCAGTCTTCCTGACACCTAAGGTGGAACAAAGACAGTTATCCTATCCCATGTCTAGGTATACCTATGTAGAACAGGTCTTGCTCAATGTAGACTGAGAGAAGGACAGTAAGCTCTCTGAGCAGACCCGCAAAAACATTTAGTTTAGTGGGGAGGGATTAAAGCTTCTCAGTAAAGACTGAGAGAAGAGCAGTAGTGGGTTCTCTGACCGTGGTTAGCAGAGCCGCAAACTCATTGAATTTAGCGGGAAGGTAGGTGATATTCGCTTAAAAGCGCATATTTTTCACTATTATCCTATAAGCGTTATCACACTCTCCTACGTAAAACTGCTCTAATTATCCACTTTTCTATGTAAGAGTCTCTTCTGTTGCGTAGAACACACTTTTCTGGACGAAATGGTATATTTGCATGCTTTAAGCACATTTTCGGAAGTCTAGATATAAAGCCGTTATGATTAAGTCTTATTACGCGCTTCTTTTATCGCAGGAAACCCGATTGGAGAATTTTAGGGATTGTGGGCCCACAACTGACTGCCAGAGCCTTTGATCAAAGCATAAAGAGCCAATGGACTTAGACAAGAAGAAGTAGGCCAAAGACGGAAAGAGTCAGAGAGTCGGAAAAGCTTGAGAGAAAATCAAGATAGAAGGAGAGACAAGCCCCCAAAGAAGAGACTACGGAGATTAAGGCTTATCAACTAACATAAGATGAGGACCTACTCAGTTGGTAAAGCATGCAGAAGACCAAGTCAAAGGCCAGGGTTCAAGACCCTCTACTAGCATTTTTCTCTTTATTTTATAATATTTTCTCTCTCCTCTCTCTAGATCCTCATTCTCTCTCTGCTCACAATCCAAATCATCCGATCTTCTCTTCCTCCTCAGTCACTCAATCCTACGGCCTACCTTGACCAATCTCCATCGCCCGATCATCACCATCCATCTCTACCATACGATCGCTCAGTCAGTCCCCCGATCATCCATCTCACCATCTCGTAAATCCAATGGCCCTCATCACTTCATGTTCAATCCTATGGGCCTAAGCCATGATGGAGTGCAGGCCCATTACCTATGGCCCAGCCATTCGGTGGGACCTACATGCCTAGCATGCATAGGAAACAATTTTTAAAGAAGAAGAAGGATAGGAGAGTAAATTTTGGGAAAGTTTTTAGAAACAAAGATTTTTTTTTTAAAAGACAAATATTTCTTCAAAAAGGAATTTTTGGGTGTCAAAAAAAAAGATGGAGATTTTATCCTAGAAGAAAACTAGGTGTTGGGCATTTGAAAGATGATATTTCTAAAAACAAGTTTTCATTATTTAAAAGAAGAAAATATTTTTGGAATGAAAGTTTCTAAAAAATGGGGATAGCTAGTGATGGATTTTTGGAGAATCTTTGTGATGCAAGGAAATACTTAGGGCGTTTTTAAAATCTCAATGGGGGCCCCAAGAATTAAGGGGAGGTTGCTGCCAAGGAGGAGGACGTCCCTCCTATTAGAATCAAACCCTAATATATATAGAAGAGAACGGTTTTCTTAGGACGTCTCCCACTTTGTTCCACAACAGCTCTCTTCACCGTCTCCCCCATCCACTCAACCCTAGCCGCCCCTCCATCTCTCCATTGATTCCGAACCTCTCTTCTTCTCACTCTCTTTCACACCCAACCGTGATCCTTCACCAAAACCACCGTCCGTTTCGCGATTTCCACCATCAAAGCCAGCGAAATCTGCCTCCTTCCATTACTGCCACAGTCTCACTCGCAGCGTTCTACCTGTAGCATGTGCTGCCACCTCCCTCTCCTCTCCAACCTTGCTGCTCCTAAACAGCAAGGCTGCACCACTGTGTAGCCGGACTACAACACCATCACCGGAGTTGCAGACCTGCAACTCCGGTCGGCCTCTCCTCCACTATTGTTAGGCGCATCTGCACTTCCCATCCCCTCCCAACGGCCAAGCCGTTAGGCTCTTCCATTGCAACGTTGCTGCCATGACGTGCTGCAACTCCTATCATCTATCCCTCTCACAGCCAACGTCTCCACCTGCTGGAGCATGATCGTCTCCACCATTATCACTGCCCCCAGCTCTGTATCTTCACCGTTGAAGGCACACCAGCAACCCATTCACACTCCCCTCCGTTCCCAAAACTAACACCGTCCTCACTCTTCTCCTTGCTCATCTTCCTTTAAAAAAAGAAAAAAAGAGGAGTTCGCCGGAGTTGCAGAACTCCGGCAATCTCCATTAAATCCGGCCACCTATTGGTGCACTAATCTCCACTATCGGGCTGCACAACCAACCCCATTAGATATTCATTCTCTCCACGTTTCTACACCTTCCTCCTTGAGTCGCCCCTCTCCATAGAGTCTCCTACCTCCTTTTCTTCACCACGTCTTCTTGGTGTGGTTGCTGCTCCTCTACATGGTGGCTGCTGTTCCTCTCAACGGTTTGCTAAACCGTCCTCAACTGCACTGGCATCCCACTGCCAGCAGTTCTCTCTTTTAGCTTCTCTCACCAAGCCATCATCACACCCCTCTTCCAGTCACCGTGGAGGCTTGCAAGCATACCTGCAAGTGCCGCCTCCACCATTAGAACCCTTTCCACGGTCCACCCTGCAACTCTCCCTAGTTGTAGGCGGCATCACTACCCCCTTCTCCTTGCTGCCCTTCATCGTTATCTACATCACCTCCATCCACTAGCACACGTCACCAACCTCCACCACTTCAGGCGGTCCATCTCCTGCAACACTACCCATCATCTTCTCCTTCACGGGTTGCACTCACTGCCATCGTGCAGCCCTGCAACTTGGAGGAAGAACAACAAGCATTCGTTCCGGCCAAGTTCGGGTAAGTTTAGAGTACATTCTATAATCTCTCTCTAGGTCTCTTTGATAGTTTTCTCTCTCTAGTTCTTAGTATCTCTTCTCTCTATCTCTTGTTTCTCTCTCTAGTTTTTAGGTGGTTCTCTCTCTACCTAGTTTCTTCTAGATCTCTTTTTCTCTCTCTAGAGAGCAATCTCTCTCTCTAGAGATCTCTCTCCACTTCATTTTCTCTCTCTAACTCTCTCTAGAATTTTCTTTTTTTTTTTAAATTACTTTTTAGTTTATCTTATTTTATGTTATTTTCGATTCAAGCATTGTAATAAACATTTTGATCACTGAATGATGAAGTTTGTTTTTATCTATTATTTCTTGTGATGGTCCGTCAGTTTTTGTTCTTATTCGCGCTAATCCGACTAATCCCGAGTGCGGATCGACATCCGACACGAATCCCTATACAAATCTGTCAATTTTGCAGGATAATCGGATAAAAATTACAAATCTTGTTGATTCTAGGGTTTTCGTAACCAACGACGCAGAAAAATCCTACTTTCATTAGGCGCAAAATGTTCTTGACACTGGGAGAGTTCTTCCTCGGGAGAGTCCTGAATTAGATGCTCTACGGCACACGGGTCATCAACAATATCAACGTAAGGTGGCGGGTGAAAATTGTTGACCTCTTCCTCGAGGTTTTCTAATGTGATAGGGATGTTCCAATCCCTGCACTCAATGTGTTCATCCTCGGGGGGGAATGGTGGGTCCAGGACAGCTGGAGTCTCATATTCTAGAGATGGCTCAATGGTAGGAATATCTGCCTCCAGTACAGTGGTAGAAGTAACAGAGATAGACGATTCCTCTATGCTAGGTTCAGATGGCGGTCATTTTAAGGGCACCAGAAATGGAGACTCGGGCTCATCACTCTTGTGGCACACTCTAGTGGAGGTCACGAATGGTAGATCTAGGACAGTTAGGATCCTACAATCTAGACACAGCTCAATGTTAGGAATATCTCCTCCATGTTCTGAGGCAGCAGAGGTATAGTGAAGAAGAGACTTCTTTGGGAGAGGTTCAGGATTTGGTGCTCAATATGTTCATCCTCGGTGAGGAACGGTAGGTCCAGGACAGCTGGAGTCTCATATTCTAGATATGGCTCAATGGTAGGAATGTCTACCTCAAGTGCAGAGGCAGAATCATGATAGATAGAGATGGACATGGGTATCTCTATGCTCGGTTCAGAAGTGGCTGCATGTAAGGGCACCAGAAATGGATACTCTGGCTCATCACTCTAGTGGCACACTCCAGCGGAGGTCAGGAACGGTAGATCTAGGACAGTTAGGCTCCTACGATCTAGACACAGCTCAGTGTCAAAAATATGGCCTCCCCGTTCTGAGGCAGCAGAGGTATAGTGAAGAAGAGACTTCTCTGGGAGAGGTTCAGGATTTGGTACTTTTAAGGGCACCAAAAATGGATACACTAGCTCCTCAATAATCTGGGTCGATCTAGGAATGGGAACAATTTCTATGTCTTCTTCGCAATTCTGGTATTGGATCCAAGGTAGCTGATATTCGCTCAAAAGTGCTTATTTTAAGCAATTATTCTTTTAGCGTTATCATACTCTCCTACGTAAAACTGCTCTATTTATCCACTTTTCTACGTAAGAGTCACTTCTGTTGCGTAGAACACACTTTTCTGGACGAGATGGTATATTTGCATGTATTAAACACATTTTCGGAAGTCTAGATATTAAGCCGTTCTGATAAAGTCTCATTACGCGCTTCTTCTATCGCAGGAAACCCCGATGGGACGATTCTCGAGACTTGCGAGCCCACATCGATCAGGAAAGCCCATTATCAAAGCTTAAAGAGCCCATAGGCTATGACTAGAAGATATGAGCCAAATATGGGCTGAATAAGAGGACCAAAGAGCCGGCCCAAAGAACGAAGAGAGTAGGAGAGCCAATGACCAAGAGACGGACCAAAGAGTTTAAAGCCACATGAATCAGCAAGGAATGATGGTCTAATCTACTGGAGAAGCGTGAGGATGGTCACAGTGAAGACCAGGGTTCCAGACCCTCTGCCAATAATTTTATCTCTATTTTCTGATATTTTCTCTCTCCTCCCCTAATTTTCTCTCTCATCTCTCCTTATTCTCTCTTTCTTTATCTCTCGGTCCTCGGATCTACTGACCTAACCCCAGAACTCCTGCCTGTTGGCTCTGGCCCATCTCCCTAAGCTATCGGACTGTTAAATCTTCCATCGGACCGTTGGATCATCCATTAGACCATCGGATCTCTCTAAATCCGTCGGCCTGCCAATCTGGATCCTGATCCAATCATCTTCAGTCTGATCATCAGCAAATCGTCTATCACATCATCTTATGAGATGATGGACTTCATCAGTCCATGTGGGCCAGCAGCCGGCCCATCATCATCGACTCGATGCCCGACCATTTAGTGGACCCCGGGAATTTCAAAATAATTCAAATTAAATTTTAAAAATGACAAGGAGTCCACTAAATGGGAAATCCCCCAAAGAAAGAAAAGAAGTTTTCTTTTCAAAAAAAAAATTTATTTTTTTTCAAGAAAATCCCTAATTTCCATTAATGGAAACTAGGGAGCTTTAAAGGGGAAGGAGAAGGGTTCGTTTGAACCCTAATCCCTCTCCCATCTTCTCATTTTCTTTTTCCCCAAATCCTCTTGCCCCTTCTTCCCCTCTATTTTTGGTCATTTTCTCTCTTCTTCACTTTCTTCTTCATCTTCTCCCTTTTTTGTTTCTCGCCGGAGTTGCAGAATTCCGGCCATCTGCAACTCCATTTCTCTCCCCCTTAGCTCCATCTCCTTGACCCTGCTGGATCGCCAGCACCTCCACAGAACCCAACTGTGGGTTCCCAATTTCTTGCAACTTCGGTTGCTACCCACACCATCTACCACCGCATGAAGCTCCGCCCGAACCAGAACCCCTTGCTCCGCTTGCCGCTGTGCATCTCCACCATCACTGCCTGCTGCGTGGTGCCCTCTACTAGCATCTCTACTCTCCCACGCCCCCATCAAACCTAAGCCATCCACCTCTCCTTCACTCCATTACCGCCCACCTTCCCTTAGGATATCCGGTGGCTGTTCTTCCAACAACCACCATCATTTTTTTCCCTCAGCCATCGTCCTCTCTTCTCAATCAACAAGAAAAAGAAAAAAAAATAGAAAGAAGAAGAAGAGAAGGAGAAGAGAGGAGAAGAGGAAAGCAGCACCGCTCCTTCTTCTTCTCTTCGCTCTGCCTCCATTCTCACCACCACTGATCCTCCATAGCTGCTGCCCCCCTTCTCACCACCGCCGCGCACTAGCAGAAACTCTACCATTCCAACCACAGACCGCCCTACTCAATCTCAAACCGTTGCTGCCCCACGTCCTCTTCTTAACGGTTCCTAAATCGTGGGAACTTGGGTCCTTATCTTGGACGGCAACTTATCCAGCAGACTGAAATTAGGGTTTTTCCATGTCGTCGGATCGGAAACCCTAGATCTCAACAATATTTGTAATTTCTCCGAATTGGTTCACTTAATCTACAAATAAGCAGACTTGCACAGTGGCTCGTGTCGGATATCGTCTGCACTCAGGATTAGTTAGCACAATAAGAAACAAGAATAATCAGAAAATGCTCAGAATAAATGGAAGGGTGAGAATGGTGGAGGTTGATTTAAAATATGCTTGAGATTGTTGTTAAAACTATTAAAATGAAAAAAATATAAGAGAAACGAGAATGAAAACCACAATAAATGAAAACAACTTAAACTTGAATTTAAAACTTGTTCATTAAACTAAAAACAAATGCTTACAATACTTGTCCAAATGCTTTACAACGGAAATAACATTAAACCAAATTAATCTAGAAAGCCATTAAAATATTACCCTAGAAAGCATGTAAAGGTAGAGAGGGAAAAAAAAGAGAGAAAGAAGGTAGGAAGGTTAGAGAGATGAATTAGAGAGAAGCTTATCATTGAAGAGGTAGATGGTGCAACTTCGATTGGATCGACCTCAATAGGATTGAGGATTTGTCGCGACCCGAACCCAGGACCCATGATCCGACCCAGAAGAGTATAGATCGAACCTGGTATCCGAGGCTAAGACACGAGGTGCGAGTTAAAAAGATATTAATGACATATAGTGAGCACGTATCTATGTTAATACACCAATAAATCAATCTTATAATGATAATTTCATAAACGTAAATCTGCAACTTGTTCTTGGTTACATTTCAAATGCTAAGTAACAACCTACTGAGATAACTAGGAATTCAAATAACTGAAAGCAAAGCCTAAACATATTCTCTAAGAAAGCAATAAACACGTTAATATCTTGCGACTTCATCACTGAGCCGCTGGTCCATCTGGTATATCTGCAAAATGTTATGATAGGTTGAGTTTTTAACAACTCAGTAGGTTTCGCTCCACCACCCATACTTTTATGGGGATGAGCGGTTAAAAACATGAAAAAAAATACAATGATCGAAAAGTGCATTAATGCTATTGGTAATCAAATAACTGGACTCATCGGGTAAATTCCAAAACCCCAATGAGTCAAAACAATAACGAGAGTGCATGGTCAAACTAAACAAGCGGCTTTCTTACGGGCGGGCCATGCCGTTAATTCCACCACAAGGATCCAGGGATGTTTCAGGTCTTTCACCATTGGGAGCAGAATGTCCCCGTTGCTTTTTAGGCATACTCTCGGAATTCGAGAGAGCATCCAAGGGGTCATGGTCCTACGATACATCCGAACCCTCAAAATAATAACAATGAAATAATGACAACCAATGCATCTCCAACAATAATTAACAATACAGGATAATATTCAATAAACGACCATGTTTCCAGACGTGTAGATAAATCAACGGAGATGCACGAGAATTAATATACATGCTTTTCAACATAGATTGAAATAAATTTTCTATTTTTAAACACATGGATTTAATAATATAATAATAAAAATGCGTCCATAAAAGTAAGAGGTCGGGAACAAAATCCTACCTTAGCTTCGCTATCCAATTAGCCTAATTTCTCAAGTTGATTCTCCTCGCACTAATTCGACCCGTTAATGGACCTTTAATTTTCATGATTTAGGGTTAGGCGTGGTTAAGTACAATAATTTATTGAAATAAATAAATAAGTAAAAAAAAATGAATTTTTGATGGGCATTAGAGCTACTGTACTAATCATCCAAGTTAAAAAAAAAAAAAAAAAAAAAAGGTCAATATACCATCCCTTTTTATTAGAAAATAGTCTCACTTGGGATCTCCTAGGGTCCTATGGGAAAAATGGACTGTACGGTCTAAAGAGTGTATTGAATAGTTTGGGATGGCTACATAAAAGTGTGTATGCTTATAAAAAGATTGAAAATGTATATGGATATGACTTTTGGACCATGACACATGGGATAGGTATCAATTTGATTGAACGGTATAGGTAAAGGTTTGAATTATCTGAAGATGTAGCTATTAGGTTGGAGGACTTGGAGAAGAGATCGGTTCTGACCAATGGTGGAGGCTACTCCAATGCTACATGGCTGCAACACAGTTGGGTAGCAACACCTTCAATCTCACGATCGAAGATGATGGATGGGTTTAGAGAGTGAGACAACTCCATACTCGCTGCCGGTAGGTTCGATCGGCTAGCGAAAATATCAGGGGTTTTCTTGATCTCCAATACATTGATAGGGGATGAGGGTTTGGTCAAATAATAATACACGTGGGGTTTTGATCAACGATTCATCCGTAGTGGATGAGGGGGACGATCCCGGTACCTCGTATGGTCGGGATCGAAAGAAGAGATCCCACCAAAGAAGGAAAGGTGTTTTTATCTTAGATTGGAAAAGTGAATAAACAAAACAAGAAAATATGCGATATTTTGAAACGTACCTGGTCTTGGATCTTAATGTACGGTGGTTTCGTTCAAGAGAACCACAATGGAACGTCTGCAACTTTTTGTAACTGGAACTGTTTGATGAGGGAGGACAACCTGTACGCCGTGGGGCTGTAGCTCATTTGATCTTCAACATGGGGAGGAAAAGGCGTCTAATGGTTGAAAGAGGGTTAGAGTTGGACGGCCAGCAACTTTTTGAGAGTTTCTTGATTCACAAAGCAAGAACACCTTGATGGTGGATGAGGATCAGTCGGTCCATGAAAGTGATAAATATATATATAGGTAGGTTTAGGATCAAGGGTTAGGAAAGAATAGAAGTTTTCTCTAATGAGGAAAGTGTGTTTTGATGCCACATGGGTGAAAGAAAAGGCTTGATCGTTGATGCTCTCAATCCTATGGGGTTTAGGTACTTACCCAAAAGTCCTTATAGCTAAGGAATAAGAAAAGAAGGAAAAAATATAATTTTTTTATAATCAAAGGTGGGAGGTGTTGGACGGTGGTAAAGGGTTTCAATCCCACGGCTTAGGCAATTCCATAGATATGTGGGTTTGTTGAGGGGTACTTAATGGGTTGGGTAAATGGGCTTGTGGAGTGTATTACATATATTAAATTTTTTTTTTTTAAAACAAAATCTCCTTTGACATGTAATATGTGTAATATGTGTTGACCACATTAGGTTTTGTCTTATAATAATCACATACCTTTAAACTAAATGTGAGATGATACAATATACCCTATACTATATACATGTACATATACATAGAATAGTAACATAGTTTAAAATTTATGCAACTCACTAAATGACTCCATTAGTAATATTTAAATGTTAAACAACACCTGTGAAACTCGAAATGGTTCAAAAAATCAGTTGGTCCATTGAGCCCGTGTGGGCCCGCATGAAACGACCCTAAAACTCGTTAATTCAAATTTTCTCCGAATTGGCCAAAACTTCATGTGTGTGCTTAAACCGTTAGATCGCGTTATCTGGTGAAGAAAACATGTGGAAAAAAATTCTCAAAGTTCAAAACGGACCAAAATACCCTTTTAGGGTTTTCAGGGTTTTACAGGATTGTAGCCTTTGATTGTGGCAGATGGAATGGGCAGCAAGGAGACGTTGCTGTTTGATGCTTTGCACCTCGAGGTGGAGGCGTTAATGGTGAGCTCGCCGGAGAAGAAAGGTGAAGAAGAAGAGAAAGAAAGAAAGAAGAAAGAGAGCAAGAGAATGGGGAGGGAACCAACCCAAGAAGGAGAGATCATAGATCTCTTATAGACTTTTTTTTTTCCTTTTTGCTTGTTGTAAAAATGATGACCGTTGGATCTAGAGAGATCCAACGATTGGGAATGGGTTAGTTAGATGAGAGAGAAAGTGACTAGGATAGAGAGATATGGGGGAGAGAAGAATCGGTCGAGTGAGACCAATTCTCTCTTGTTGTTGCAAATGGGCATGGGGCATGGGTATGGGTCATGGGTCTGGGCATGGGCATGGGTCATGAGTCATGGGCCAAGATAGTTAGAGAGAGAAATAGGAAAGAGGTGAGAGAAAAATACAAAAATAAAAGCATTGGAGGGTCTTAAACCCTGGTCTTCTTTATTCTCTCTCGTTCGCTCCACCAATTAGTCAAACTTATCCTTTGATGTCAATTGGTGTGGCCTTTAACACCTAAGTCCTTCTCTTGGTCTCTAGCTATTCTTCTCTCTCTTAGTCCTTGTTCCGGCTCTACGATCTTCTAACTTTGCCCATACATGTCTTTTATCTTTTTATCCTAGCCTGTTGGCTCTTTAAGCTTTGATAGAAGTCTTCTGTGGTTGATCGTGGGCCCGCCAGTCCTCGAGAATAACCCGATAGGGTCTCCTGCAAGTGAAAAAGCATGTAATGAGATTCAACTAAAACGACTTGATACTGGACTATCCGAAATGCGTATATTTCATGCAAATAGTCAATTTTCATCTAAAGAATACATTTTATGCAATGGACGAAACTCTTACATGGAAAAGTCGATGAAAAGATAAGTTTTACGTAGGAGAATGCGACATCGCTATAAGGATAATGGCTTAAAATAAGCACTTTTGAGCGAATATCACAGACCGCCCATTCCATTGTGTTCAACCTTGAGGTCAGTCCTTCATCTACAAGAACAGTGAGCAGCCATGCTCAATGTCTACGCTGCCATCACCACCGCCGCTCGATACCATGCCTAACACTTCCATCTTACCGGCCACAATCATCTTCTCCATGACAACTTGCTGCCCATCCGTGGTCTTATCTTTTTGACAATGTGATCTACCCCCTCTTCGATAAGTTAATAAACATGGTGAACTTTTTCCCTCTTTCTCTGTCTAAATCTCCCTAGCTTTCTCTCTCTAGCATCTTTCTTTTAAGTTAGTTTTAATTCTTGTTTTTATCCTTCATTGTAAACAATTTATTTTGATTCAATAAAATTAGTTTTCTTTTGCATTTTTGGTCATAATCGTTCTTTTAGTTAATGGTAATGTGGAATTTATTTGCTCATTAATTTCTTCAATTGAGAAGCAATCTCAGAAAAAAAATCATGTTTTAAACTTTGATTCACCATTCTCACCCCTCCATCATTTCTTTTTAGCAAATTTTGAGGCAAAAGAAATCTGTCATTTTATGTTCCTATTTGCGCTAACTAACCCCGATGCGGATCGACATCCGACACGAATCCCTATACAAGATCTCCATTTTACAGGATTAAAAATCTCGGATAATTTAAAAATGTGTTGATTCTAGGGTTTCCGTAACCAACGACGCGAAAAAACCCTACTTTCAGTAGCGAATCCTCCTCATAGATGGTGGTCATGTCATTCCCCTCTGGATAAGCATTAGGTTGACCGGGGTAGTTGACTTCCACACTCTCAGACTCTAATTGACCTAGACGATGGTCCAACCTCTCCATGGAATGTTGTTGTTGGATGATATACTGAGAGAGATCTTCTAGACCGGGTGTAACAGCAGACTGTGGTGGTTCAGCTAAGAAAAGCTGTGGTGCCAACTGTTGATAGTAGTCCAAAGGATTATGACAATGGTAGGCCGATAGTGAGTCTGAGACTGGTTGCTTACTCTGGTAATCCTGATGGGTCCACTGTTGACTAAAACATTCAGTCTGTGGATCTGGTTGGTACTACGACTGCGAGTATTGCCAGTCATACTCTCCATTGGGTTGATGAAACCTAGAAGGATAATTATCCTGTGGAAGTGGTTGGACCGAGACAGCAAGGGTGGAGACCGATTTGGTAAGTTCTTGAATTAGGGATTGTAGCTCGGGGTCACCCTTTGCCTCACATCCCATAGAAGTCCATTGGACCGGAGTGTTACTACTACACACAGAATTGGTATTCCAATGCTGGGAGTTTTCACCTAGTTCTCCTAAGAAAATGTAGGCTTCTGTTGGAGTCTTGTGCAAGAATCTGCCTTGGCACATCAACTCTAGCAGAGTTCTAGGCTCATCAGTGAGTCCTTTATAGAACATGTGGACTAGACTCCCCTTATCAAAATTATGATGGGGACATTTAGTGAGAGTGTCCTAGAACCTGTCCCATGCTTCATGGAATCTCTCATTCGACCTTTGTCGGAAGTCTTGGATGATATGCTTCATCTCGTTTGTCCTTGACATGGGGTAAAATTTGAATACAAACTTTCGAGCTAGTTCGTCCCATGTGGTAATCGAATTCTCAGGCAAAGAATAAAACCAATCAACGGCTCTATCTTTCAGAGAGAAGGAGAAAAGTCTCAATTTGACACTCTCATCATCAAGGTGTTGAAGTTTGAAGAGATTGCAGATGTTCAGAAACTGCCTTAGATGAGTGTACGGGTCATCTCTTGGAAGACCATGAAAGGTAGGCAGCAATTGTATTATGTGCGGTTGGATTTCGAACTGAACCGCCGTCGTGGGTGGAAGTACAATACAAGTAGGTGGGTTTACAGAGATAGGCGCATACATCTCAATCAGGAAATTTTGGATACCCCTCCCTATTCCACGGATCTGGGAAATTTTCCAAGATCAGGAAATTTCCCAAGATCTGGGAAGCATGGGTCAATTGTTGACCGAGTCAACAGTTAGCCAGGTGATATTCGCTTAAAAGTGCGTATTTTTCACTGTTATCTTCTAAGCGTTTTCACACTCTCCTACGTTAAAATGCTCTATTTATCTACTTTTCTACGTAAGAGTCTCTTTTGTTGCGTAGAACACACTTTTCTGGACGAAATGGTATATTTGCATGCATTAAACACATTTTCGGAAGTCTAGACATTGAGTCGTTCTGATAAAGTCTCATTACGCGCTTCTTCTGTAGCAGGAAACCCCGATGGGACAATTCTCAAAACTTGCGAGCTCACATCGATCAGGAAAGCCCATTATCAAAGCATAAAGAGCCAGTGGACTGAGGATAAGAAATATAGGCCAAGAGTGGGATGAGCCAGGGAGTCGGAAAAGCCTGAGAAAAAATCAAGAGACAAGCCTTCAAAGAAGAAACTAAAGAGATTAAAGCTTACCACTAACAAGATGAGGACTTGCTCAGTTGGTAAAGCATGCAGAAGACCAAGTCAAAGACCAGGGTTCAAAACCCTCTGTTAGCATTTTCTCTTCATATTTTTATAATAATCTCTCTCCTCTCTCTAAACCCTCATTCTCTCTCTGCTCTCAAATCTAAATCATCTGATCCCCTCTTCCTTCGTAATCACTCGATCCTATGACCTACCGTCTTATGATCCGTTCGATCATCCATTGTTCCATCCGATCATTCAGATCATTTGTTCGTCCACCATCCGATTGGCAATAGATCTCCATCATCTCCATTCAGATCGATGGGATTCTCCTAACTCTCCTATCGCCACATCATTAACCCCAATCATCGATCCTACCAGTTCAATTTGCGGCCCATGTGGAATCTACTGATGGATATCAATAGCAGGTCGTGAGTGCCTATTTCAAATACTAAAAGAAAAGATTTTTTTGAGATAAATATAAAAACACATGATTTCCAAGAATTCTTTGACAAGGGAAGATGTTTTCAATTAAGACGTTTTTGAAATAGGGACGAGGCACAAGAGTAAGTGGGTATCATTTTAGAAAGAGGAAGATATTTTAAAATGTTTTAAAGGATTTAAAAGAAAAATGTGTTGAGAATAGAAGTTTTTAATTGAATGGTGAATAGGGCTGGACGTTTAACTCTTTGGAGGGCAAAAATGTCTAGCATTGTTTAAATAAACAGACCCACGACCCCCCTTGAAAACCCTAATGGTATATAGCCTTATTGGCTGAACTGAAAAAGGGATTTCTCCCCTCCATTCCATTCCACGTCTATCACCTCCTCCTTCCATGTTTTGGGAGAGGCCGAACCAAAACCCTTAACACTCTCCCTTCTCTCTCACCAAAACAGACCCTCAACTTCTTCCATCTCTTCTTGAAGGTGTAGGGGCCAGCCATGTCTTCACCTTGCTACTGCAATCCCTAGATGCTGGTTTCCCTTCTTCTATAAAGCACCACCGCTGGACTGCTATGCTCATAAAAGACCACCGCGAACTCCAACAAGGAGCCTCTCCTAGCACGCACCAGTAAACAATTCTTACCAGTGTTGCATTGATGCAAACCAGCCTGCAACCCAAGGAAACCAACATTTAACCTCCACCGTTGCTGCCCATTCCGGCCATCAACTCCTCTACACTTTGCTCGAAAAGATGCAGGCCGCACCACCGATCCTAGCCGGAGTTGCAAGCCACCGCTCCACTCCAGCCAAAAACCTGCTTAAACGGTTGCTACAAGCCACCGCCTCTTCAAAACTCTTCTCACATCTCTCTCAAAAAAAAAAAAAAAAAGGAGAAGAAGGAGAAGGGAATCGTGAGCTTCCTGGACTGGTGCACCTTGCCTCCCACTTGCAGCTCGCCGGAACTGCAACTCCGGTCACCACTCTTGCTGCCAGCCTGCAACCATGGCAGGCCGTTCACCCCTTCACCACCCCTGTACCTGCAACCACCATCATGGCCTGCAATAGAGTAGGCCGTTATCTCCACCGTCCACCAGCAAGTGCCATTCTCCCTCCTCCTTCATGGTGCAGCTTGCGGCACCCTTTCCTCTGACCATTCACTCCCTTTGCACCGCCTGCAGGTGATAACCTACAACAAGGAGTTGCACGTTAGCAACTCAACTCATGAGCACCATCTGATCCACGCTGTTCCTCCACCCCTGCAACAGCAGCGCCTGCACGAACCAGCAAGAGCCAGTAGCATCTTCTCCAAGCTCTGCAAGACACCACCGTCTCCTGCACTTTGCACCACCGTGTACCCCCCTCAACGGTGCTGCACACCGTGACCTTCAAGCACACCAACACCATGGGTTCTTGATGGGTATGCCTTCTACTAAGCCGCCCTCTCCATCAAGATCTTTTCCTGTGCAGCCCAGCAACCATCCATCTCCAAGTGCCATTATCGTCTTTCGATTTGTCACATACAAGTGCACTTCACAGCAGCGCTCATGTGCTTCCATCTCGGCCGTTCAACTCACCATACAGTGGTTGCAAGCACCTCTCCTTGCATCCCCTAACGGACTGAACATTTGCAAACACCATCCAAAATGGAGGAGTTCTCTCCCCCATCGCTATGTCTACATCCACCGGCAGACCATCACATGGTTGCATCCTTGTTTAATTGTTCAACCTACTCCAGCCATTTTGTTGCTGTCCTCTTGTGGATCACACCACTTCCAGCCAACGGTTCAATGCGCAACACCCTCCTCTCTTTGCTGTGGCACATGCTCACGTTTGGACCCGAGCCAACCCTCAATTCGGATCGATCCTCGTGGAAAGTATCGATCCTCGTGGAAAGTTCCCTCTCACTCTAATTCCCTTCTAAGTTTTCTCTATCTTCTCTACAGTCTCTCACTAGATCTCTCTCACATCCTCACTTTCTCTCTCTAAATTTTGATTTTACTTTCTCTCTCTAAGTTTTCTCTAGAATCCATCACTTTTTCTCTCTTAGGCTAGTGACTTTATCTCTCTACTATGAGTTTCTCTGTCTAGATTCTCTCTCTAGAGAATCCCCAGGCTGATCGCCTTTTTGCACCACTGACTCCGTTCGGTGAATGCAAGAGGGTGAGTTTTTCTCTCACCTCTACCTTGTCGGCCGGTAAACGACCGAGGTGTGAAAATTCTCTCTCTACCTTCTTCCTCTCTCTCTAAAATCTCTTTTTACATGCTTTCTTACATGCTTTCTAGAATAGATTTACCGCTTTATTTATTTCTGTCATTTATTTAATGTAAGCAACAGTTTGATTAATGCAATTTGATTTCGATAATTTTAGTCTTCTCTGGATCTTATTTGGATGTGTTTTAAATCGACTCGCCCTTCTCATCTCTTCCATCATTCTCCTTTTTCTCTTGTATATTATCTGTCATTTTATGTTCTTATTCGCGCTAATCCGACTAATCCCGAGTGCGGATCGACATCCGACACGAATCCCTATACAATATCTCTATATTTTGCAGGATAATCGGATAAAAATTACAAATCTTGTTGATTTTAGGGTTTCCGTAACCAACGACGCGGAAAAACCCTACTTTCATTAGGCCCGACTCCACCTCTTTGAGCTTTCGCTCCCTATCCACACTGGATCGTGTTCCAGTACTCAATGGTTAGATTGGGTCTAGGTTTATGGGATATGTATTGGAAGGTTTGACCGGCTATTAGGGTTTCACAAAGCACGCATAGGTTTTAGCCGTTATAAGAGTTGTTTCCAATTATGGTTCGAAGTTGATAATAGAAATGTCCGAATTGGGATTCAGAACTTTCTCTTTTCAAACGTTCTCAGATAAGGAAATCTTCCAAATAAAGTGAAGATTTGAAATCCCGTCTATTTTGGAAATTTTCCAAATTAAGAAAATCTGTTCAAATTAGAAGATCTCCTATTTTAGAATTTTTCAAAATTAGAGAATATCTATAAATAGACTCCCACCAAAATTGGAATGTTCTAAAAATGGGAACCCTAATTTCGAGATTCCTATGTTTCTGGAAACTATCCAAAAATAGAAAATCTTAGAATCTATCTAAAAATAGCAAGAAATGAAAACCCTAATTTTTTTGAATTTTTGAATTTTGAATATTTTTTTTGTATTTTTCACTTAATCTAGGGTTTTTAGAAACCCTAGAACAAGATCTAGCAATTATTTGAAAAGTAGTAAAATTCCTAAATTATTACAACTTTGCACTCGGCCTTCCGAGGCATTAAAAATAATAATTTAAAAGTAGTTAAAAAAAACTAAAAACCAAAAATAGAAAGTTTCCCGAAACGGTCAGGCTGTCCAAATTGAGCAGCTTTCCGCTTCAGCAACTTTTCAATTTCGTCTTTACGTCCTTTTTCGCACTCCAGTACACCCGAGTGGCAACGGCGCTATTTGAAAGTAGGGTTTTTCAGCGTCGTTGGTTACAGAAACCCTAGAATCAACACATTTGTAATTTATCCGAGTTTTTAATCCTGCAAAAATGAGATTTTGTATAGGGATTCATGACGGATGTTGATCCGCACTCGGGGTTAGTAGGATTAGCGCATCAAAGTACATGAAATAACAGATTTTAGCAAGAGTTTTATGGGAAAATCATGGAGAGGTGAGAGTGCTGAGAGATTGGGGTTTTTAAAACATGCTTTTTCTTTTGAGTCGATTGTCGCGAACCACAACATTAACTAGAAAGAAACAACAAATGCAAATAACTCCAAACAAATTTTATTCATTAATCAATATGAGAAATACAACTCATTCAAAGAACCATATACTAACCCTAACTAGTAAGCGGTAACAAATCTAGAGAGAGAAAATGGGAAAACCTACTTTTTAGAGAGAGAAATGGAAGAACAACTAGAGAGAGAAAGTTATGTAGATAGAGAAATAGAGATGGAAAGAAAACAAAAGAGGAAAAAATAGATGGAGAGAAAAAAATCTAGAGAAGATGAGAACAAACCGTGATTGGTATTGGTGATGATCACCGATAACGACTGACCACGAGATCAGTCCAAGGAGGATCGATTGTGGAATGAGCGGGAGGTAGCGAGGATGTGGTGATTCCCCCAGATGGAATGGGCAGCAACACTAGTGAACAAGGATGAGAGGATGACGGTGTTGCTGATGGGTGAGCTGGTAGCCTGTTGGTGCGGTGGAGATGAGAGGCACACTTTGGTGGTTTTTCTTAGTGGCGTTAGCAACAGCTAGGAGGTCCCCCGAATCGCTAAGAACCAACAAAAACATGGCAGACCAGCAGGTGAAAGAGCCTTAAAGGGGGCGTGTTTAGCAACAGCAACTTGTTGCAACAGCCACGTTGAGAATGGAGATAAGCACACCGCTACCTACTGTATGGAGAGAGGTGATTTTGCAAACGAGTTGCAGGTCAGGTTGCGGCGTTGGAGATGAGTCCCCTCAAGAGGAGCAGCCAGCGTGTAGCCATGGAGGAGGATGGTCGGCACTGGTAGAAACTAGGAGAAGGGGCACACGGTTGAACCAGTAGGTGGAGGCACACCAACTAGGTGAGGTCGCACCTCCCTTTCCTCCCTTCTGTTCCCCTTTCCTTCTATTTTTTTTCTGGTTTTGTTCTTCCTAGAGAACGGTGAAGAGAAGTGCAGGGGGTGACGGTTGTGAGAAAGGAAGGGGCTGCGGTGTGGTGGAGCAATGCACGACGCCAACAAGAGGAGTTGGAGACGGTGGCTATGGTCAACGTGCAGCTGGTGTTGGCAGCGGTGGAATGAGCGACAGTGGCTGGGTAACGGTGGAGACAGTGGTGCTCCACCTTAAGAAGGACAGCGTCCTCTTCTCATTCCCTTTCTCCTCTTGCTGATCTCCTTCTTTTCTTTTTCTTTTTTTCTTCTTTTTGTTGAGAGAGATCTTCAACAGCCACCGTGGAGATCTCTTTGAGATGGAAGGGGGCGGCAAGGGATGGACTGTGGGGGCGTTGATGGCTAGGGAGGAAGATGGAATGGAAGGAGAGCTTGTGGAGGAGATGGGGGGGCAGCTTCAAGTGAGAGAGAGAGTTGTGGAACGTGGAGAGAGAGGAGAGAAGAGAGTGGAAGAGGAGCCTCCCTCCTTTCTCTCTTTCTTTAAATAATGCTAGGGTTTTTTTTGGGGTGAGTGGGTTGGACGTCCATAACTAGGAGGGTGTGGACCCCACCTTTATCAAAAGAATGTGCTGGCTGCCTCATGTAATCCACCTATTCCTCTTTGTTCACCCATCAAGCATTATTCCCACACCCACCTATTTTTCTTTGTTCACCCATCAAGAGTTATTCGCACACCCACCTATATTTTTTTTTCTTTGCGAGGTCGCCCTTGCTTCTAGCGACCCTCCATCGATCAAGGGCTAGCACTTGAATCATCCCTTGGTGCATGACCTCAGCCCGTCAATTTGGTTCACCCAAAGGTCCAACACCATGGCCCATTGATTTGGTCCACATTGTGGGTTTCTTGCATGAGTTTCCACGCATGTAACATTATCACTGATCCCATCGTCCATTTGTCTCGCTTCAAACATGTTTAAACTCTTTCCTTGTCTTATTTGTTGGCAGCATGATCCGCTAGCCCATTATCTTGCTGCTCCACAACTTGAATTCTGTTGTTCCATATTCATCGGTCCAGCTTGGTTGTTATTCAACTCTACCTGAGCATAGCTAACTGGTCTTCATGTCACCTTTGATTGGATATAGACTTAATAGAAGCTTCTGGGGTTGATCGTGGGTCCGTCAGTCTCGAGACTCTTTCGATCGGGTTTTCTGCAATAACAAAAAGCGCGTAATCAGAATGGCTTAATATCTAGACTTCATAGAATATGTTTAATTCATGCAAATATACCATTTCGTCCAGAAAAGTGTGTTCTACGCAACAGAAAAGACTTACGTAGAAAAGTCGATAAATGAAGCATTTTTACGTAGGAGAGTGTGATAACTCTTAGAGGTTAATAGTGGAAAATATGCACTTTTAAGCGAATATCAAGAGGACTTGGTTACGTTGAAAAAATGGCTAAAAATTCAAATTTCAAAACTGTGTTTGTAAAAGCCACCTTGGATTCAACCCAAAATGAACAAATTGAAAAGCTAAATATTATTTGTCATTATTGTAGACATTCTGGACATAAAAAATATAATTGTCATATTCTTAAAAAGAAATTAGAATTTCAAAAGAAAAAAGAAGATAATGATCTAAAAATTTTGGAGAAAACCAAAAAACTAAACAAATAAAAGGAATTAGTTAAAAAGATAGCAAATTTAAATGCTAAAGCTAAAATCAGAAAAGAAAAGCTTAATAACTCTCAGATCAATCAGACTAGTAATGCTTCCATAAAAATATGGAATGAGAAATATGTTGAAAAATATTTAGTCATTCATGCTGCTCTTATTGCTAATGAAACTTCTAAGTGGTATTTGGATAGTGGATGCTCCAGACACATGACTGGAGAAAGATCTCATTTTTGCTTCCTTGATGAATGCCATGATGGTGAGGTTATATTTGGAGATGGCAGTAGTACTAAAATAATTGGCAAAGGGACTATCCAAGGTCCAGGAATACCTAAGATTGAAAATGTTTTGTGTGTGGATGGTCTAAAACATAACCTACTAAGCATTAGTCAAATCTGTGACAAAGACCATATTTGCAAGTTTTTAAAAGAGAAATGTGAAATCATAAACAAAACTTTCAACAAAGTAAAAATTCAAGGAAAAAGAAACACTAATAATTGTTATGTCATTGAGACTGGTGGTTCGATTAAGTGTCAAATGGTACTAATAAATTAAACCGAATTATGGCACCAACGTCTAGGACACAAACTTTAAAGACTTAGCCAAGATCAGTAGGAAAGAATTAATAAGAGGTGTTCCAAAACTCAATAAGAATAATCAAACTGTCTGTGGGTCTTGCCTAAAAAGAAAATAACTTAGAAACTCTCACAAAAAGATAAAAAATATTGGTATCTCTAGAATTCTTGAATTGTTACATATGGACTTAGTTGGACCTAATAGAATAGAAAGTCTTTGAGGAAAAAGATATTTCTTAATTATTGTTGATGACTTCTCAAGATTTACTTGGGTAGCTTTTCTTAGAGAAAAATTTGAAGCATTCGATGAACTCATGAAGATTTGTAAAAAGGTTTAAAATGAGAAAAGTTTGTCTATTCTCGGGATTAGAAATGATAATGGGAAAGAATTTGATAATCACAAGCTTGATGAATATTGTGAGGAAAATGGGATTAAACATGAATTCTCTGCAACCAAAACACCTCAGTAGAATGGTGTGGCTGAAAGAAAAAATAGGACTCTTGAGGAAATGGGTAAAGTTATGCTTACTAGCAAAAATCTAATAGAAAATTTGTAGGCTGAAGCAGTCAATACTGCATGCTATACGATCAATTGTGTTTATTTGATAACAGGAACATTGTAGACAGCCTATGAAATTTTGAATGGAGTTAAACCAAATATAAAATATTTCAGGATCTTTGGGAGTACTTGCTATATGCTTAGAGACAGAAAATCTTGGAAAGTTTGAATCTAAAATGATGAAGGTAATTTTCTAAGATATTCTACCAGAAGCAGAGCCTATAGAATCTTTAACAAAAGAACCTTAACCATAGAAGAATCTGTTAATGTGGTCATTAATGATGAATCTCCAGAAATTAGTGATAATTCAGAAGAGCTGGTAGAATCTATAAATATTGAGAAAGGTGAAACAAATGTTCACAACCTAGGAAAACCCAGAGAATGGAAATACATTAAAGATCATCCTAGTTTAGAGATTATTTGAAACAAGGATAGTAGTGTACGTACAAGAAGTCAATTGGAAAATATATCCAGTCATTTATGCTTTACCTCTAAGATTGAACTAAAAAATATTAAAGAAGCTCTTTTAGATAAACATTGGATAAATGCCATGCAAGAAGAGTTAAATCAATATTAATAGAAATGATGTTTGGTTTCTAATCCCTAGACCTTTGGATAAAAATGTGATAGGAACTAAATGGATATATAAGAATAAACTTGATGAGAACGGAGTAATAACTAGAAATAAAGCCAGATTAGTGGCTCAAGGGTACTCTCAAGTTGAAGGGATTGGTTTTGATTAGGCTGTTGCCCCAGTGGCTAGACTAGAATCTATTAGGATTCTCTTAGCATTAGCTTGTGTCCTAAAATTTAAACTCTATCAAATGGATGTTAAGAGTGCTTTTTTAAATGGGATTTTAGAAGAAGTTTATGTAGATCAACCTAAAGGTTTTGAAGACCCTCATAAAAGTAATCACGTCTACAGGCTTAAGAAAGCCTTATATGGGTTGAAACAAGCTCCAAGAGCTTGGTATGAAATATTAACTCAATTTCTATTGGAAAATGAATTTACAAGAGGAACTATTGATAAAACACTATTTATTAAGAAAATAGATAATGGTATTCTGATATCCCAGATATATGTTGATGATATTGGCTTTGGCTCAACCACTGAGATGCATGCTTTAGAATTTGCTCAAGCTATGAAATTTGAATTTGAGATGAACATGGAAGGTGAACTGAACTTCTTTCTAGGTTTTCAAGTTAAACAATTAGAAAATAGAACTTTCCTTTCCCAATCTAAATATTCTAAAGAATTGCTTAAAAATTTTGGCCTAGAATCATCTAAATCTTCACACACTCCTATGAGCACTAGTATTAAACTCACCAAGGATTTAAATGGAAAATCAGTTGATCAGACTCTGTATAGGAGTATGATTGGTAGTCTCCTCTATCTCACAGCTAGTAGACCAGATATTGCTTTTAGTGTAGGAGCTTGTGCTAGGTATCAATCTTATACGAAAGCATCTCATCTCTCGGCTGTTAAAAGAATCATTAAATATGTCAGTGGTACCATTGAATATGGTCTCTGGTATCCTCTTGAGACTAATTGTGAAATTACCATTTATTCAGATGCCAATTGAACAAGAAATGCTGATGATCGCAAAAGCACAGTAGTGGGTGTTTTTATATTAAAAATTATTTGGTTGTTTGACACAACAAGAAACAGAATGATATATCTTTGTCTCCTACTGAAGCAGAATATATTGCTGCTGGCAGTTGCTATGCCCAGTTAATTTAGATGAAACAAATATTGTTGGATTATAGAATTAATCAAGGATCTATAAATTTATTCTATTATAACACAGGTGTGATTTGCATTTCTAAAAATCATGTACTGCACTCTAGAACCAAGCACATAGATATCAAACATTACTTTATTCGAGAATTGGTTGAAGAATAGATAATTTCATGAGAATATGTGAACACAGAAATTCAACTTACTGATATTTTGACTTAACCTTTAGATTCGCTCAGATATGAATATCTGAGAAAATCTATCGGAGTTTGTCCCATTGATTAATTTTTGTTGGTACTGACTAAAATATTTGGATTAATATTGAATATCACATCTTCAGTATTTCAGTTAGTCTTATTGTCTAATCATTCAAATAATGATTAGCTAATGTTGTTTGTAAAAATTTGATGTGTTATTGAAAATATTGATTGTTTGGAAAATTGGTGATAATTTGGGATGATTGGGTGTTAAAAAATGACATTCACAAAGTCGGGCCGACCTATGAAATTGTCAGGCCGACCGGAGAAAATGTCTATCGGAGAAAATGATCATTATCCTCTTAGCCTATTCATCAATCCCATGGCTACGGCTAGCTTCTTGAAGAACTACATCAAAAGAGCCGTTGATATTGAGCGTGGGGTTATCGAAAAAAAAGTGACCATGACTGGAATCCCCAATCTTCTGAATTCGGAAGGTTGGTTTAAACTTCTTTCCATTTTTGGTATTGCATATCCTGTGTTAGTCAGGATGTTTTATTGCAATATGAACAATCATGATCCAGAAGGTCCATTTCTTTATTCTGAGGTCCAAGGAGTTAGGTTCAAAATTACTTTATCTTTGATTTCAAAGATCACAGGTCTTCCTCGTGTACCTAATGGAGGAATTTTTCTCCCTTCCTTACCTCTTAAGAACAAAAAGGCTATCTTAAAAACCATCTGTGGGAAGGTAGTTCATTGGACCTCTGACCTGGCTACTCGGTAATTACTTCACATGTACCACTTGTTAGGGTTGATCTTCTCCTACAACTTGGTCCGAAAGGCCGGACATCGAAGTGAGATCGGTCCCTATATCCAATACATTTTGTATTGTGTCTCTCGGGACACACGAATCTGTGGTCCTTCAGTTATCTTTCATCTCATGGTAAAAAATTTGACGATTGAGAATCGCAAGCAGTCTTTGCCTTTTGGCATTCTTGTTTCAAAAATTTTGAGTCATTAAAAAGTTCCTA